>CM024588.1:3652453-4852453 GCA_014182565.1 Eucalyptus marginata | reverse complement strand
AAGAACTTTGTCCAACTTTTGGGACCAAAGAAAGGAAAAAAGTTGAAAAAAGTATAGGGCATGTTTCATAAACTTTATTATATGAAAAATGGGAATTTTACTTTTTTAGTTGTTGGCCAATAATCATTAGCAAAAAAATGACAATGAAATTTATGAAATTTGATTTATTAGCTGACTATCTGAAAAAAATTTAAAAAAATTATATGGTTGAGAGAATTGTTCTTTTGTATATTGAGTTGTTTGCTTGATAAGTTGGCTATGGATGTGCTTGATTGAGGGGGTTTGAGTGGGGCTCTATTCATGTGCTCAATGTGCTTTTTAGTGCTTTTCTATTTTGTTGGCAAAAGGCAATCTTATCCTCTAAGAAGAAGCTATGGTTTTTTTTTTTTTTTTTTTTTTTAGCCTTTTAAAACAATATTTATGGAGCATTTGTTTCACAAAAAAAAATTATTTTCCAAGAAAACATTTCCCTCATTTTTCAACATCTGGTTTGCTTAAGAAAATAAGGTAAATGTTTTCCTAATAAACAAAAAATATTTTTCAATCAAAACTTAAATTCAAGAAAATGATTTCTCCTTTGAAAGAACCAGATAACATTTTCCAAAATGTTTTCCTAGTCTTAGAGTCCTTGGTCAATGAAAATTTATTTTAATAAAATAATTTTTCTAAATAAATCTAATTATTAATTATTTTTAAAATTTTTGAAATGTTTATTATTATCTTTTTTTCTTTTATATTTTCTTTCCTTTCCATTCTCCTTCTTCCCCTTTCTTCCTCCACCAGCCATGTGCCTCAGCAACTACTAATGGCCAAGAAGCGGAACGACAAGCTTGACGCTCGACCAATCCAAGTGAGCCCAAATTCCGTCGAGGCTGGCGAGCTCGTGCTCACCCAATCATGACAAGCTCAAGGCTCACCAAATCCAAGCAAACTTAGGCTCCTCTGAGATCGGCGAGCTCGCAACTCACTGAATCTCGATGAGGCGAAGCTTACCTATGGTTGTCACTAGCCAGTAATGACAAAGGAAGGGAGAAAACGAAAAGGAAAAAAAAAACAGAGAATGAAATTTAAAAGAATTAAAATTAAATTTTTTGAAAAGAGAAAATTTTAAAAAGAATATAATTAAATAATTAAAAATTTAAAAACTTCTTTTTATTTGAAATAAAGTTATGAGAATAATTAAATAAAATTCGAATTTTTATAAATTTAAAAAAATTAAAAAAATAATTTTTTTATCTGAAATAAAGTTATGAGATTGAAAATCATTTTCCAATCATTCCAAACATCAAAAAATATTTTTGATCATATATTATCAAACAAAGTAAAACTAGCTATATTCCTGAGAATTTTACTAGAAAACATTTTCCTACATCATTAAATTTTCCGCGAAATAAACACACCTAGAGAATAAATGATTTGGAAAAAAATTTCCTCAAAATGATTGTTTGTATTATTTATAAAAATGAATGAACAAAAAATATTTTCGTAGTTCGCAAAAATGTTTAAATATAGATTGTTGTCAATAAGAAATTATTTTTCATTGACTAAATATCTCAAGCAATACAAACGGTCATTATAAGAAAAATATTTTGCAAATCATTTATTTTTTCGTAAAACAAATGGATCGCAAAAAAACAAATATTTGAAATGTTTGATATAACACTTCCATATCAACCTTTCGGTACTTCTCTTTTTATTGATAAAGGGTCGGGAAAGAGCAACCAGCACTACCGGCCCTTTTTGATGTTATCATAAGATCTCACATCCGTTACAGAAAATTCGGATTGAGTCATAGACACTCGCTCCACCCGTGACTCGAAGGCTCGAGAGTAAAAATCGCATCATCATTGCTCCACCGAAAACATTAGGAAGAAAAAAATCTCTCCGCACAAGATACTAAGCGATCAAAATAATGAGGCAGGACCCGGTTTCAAGAAGTCACTCGTGATACCAATTAAACTCATGATCTTGTAAAAGATGAGATGATCTATCCTTCGAATACCACGAGATCGGACCCCCCCCCCGGGGTTTCAGGAAGTCACTCATGATATCAATTAAACTCGTGATCTTATAAAAGATGAGATGATCTATCCCTCGGAATACCACGAGACCGGACCCCCCTCCCCCGCCCGGGGTCTATGCTACTTGTCTTCCACCCCCTTTTTGCTGAATTTTTCCTCCCTCGTTATAAGCAAAAAAAAAAAAAAAAAATTCATCACCACTTTTGACTGCGGAATGATGCGGCGGAATGAATGATGATGGGATTGGGCATATATGGTGTGTGACGATATTATTATAATGACTGTTGGTATCACGCTTGCTAACCTGGAAAGGTGTCTCCTCGGTTGGATGGTAGGGGCCCCAAACCCCCCTCAACGAAGTCTAATGATCACAACACCTCACTACTAAGTGCAATTCCTTATCTTCTTCTCCTTTTATTATTTCTGCATTATATATATATATTGGTGAAAACACTTTGGTGATATTGATCACAACACATCACTAATAAGTGGTGGAACTTTTATCTTGTTCTCCTTTATTTTTTCCCCTTTTATTATTTTGTACTTTAATTTGTTATGCATTTTTCTTGTTTTTTGTCCCTCCTTATTATATTTCATTCTGGATTTGGGTGATATTATTAAGATTGGAGCCAAATTTTCATCTGCCGAATTAGATTGGCTTTTGTCTCTCCTTATATTTCATTTTGGATTTGGGTGGTATTGCTAAGATTGGAGCCAAATTTTCATCTACTGAATTAGATTGGCCTAAAGAAAATCGACATTGAGACATCGTACTTTTCGAGGGACGTGGCTTGTCGGTCACCTCAACTGATAATACTTGAGTTTCTTTTTATTCTTTTTTGGGATACATTTATTCCATAATGTGTCTATTTCCGGATATCAATCGACGTGACTTTGATTATATTATCTCGTACGTTACCCTTTCGGCTAAGAAAAGACATTAAAGGAAGAGCAGGTTGTCGATCAAAAATTATGTGGACGGCATCAAATCAAGAGGCGTGTCTCTATTTTGGAAGTGATTACGTTATAGTCATGTAGAAGTGTCGGCACTATCCATATTTCCATTAAGGACCACTTGTTTCACATATATTTTTGCCATTTACCTATTTCTTTATAATCTCCATTCTCAATTTCTCATCTTAACCCCTACAATAATAACGCCAAATAAATTAAGCAAAATATATATATGGATTTATGTAAAAAAAATAATTGCCCCACTTCGCGCGAGTGTGACGATTAGTTCATTTTAAATCGACGAATAATTAAGTAGGATTATCTTCCTCTTTTTCATTAAACGACCGGGGTTTGAACTAGAAGAATCATTGAAATCCTCTTAAACTTTGCACTGAGTAATCTTCTTCGCCGAGAAATAGGAAGAAAATAAACAATGGAAAACCTAGTACAAATTTGACTTTTAATCATTCAAAATAGTGACCTTTTATTTATCTATTTAACTTAGTAATTGAGGCACTTTTAATAAAATCTTGCAGAGCTTCCGATGAAAACCATTATGAAGGGAAAAATTAGGTGGTTCTACCCTTACTTTCATTTGGAGACCATAGGTGGACTTTACCCTATGTTTGTCATATTTGTTTGGTACATCAGTCATTTAATTGGTTTATTTATTTAAGAGACCTTTGACATTTGATAGTTAAGGAAAAGGTATTGGTACCTTTAACCCCGTAAGCTTTTCATAAGGAATTGAAAAGATAAAAGAAAATTCACGTGGTATATCTATAGCAAGTTTTTAAACCCAAATATAAGGAATGAATTTTTTAGGACCCCAATACGTTATCTTGACAAGTTTTAAGGCTCCTACTATAATTATTTTTAATATCACCATCATCATCATTATTATTGGACCGACAAAAAGTGGTAAAGGCAGGTGAGCGAAAGGATGGCTGATACCTCCGGAGGGGACAATGCATGCCACGATTTGACTGTGTCGAGGCCCCTCTGTACACCTCACTCTCTTCTACTTTGCAGAAACATAGAGAGGAATTATTTCCTAATTAAGGAGTCAGATTATTTCCTAATTAGGAGTTTAAGGATGTATATAAATGCAAATGGGTTTATGCCAAGAAAGAAACGAGGAGTCTATCTGGCTTTTAAAAAAACCAAAATCCGAGGGAAAAAGCTCAAAGCTTTTGGATTCTTGTCGTGCGGTCCAAAGATCACAAGCAGAGGACAAGATTTGAAGAGGGAATCGGGGGGGTTTTACAGCTTTTACAAGGTGGGAGGGAGGGACATCATCATGGAGGAGATCATTATTACATCAACTTTGAGTCGTAAGTTGCAATCGTGGCTGGTAGCATCCCCTTTTATGATAATCCATTGTAACTAATGAATTACGCATACACATAATAAAGATATATATGTATGTTGTGTGTGTGCACGAGTGTTTTGATTACAAAGGAATGGGATTAATCAGTTATATTCATGTAATTGCATTATAACAAATTATCATAGTTGGTGCTATGAGCCGTTGCTTGTGTCTTATTTTGTAAGAAGAAATTGTCTCAATCAGTCATAAATTTATTGTATGAATGTCAATTTAGTCTTAAATTTTTCAATTTTATCAATTTAATCTTATATTTTTATGCAAAATTTCAATGTAGTCCTTCCGATCAATTTTCATCGGAAATTGCTAATATGGTGATATGCCATGTAAGACAACTAACAATGACTAGATTGCCATGTCGGCAATTTCTAAAGAAAATTGGTTGGAAAGACCATTTTGAATTTTGCACAAAGGTGTACAACCAAATTGGTACTATCGAAAATTTTATGATTAGATTGATATTCGTATAATATATTTATTAAACCCATCAAATGGGTGAATCAAGTTAGGTTTAGGTTAGTCGAAAATGGGTCGACCTAAATAGATTCATTTAACCTATTTTGATCCATTTACATGCAATACAATCTTGACCTAACCCATATTGTTAGAAATGCTTTTATATGGTATCCTAAGCAATGCCTAACCCTACTTCTATATTATTTGCAATCTCTCCACCACCACCTCCTTAACCACCAAAACCCAAGCCCCAAAAGATAAAGCCCACAAATATGTCTTGCCTTCAATTTCTTTTAAGAGAATGGTTGCCAAATATTTGTCAAGGTGTGGAGTGAGTGAGCGTGAGCTCAAGTAAGAGCAATAAAAGATGAAGAAAAAGTCATAAAAGTGGGTTGAATTTAAATTAGTTATAAATCCGTTTATGACCCATTTATAATTCATTTAACATTCATATTATATTTAAATATATTTATTTAATATAATTAACTCATTTATAACCCATTAAAAATGGGTCAATAACTCATTTTAACAGGGTTTAATGTTTGTGACTAATTAAGTAATTTTTTCTATTTTATAACATGTATACTTTTCTTGTTCTTTAACGTATTTTTTCAATTATTTTGTTTATTTTAGAGAGAGAGAGAGAGAGAGAGAGAGAGAGATTCTTTTGTTGAAGTTGGTGGCTGAGAATGTCTTTCATGTGCTCATGCAATGAAAGAGGACTTTTATGTCTTGTTGTAAATGGAGCGGTCTATTTGGGATGCTAGCACCGAGAAAGATACATCATGCACTAAGAAGAGCTGTCCTTGCGCATAGAGTACAGCGCACATCACCGATGCACCACAAACAATCCCCACCAAATAACTCAGAAAAATATCGAGCGAACTCATATTATGTGAACAATGTAATGTATGGAGTCCATCCCGATATTAAGATTATCTAGAAATTTATATTTTTATAAGGAAACATATCGAATTCCACTACTTCTTGATATGTGATTCGCATAGTTTATTAGACCAAGATTGCTAAAGAGAGCTATTTTACCGTTGAATGCAGGCTTAGGAATGTTGAGTGGTTAATTATACGACAATAACGTTCAATAACCATGTCTTACTCATGGAGTCGATCATATGATCCCTCTTGTGTCATTAACCTCTGCTTCATATCAAGATATGCGATGGGATTCGGATACTTAATATCTTTCTTTGGTCTCCGTTTATATATTCCACCAAAAAGAAGCACATATTCTCCCTAGAGCATCTAAAGTGGGAGATTTACAAAAAATTAAAAAGAGTCCTAAACCTATTACATATGTGTTAATACAGTCATAAATTTTTCAATTGTATCAATTTAGTTCTAAACATCTTCACATTTTATCAATTAAGTCTATCCAGCCAATTTTGACCCGAAATCACTGACGTAAACATTGACTATTTTACATAGCACGACCGGCGCCTTACATAAACAATTATTTTTTAATATTTTTTTCTTTTTTTCTTTTATTTTCCGTCTTTTTTTTTCCCACCAACGAGGGCTTCACAACCCATGATCATGACCCTTGCGTGGCCTCATTGAGATTTGGGTAAGGCCTTCATAGCTGCAAGCGAAGGTAGCCTAAACCGTGCCTAGCAAGGCCATGGCCACCTTTGCCAACTAGCCTTGTTCACGGCTGTGCCTCACAATGGTACAGGCGCGACCATGAGTGAGGCTACCTCCCAAGATCTAGCCGAGGGTTACAACCCTATCTAGCAATTGACGAAGCTTCACATCTCTCGCCCAGTGGCCAACGAGCTTCAGCAACCCTCACTAGCCATGGTGGGAAGAAAAAGGAAAGACCGAAGGAAAAGAGAAAAGAAAATTAAAATATTATTATTTTAAAATGTCCATGGCAAATACCGATTGTGTCACGTAAAACGACCAACATTTACATCAATAATTTTTTACCAAAATTAGCTGAATTAATTGGGTAAAACATGAAAATGCTTATGACTAAATTGTTACAATTGAAAAGTTTAAAACAGAAATAACATAAATGCAATAAGTCTATAACTTTGATGGGACCCACATGAAACTCACCATTTTTAATGACACAAATTCATTTTGGTGCAGTAATATTGGTCATAAACTTATGGTATAGATGTCAATTAAGTTTTAAACTTTCTAATTATGCTAATTTAGTCTTAAACTTTTGTGCATCCCATCAATTTTCATCGAAAATCATTGAGTCACTGTCAACCATCCTACGTGGTACATCACCACATCAATGATTTCCAGTGAAACTTGGCAAGAAGAACTACAATGGAATTCTATAAAGATTTAGGACTTAATTGATAAATTTAAAAGGTCTAAGACCATGTTAACATCCATGTAATAAATTTAGGACTAATTAGAACCAATTTCTTCATTTACGTTGAACCCTCCTAGATGGAGCTTAGTCTGCTCATTTTATAAATCTTAAACTTAAGATCAAGCTAACATTTTTCCATTCTTATCCTTTCCTTGAACGTACTCATCCGACACTACATTCTTAGCTCATTTTGCGTAAATATCGATGCTTAATTGATCGTGCAAACCTCTATGCCTCGAAGCTTTTTCTGATCGAGACTTGAGAGCAAAAGGTCGATCATTACCTGTAGCAATTGCGGATTAGACGTCCATAAATTAATGCGACTATCTCTCCAATCTTCACCATCTATGTTTTTAAATATACAATAACGAGCTCTTTCTCCGACGGCTGCCTCTAAAGTCTAAAGTTGACACGCGGGACCCTAGATAGCAAAAGGTTGATCATTCTTCTTGCAAAAGGAAAAATTATCCAAATAATTCTTAATTTTTTTATACTTTTACCAATTCAATCCTAAACATTTTAATTTTATTAAAATCCTAAAACCTTTTATCTTTTTCAATTGAATCCATCCAATTAATTTTGGTAGGAATTCGCTAATGTAGACTCTGATTATTTTTTATAGTATGGTTAGTACTAACATGGACAATTTTTTATAATATTTTAATATTTTATGAATTTTTATTTTTTTGTTCTTTTTCTTTAATTTTTTTTTTTTCCTTATTTTTTCTTTCATCTTCTTCCTTTCACCTCTAGGCGACAACCAAATCACCATGGAAAACGCAGCCCCGTGATCAACTCAACCTTGTGACTCACCCTCCGCCACCACCTCACCACCGTTCCAACCCTCCATCCATCACCATCCTGGTAGCTTCCACCACCACAATCCTCCAAGCCCCACTAGCTCGAAGTCATATTTCAAGGTGCGGCCTTAAATTTGAGGCCACGACCTCCAGTAATGAAGGCTACCACCGGCAACTAAGGGGCGCTAGGCGAAGGTCACCGGGCTCTCGTCGACCGCAGGTGAAGGCCATGCAGTCATTGCCTAGATATGGGCGAGGCAACCTCACCCTCAACGGCAATGGCCTTCTAGGTTGTGGGCGAGCAACCTCAGCCAACCTTGCCAGCTACTTGAGTTTCAAGTTCAAAGCCACAAACTATGACTAGCCACTCGACTGTCAAATCTCAAACTCCTGGCCATGGCCATGATGGTCTCACTCAAATCTATGCAAGGCTAGGCAAAGGCCACACGACCCTCGCCTGCAGCCAACAAGGGCTGCTGAACCCTTACGAGCCACTAGTAACAAAATAAAGAAGGAAAAGAGAAAGGAAAAAGAAATTAATAAAAAAAATTCAAAAATATTAAATATTATTAAAAATTGGATACGTTAGCACCGATCATGCCACATAGGACATCAATATCCATGTTAATAAAATCCGGCCAAAATTGCCTGGATAGACTTAATTGACAAAATTTTAAAAAAAAAAATTCAGCATTTTTTGGATAATAGCATTAGGATTTAATTTGTAAAAATACAATAAATTTAATACCTTGTAGACAATTTCCCTCTTGCAAGGAGTATTTTTCTTCTATTCTCCACTGTTTTTACTTCCACTATATGCTTGCCTTGTTCCAATCTGCAATTTTTTTCCTATTGATCTGTTACATATTGTATTAGTTCGACCAAAAAAAAAAAAAAAAAAAAAGCACTAATGTATTAGCAAATATCTGATCGACAATTGTATATACATCTACAATGAGCTTTTAGTGAGTGAGTTCCAACTTTTGATTTTGTTTTCATTTGGTATTGGTTATCTGAGATTTGTATTCGTTTTATGTGTGTAAACTATAAAAACGAGTCAAAGTGGATTGTCCCACACTAGCACTTCCGCGTAATAACTTTACTAAAGGGGATCCTAAGCCAAAGAAGGTTGATAAATTAATTCTTAACCAAATGAATATGATCGACAATAGCGAGAAAAAAAAAACAATTTTTTTCGTTTGCACTGGAGACGTAATTGAGTGATATCTTCATACTTCTTCTATAATTATCCAAAGATGATATTTTGACAAAATCGTGTTTTACAATTACCATTTTGTAAAAAATCAAATTATCATAATCCGCATATTTGAATCACAATAGCGTTGACATAAATATCAAATAATTTTTATTAGGTACTTATTTTTTTAATTTGTGTTAGAATAGTTAAAAATGAAAAGGATACATTTTCTAAATATTTAATTTGCATATTTTATCTGCATAAATTAAAATAATGAAAAATACGCATGAATATATTCTTATACAAAGTGTGGGTTAATGGTCTAGTATAAGTATATAACAGGAAACTCTTCTTCAAGAATTGCCTATAAGATGACACCTAAGACTCTAAATTTCGAAGGATTAATCATCATCCTTGCATAATCTACTTTTCTATCAATTTAAATTCATGCTTCCAATTAAATTTGTGCTTGCCAATTCAGTACCAATAGTTTTTTCCCAACAAAGATTTAATAAATTTTAATGTTGCAAGTTAGCCATTAGTGAAAATTCTAACTTTCTAGTAACTTTTCTTATTAAATATTTCATTGGAAGTTTCTTATTATCTACTCTCAATATTTCGAAATTGTAGTTGATGACACATAAAATATCATATAACAACGACAATTAAGTTTTTTTATAACTATTATATAATCCCTATATTTTACATAAGTATAATATGAACTAAGAATTTTATCTTTATTTTTTTCAAAAGAAGAAGATTCATATGAAATGAAATAAGATACAGAAAAAATTCCAAATAAGGGCCCGAAGTACTCTCATTTTCTGAAATAAGGGTTCAAAGTGGATTTTGTTTCAAAAAAAAAGTATGAAGTGGTCAAATCTCTCAAATAGTGGCTTAAAATGACCAAATCATCTCAAATAATGGCCTTTGACTGGTCAGTGACTATTTCAGCAGTCAAAGAAATGGTATTTTGGTAAAAAAGTTATAACTATTTTTTTTTCCTTTTTTTCCTCTTCCCTCCCTGCCGCCGCCTTCAATGGCCGGCGGAGGTCGCCCTCACTGGATCTAGCGAGGGTTGCCCTCACTAGTGTTGAGGCAGCCCAAGCAAAGCAACCCTCACTTGATGCTGGCAAGAGTTGCCCTCACCAGATCAAGCAAAGGTGGCCTTGCCCGACACCAATGAGGGCAACCCTCGCCAGCCTAGGCGAGGGAGACCCTCACTTGATGTTGATGAGGGCAACCCTCGCCCTCAATTGAGTTGGCGAGGCCATGTGAGGGCGAGGGTTGCCCTCACTCAATCTAGTGAGGAATGCCCTCACCTAATGCCGGGGGCTGCCCTCGCCAGTCCACGCCCTCGCTTGAGCTATCGAGGCCATGCAAGTATGCGAGGGGGAGGGCTGCCTTCACTAGATTTGGTGAGGAACACCCAACACCACTGAGGGCCCTCGCCCAAGTTCGATGACCTCCACCATGGCTAGCGGAGGGAAGGAGGAAAAGTAAAAAAGTAAAAGGCATAAACAGAAAAAATTTAGTTAAAAGACGAAAATACCTTTCAATCTAAAAGGTTATGCCCTTTTTAGAAACTGATATAACCACTTCAAACTCTTATTTGAAACATGTTCTATTTCAGGCTCTTATTTGACACGATTTGGCCATTTCAAGCCTTTATTTAAATAATGTCTACTTCGAACCCTTATTTGAGAAAACGAAGGCATTTCAGTCCCTTAATTGAAATTTTCCCTAAAATGCAACTTAATGTATAACTTACAGTAGAACACATAAAGAAATTTACCTTCGTATAACAGACATGTATGTTACTAGTTGAGTCTTAAACCCATCAATTTTAAATACACCACAAGCAAGATATGTCTTAAATGAATGGATAATTATTAAAGCTACATTGATATAAATATATCCCCACACATTCACCATTGGATGAGGGACATGTATGTATAGAGTTAGTATTTTCACCAAACTCTTCCACATATCACTCGTGTAACGATGAATATAAAACTATTTTTGACACCGGCAATGATATATAAACCAAATGACCCATGACTCGTAAGTTGCTCCCTGAAATTTCAGTTTACTATGAACTCTTGCAATAAATTAATTTCGTCTACTACCTACCATGATGTTGTTCCTCATAAAAATAGAAGAGATTGATTTAAAATTGCTTCTTTCAAGACATTTACCTTTTGCATGAAATAGAGAGCATAACGTCAGTTGCGTTATAAAAAGAGGACAGGCCGAGACGGGAGGGGCTGGACTTAGAGATGACGCCGCGGTTGGGCCGAGTCATCGACCAAGCTTGACCTGCTTACGAGAATTTTATCAAACTATCTCGATATGCCTAAAAGGGAGACCCGACTTGCTAAGACATGGTAGAGTTTAGTTTATAGTACTACGTTTGGGTGTGTTGCATACTCCTAATCAATAGAAAGGCACAACGATCTTGCTCCCCAATGAGAGGGCGAGGGTGTAGGGGCCGTCCGGCGAGGGTTTTGGAGGCAGCACTCCTAAGCCGCCAAAGGATTTTTACAGTTCAGCTCATATTTTGTTGATAGTTTAGGTTTGGGTTCATGAATAATTACTAGTATATATAATCTCTTTCTTTTATAACTGAGTTGTAATACAGAAGTGCGATGTGCTAATTATAGTGAAATCTTCTACTAGATAAATCTTATATCTTGATTTCTCTTCCTCATTTTTACTCTTTGTTTCATTGTGTTTGAGCACCTAATCCTAACATGCTAGAGATTTAAAGCATACAATTATAATCAATGTAACTCACGTGATAGATTACCAATTAATCACCTCAAAGGGAATCTGGTGAGCTAATTTTTTACTAAGTACATATATGTATATAATTAGTATTACCGGCCTTCAAAATATTTTCTAGAGCTATAACTTTCCTAATTTAGATTAAATATAACCGTGTGAACATATCCTTTACCATAAAAAGAATAAAAACTATTTTTGTCTTGGAATATTGGACAATAACTATCAATATGACGGACTTTATTTTCCATACTTGAAACAAGGTTTTATCATAGTAACTTGTTATAGCGATCAATTCAAATTCAAATTATACATTTGATCGGTCGCAAATATAGGAGACTTAGGGTGCATATGTTTGGGAGAAAGTGTTCTTTCGGGAATTGATTTTCCGGACTTTCACCCGTTTTGTTCGCAAAAAATGACTAGTCGATCAAAAACACTTTTCGATCCACGAAAATATTCATACATAAATTTAAGAAAATGAATTCCTAAATGTAAAGATATAAAAACACTTCTGGAATTGTTTCTATTAGGTTTTTTATTTATTTTTTCTTTTTCTTTTTCTTATTTTTCTTTTCATTGAGCCAACGTGAGGTTGCTCATCGAAATATGGCGAGTCTCGCCAACTCACACTTGTGCTTCTAGATCGACCGGGCTTCAAGATCGGCCGAGCTTCGGTGGACTGAGTCAGCATAGAAGGAGGGAAGGTAGTCGAAGATGGTGGCATTGGTAGTGGTGGAGAGGAGGAAGGAGTGGTTGGTGAGGCAGAGAGGCAGGTGGGAGGGAGAAAGGAAAAAGTGAAAAAAAAAAAAAAAAAAAAAAAGGAAAGAAATAAAAGAAAAAAAAATTATTTAAAATTTTAATTTAATTTTTTTTTTTTTCTTGAGATAAAGTCATGAGATTAAAATTATTCTCCAAATGAGATTAAAACACCATAAAACAATTTCTGTCATATATCACCAAACAAATGAAAACTATCCATTTTTCTGAAAAATGTTTTCTCCAAAAGTATTTTCCTTTATCATGATGTATTATTCTAAACAAACACACATTGAAATAGAAAGCCAAACTTCTGCGACTTAAACTCATCACTTAATCAACTGACAGATCAGGCTTACTATCGCCCTTAGAAAATGTTTGCCTAGGCCGCCTATGATTAACGAATTGTCGAATGAGTTTGGACAAATCTAGCTAGTCGGGCCCAAGAAGGGAATGGCTCGCCAAGGGCCTACTCATTTGCTCTTCGAGTGACCGGGCCTAACGAGCATATTGATGTCGGGCCACTTGTCAATTGAGATTCACAAAAGTATTCAATATTTAAATTAAAATGAAATTAGATTTGTTAAATGAAATATGGGTCTTTTTGATATCCTGGAAACGATTTTTTTTAATATAATTAGCAAAATTTGTTTGGTCAGAAAATTAATCAATAGTATGAGTGGCGCAATGTTACATTTCACGAGCTAGTGTTGCCTTGTGCACGAATCAGGCAGCAATCTCTCACTTGCCGTAAAAGCGTACGGATCCATCCTAGACATGAAGCGAACCTTCCTGTTTCTTTTTGTAAGGTATTACCCCTCGAGTTTCAAAGCGTACAGATCCCCCCTAGACGTGAAACGAACCTTCAAACTTTCATAAACGTATTGCACGTCTGAAACAAATTGAAGTTTTTGTATTTTTTTTTTTAGGACCTAAGTTCCTACGCCACCAACTTGCTAAGATAGGGTAGAGTTTAGTTTATAATACTATGTTGGCGTATGCTTCATACTCAAATGCCTCGACATAGATTTTAAACCCATCCCCTTTGAAAATGATCAAGCGAGGGTTATCGGGGTTGCCTCGGCGGGGGTTGCGGAGGTAGCACCCTCACGCTGCCAAAAGACTTATAATTTGAGCCTATACTATACTATGTTTGGGTTTTGCTTCATACTCATAATCGACATAGAGACACGAACGTCCCGCTCCCCAATATAATCTCTTTTCTTGTGGAGGTGCACCCTCAATTGTAAAAGACTATAATTTGAGCCCATATTTTATTGATAATTTGGGTTTTGGCTCATAAATTACTCCTAGATATATATAATCTATTTTCTTATAATTGAGAATTGTAACATAGAGTTACGAAGTGTTAATTATTGTAGAATCTCCTATTGGATGTAATTCTAGTTTAAAAGTGAATCAAAATAAATTTTATGTCTCAATTTTTCTTTCTTATTTTTACTCTCTATTCCATTGTATTTGAGTACCTATCCTAAGATACTAGAGATTTAAATCATACTATTATTAATCAACATGTATCTCAGATCTTAATAAGGCTCACGTGATATATTACCAATTAATCACCTAAATGGGGAATCTGGTGAACTAATTTTTACGTTGTACATATATGTATATAATTAGTATTACCAACCATCAAGATCTTTTCTAGAACTAGAACCTTCCTGATTTAGATGGTAACCAACCAAGTGAACGTATCTTTTTACCATAGAGAGAATAAAAGCTATCTCGTTGACAATAATTATCTAGGTGACGGATTTTATTTGCTATACTTTTAACAAGCTTTTATCATGGTAACATGTTATACCGATTGATTCAAATCCAAATTGTACATCTGATCAAATGCAAATATAAGAGACTGAAATAGAAAGCCAAACTTTTGCAACTTGAACTGTACACTCAAGCAATTGACGGATTAGGCTTGCTATTGACCCTTGAAATTTGTGGTCTAGGCCACTTACGATTAACGAATCATTGAATGAGTTTGGACAGATCTTGGTGAGTCGAGCTCAAGAAGGGAATGGCTTGCCCAAACCTACTCATTATGCTCTTAGAGTGACCAGGCCTAACGAGCATGATAATGTCGAGCCACTCCCCAATTAGAAAGGTCTATTAAAACTACATGTGCAAGATCCACGAGAATAATCAACATTTAAATTAAAAAGAAAATAGATTTATTAAATAAAATATGGATTTTCCGATATTCTGTAAATGAGTTATTTTATAATTTGCTTTTGCAATGCTAAGCATTAATCAAAGGTAAAAAATTTTATTTGGTCGGAAAATTAATCAAAAGTATGAGTGGGGCAATGGTACATTTCAATGAGCTGGTGTTTACGGAACAGGGAGCAATCCTCACATGCCAGAAAGCGTACAGGTCCCTCCTACCCATGAAACGAACCTTCCTCTTTCTTTTCATAAGGAATTGCCCCACAAGTTTACAGAGCTGTTGCAAATTGCCCCCCGACGTCCCGATTTTTATATTCTGCCCCCCCGGAACTTTTAGAAATCGATTTCAGTCCTCGGCGTCGACTTCCACAAACTTTGTCTGCAGCCCCAACCATGTCCACTCATTACGAAAGACAAATTCGCCATGCATTACTCAGAAACATATCACATGTCAAATCATGTGACCGGATTTCCGGCGAGAATTCAGTCGGCTATATCTTGTCTCGCGTGAATAGATGATATATATGATCGCTTTTGCCTTTCACGATCAGTAGCAGATACGTGAGAACACTCCAACCGGAATCAACGCCGGGCGCACATGACCACCGATTTCAAAAAGTCACGGGACCAACTTGCAAAATTTAAAACGTCGGCGGGTAACTCGGGAGCAATTACTTTGCACAGCTGAAGAAAAACTCAGGAAACATATGCAGAACATATGACCGAAGTATTCAACCGTCTATGTTCTGTCTTCCGTAGATGGATGATGTATATGATTACTCTGTCTTTCATAATCAGCCACTTGCATTCGCGAGGCTAAATACGGGTGTACAATCAAACTAGTTCTATCCTACAACAAGTTCCGAATGAATGCCCATATGGGAATTGGACCGGATCGCCCTATTTTGGAATCAGTTTTATAAGTGAAAAAAACCAAAATCCTAATTTCTTTTTCCCCAAAATTTTAATATCAGCACTCTTTTGTCGTTTGTCATTCCTTAGCATTCCTCGCCAGTCTTCCTCTTTACCTACATTTTTAGTGATGAATGGGGAATGAATTTTTATAATTAATGTTTTATGTTATGTGTTTAAACTTTTCATCGTTTATAATTGTACGTGGCTACTACATATTCATCTTATGGATTGTTAGTTTTAACAAATTATGATTTCCATTATTCATCTTTTACTTTTAAATCATTTCTTTACTTATTGCCTCATATGATTTTGTTGTAAAAAATGAACAAAAAATAGGGATAAAAAATCAAAATAGGTTCTTGAATAGATCCTAGAATCGAACTAGAAAAACAAGATAGGTTCCAAAATTAGTTCCAGGCAAATAAGATAGATTTCAAAGTCAAAAACTAAAAACTGCTTATAACATGGTAGGTTTGAGATTTCAACTTTGGAACCGACCCACCTTAGCATTCATTATCTCTAAGATACACAAGGACACTTTAGCTGGAATCAATGCCAAGGGCACATTGCCACCCATTTCAAAAAAGTCATGGGACCAATTGTAAAATTCAAAATGTCGATGGGTAACTCGATGCGGCTCAAAAACTTTGGAGGAGAGACCAATGCCCGTTTGTTTGTGTTTACAGTCACAATGTGTGAAAAACTATTTAGAATCGATCTTGAACAAAAGAACGCGTTTGGAAAACTTATTCATGAAAAAAAAAAAAAGACATTATATTTGGTAAATTTGTGTTCTTTTTTATTTCTTTTAATTTTTTAATGTTTTTTTTCATTTTTTTCTTTCTTTTTCTTTTTTTTTTTTTTTTTTCTTTGTGGCGCCACCCAAAGCAAAAAGAAGAAAGAAAAAAAAAAGAAAAGAAAAGAGATGAGAGAGAAAAGTTATTCTTTTTTTTTTGTTGAAACACCAACTTTTTTTTTGTCAAATTTAAAAAAAATAAATGGGTAAAACGATGCGGCTTTTTTTCCTAAAATCTGGAGCAGCGACAAACAAACAGTCCGCCCCCTCAATTTGTCACAATGTGTGCTTTTGGTCCACACGGCACTTTTACGTCAATAATTTCCGGCGGCAAAAACGGAAAATTCCCGGCACCCTCGTACGGTACGAGGAACAAGAAGAATCCCCAAAAGATAAAAAAAAAAAAAAAAAAAAAAGGAAGTTCATGAACCACGAGGCAAGTAACGCCACTATTTTCCGGCGGCATGATCAAGATTTCAAAAACCTCGGCCGTGCTTTTGCCGAGCAACGACAAAAAAAAAAAAAACTGCCAGAGCCGTTAGACTATATACGCTCCTTCGCGCGTTGATCGATATCCCCAGTCGCTCCCGAATCTCCCGTCCTCTCCACGCCATCTCTCTCTCTCTCTCTACGATGGAGGTCGAAGATGCTGTGGGAATCGGCTCGAGCGGCGGCGGCGGCGGCGGAGGAGGATCGGCCCTGATCTTTCTCGGGACGGGGTGCTCGGGCGGCGTCCCCAATGCGAGGTGCCTGATGCTGCCGCCGGACCCGCCGTGCCCCGTCTGCTCCCGGTCGCTTATCCTCCCGCCGGACGCTAACGCGAACTACCGGTCCGCTCCTCTTCTCTGTCCGCCTCCTCGGTTTCCGTCGATTCGATCCGCTCCTCTTGCGGTTCGACGCATTGTTTGTTTTTTCAGACCGAGATCGGCGAATGTCGTCGATCGTGTTGCGCTTTGATTCGGTCTTGATCGAAAGAGATTTTGGAAATTTTTGAAGAGTGCAGTTTTTTTTTTTTTTTTTTTTTTTTTTTTTTGGGGCCGGGTTTTTGAATGCTCATGAATCACGTGGAAAGTAATGCCACTATTTACCGGCAGCATAATCAAAATTTCAAAACCTCGGTCGTGCTTTTGCCGAGCAACGACAAAAAAAAAAAAAAAAAAAAAAACTGTGAGAGAGAGAGAGAGAGAAACAGCTCGTCTGTCTCGGTCCTCGACCACTCCGGGTGCGCCACGTGTCCGACCACGAAACCCGCCAAAGCCGTTAGACTATATACGCTCCTTCGCGCGTGATCGATCTCCCCAGTCGCTCCCGAATCTCCCGTCCTCTCCACGCCATCTCTCTCTCTCTCTCTCTCTGATGGAGGTCGAAGATGCTGCGGGAATCGGCTCGAGCCGTGCCTCCAACGGGCCGGCGGCGGGCGGCGGCGGCGAAGGCGGCGGCGGAGGCGGCGGAGGCGGAGGAGGAGGAGGATCGGCCCTGATCTTTCTCGGGACGGGGTGCTCGAGCGCCGTCCCCAATGCGAGGTGCCTGATCCAGCCGCCGGACCCGCCGTGCCCCGTCTGCTCCCAGTCGCTTCGCCTCCCGCCGGACGCCAACCCTAACTACCGGTCCGCTTCTCTTCTCTGTCCGCCTCCTCGCTTTCCGTCGATCCGATCCGCTCCTTCGGCGGTTCGATGCATTGAATGTGGTTGATCGTGCTGCTTTTATGGGGTCTCTGATCGGAAGAGATGCTCGAAATATTCGGAGAGTGCTGGGATTTCTTTTTTCGCTGGTCATTGTTTGTCCTGTGCGTTGATTTTTGAATGTTTAGAGCGGTGTGGTGTGCGGATGTCCTGTTGCGAGATTGGAGGCGGTTGTGCTGATTGTGCATTGGGTTTTTTGAGGGAGCATCGGTATGTCCATTTAGCATGTTTAGGCAGGTTAAAACTGGCAGTGCCTTTATCTGGTAAGAGAGAAGAATGGGGGTAGTAAAGTAGTAGTAGAGTGCAGCTTGGAAACTATGATTGCTCCCTTGACGCCATCCGTCTCATTTGGTACTTGGGGACTTTATTGGAACTTCTACTGGTTAGTTGGACCCTCATTTGGACTGGAAGGAACGACACCTGTTTTGTATTCACGGTGGTCACATGGTTGTATCGCAGTTTATCTTGTTTTGCTGTTATTCGCCTCATTAAAGTGGGTCTTTTTAAACATATTGTGACCGAACGGCTTATGCACTTTAGATGGCCTGCAGTGGCTCATAGCCAAAGTCTAATTGAGTTCTGAACCAATAGCTTATTTCTCATCAGGACAAATGATATTTTTCTGAATGATATTGAGGGGTTATTGACCAAAATTAGAAAAAAGGCCAACAGATTCTTGGGCTTAAAACTCGTAATGCTAACTTAACATTACTAGCACAGGGTAAGTAATGTCCTGTAGTTTTCCTGCTTTGGTTTGAATTCCTTCTTGCAGAGTATTATCTCATTTTGAGTAAGAGTTTTTTTTGTTTGGCTTCGCTATCTAAAGTAGATAAACTAACTCTATGAGGTTCCTCAACCTTCATTGCATCAGTTTCTCAGGAAAACTGGGTAAAGCCCTGCTGATTAGTTAAGAAAATTGCTTGTCGCCTGTACACTTGTTAGGTTGCTTAGTATCCACTCCTGCATCCGAGGCAGATCATGGTGAAATTTTGATTTGAGTTCTAATTATCTCTCATACCTTGAAAATGAAGATTTGATAGTTTATCCTGTCAATTGCAGGTGCAATACCTCCCTTCTTATTGATTACTGCCCAGATCGTACTAAGCATAGCTATATAATAATTGATGTTGGGAAGACATTCAGGGAGCAAGTAATTCGGTGGTTTACATTATATAAGATTCCCCGCGTCGATTCAGTGAGTTAACCCCCTTGTATTTCTTGTGCATATATGATTCATGTATATTTAATAAATATTTGCTTTTTTGAATTCCATTTGTTGACATGTGACTGATCTTGATGGATTTCTTCATATCAAGTTTCCAGTTTGTTAACTGTATCTGTTGATTCTACATGTGGACTGTTAAATGATCATTTTCACACAAGATCATTCATGAATGCTATATGACATGTAAATCTTAGCGTCAGTAGTTTTATGTTCACATATGTCACCCGATGGGGAGGGGAGGGTGATCTTCTGGCTGTCATTGTATGTTTGCAAATCTCTCGACAGATTGAAAAAATGATGCCACTAAAATAGCGATAATTCTGCAATTCACAGATGAAGATGATTCTAACCAACAACAAATGCAAGAGGTTCTCATTTGACTTGTCAATTGGTTCATCCAAGTAGTTCACCATCTAAAGGAGATATTGTCAAAGGTGTCATCCAAAACTGGGCTCAAGAAATTATCAAAAGAATTTAATAAAATATCTTATAACCCATAGATACCAGGAGAAACATTAGTAGTAAAGTTAGAGAACTAACTTTGCTGCTGTAGAAAGAAGAAGTTTAAGCGTCCACCCCCCTCCCCCCCCTGGGGCGGGCGGGGCAACCCACACACACCCTTCTTTCTTCTTCGAGCTTGTTGCATTAGAACATATTGTTATTTTACTCTCATGCGGATCATAAGCTAGGACACGGTAAGTACTATGCATTTTATTATAAACACTCTGGGCCCAGCTAGTTTTATGCTGGTGTGGGTCATGTTTGTTGAGTAATTATTAGTTTTGAAGTATTTAATTTCTTTTTCTCTGACATTGAAGACTAGCCCAGGCTATCAACTTTTTTCTATTCTGGAGGACGTATTCCTGAGGGGACAAGTGGATAGAATGGCTGCTTTAGTCTCAAATCTTCTTGGACTATAACTTCTAGTAATTCTGGGATTTGACCATAGGATTAAAACCACGCGTGGGACTTTCATCTTGCACAACCTGAGTTTTTTTCTGTTTTTTTTCTTTTCAATTTGGAAGCTTCAGGTGAAGTTCTATAAAAGAGAACAATGTTGGCCTAACTGGTGGGTTTTGTGTCACATGTAGAAAAATGACTAGCAGCAGTACCAAATTTCATTATGGGGAGTAATTGAAACATCATCATACCTCTTGCTATTTTAACAGATTTAAAATTGCAAACAGCAGCACATATCTTACAGTGTTCCTTTGGTGGACTTTGTTTTTAATTCATGTCAGATCATTTCTGCTATCAGCCTTCTCTACCATTCTGGCTATAAATAGGAGAGAATTTGGATCTTCCTAAGAATGTTACTAGTAGGCCATGCTCAAATGGTTGGCTACTTCTTTTCTATCTTTTATTTTCCATTTTAAATATCAATATTATTCTCTTGGAGCATTAGTCAGCTGTGGCTGGTTCAATCTTCAAAAAACTATTCCTACGGAGAACATTCATATCACATGGTAGTAGGATGTGATGATTAATGCTGCAAATTCTACAGTACCTTCCCCATTGTATCCCATTCTGACACTCTTTTAGAATTTTTCAATTTCTTGTTTATATGTTTATCAACATCACGTCAAATGCTTTGCAATAGAAGCAATCTCTAAGTGGTAGAGCCTAAAGCTAGTATCTGTGCAAAGTGCAGATGATCTTGACTCATGAACACGCTGATGCAGTTCTTGGTCTGGATGATATTCGTGCCATACAACCTTATAGCTCCACAAATGACATTGATCCAACTCCTATATACTTGAGCCAGCATGCAATGGACAGGTACACTTCAAGACTCGCGAGAGTAAATTCTTGCAAATATTTTATACTCTATCTGGGCCTTGTTTCTGAAAACATCAGGCTTCTGGCATAGCGGATGATTGCTTTTACCATAAGTAGTATGATTTAAGGAAGAATATATTTTATCGAGCACCCCTTCAAAGTAAAAAAAACATTGAGCACAACATTCTCGACTTCGCTGCAATCATTTCTGTCTTATATATTCCTTTTATTGTGCTTGAATTTATTTCAGTAGAAGCTCCCTTGTTTTGTGTTTCTTATGCTTGACTTTGTGAGGTCAAAGAAAAGTTTGTCAATTATTGTGGCGTCAACAGGATTATTTTTTTTTTTTTTGGGGGTAAAGTACTGTTTTTTGAATTACTCTCAGTGACCTTACATGCTTTTCATTGAGCTGACAGACTAGCATCAATTAAATTTAAGAACCTATTTTGCATAAGTTTTGAGATGCTCATCTATTTCATCGTTTGTTTTCTTGTCTTGAAAGTCTCTTTCTGTTCTCAAGTATCCTTTCAGTTTGATCACTGTGTGCATGACCCCAATATCCTTACTTCTGCATGAGGATTTTGTTGCTAAGCCAAGAGACCTCAGGTTTTTCATGTTCATTCTGCCCAGTAACTTCATGCTTCTGGCAATACAGCTGAAGAATGGCCTAAAAGAACCAAGCTCTCATAGCTTGTTTTCTCATTATGTTCATTCTAGCTACAAAAGTTGATTTTTCTGATTCATTAGTTAAGTTAGTAATGGTGGATCACACACAAGTACTACAAAAGGCTTGTTTTATCTCACTTTTTCTTTTTCTGGAGATTTTTTTCTTGTTCTCTCTTTTTGGGTCCCCCCGCGGGGGTGTTGGGGGGCTTCCAGAGGGTGTTGTAATCATAGTGAGGATTTACACAGGACATGTCGTGTTGAGGTTTTTAATATGATAAGCAGTACTTAAATGATCCTGCTTATGTTCTTTGAGACAGCATTGCAGAGAAATTCCCATACTTGGTTCGGAAGAAACTTAAGGAAGGTCAGGAGGTGAGACGAGTTGCACAGCTTGACTGGAAGATTATTGAGGAAAATTGTGAGAAATCATTTGTTGCTTCAGGCCTGCAATTTTTTCCCCTACCGGTGATTTGCTAACATCTCTCATATAGCTCTTTTATTTACAGTTTTTCTTGGTAATAGTTTTTTCATTTTCAGTCTTGTGGATGTAGGTGATGCATGGAGAAGATTATGTATGCCTTGGATTTCTTTTTGGAGAAAAATATAAGGTAGCTTACATATCTGATGTATCCCGCTTCATCCCAAGCACAGAGAAAGGTGAGTGTAAGAACATGAATCTGCCATTCAAATCTTGTTGTAAGGCACAATGACCATGTCATATGGGATACATACTGATGTTGGGAGGCTTAGCAAGCAGCAAAAAACAATTTGACTTGGGTTTCCAAGTGAAGTACATAGTTGAAACTGGAGCTTTCCCAAAAATAGTTTGCATGATTTCTATCAAACAATGGTATCTGTTCTAGAGATGGTGGATAATTGACATAAGTGATAGTTCAGTTTTATACTCAGGTTTCTTTAAGATTAATAATGGTATTGTTCATTCAAGTTCATTATTCTGTTCCTCCAATATGAGTTATTCCATCAAAAAGCAGGTTGATGGTACTTAATTACTTGAAGCTATGGTATTTACTTAATACATGTTCACGGTAAAATTATTAGGCTAAAGGATGCAAAATCAATATTTTCTTCAAATGTGGACATGGTCTCACATGGTGGTTCTGCTTACAAGCTCCTGCTTTGTTGTATTATATGCCTGAACACAATATGTTACTTGAGATGTGGTCTCGTGCAGCAGACTGGTTGTTCATGAAAATTCTATAACGACAGCCCTCATTTATAAAATCAAAGATGGAAGACAAAGGGAACCACCCAATCGGTCCTAATGTCACAAATCAACGCTCCTTTATTGCTGAAGATCTTACTTTCACTAAAACCAAAGGATGACAACAGCTTGTGAAAGAATACGGAGAAAGAAACTCAAATGCATAGATAATAGAAAAGCACTGTGAGCACGTAGTTGCATATGCTCATATAGCGCTAGAGATGTTGATAAATATATTCCTATCTACTCTACATGAACACACAATATGAGATTCCTAGGATTAAAGATTAAACAACTTGATTGTTTTGCAGTTATTTCCAAAAATGGGGTTTGGCAGCTGGATCTTCTTATCTTGGACGCTCTGTACAAGGTCATTAATCTTTTGGCTACTCCTGATGGCATCTTTTGCATTGAAGGCTACCAATAAAACCTTGCTTTCATATGAAGTTTTGATGAATTTTTGTGGCAATTACAATTTATAGGATTATGAATTAGTCTTTTGATGTTTTACTTCATTTACATATGGCTTTAAGGTTCATACATTCAAGTTGCACTTATGGTGTAGAGCATGCTCGACTTGGCTGGTTTAGTTGCTTGACCTTTCTTATGACTGTTTGCTTCTTGAGATATTATGTAAGAAGAACCAAGAGAATATGGATCCAAGGACGTGGTACTGAATGAGATACGTCCAAACATATTTTATTTTATCACAGTAAGTGGTTGATTGAAATATGTGCTCACAGAAGTCCATTGCTCTCTGGTTAATGTACAAGCGAATAGAATACCAGTTGTAAAGAATCTTGGGTTTCAAAGTAGATAATCTTTTCTTTTCTGAGAGGGATGGATCAAGAAGATTGTTGTAGATAACTGAGTGTGGCTGTCTTTCTGTTCGAAATTGAGATAAATACGAAAAATTTGTTTACCTGCCGTTATCACGCCCTTATGCACCAAGCATATTCGAAAGATCAACAATCCATGTGCTACAAGACTTGATCTTGAAGAGTAGGGGCTGTGGGTAGGTCTACATTGTCATAGTCATTCTTGCAAATGTTTTAGCAGGTTTTGAAGTCCAAGTGCCTATAATCATGATACCAGCTGATTCTCTTGTTTATTAGGGTCCATTTTATTTTAGTGTCATGTCTTAGAGAGTACAAGTATTAGTTGGTTTCCTTACTTTTCAGAAGTTATTACAACAGATGCTATTGTTGAACCGTCACTTTTCTGATAGCATATTTCCTTGTTTGGCCGTTTTCATATTAAATGATGGAACACTGTCCTTATAATTTGTTCCCCTTAAAGCAATATGATTTTTGCTGTCCATTATTTATGGAGATTATTGAGGCTGGTGGTCATTTTGTGAGTATTTTTTAAGTTATAGATCTGCAGATTTGTGTTTTGACTTCAGGCTAAACAGAAATATGGGGACTTTTCTTCATGTTACCATTACATGTGCCTGCCCATACCCTTTTTTCTGTGTTAGCGGTATTGGTTTGTTATAGCACAGGGTACTGTTAATTTCGTGGCAGCATTATCCTGTACTCAAAATCTTACTTCTTTTGCAGGAAGGATCTCATAACGTTCACTTATGCTTGCCTCAGGTTTAACACTATACTTATGATATTAATTAGAGTCTGAAGGAACAATTTCCTGAGGATGCATCTGAATAACTTGAGATTTTTTTTTTTTTTTTTAAATGCAGAGTCTTGAAGCCATCAAGAGGATACGTCCAAAGCAAGCTCTACTAATTGGAATGACTCATGAGTTCGACCACCATAAGGACAATGAATTGCTTATCGAGTGGTCAAGAAGGTAACCTACTCATCAAGACTTTCTCAGTGGCTTTTGACATCTGATTGACAACAGACCATGTTTTGTCTATTAAATAAGTCAGTTTGTACGCCTTAAAAAACTGTGTTTCCAAGGCGAGGATTTGTCAATATAGATTTTGCATGCTTTTCCTTTTTATGTATGTGTGGGGACTAGCGGTGTCCATAGTTCTGCCACCCTCTTCTCCCTTTCCTCTGATCAGTAGTTTAGGGACCAAGAAAAAGGCTGATCTTAACTTCTAAATTGTTTGAATCAGAGAAGGAATCGATGTGCAACTGGCACGCGATGGCTTGAGGGTTCCCATAGATCTGTAATGATTGGCAAGGTTAGATTGAACCCAATTATCGATTTGTAGCTTTAGTCTTGCATCATTAACATTTTCATTCGTTGCTTATTGCTAGATATGTTCTCGTTGCAGATCGGACATATTGTCAGATTAAAAGCATATATGGTTCACAACCCATGTTGGGTCGATGGGGACGATGACCATGCTCAAGCAATTACGTGATTTATTGTCCTGGCCCAGATTCAAATTGATTTGGAAGGTGCTTCGTACAGCGAAGGGCACTCTGCTGACTGATTATCACTATATCATTACCATGTTAAATGCTTTGAGACAAAGGAATCGTCGCCTTAGCATAGAGCAATTTGTACCTGTTCTGTAACATTGATTAAATCCCCCAAAGGAAAGCAGAAGACGAAAAAGTAAGAGGGTAAAGTTTATGTGTAAAATAGTTCATTTACATTCAGTACTTGTCCGAAGCAAGGTCTCTCTCTATCTCTCTCTCTCTAAACCTTGCCGAAGCCTTTTGGCTCTTAATGTAACTCCTCGTTCATCATAAGGTTTGCTTACCCTGATTTCACCATCAACAATTCACTGAGAAAGGGGCAAAAATACTTGCTATGAATTTCCATACTTTGATGCTGGACTTGATCAATGGGCAGGCAGTGCGGGCTTGAGTCAATCAAAGCTCAACTTTGCTGGTAACGACTGCGAAGTCGACCGAAGCCGAACAACCAAACGTATCCCCACTCCCAAGCTCTCCTAATAGAAGGGCCTCCTCTTCCCAAGGCGAGGTGCCCAGATGGGGCTTGGAATTTGTGACCACGCTTGACCCGACAATTGCCGAACGGTCTGGACTCAAAACGAACCATCAACCCTGCCCATGCGAGCCTATCTTTCCATCCAAATCTCCCATGTAGATCTGTTAAACAAGTGAGTCAGGTTGATTTGGCTTGGATCATAAATGGTTCAATCCAAATTAATCCATTAATCTCTTCATGACCCAATTCTGGGTAATATAAATTTTTTGATCCATACCTAACCCAAACTATATATATACCAAACTCATACCCAACTTGACCCATAGTATTAAAATATTTCCATATTTAACTCAATTTAGAAAAACTTATTTTTTTGATTTTTTTAAAGATTATATTACTAAAATACTTCCAAATTTAGGAAAGCTAGTTTCTTATATTTAAAAAAAAAAAAATCATATTGCTAAAACCCTTTCATTTGATACTAATCTAGTGGAAAATTTCTGTAATTTTTTTTTAAAAAAGAGCAGGCTCTTTTTTTTTTTCTTGAAAATTTTTTTAGGAAGTTATTTTCAAGGAAAATAATTATTTTTTTGGTGTTTGCCTGAAATTTTAAAATAAATTAAAAATATTTTCTGTCATTTTGTATGAAAAACCTAATTTGATTTTCTTTTGTACATTCCTTTTGATATTTTTATTTTTATTTTTTAAAAATTATTTTTTCTTTTTGTTTTCCGTTCTTCTTTGGCTGAACACTGGCGGCGGCAACGATTGGCTAGACATCGGCGAGGTCTCGACCTCGCCACACCGGCAAGCTCAAGCCTCACTGGTGCTAGACCTCAATGAGGCCTTGGCCTCACTTGATCGGTGAGCTTGTCCCTCCCGGCGCCCGTCGCCATCGCCGTCACTACCGCCATCGCCGTCACTACCGCCATGGCTAGCCACCGGCCAAGGAATATGGAAAGAAGAAGAAGAAGGAAAGAAAAAAGGAAATAAAAAATAAAAAATATTTCAATTTTTTTAAAATTTTTTTGTAAGGCAGAAGAGGGAGAGAGAGTGTGTGGGTGAGCCTAGTGGATTGAAAATAAATTCTAAACCCAACCCATTTAAACCCATTTATTTCAGCTTTTAAATTTAAAATCCATTTAAAATCTCTTCCAAATTTTTTTTTTTTTTTTTTTGGTCCTACGCTAATCTTATTCTAACACTCACTCTCGGACTTTTTCCCCCGCCTCTCCTTGGGCTTGAGCCGAAACCCACTCCCGAAATGAAATCGTCCCCACCCCAATTTCCCTTCCAAGATGGAAGGGTGGTGCACACGGCGAACCCCATTATCTCTTCTAAATGTAAGTGATCTATATATGATCCATTTCTGTTAGGTCCACTCCCATGATATGGATGGCCGATTGAGTCAAATCCCCATGTTTAAAATGAGACTAGCTCTTACATGATTACATTCATGCTCACATAGGTCACAGCAGAATCCATTGTCATATACAAGATCAATTTCCCAAAAGGAAAAGACTAGAAAAGGCTAAATTTGTCGCCGGTGCTAAAACGGTCCCATTTCGCCATATTCAGACACTTCTATTATCATGATTGCCGATCAAAAGAGATGCATTTATAGCGAAAACCAAATTCTTCTTAGCACAGAAGAGGATACACTACTACTATTACGTTTATTACGTTTATTACGTTTGTTTCGCTGCCGGTCGATTCAGTTAATTATAGCTCGAAGTTCTCCTGTTCGATTCGAAACGGACACATGTTTGTGCTTATTAGTATATTCGAAGCGTGTGCGGAGGCACGAAGACAGAGACGGACAAGAGGGTGTGTCGATCTTTCTTAACATAGCAATATTAGCAATACGTCGAGTGGGTGCATCAAGATAAGGAGTGGCTTAGGCTAACGGCTAAGATCAAATTGGCCAATGCAGCTAATGCATAAATATGGGAAAAAGTCACGAAAACCCTAAACTTTGCCCAAAGTGACACACTTATCCAAACTTTTTTTTGTGACGTGAAAAACTTGAACTTTGCCAACCGCGTGACACATTTACCCCAAACTTTTTTTGTGACACAAAAACCCCGAACTTTTGTTATGTGACACATTTATCCCAAAATTATAGGGCATTTTGGTCTTTTCATTTTTAAAATTTTTTTCTTTTTTTTTCCTTCTCTCTTCCCTTCGCCGGCCAGCCGGTGGAGGGAAGCCAGCGTCCGACGAGAGCCGCCCTCACCCGCATCGAGCGAGGGTGTCCCTTTTGCCCTCGCCGACATCGCGAGGGCCGTCGTCCCCGTCGCCGGCGAGGGTGGCCCTCACCCGCATCGAGCGAGGGTGTCCCCGCTCGCCTCGCGATCTGGCGAGGGCCATCCTGCCCGACGCCGACGAGGGCCGCCCTCGCCGGCGTTGGGGCGGCCCGCCCGCGTCTAGCGAGGGCCACCCTTGCCCAACGCCGGCGAGGGCGACCCTCGCCGGACACCGGCTTCCCTCCACCATGGCCAGCGGAGGGAAGAAGAAGGAAAAAAAAAGAAAAAAAAAAGAAAAGGGAAAAAACAGAATAAAAAGACAAAAATGCCCTTGATAGGGTAAATGTGTCACGGTTTGAAAAGTTTGGGGTTTTTCACATCACAAAAAAAAAAATTTTGGGATAAATGTGTCACTTTGGGCAAAGTTTAGGGTTTTTCGTGATTTTTTCTCCATAAATATTGAAGAGAGAATTTTTTGTGGTTTGCAAGTGTCACATCAGAAACTGACGTTTTTGTGGACGCATTTGGAATAAAGATAAAAATCTGATTTTTACTCGTATTTTAAGAAGAGAAAGATGTATTCATTTGATTCTCCTCATTTTGCTAGTATTTTAAGAATTTCTTTAGTTAGTCTTTTTTTTTTTTAGTTCTTTCGTTCCAATAAAATATCTAGTAGTGCATTGAATTATAAGACTAGAAAAAGGTGCCGTGCCTATAGCCAAGGTCCTTTTAAAGGTCTAACCAACGAAGGATATATGGAAAAAAATTTTAAAAAAATACACATTTCAATGATAACGCTAAATGTTTGGGATAGATTTGAACAAGTTTTTGTTATTAAGTTGATCCGTATTATTATCGCTATTGTCGTTATTTTGTTTTGACATTTTTTAATGGTCATTACATTTTCCTTATTATCTTGTATTTATTGAATGAAATAAATTTGTTTTAGCTTATTTTGAGGCAAAAGAGTGATTTGAGTAAAAAATTCAAAAAAATTTAATTTTAATTATGCCAAGTATAACACATTTAATATAAACTTTTTTTTATATCAAAAGTCCCAAATTATGTCCATCATGACATATTTATCCAAATTTTTTCTTGTAACATAAAAACTCTCACACTTATAGATATATGACATATTTAGGGCATGCATGATAATATTTCTGTTTCTCTATTTCTCTGTTTTTTTATTCTCTGGAACAGGTTTGGAATATAAATCCATTTGATAACATAATTTCGTTTTTTAATTTATGGACGTATTTCTATTTCGAAATGATTTGGAGCGAAAATCGAAATTAAAATTTTTATCTTTTCTATTTCTGGAACAGAGATGAGAAATCAAAATTTTCCTCATTGTTCACTCTCATCACCACCTATTGTCCACCTGTTGCCCGTGGCTTGTGGGATGTCGCCCACCTGCTGCCCGCCACCGGCCTTGGCCTTCGGCCGCCGACCGCCAGCCACCGGATGTCGATCGTTGGCCACTAGACTCCGGCCGTCAGATGCCGAACGCTCGCCGATCGTTGGTAGTTCATCACCAACCGTTGGACGTTGGAGGCTCACCGCCAACCACCGAACGTCTACCGCCGACCGCTCCCCACCGACCGCCGGATGTTGACTGCTCGTCGTCCGCCGCCGATCACCGGGCTCTGGATGTTGGACGCTGGACACAGGACACCTACCGTTAGTCACCGGGCTCCGGATGTCGGATGCCGGACGCCAGCCGCCAGACGCCGAACTCCAGACGTTGGACGCTGGCTGCCGATCGCTAGACATTAGACTCTGGCACCGAACGTCGAACTCTGGACTCCGATATCGAACGTCAAACGTCAGATTTTGGACTTCGACTGCCCGCCGTCGGTCACCAGTCGCTGAACATCGGACTTCGGCCACCGAACGCTGTCGCCACTCCTAGAAATAGAAATTTTATTCTGTTATCAAACGAATTATTATTCCAAAAATAGAAATTTTAAATCGTTTTCAAACGCGTTTCTTTACTCAAAAACTCGTCCATAAAATAAAAAGTTGAGAAATTAATTTCTTATCAGAAATTGATTTATCTTCCATAAATTTTGTCATGCGCGCCCTTACCATCCGTCAAAATTCCAACCATTCACTTAAACTATACGGACGCTACGTGGCGTTTCTTTTTCGAAATCCATGCAGGCATATTTTTAACTGTGCTTATTGATAGAACCTTGACCAATGTTAAATATGTCACGTAGATATAATTTTAGGATTTGAAATTGCGGAAAAACAAATTTAGGAAAAACATGTTGGAAATAGTTTGAGTTGTGTTTTTTTTGGTGATTTTTGCCCTTTCTTGCAAATTGCAATGAAGTTTGGTAAGAGACAGGCGCGTGACTCCGCACTCGAAAGGAAAGGCACCAGACCAGAAGAGAAGCCTTGTCTAAAGCCGACAGTACAAGACAAAAGCGCACGCTTCCTTGAACCTGCCAATCCTTCTCTCCTCCTTCCTCCTCTCCCCTTCTTCAGCAGTCAGTCCGTCGGCCAGCCACGGTCGCCGGAGATCGGTCATGGGTCGCCGCAGCCGCCACCGTCGCCGGAGAGAAGGCGGAGGTGCCGAGCCGGAGATGGATCCCGGTAGCCCGCCGAGCAGTCCTCATTTCTTCAAGATCGTGCTCTCCCGCGCGCTCGAATCCGGAAAGCTCGTGAGTTCGTCCGCACTTCCCGTTTCGCTCCATACCCATCATTCATTTTCACGAAATTTTCGATCTTGCCCTCCACCGCTCGCAGCCCGTGCTGGTTCGTCAAGGATGTCTCTGGTTTTGCAACGAAGAACTGTTCAATTCTTGCAAAAAAGGGGAAATTGAAAATGAGCGTTTGATTAGTATAATAGTTTGGCAATTTGGCATTAGCGTAGCTAGCATTTCTGGACATTATTATTGTGGAAATGAACGTTTATTGGATAATTGAACTCCGCAATTGTATAGTGACGGCATTGTCTGTGGAAATTGATCATTCATCTACAGGGTAGAATGTAAAAGTTTCCTGTCTTTCTTAGTTGGCATCTTTGAATTTAGCTATACATGAGGGTAATGGGTTTACCATACATTTTCATCACAGGGAATCCCAAAAAGCTTCTTGAGAAGATATGGGAAAGACCTCTCGGGTTTGGTGCTTCTCAAGGTTCCCGGTGGTTCGACCTGGCCGGTGAAACTAGAAAAGAGTGACAATGGCAAGGTTTGGTTGTGGAAAGGGTGGCGAGGTTTCATGGAGCATTATTCGATTGGTCATGGTCACCTCCTAGTCTTCAAGTACGAAGGGGACTCTGTTTTCCATGTGATAATATTCGATAAGAGTGCTTCAGAGATTGATTATCCATCGAGCATTGAAAGTGATATGTCAAGCCCTGAGGAGGAATTCCTCTCGCGAAAAGAGGAAGATGTCTTGGAAATCGAGACTTCAGAGGGTTCCGTGCCTTGTTCACAGCCAAGTTCAGACAGGTCGTCTCGAGAATATGGAGGTGTGACTTGTGTTCTGCGCCATGTTCCTTCTTGGCATAACTCTCTTTCCTCAGTTCTTGTCGTTTTCAATTTCTTCCAAACTTTTTAATAAGCTATTTTTATATGTAATTGATAAAGTCTGGAAATTTTAGTTAATTATTTACTTCTAATTGGAAGGTGATGATGAATTTACTACATCAAGTTATCTTTATCTTGAAACTATAGATCATATTATTTTTTCCATCAATGCAAATGTCATAGTCAGTTAATTGATAAAATCTAGTGCAGTTCTCATTTCACAAGTGCAGACGAAATCAAGCAGTTTCGATGTAGAGTAAGTCATCTTGAGCTGGTTTTTCATGGTTCTGCAGTTCCAAGTCTTCTTGCTGCTCTTGAATTAGCCAGCGAATTCAAATCAGACCATCCCTTTTTCAAAGTGGTGGTACAGCCTACTTATGTTCGGAAATCTTTGGTAAGATCCTCAGCTCTATTTGTTGGTGGCAGAGGTCGAATTCAAATGTGATCACTGTTTGTATTTTGTCATATATTATAGTGTTTGCCAAGTCGAATTAGTTTGTGTAGGAAACCAGATGGCATGTTATTTTCCTTGTAGTGTTCATGGTACGAATCAAATTGAGATGCAAATCCTATCTAAAACTTGGCTCCAAATTGATGGCTTCAGCTTTAGTCCAGGAGCATATATTAGACGCGAAATTGCAGGTTAAGTGGTTACGATTGATGACTTCCATTAGCAAGTAAAATCAGTTGATTAAAACTCCTGAAACTAGAAATTTTATCATAAATTCACATATCATGTATCCTTATTGTATCACCTTCATTAATCGTATACTGGTTGTTCAAATACCCATTGGCAGACCATCCCTCACAAATTCTTCATCGAGCATGTTCAAAAGAACAAGCAAATCGCAACTCTTAGGTACTCAAACAGATCGTGGCAGGTGAAGCTAAGGAGCTATGAACATACAGCATGTCTCTCTATTGGTTGGTCCTCATTCGCAAGAGAAACTGGTCTCCTTCTAGGAGATTGCTGCGTGTTCGAGCTCATTGATAGGGATGACATTGTCTTCAGAGTCTCCATTTTCAGCAGTGGTGGTAAGAACCTGATCTATGTCGATTGAGATGAACACTAGAGGTTTCATTGTATGCCGTGTAAATCACCGAGGAACTCAGTATCCCAAATTGCCACTCCGTTGTTCAGTTCAGCAGTGATAAATCCATTTAAAGTGCACTTTTTATCTGTTTTTTGTTCTTAAGTTATGAGCCTTCCGAGATGATGAATTCTTCTGTATGGTTTGTGAGGTTTGTAATAATTCAAATGCACACTTGCTGATGACGTCACATTCGCATCTAAATTTGCAGGTGTCAGTCAGTTGCTGCTTTATAAGAAATGTTTCTGCTTATGTACTTTCTATTCTTAATCTGTTTTCCAATCCTAAAAAACCTATTACGGGATAATTATTCAGGAAGTGCAAAATCTACTTGATTACATCTTCTAGGAAGAGCATGAAAACGACCCTGCATAATGATTTGCAATCCATGCTAAATCCTTTCATGGTCAATTCATGAAAAGTTCATACTGGTGCTTATGAGAATTCGCCTCTTTGTATTGCAGGTCAGATCCTAACCAAACAATCTCAATGCCAGGAGCACCCTTTGAAGTCAGCTTTCCACACTTCTCCATGCCTGAGCCCTGTCATTGCTCATGAAAGAGCTTGCGAATTTGAATCGGAGTATCCATTTTGCAATGTCGTGATATCTCCAACTAATATTAAAAGACAAACCGTGGTAAGCCAGAGGTCTTACTTATCTAAATCTTCTATGCTTCCTCTTGAATTTGCATGCTTATATTATGCCCGTTTCTTATCATACATTGGTTCGTCATCAAACCACTGTGAGCAGACCATTCCATGGCAGTTCATAAAGACATACGTTCAGAAAGACCATCAAATGGTGAATGTTGTTTATTTGGGCCGATCGTTTGAGGTGAAACTCCTGGTCTATCAGCACTTACACATTGCCATCTTGGGGGTCGGTTGGTCCGCGTTGGCAAGAGAAGCTCACCTGCGCGAAGGAGATGTCTGCATATTCGAGCTCCTCAATGGGGGCAATATCGTGCTCAGGGTCTCTGTCTTCAGTAGTGCGAATAAGGAAGTGATTTGCATTGAGTGAGACTAACAGCGGGAAGTGTCACACTTTATCTAATACCGTGATTTAAAATCATGGAAGAAGCTCACTTCTACTTGCTTGCATAAATCTTCTTTGTTTCCCGGGAACTGCAAATCAGGTGAATGTAAAATCTACTTGAATCAGAACGTTCATGAGAGCAGTTCATTGACGGGCTAGAAGAAAAACAGGGCAAGAAGAAAGAAAAGAAGGAAAGGCAGCTTGTGTACTGCAATCATTTTACGTAAAAATGATTATGTACTCGAAAAAAATATCAAGTACGAAATATGACATTCTATCGTTCTCTTAGAGCAAAATTAGTAATCATTTGGCCCGGGAAAATTTAATAAATTGTTACCTTCGTCGAGCTACTCGAGCATAAATAACAAAGCGACGTGTCCATCCATTACTTCACATCAACACTTTCATAGACAGTCATGTCAAGGACAAAGGCCACGCAAGCCATTTCAACAGGCTCGTGTAGAAACCCAAAACCACCGCCATTCTCCTCATCATCATCCTCCCCCTCCTTCTTCATCTCCTTCTTTGAGCATTCAGTGTCGCTGCTGCATGGCTTGCTGCCGTCGTTGCTGCCGCCGGAGAGAGGATGAACGTGCTGGCCCTCACTTCTTCAAGATCATACTCTCCGACACACTTGATTCTGGAAAGCTTGTGAGTTCAAACTCATTCTCAACTTTGCCTCCACCATCTCGTGCCAATGTTCCATTTTACATTGCATGCATGGCTTCACTTCTCGAAATTTCACACACTTTCTGTACATCCAAGAATGTTTCCTTGGTTTTGGGAGGAGAAATAGCTAGTGATCCTGCTTTGAGTGGACTGCACGCATGAGATGTCTTCTCACTATGTCGTGGGTATGGTGTAAGCTTGGGGTTCACGTGAAAATCAGATGAGAGAACACTCCGTTAAATGTAGTCGTAAGTGATTTGACCCCTTATGTCCCATATAATGTTTTGTATTTCAAGCTTTATGTCTATGGAAATCGATCTTTCGTTCGAATCCGTAGAACGGAACATTTCTTAGCTTTTTGCAAGTTCCTTTTGCATGATGAACGAGGGCCTCGAGATGACCCCTGAAGCTCATCATATAACAGGGAATTCCACGAAGGTTCTTGAGGAAATATAGAAACCATCTTTCGAGTTTGGCGTTTCTCAGGGTCCCACTTGGTTCAACCTGGCCTATAGAACTAAAGAACTGCAACAATGGCTCAGTTTGGCTGCAGAAGGGGTGGCGGGAATTTATGGAACATTACTCGATTGGGCACGGTCACCTCATAGTCTTCAAATACGAAGGGGACTCCACTTTTCGTGTGATAATATTCGATAAAAGTGCTTCTGAGATAGATTATTCCTCGAGCAGTGGCGGGGTATCAAACCGTGAGGCTGAATTTCTCTCACCGAAAAGGATAAATGTAATAGAAGCTGAAGATTCAGAAAATTTCAGGCCATGTAAAAGACTGAGGGCCAAATCATATTTATCTCTGCAGAGTTTGACCTGCTCATCTGGAGAATTTGAAGGTCCGGTTTGTGGTATTATAAGTGATGGCATTTCTGCTCCCATCACTTTCTTTACTTCATTTTTGTTTGGTCGTGGAATTTTTCAATATAAGCTTTTTTGTATGATCATTTCATTGTGTTGCAAATTGTGTTAACTAGTTATCTCTAATGCTCAAATCAGCATTTAGAATCCTCACTTCTTAATGTACAGGTATGATTAAACAATCAAGACGCGGAGAGAGCAACTCCAGGCCAGTTTTTCGTGGCCCTACACGTCCAAGGCCTCTCACTAGGCCCGAATTAGCCAACAAGTTTGAATCAGAACATCCCCATTTCAAAGTGATGATGCCACCATCTTCTATGAAGACTAGCCTGGTAAAATCTTGTTTTGATGCTTTCGTTGACTCCGTCAAAGGCCAATTATAATTATCATTTTATCAAATGGGAGATCCTACTGTGTTTTGTCACAACTATTCAGGTTTATCAAGAGAAGTTTTCTTACTCTATGTATTTGGATTCTGTTTAGGCAATCGGCATGCCATAAAGGTGACATTGAAGCAACAATTTGATGAAACTACATTTAAGTTAGCGATATCGTTTTCTGCTTCTTCTGTTTCCCTTCAATCTGTGGCTACTGTTCATGTATATCGCAAGATTAATGACTATTAATGACTTCAGATTATGTACCCTATCCTAGATTAGAGTCTAGGAACATAAATGTCGATGCTTCGCCTTCACGTTGCTGGTTAAGATCAATTGCCTCCATCAGATAGTAAGGACCGTCCATAAAAATCCTGAAAGTAGAAAAGATTGCATAAGTCTACATCTTGTGTGCTTCTTCTGTGACTGTACTAATAGTATGTTCTTTCTACAAATCTGATGTTATAGCTGTTCATGGGCATGCAGGGTATTCCTCACAGATTCGTCAAGAAACACATTCAAGAAAACAAGGAAACTGCGACTCTTAGGTATTCAGACAGATCGTGGCCAGTGAAATTAATTAAGAACCATTCGCGCAACCATGTGGTGTCCTTCGGAGCTGGTTGGCTTGCATTTGTGAGAGAAACACGTGTTTGTGTAAGAGATGTCTGTGTATTTGAGCTCATTGACAAAAATGGTATGGTGTTCGATGTCTCCATCTTCTGCAGTGCTGGTAAGTACCTGATACTCCTGTTCATTGAGATGAACACCGAAAGTGTCGCTTTAGGCCTGCTTGCAAGGCACTATGAAATTGATTTCTGCCAACTATCTAACATTTAATTTCCCACCTTCTTTAAATGGTGAGTCAATCAATGAAACGTTCATGCCGGTGTCCATTGAAGTTCTCATTTTTGTTTTTTGGACTATATAGGCATAATCAAACAGTCCAGATGCCATCCTGCATGTCCAAGCCCTCTCTCTAGCCTTGAATTAGCCAGCAGATTTGAATCGAAGAACCCCTTTTTCACGGTGGTGATGCAACCAACTCACATTAAGAGATACATGGTATGATCCTGGCTGTTAATTTACCACTAGACTATCTCAAACCTAGTCATGAATGCTAGCTATATTTTTTGCCTCATATTAACATAGGCCCAATGATGAACAATAGTTAATAAAAAGGAAGAGGCGTTGATTCTGTTTAATTAGATGGTTGATTTGAATAATTAGCAGATCGAAATGGAATGAAAGAAAGTCGAGTTAAACATGCCGTCTTTAGTTAAGTTTCAATATTTGATCTTAGTACATGTTCGAGTTAACAGTATGCCTTTCGACTTCAGATTGCAATTAAGATTGATGGCATTCACTAGTTAAGATTTTTCACTAGCAATTTCTATACCATGTGGTTTTGCCATAAGCGCACGCAACTATCAAATATTTATGGACTTCCTTCGCCGTACATGGTCAGAGAGTTCCTCGCGGATTCATGAAGCAACACATCGTGGAAGTCAATCAAACCGTGACTCTCAGGTATTCAGACAGAACATGGCCGGTGGAGTTCAGGTACTATGGTAGCGAGCGAGCGGGGTACTTCTCCTCTCCCGGATGGTCTGTATTCACGAGAGAAACGGGCCTGCGAGTAAGAGACATCTGCGTGTTTGAGCTCATCGGCTGTGGTTTTCCCATGTTTGAAGTATCGATTTTCAGGAGTTTCGGTCCAGAACTGATTAAGATCGACTGAGATATCCACTAGAAGTGTTTGCTTTCCATGAATTTAGAATTCCTAATTATGCCTTCTTTTGCCTTTCGATGTAGCAATGGGAAGTGCAACGCCTTTTTTTTTTTTTTGGGTTTATTTCCTGTTTGAACTAAGTTACAATTGTATGACAATCCTTCTCTGAGGATTATCTCTCAAGTTTGGCACTTCTCAAGGTTCCACATGCATATTTCAACTTCAACGTGGCCTTTAGGACTAGTGATAATTATTTGACATCATTTGGTTGAGGAAGAGGTGGTATGACCTTATGGATTGAAATGATCCAGCTCATCTCATCTTAAAATTGAAGGACAGAGGTAATATCTATTTCTAGTTAGAGGAAGTCCACTCATGCCTTTGATTGGTTGGTAAGTTACAACTATGGAAATTGCTCATATCACCTTGAGGAATAATGAGGAATGATTGTGTGACAGACAATTATGGAAATTGCTCATATCACTTGAGAGGAATAATGATGAATGATTGCAAATTGCTTATGAGAGGAATAGTGATGAATGATTGTGTGACGGTTTTTATTTAATATTTTTGTAAGAATCATAATCTATTTTCAATCATAAAATATTAAATAATTTTTTTTTATATTTTGTGAGAATCATAATTTATTTTCAATCACAAAATATTAAATAAAAAAAATTAAATTAAGAATTGGTGACTCACAATAAGCTATTATTTTCACAGTAACTCAAAAATTATTATGCCAACAAAGTCCTATAGCAAAGCCCTATGAATTTAGGGATATATTATGCTAACAGCTCCATCATTTTCTTCCCAATAACAGAGCATTCTTGACCAATCAAATTTCATGAAAACTGGACCGCTTTCTTTACCGGTTTAAAAAAAAAATTAAAATTAAAATGTTCAGCTCCGTCATTTTCTTCCCAATAACAAAGCATTCTTGACCACTCAAATTTCATGAAAACTGGACCGCTTTCTTTACCGGTTTTCAAAAAAAAAAATTAAAATTAAAATGTTCAGCTCCATCATTTTCTTCCCACTAACAGAGCATTCTTGAGCACTCAAATTTCATGAAAACTGGACCGCTTTCTTTACCGATTTTCAAAAAAAAAATTAAAATTAAAATGTTCACTTGCTATAAATTATTCAAATGCAATAATTAACGGAAATTGAGTTCTAAGTATACGAAGAAAAGGACCCACGCACAGCAAACGGTTTAATTGGCGCACATATGGAGCTTACAATATCAAGGTTATATAAAATAATTTTTCTTACATTTAACCTTTTTTTTTATCAAAATTTAAAACTTTTAAAATATTAAGTTTTAAAAAAACTATGAAATACAATATTTGGTTCTACATGTCTATATTTATATAGTTTAAGAAGTGCCTTATTTCTTTTTATACCAAATAGAAGTCAATTACGAAAATCGTATACTTATGTTTCGTCGAAATTGATCCCCCGACCGTATCTTTTATTGAAAGTTGTTGGGGTAAAAATAGTAGGAGTGTCAAAACTTTATACGACACTCACTTTAATGCGAAAACCCTTTTCTTTTTTTTTTTTTTTTCACTTGAGTGTCACAAATTTGAAAAATCAATCAGTTAAGTGTCAATTCCGATTTGCCTTGCCATAAAATCCAATGTGGACACCGGTCGTCCGACATGGCTTCAACGACACTAATGTGGATAATTTTTTTAATATTTTAAAAAAAAATAGGAATGTGTACATTGAAAGTCCTAAAACTCATCATGAAAATGCAATTGAGTCCTAAAACATACACAGAGTGCAATCAAGTCCTAAAACTTATCAAATTGATACAATTGAATCTTTCCATTAACTCCATCCATTTAAACTAATAGAAAACGTTGGTGTAGCTTTTTTTTAAAATATTTTCTCTCTCCTACATAGCGATGACATGGCTTAAATTCTAATTTATTTAACCAAAATATTTATACACTAAAATAAGAAAAGTATTTCAAAAAACACAAAAAGAGGAAAAAGAATAAGCTAAAGGCAAGGGCGACAAGCCCTTGCCATCGCCACCCTTGTTGCCGAAAAGGGCCAATGGGGGCTCGGCCAAGGCCAACAAACCTAGCCAATTGCAGGTGAGGGTCATGACCCTCTGGCTGGATCTAGGCGAGGGTGGCCAACCCTGGCCAAGGCCCGAGCGGCCCTTTCCAATGACGGGATGGCCAATGGCAAAGGCCTCCAACCTGCCTTTGCCCTTTTTTGTGTTTTATAAATATTTTTTATTTTGTTTAATTAAGCTTATGGCTAAAAATTAAAATTAAATCCAAAACGACGTCATTTTAGCCTAACATTCCATGTTTTAACCACATCATCGCCACTAAATAGAGAGAAGATATTTTAAAAAGCCATGTTATTATTTTCCATTAATCTAAATGGATGAAATTGACGGAATAACTCAATCGTACCAATTTGACAAATTTTAAGACTTGGCTGTACTTTTTATAAATTTTATAATTTAATTACACTCTCATGACAAGTTTTAGGATTTCTAATGAACATATCCTTTTTTATCATTATTTTTTTTATTTTTATTTTTAATTTTTATTTATTTTTTTGCCTTTTTTTCTTTAGGGCCATGCGAGGGTCACTAGAGACCATTTCTAGCCGTAAAATCCTCGCCCAATTTGGGCGATAGCCGCCTCACCCTTAGCCACAAAGGCCCTAGGCAAGGCTGTCGAGGCCTCACTAGCTGCTAGTAAGACCACGGGCGACACCATCCAAAGCAAGTGAGAGCCCTAGTTGCCTCACCTGTAGCCCACCCAAAGCCTTCAATACCAGATTTGGACGAGGGCCACCTTGCCCTCGCCACGAAGACCTTAGGCGAGGGCATCACAGCCTCTCTAGCTGCTGGCAACACCGCCCAAAGCTAACAAGGGACCTCACCCACTATGGGACAAGGCAACCCTCATCGGCACTTAAAAAAAAAAGAATAAAAGAATAAAAACTCAAAAAAATTAAAAATTCTACGTAGGATGATTTGTCGAAATTGGCCGATTGGAGATATTTTCGTCTAGACACAAGTTAAATTTAAATTAAATTAGATTAAAAATATGAAAAACTTATAAATAAATGTAATAATAATAATAAAGCGGAAAAACACAGCCCCTCCCACCGGTGGCCACCGCCCCATTGCCAGTGGGGCGACGGCAAAGACTGGCGAGGTTGCCAATGCCTGCGTGAGGACCAACGACCCTTGTCAACCAAAGGTGAGAGCCTGCGACCCTCTCCCAAATATGGACAAGAGTCGCCCACCACCAAGCTTGCACGAGGGTGAGCGACCCTCTCCCAAATCTAGGAGGGTGTCGCCACCCTCTCTCACTTTTGGCAAGGATCATTGGCCCTTGCCCAAGCGCTGGCCATCACCGCCGCCCCACTAGCAATGGGGCGGCGGCCACGAGGGGAGGGAGCACCCTCCCACCTATGTTTTCCTTTTTTTAATTTTTTTTTGTTTTTTAAAAAAAGGAAAAAAAATCTTAAAAAATGAAATTACTCTTCACAGCCAATGAACTCAAGCCCTTCTTTTAGATTGATATGGGCACTTTGAGCCCTTATTTGAAATAAAATCTAATTCAGACTCTTATTTAAAAAATTGAGAATACTTTGGCCCATTATCTGAAACAATATTCACTTCAGGTCCTTATTTGAAATCTTCCTCAAGTTATATGATTGTTCAAGAATGCTCCGTTATTGGGAAGCATAACATATTCCATCAATTTACTTGAGAATAATGTGCATAATATTCATGTTTTGTGTATAAAGTTCATTTTACTTGCTAAGCAGTGCAATTTTTTTTCCTTTCCTTATATGCAATATGTATAACGAAGTAATCCATTTCATTTATAGAAGGAAATATTTTGTGTTAGCCAATTGCCATCAAAATTGTGTAAAAAGTTGTTTTTCGAATCTTGTGACTATAGCTAATTTAGAATATTTATAATCCAATTGAAACAAGGGACATGTTCAAAGATTGGGCAAGAAAGATAGGGTCACCCATAAAAATAAAAAAAAAAAAAAATTTAAAAAAAAAAAAAAATTAAAAAAAAAAGGATAATTTGATTAAATTCTATAAAAGGAGAACGGTGGATTGATTAATGGTCTCATATGAAGCAACACTTACAAATATAAATATCATTTTTTTTAACAAAAGAGATTGAATATTGATAAAATAATTGAATACGACATATTTTCTATTGTTTCTGGTTGTTCAACTGACCTGGTGGGTTTCGTGCGTATTTTCTTGACATCTTAAGAGCTTTTGCAAGAAAGTAACTATACAAAAAAGCATTCCGTGCGAAGTTGACCTTTTAGGGTCCATTTGATAATGCTTCTATTCTGGAGAATAATTTCTTTTCAAAAATAATCGTTTTCTATTTCTATTCTCTGAAACAATTTCTTAGTAAAAGAACATGTTTGATAATTATACAAATTTCTATTCTTGAAATGGAAAAAAAAAAATAGGAATACGTTTGGTATGATTCAAAAAAAAATTATAATGTAGAATTTCTTTTAATTTTTTTCTTATTCTTCTTTAATGCCGCCACGGTCGCCGCTCCCCATTGCCACCATCGATCACCACCAACCTCGGCAGCCTACCGCCGATGACCACCTACGCGGCCACTCACCATGCGCCACCACCGACCATCGCCGCCGCAGTGGCAACGACAATGGTTGATGGACTGCGATCAGCGACAACGGCGGTGGTTGGTAGTGGTTGGCGGCTATCAATAGTTGGCGGCGGCGGTAGCAGTCGGTCAGCCGATGAGCGGCAGGCGGCGAAGGTTGGCCAATGACAGGCCGTAGTGGGGGTGGCGGCCAACGAAAAAGAAGAAAAGAAAAAAGAAAATAACTTCTTTCTAAAAATTATTTTTGGGATCAAGAAGTTATTTTTTTCTACTTCTTAATTCTATTCCAAATCTATTCCCTAGCCACTTTCCTATTTTGAGAAGTAGAAAAATTAATTGACATTATGAAACGGATTTCTGTTCTTTTTTTGTTTCGGGGAATAAAAGAACAAAAATTATGAGAAACAGAAACATTACCAAACAGAGCTTTAGCTGATCAAGAATATGTTTATATTATCCATGGCTAAATGAAAATAATATATATATATATATATATATATATATATATATATTTCAAGAAAGTTTTTTTTTTTTTTTGGTCGGAAATAGGTAGTATTATTACTAACGCAAAATAGAAGTAGCGTTTTGCATAATATCAAAGGACAACATATCACGCAAAAACAAAGGAGGGTTATGCGCCCAATCCGAAGGAAGTAAAGAAGCCCGATGGGCCTTCGCGGCCCGGTCCGCTACCAAGCTCATTTCCCTCTTGCAGTGATCTATCCGAAGATTAGGGCAACGATGAAGCATCGCCGTGCAGTCTTCGATCAGAGATCTGATTTCCCAAGGCGGCAGATCAAGGTTGCGTATCACCTCAACAAGAGCTAAGCAATTAGTTTCCAAGCTCATCCGATTTGTATGTTTCCCGGTCTGCAGCAAGAAGTGAATCGTGAGATTTAACACCATTGCCTCTGCTTACAGGGCAGAGGAGACGACCACCGATCGAGCAAAACCATCGGTTATGATGCCATATGAGTTTTGACAAATGCAAGCGATCGAAGCTTCTCCGCTATGAGGCTGGTAAGCCGCGTCAATATTTATTTTTATCTCTCCTTGATCCGGTGGACACCAAAACAGATTCTGATCTGATTGCTGCACTCTTCGACTCTGTTTCTGTCGAGCTGGGCTTCGATTTGCTGTGGCGCTGGCTATGGCTGTCTACATGATATGGTCCGGTTTGGGTTGCTGCTGGCGAAAGATAAAATTATTACGAGCTTTCCAAATTTGCCGGATGGAGCAATCGTTTCCAAGTCTAGTGAGTTGTCTCTATGTTCGATTAATTTGACCAACCATGATTCTATCCGATGAACTCCACTGGTTTGATGCTTGATGTTGATTTATGGGTGATCCCATATGTTTTGTGTCCAATGGCAAAGCAAGAACAAATGTTCTGGTGTTTCAATGACCTGATCTTCGCATAAACTGCAATTGGGATCTTGTATGATGTGTCGATGGTATAGATTTTCTCGAGTAGGCAAAGCGTTATGACATACTGACCATAGGAAAGAACAGATTTTTGGCGTTGAGTTCATTTTCCATATTGCATTCCATAGACTGCGAGGTATCTAAAAGAGGAAGATGCTTGATCATGGCTGTGATTGACTTGTTGCTTTCGTAGAATATTATAACAGCTTTGTACTGTAAAAGAACCGTTCTGGCTGGCCTCGCCAGATGAGTCTATCATTAGTATTCTGTGGCCGAATTGGGATAGATGTAATCTCTGCCATTGTGTGACTATCAAAGCTCTGCCTTAGGAGATGAGTATTCCACTCATTACTATTCGGGATCATAAAGTCTGCTACTCTTTATGGTTCTCCTCTAGGCGCAGGTCCACCAATAATACCGGTAGCCAACCATCTATCCTGTCGAATTTTAATATGAGTTCCATCCCCCATAGACCATTGCGTATTTTCTACAATAGAATCCCGTCCTATTAGTATGCTTTGCCATCCCCATGAGGGTCGAGCTCCCTTAGATGCATTCCAGAATTCTTGAAAAGGGAAATACAAGCCTTTCAATAATCTACTAGACAGAGATAAAGGTTGCTGCGAAAGTCTCCATGCTTGTTTGCCTAGTAAGGCTTTATTGAAAGCAATAAGGTCTCGAAAACCCAAACCCCCCTCATCTTTCCTGTTTTTAAGTGCTTCCCACTTCATCCAATGTATGCCAGATATGTTGTTACTAGATTTCCACTAGAATCGGGAGATTTTCCGTTCAATTGTACTACAAATCGACACTGGGATTTTGAAAATAGACATAGCATAACTTGGAATTGCCTAAACAACTGACTTAATCAAAACTTCCTTGCCCCCTTTTGAAATAAGCCTCTCTTTCCAGCCTTCTAGCTTGGATTGCACCCGACCCAAGATCCACGCAAACATCTCCTTTTTTGAGTGTCCCCAATATGAAGGTATGCCAAGATACTTACCAGTTCTGGCTAGCACTGGGACTCTAAGTTCTCTGGCTAAATTCTCTTGCATGCTAATAGGACAGGTCTTGCTGAAAAACATGCCTGATTTGTTGCGATTCACTATTTGTCCTGTGGCTAAGCAGTATTCATTAATCACATTAGCTAAATTTTGACACTCTATGGTCTTTCCTTCTAGAAAGAAAATAGCATCAACTACAAAAAACAAATGAGATAGGACAAGGCACCATCGATTAAGTTTGATACCTTTGATACTTCCCATCTCCACTGCCTGGTTGATGAGAGAGGATAAGGTGTTGGCCATCAGTATAAATAGGTAGGGAGATAGAGGATCGCCTTGCCTCATACCCTGAGACAGATAAAAATAGGGTAGAGCTTCACCGTTAAATTTGACACTCAAGGAGACTGTTGAAAGACATTGCAATATCCAGTGAACCCATCGGTTGTGAAATCCGAGTTGGAGAAGGTAGTCTCTGAGAAAATCCCACTCGACCCTATCGTAAGCCTTTTGCATATCTAATTTAAGCACTGCCTGAAACTATTTGGTCATTTTCCAAGTCCCGATATGGTGAAGGACCTCTTGGACCACGATAATGTTGTCTTGAATTTGCCGCCCACTGACAAAAGCGCTCTGTTCAGGCGCTATCAACTTCGGTAGCATAGGCTTGAGTCGATTAGCAAGGACTTTCGAGATGATTTTGTAAATAAAGTTGCACAGACTAATTGGTCGGAACTGATCTAGCCTTTCTGGATGGGATGTTTTTGGTATCAGAGAGATGTGAGTCCTATTGTATTCCGGTAGCATCACCCCTGTCTGAAAAAATTGTTGCATGGCCATATAGATATCATCATGAACAATATCCCAATGAGATTGATAAAAAAGGCCGTTCAAACCATCAGGGCCCGATGCTTTAGCTCCGCCTAATTGAAAAACTGCACGTCGGACTTCTTCTCTAGTAACCTCTGCTACAAGCTGCTCATTCATCTCCGCTGTCACTATTGGAGTGCATTTAGCTATGGTTGGGCTGTAGTCTCGGTCCCCGTTGTTGTGTATAATTGCTGGAAAAAAAGTAACGTCATCTCCTTGAGTTGTTGTTGATCTCGAACCCACCTCAGTTGATCATCCTATAGCATGCTGATTCTAGTTGCACTGTCTTCGTTGAATAGTGGAGGCATGAAAGAATTTCCTATTTCTGTCCCCCCACTTAAGCCAGTTAACCCTTGATCGCATAGCCCAGAATTGTTCCTCCTGCTGCCATAACTTTTGAATTTGCTTTTTCAGATTGGTTATCGTATCCTGTTCATGATGTCCATATGGCTGATTTATTAAAGTCTTGAAGCTGGTGCTGAAGGAAACTTATCGGTTATCTAGCATTGGCAAATTTTGAACGACTCCACGATGAAAGGGCAATGGAAGTAGCTCTAAGCTTTTTGGGTAAGGTCACTAAACAAAGCTGATGGGAAGCCCAGGACTCAACTATTATGTCTCGACACTCCTTATCCTGAAGCTAATAAGATTCGAAATAAAAGGTGTGTCGTTTTCTAACTCGAGAAGCTTCAGTTGATAGTAGAAGAGGGCTTTGGTCAGAAGCAATTGCTGGCAAAGTCAAGACTTCAGCAAAAGGGTAGGTTAGTCTCCAATCCTCTGTACATAACATTATGTTCAACCGTTCTTTGACAATGTTTTCGCCATCTCGATTGTTGGTCCATGTGTAGGCACAGCCTTTGTTGCCCAAGTCCATTAAGGAGCAGTCATTGAGGAGTTCTCGAAATGACAGCATGTGGTAAGGTTCGGCGAGACGCTTACCCAATTTCTCCTAAGGATACAAAATGTCATTGAAATCGCCGACACACAACCAAGGTAGAGTATTCCCATTACTGATAAGTCGTATTTGCTCCCAAAACTGTTGTCTGAGATGAGTAACTGCCGGAGCGTGTAAACAGGTTAGGTGCATTACTACCGCCAAGTCCAGATCCATACAGATCAAGTCAAAAAAAGCCGGAGACTGATGAACCAAGTCCATGGAAACCCTATTATTCCAAAATATTGCTAAGCCACCAGCCAACCCTGCTGGATTTTCAATGAAACAGTCAGAGAATTTCAGAGTCTTCTGAAGGTAACGAAGCTGCCTTTCTTGGTTCTTTGTCTCCATTAGAAACAAAATGTCAGGCTTTTCCTAGGCCACTAAGACCCTAAGAGCTTGAACTTTTAGGGGATTGCCTGAACCCTGACAGTTCCAACTCACTAACTTCATTGTTCAAATGGTGGCTTTTTAGGGCTAGCCACAATAGCCCAACCAATAGTTTCATTCGCCACCAGAACAGGAGTATCTTGAAGACAGGATTCATCAAGTCCTTCGTGAAGCTGAGTATGTAAGTCATGTGAGTTGTGTCTTTTAGCTTTCTTTATTGGGCCCGACCTTGCACTCAAGATCGAGCTTTTAACTTTCTTTGACTTTTGAGAACTAGTTGCCAGTTCGCTAATGTTACTCTTTTGCTGGGGAAGTAATGGCTTATCAGTATCTCGCTCTCTTCTTGAGGAATCTTCGACCAGAGGTTGCCACCGAAGGGGGGTTGCAGCTGTGACTAGCTTATTGCAAACTGGTACCTCCACAATCTGTTTATCTTTCCTTTTGTGTGCTTGGTCCAAGGAAGCCGGTGAGTCATGATCCTGTGCTGCTATAATATCTTAAGGAGGTTGTGGGGTCTTCGCGATGGTCTTTGCAGCATCATCCAACACGTGATGTGGCTTGTAAAAGGTACGCAAAAAGGGACTATGTTCCTTTACCTCTGCCTGTAGCCACGAGCCATAATACATGCTGCCAAGGTTTTTCATTGTACTATCATCAAAAGGAAATTCTGGACAATGCATTGCATAGTGTCCCAATTTGCCACAAGAATAGCAAAAGTGGGATAATCTTTTGTATCGAAAATCTAACCATAGATTCTTCCCTTCCAACTTGATTAGAATCCCTGTTTTCAGAGGCTGATTGATGTCTAGTTCAACACGAGCCCTTACTGCTTTAAGGCTAGACCCATCTCTATGCTCTACTTTGACTTCTAATACCCTGCCAATATGTCGAACTGCTTTGCTAATCATGGATTCAGTGCATCATTCAAGAGGTAGCCCAAAGACTTGAACCCAAAACGCACAGGAATTAAAATCATAGCAATGCAATGGAGTATTCGGGACCCATGGTTTCAAAATGACCAAATGATTAGCAAATAACCAAGGTCCGTTTTCTAAAACTCTCTGTTTTACATCCTCTGTTTTGAATCTCGCAATATAAAGACCGTCTTCACCTTGTGATATTTCCACTTGATCAGTACGACATGCCCTCTTCATAGTATTTTCAAAAGCCTGGAAATTAACTGTTGGATTGGTCAGAATTTTACCTACTAAAGTGAGTCAGCATTCCTCTATTTTTTCGCTAGAAGCCGCCTCGTCCCAGACTTCAATCGGCTGCTCAGACTAGAGGCGACCCATCCAGCAACACAGGGCAGCAAGTCGAGCCTCCTCTTCGTTACCCGGGTGGTCCATTTCGCAGTACAAGCCAAAGCGAAAAACTAACTGGGTAGCAAATTTTGTAACAAAACAACGGTCCGGCAACACATATAGATCAAGACTCCTCTTAGTCGACAGCCGATGTGTGGAGATAACCCGAGCTGGATCCCTGCAACTCCGGACAACAGGGACACACGAGACTCGAAGAAAACCGAAGGGGTAACAGACATGCAGGACAAAAATCGAGGGAAGGAGGGGTGAGAGATTACCCAGGTGGGGAGGGATGTTCAGGTGGGTGAGAATCCATATCGTGAAAGGGTGATTTGGTGACAGGATGACGAAGCGAAGAAAGTGAGCAGAAATGGAAAAAGGGTTAGGGTTTCATTTGAGAAGAAGAACTACCAAAAGGTAGAGAAGAACTCTCACCAGAGGGAGAGATGTTATATTTCAAGAAAGTTACAAGGGTAAGTTTTCAATTGAATGTGACGGATTCCTCATCGAATTATGTCTCCAACTCAAAGTAAGGCTTTTCAGACAGCGCAAAATTTATTTCACTGCTGTCGCAGCGGATCATCTATTCATCCGATGATTGCTCATCAATACTGACTTTTTTTTGTGATAATAGTCGACATAATTCGGCTATTCGTTCTTTTCGAATATTGACGTATGCTAAATCTTTAAAGAACTTTGATATAATTATCATTTAAAACAGGGTTTCTTCGGAGCGCACGCTTGCGCGCACATACGAACATACGTACGCACGGTCTAACAAGAAACACAAAGGCCTTCTAGAAGCCCATGGCATCTTCAGTCCAAGCCATTAAAATCGAAATTTCCTTCTCCTTTGTTTCACCATCATCTAGAACTCGAACGAAGCAAAATCACACCACGTCACCTCCTACTTTCTGTTCCTATGACTGCTAACTTCTCGTGACTCTCCCAATGTTTCAAACTTCAAAGTCATGAAGACGCCAAACACGACCAAGAAAGTTGCTTGCGGCACACTTCGATGAATTCCAAAAAACAGGACCTTGGCGCCTCTCAAATTCAGGCTTCTCCCGTCTACTATTTCTTCATTGTTTTTGATTCATTGGAAGAGGGGAGGAGAAAGAGAGAGAGAGAGAGAACGAAAAAGGGTGGTGAAAGGCCGAAAGGGAAGATGTCTTGCTTTGTGCCTTTCAGCTGGAGGAACTTACACACGAGCTTTTTCGTGTTCAGGCCGACTTCGGTCTCCGCGGACGAGCTCGTCGACGCTTTGAAGCGATTCTCTGTGTCCACCAAGGTTCTCGGTTGCGTCCACAGTTCCATTTTCAGGAGCATTCATGGCAACATGGTACGTTTTCGATTTAACCCATTTCAGACCAAGTCCATCTCGTAAATCATCTTCGATCCCATCAAAATTCAACCTCGATATGTTGCACAAAGTGATTGAAGTAATAAAACTTTACGACAAGTTAGAGAATTTTGCGCTTCTCTTACTTTGGGGAATTGTATATTACACCCCGAACTCTTGGAGTTGCTTTATTTTGGTCCTTTCACTTTCATTTTGCCCAGTCGGATCGCATGGGGTATTTTCCTTTCTAGACCGAAATTGACCTAAAACCGCATCACGCACAAGTTACATGACCGTAGAGGCTAAATGGGTAGAGTCAGTGAAGGTAGCAGAGCAATCCGAGATGGTTTCGAGGGATATAGTTTTACACGGATACTACTCGATGGTGCGGAATTGACAGGGTCAAGAAAGTTTTAAGGGCGATGCGAAATCTCCCTTTCTTCATACCTGAAGCAGTAGTTCTCTTAGGAACAAATGTGTCTATGACATCATTTTTCTTCATGTTTTCTCCCGAACAAGTTATGAGTCATGAATTTTCTCACTGATGATGTGAGCGTGCTTTCACAGATCATATGGTACGGAGCATGGACGAGGAAATCAAGTGACAACAAAGAGTCGCTGAATGCTACCCTGGTGAATTCTTCTTCATTACTCAACACTTCCTAGTTCTGTCCATTCTTAATGAATAGATCATGTCTTGAAATTCAAACATGGTCCAACATGTCTCACCGGAGCCACTTATGTTACGACTCAAAGTGCAGTCCTTGATGGTTGCTCTACTAACGACAGCTTATCTTCGCTATTACTTCGATTCTTAGAATCGTTTCGGTGGCCGGTGCCAACTCTGGAACTGTCGGAGTGCAACACTCCCTCTTTTCGGTCCACACAAGATAGTTATAGCGACGCATGGGTCTGTGACTGTTGGGGTGGCCCCCCGAGGAGTTGACAACGGCGAGGGTCGAACTTCGGACCTCTCGCTTTCTGAGGCAAAAGGTCCAAAGTGCCTAATTACTGCACCAACCCAGACGATGTTGGTTAATAGTAGCTTGTCCATGCTTGCGATGACATGCCTTCTCGTCTTATGAATATTTTCTCCCAATTTGAATATGGACCCAACTTCTCACGTCCATGCAAGAATTGTCTCTCTTTTCTCGTTTGATAGGAAACGCTTCGGATTCCCTTTCCTTTCACTGAAAACTTTTCCCCCTCTTTTTCTTAGCTATCGATGTTGACCGATGTATCGAGCATGGCCATCCTAGTCGAGCACAGCTTCTGTGAACCCTACGCAGGCGAGTCGCGGGACGGCTCGTTGGCCGCCAAATTCTCAACGGGGGACATCATATCGGTCCACGCAGCCGAGTCCACCGATGGCGAGATCGGTGACCTAGCCTACGCGTGCTTAGCGATATTCAAGTCTCGGTTCATGAAGATCGAGGGCGTGAGCGCTGGGGTTTGCATGAGATCAGAGAACCGGCCGAGGGTGGCGTGCGTCCACGTGTGGAAATCGCTTCAGTTCTGTTACTCGTGGATCTTGAACTCGGAGTACCAGACGGCGATGCTCCCGTATCTTGACCGTTTCTCTCTCGACCTCAAGTACGACATCTTCAAGGTCGTTTACGTGAGTAGTGATGGTTCAGTGAGTTACCATCGCCGTGTCTCTCCTCATCCCATGTTAGGGCACGAGGGAGAAAGCAAAGAGAGGCAAGTCATGCAAAATTGATGAAGAGTGGCTCATTTGATTGAATGTATATTGCAGTATATTTGTAACGAAATTTTGAATCTCTTTTACTATTTTGAACTCTAGCAGGCATTGAAATTCGAGCCAATTGACGTGTCCAACTCACCCTCTTTGAGAAGGTACAGAAGTCAAATCCTTATTCAGAAAGTTCTCTCTCTGTCTCTCGTCTTAGACCTGAAAATGTAAAAGAGGCTGTCGACCTTCTCGGCACGACAGATGAGGCACGATGAGTTATCGATCTTTGAACTCAAAGATGAGGAGAGAAAAAAAGGCATGGCACGGGAGGGGCCAGACACGATGGTGATGAAAGCAAGATGAGTTTGTAGCACTTGGCCCAGTTAGCCCAACCCTAGAAATCCGAGTTTCTCCGAATTCCTCTGTTGAAATCCCAAACCTAAACTCATTTATATACATTAAATCTCAAACTTCCCCCAAAGCCAAGCGATTATGAATTTATTACCAAAAAATAGAAACCAAATCTTTCGCAAAGGTCCACGGATCCACATATTATAGCGCTCAATATTTGCTTAACCACTATGAATAAGTTGTTATTGTTGGCTCCTCACGTGATATAACAGAGATTAGAGGGAGAGGACGCATATTAGGAAGCGAATGGAAGAATGAAATATGTTTAGAGTTCGACCGAGAAAAATGTGGTTGAAAAATGAAAAGGAGGCACTAGCGATTTCCTTCGAGAAAAAGTATCGGATTTATATTAACAACCGTAGATGACTTCTCGAGGCGAACATGGATATGCTATAGTTAGAATCAGGCAATGACCAAAAAAGAGATTGGTAAAATGATCTAGCACGTGATGATTGACAATAGCATGAACTTTTGTTCAGGGTTGTCATACAAATTCTACATGAAAGAAAGTATGGTGACACACTACGTTAATTCCAATGAATCATAATAGGTTGTAGAGTTGATAAGCAAAACATTACTAGAAACGACACATAAATTATTCTCAAGCGCCAGATAGCCCAAGTGCCAAAACTTGACACGAGTGGATACTTAAGTCCCAAAACTTTCAAAATGTACACTTATATACCAATGGTGAGAATTTTCGGCCAAACTATTGACATAACATTTTCGACAATATTTTTTATTGACGTGACAAGTACTTTTCAAAAAATTATTCACATAGCGTTGGCATGGCTAGATAAGAACAAAACAACGTTGTTTTGCCCTCAAAATTGATTTTTAAATTAAATATTAATTTTATTTAATTTTATATTTAAAAAGGAGGCAACATTCAGCAAAGGCCTCCACAGCCCTCGTCGTTTCCGCCCAACCATTACTAGAAAGGGCTAGCGAGGGTCGACAAGGGTCACTGGGCCCCAACTAGTGGGCGGCAACCCTGGTCGACTACAAGCGAGGGCCTGTGGGCTCTCCTCCAAATCCAATGAGGGTTTCTAACCCTTACCCAATTAGGCCAAGGACCAGCACTGGCTAGGGCGAAATCACCGCCTAGCCCTACAACAACCAATGGCAACCATTGGCCCCTCTAGGTGAGGGACAATGACCCTCGCCGAATCTGGGGGAGGATTGTGACCCCTCACCCCACTGTCGCCAACCCTTTCAAACGACGGTGGCGGCGATGAGGGCTATAGAGGCCCTCATTGAATGTTGCCTCCTTTTTTAAATTTAATTTAATTAATATTTGATTAATAAATTTGGGAGCAAAACAACGTCATTTTGCACATTAATTGCTGAGTGGACATTTCGACAAATGACATAGACCACTTTCATTATTAAAATAATGCCACGTCATATTTTCGCCAAGCTTCGTTGGAATTGGCACTTAAGTATACCTATTGGAAATTTTAGTACTTAAGTATCCATTAGTGTCAAGTTTTGACACTTTGCATTTTATTTTATTTTTGCCAAATATTCTCTAGTGTTGATATTGCTAGGAAATTCCTGGCATATGTGCTCGATATGGTGATCTACTTGGTGATTAGATCAACTACACTAGATGTCAAACTCCCGAAGAAGTGTGGTCATAGAATGTTATTGATTATTCTATTCTTAAAATATTTAATTACCCATGTTATCTTTTGGTAGTGATTGTAAAGTCAATGGGAGGGATAAGAAAGTGAATATTTCTAGGTTATATACAAGATGAGCGGGTCTATCGGTTGTGATGTCGCGAATTAATTCACTTGTTATCTACAGAGAAATTATATTTGATGAGTCCTAAATATTTCTAGGTAAAAGTGCTATTGGAAACGTTCATACAAATTTAGACGGTGTTTAGCTTAAGATGAAATTGCAACCAAAACCTCTAAGGTGAGCTAGAACCTTTAGTGCCAACGGCTATTTGAGCTATTGAGTTTAACGTGGTGCATGTTCAATCTTATGACAAATATGGATGCAACGGTAGTTTTACTTTATTTATGACAGAGGAGATCGTGTCTAAACATTCTTGTGGAGTAGCTAAAGGTAAAAGTAGAGTTGGTGTTCTAATGAACTCTAATGTTAAGGTAAAGTTCGAGCATGGTCTGAACTTGAAAGATGTATGTGCCAATTGAACCCATGAGGAGCTGTGGCAGAGTAGCAGTGAAGTTGAAATTCTAACAAAACAATTGTGAGCTGACTCCAATGTTGAGCCAAGGTAGAAATTTTTGAATATCTCAAGTTTAGGCCCTCTATCCAAGTAGATTTCCTAATTTAAATAAGCTTTCTATTTATAATCCAAAATATTTTCTATATAAGGGGTCTTCTTCTTGAATTGCATCCAAGAGGTTGTTTTTCATAAATTACACTCGGAAGTAATCTAAGAGTGTTGAAGCCAAGAAATCTAGTGGTAAGACTTATGTAATCCTTTTGTGAGAGCTAAATACTGTGTGAACTATTAGATGTAATTAAGAGTTGGCAAACATTGAGACTGTGTAAATGACTCAAGTGTGTTGTATTCTCCATTATATCACTTGATTTAAAGTGGAATCTCATACCGTTCTCCCTATGAAGTAAGTGCCACCAATCGCGGCGTTTTCAATTGCCGAAATTCAAGCCACTGCCACCCATCGCTACCTCCACTGCCGACCCCTTGGCCGGATTGTGATAGCCGTAGGAACGGCAACCCAAGACCGACATAGCTAGAAGTTCAAAGATTTGTGCACCTGATTTGTGATCCATGGTTAGTTGAAGTTAAGCAACAGCAATCCGTGTCCTTGGCGCTGAAGATCTTCTCCCCTATAACCCTCGGTACCCTGGCTCGATGAGACGACCTCTCTCCGGTGTTCCTTATGAGAGAGTGGGTGTATGCTTATTGATTTGCAACAACTAAGGGCTAGAGGAGGGACCTTAGCCTATTTATAGAATTTGGACGGGCCCTCTCATCACGGGCCGGGCCCACCGGCCCACACAAGCCGTGCCCATATTTGACTGTTAGGAAACTTTATATCTCGCTTTATTAGATCAATTCCGTAAAACGGATAATTATAATCTTAATTAATGTGGCCCAAACTAGGAAAATTCTTACATTCTCCCACTTGGGCTATATTAATTGAGATCATACTTGTATGTGCACACCTTTATATTGATCTAGAGATAATCCTCTGCAGTCAATCCGATCCCATAAAGTCTCTAACATCGGATCATGGCGGTAACTGTATATGCATATACAGAGCCTTCCATGGTCACAAATGCTATCAACTTTACCGATATGGATTTAATATGGTTGTGTGGCAAATCGATAACACCTCATAAAGAGTTTTACCTTATGTGTTATCCCATTTGTCGGTCACTATTCTCTTACCTTAAGTGTCACAGAAAACTGGATGTGGCACTAGAGAATATCTTAATGGTTCTAATGAACCCACATATGTCTTATCTTTATGGTTAACCTTTTCTTTATGTGTAATTGAGACATATGTACAAGGCTAACAACTGGATGCCCCTAGCCTTTACTCAAGATTTACACAGTACCTTGAGATTTTCTTTAGATATATGTACACAACTCAATAACCATTTATACAAAAGGAGTTGACATATATCGAAATGTTACAAAAAGTAACAAAATGCAGACTTAAACTTTATCAGAGCAAACCTGAAATAGCTCCCACTAGACGATATTATCCACTGATTCTCCTAAGCCCATGTTCATGACATGTCGATCAAATACACAAGGGCGTAGGCCTTTAGTCGTTGGGTCCGCCAACATATCGTCTGTGGGAATGTGCTCTACCACAATGTCACCATTCTGTACCATTTCCTTTATGCTCAAAAACTTGACCTCCATATGCTTAGACCCTTTTAGACTTCTGTTGTTATTAACAAATAACACGGCAGAATTGTTATCGCAATATAACTGCATGGGTCTATCCACAAAATCAAATACCGTTAATTCTCTGATGAGGTTCCGAAGCCAAATTGCTTGAGTAGCAGCTGAAAAACATGCTATAAACTCCGCCTGCATGGTAGAGGAAGATATAGATTTCTGTTTCTCACTTTTCCACGATACTGCGCCTTCTGCTAACATGAATATATATCCTGTTGTCGACTTCCTATCATCCTCACAACCAGCAAAGTCTGCATCTGAATATGCCAACAATCGCAAATCATGGACATATTTATAAATCAGCATATAATCTCTTGTCCTTTTTAAATATCTCAAGACCTTTTTGGCAGCAACCCAATGATCGTATCCCGGATTTGACTAATATCTGCCCAAAAGCCCTGTTACAAAAGCAATGTCTGGTCTGGTGCAAACTTGAGCATACATGATACTTCCAAGTGCATTAGCATAAGGCACATCCTTCATTTGGTTTTTCTCAAAATCTGAACGAGGACACTGGGAGAGACTCAGCTTGTCACCCTTAACTACAGAACGTTTCCTAACTTGCAATCCCGCATGTTGAATCTCTCCAAAATACGATCAACATATGCCTTTTGAGATAAACCTAACACACGACGAGAACGATCCCTATGAATTTCAATGCCAAGAACGAAAGATGCCTCGCCTAAGTCTTTCATGTCAAAATTCTTTGACAACATTTGCTTTGTTTCACGTAGCAATCCAATATCGCTACTTGCAAGCAAAATGTCATCCACATAAAGTATAAGAAAAATAAATTTCCTCCCACTGACCTTGCAGTATATGCATTGATCCACTTTGTTCTCAATAAAACCAAAAGATGTAACAACATTGTGAAACTTCAAGTATCATTGTCTAGAAGCTTGTTTGAGACCATAAATAGCCTTCTTCAGTTTGCATACAAACTTATCTGAATCATTTGCTGTAAAACCTTCGGGTTGCACCATATAAACCTCCTCATCAAGATCTCCATTTAGAAAAGCAGTTTTGACGTCCATCTGGTGTAATTCCATGTCAAAATGAGCTACTAACGCCATGATTACTCGAAAGAGTCTTTAGAAGAAACTGGAGAAAATGTTGCTTCATAGTCTATTCCTTCTCTCTGAGTGAAGCCCTTGGCCACAAGTCTGGCTTTAAATTTCTCAATCTTTCCTTTCGAATCTCTTTTGGTCTTATAAACCCACTTGCAACCTATGGGTTTACAACCTTCCGGTAATTCAATAAGCTCCCAAACACCATTATATTTCATAGATTGCATCTCATCTCTCATTGCATCCAACCATAAATTTGATTGAGGACAGGAAACAGCGTCCAAATAAGTTACCGGATCTCGTAATGCAACCTATATCGTAATCATGTTCTCCTAAAAAGACTATATAGTCCGGTGGTATAGCCGAACGCCTTTCCCTAGCGACCTCCTAAGTGGAGCCACCGTAAGCTCATTTTGAGCCTCGAGGAACTTGAAGGACTTCATCTCGTGGCCGCTTCATCAATAGGATCTTCGGTGTTAACAGGTTCGGTTGCGGCACGGTAGGCTCCATAATCGTCTCGCATAGGTAAGGAGATAGACATAGCGGTTCGGTCAAGTTGTCATGTTCACCGATTTGTGAGCAATCATGCTCTTCGGCTACATCAAATTCTAGAAACTTGGCCGTTTGTGATTCCACAATCCTTGTTCCTCCACTTGGATTATAAAAACGATATCCCTTTGAATGTTCTCGAGTAAGATACAAAGTAACATCGAGTGGTTTTAGCCTCCAACTTACCCAATGTTGGATTATACAATCTTACTTCGCAGGACATCCCTGCACTTGAAATGATTCAAACTTGGTTTGCGTCCAGTCCATAACTCAAAAGGAGTCGATGTAACAGCTTTGGTAGGAACACGGTTCAATATATAAAGGGCTGTTTTTAAAGCCTCACCCCATAAAAAATCAGGCAAATTAGTCCTACTCATCATACACCTTACCATATCCATGAGAGTACGATTGCGCCTTTCAGCCACACCATTCTGTTCAGGACTTCCAGGCATAGTAAACTGAGCTACTATCCCAGAATCCTCTAGGTATTTAGCAAATGGTCCTTTAATTTGCCCAACATTGCCATGTCTACCATAATATTCTCCTCCTCGATCAGATCTAACCACCTTTATTACCTTTCCTAACTCAAGTTTCTCAACTTCGGTCCGAAAAGTCTTGAATTTGTCAAGGGATTCAGACTTTTCCTTAATCAGAAAAGGTAACCATATCGAGAATAATCATCAATAAACGTGATGAAGTAAACTTTTCTACACAAGGTTGCAGCATAGGGTCCACCGATATCGGTGTGAATGACTTCTAGTAATCCGTAACTTCGAACTGCGGTTTTCTTCTTTATCTTAGTCATCTTTCCTCTACAACAGTCTATACAAGTTTCTAGGTCACTTTTAAGAGTAGGCGGGATGTTTGTCTTTATCAGCCTTTCTACTCTTTCTTTAGATATATGACCTAGTCGTTTATGCCATAATGTATAAGACTGTTCCTTAGGTAGAGGTCTTTTGGGAACAATATTTTCAACCGTATTAGCGACGTATATATCATTGGGAGATAAACACAAACCGTACAATCCATTGAACATGTTGCGGACCCAACCTTATTTGAGCTAAAGAACATAGATATAGTACTTGTTCTTTATTTCAAAAGAGTAACCACACATATCCAAACATGATACGGAAACTAAGTTCCGTCTAAAGGAAGGTACATAAAAAGTGTTTCTTAATATCATATTAAAACCAGTATCTAACACCAAAAAGACATCTCCCACGAACTCAACGTCGATCTTTTCATTGTTTCCCACAAAGTGAGCTTTGATTCATCCCGATTTGGCATCCTTCGTTTGTGAATCCCCGTATGGTAAATGCAACATGATTAGTTGCACCACTATCTAGCCACCAAGAACTGGATGTGGCTTCGAGATAGGTTGGATTCACAAACAAGTGCCAAAGAACCATTACCTTTATGCTCATTTCTAGACAACCAAGCTTTATATTTATCGCAGTGTTTCTTTATGTGTCCCCTCTTCCTACAAAAGTAGCAAAGAACGCCTTCCCTTTTAAAAGGTGCCTTTCTGGGAGCCATTGAAGTGGAGGGGCCAGCAGCTTCAGGATTTCCTCTCTTAGGAGCTATATTGTTAAAAACACCTATAGTCTTAGGATTTCCTCTAGGATGTGCAATCCATTTACCCTTTCTCGCGGCGTAACTAGAGGCATACAAGGCAAGATGCCCCTTTTCTTTCTTCGTTTCTCTTCCTCTCGCCACCACTCGACTATGAGGTCATTGATTGACCAAGTCTCATTCTGCGAACTATAGTTTGTCTTGATAATTCCAAAGTCAGGAGGAAGAGTATTCAATGCCTGATGCACTATGCAAGTTTCAGGCATATCAACCTGAAGAATTCGAAGTTTTGACTGAAGATCTACCATTCTCGACATAATCTCTAACTCCAAATCGAACCATCATATTTCATATTAAACAAAGAATTGCATAAGTGTACCAATCTCAGCATTGGAAGAGACACGATACCTAGCCTCTAAGGCTTCCATCATATCCTTAACAATGATACGGTCGATGGCAAGCCACTCAACAAATGCTCCCGAATTGACCTTTTCATAATGAGCAAGCAAATTCTGTTACTCTTTTCCCATGCAGCAAAAACGTACTTTCGGACTTCGCATCTTTGTCATCGGTAAGGTCGATGGCCTATTCTCGGTGAGAGCAACATGAACATCCGCCAACTCCATCCCAAACTGAAAATCCTCTCTCCATCTCTTGAAGTTTGATCCAAGAAGAACCTCAATAGCAATGGAATTGCCATTTACGAGAAGGTGACTTGTTTATACAAGCAATACATATAATTAGCATCATGTGAGTGCTTAACACGCATCTCAAGAGCTACATACATCATCATATAAACACCTTTGGGCAGAATATATGACATGCAATTGTATACTCTTCACATGACAGCGGTCCATAAAAATATATTCTAACCTTTCGCGAAGTCACCACCTTTGGGTGTATGAACCACTAAGGTTAGTCACTTTTTAACCATATGCTGTACATGCATCCCTCCATGAACTAATACACAATTACCTCCTTTGGGAGTATGACCACGCATTAGAACAGAGACATCCCATCATTATACAAGACCAACGTTTCTTAAATTCAATCAAGTGTGCCACTTTGGCGGTCACAACCCAATTGAATCATTGAAACTTTCTCATATCGGGGATATAACTTTATGACTCACATTCACCTTTCAAAAGTGATTTTAGACTTGATGACAAAAAAATGTCACTAAAATCACAAGTCATGCTAATTGTATTGCTCTGTTCATTAATACATGCTAATAACAAATCAACACCACACATATTCCTCAAGTGATGATATAATCATAAGCATGCAATTGTGTTTCCAAAACCATAGAGAAATTCATGAAAATTACGCAAAAAATACCCTCAAAATCACGTACCTTAGGGTTTCACATGCATTTTCATATCCTTAATAACATCAAAACATGCAAATAATCATACCACAAGATAGGAAATTCACATACGAGCACGTACATATGACCCACGCGCCAAAAGGACATCACACGCGCCCTCACGCGCCGCTAGAGTGTGCGGCGCGTGAGCCACACGCGCGACGCCCAGAAAACCGGCCCGAAGCCGGTCCGACCGGTCAACGGGTCGAACCGGTCAACGGTCCGACCGGTCAACGGTCAACACGGTCAACGGGTCGGGTTGAACCGGTCAAATCGGGTCGAGTTGACCCGGCCAAAACGGGTCGGGTCAACCCGGTCAAACCGGGTCGCGCCGCACGGTCAAACCGGTTCGGGTCAACCCGGTCGATCGGGTCGGGTCCTAGGTGACGTCATCCGTGACGTCACACGCCACGTGGCGGTCGCACGTAAGGCGGTTTTACGTGACGTCACCATGACGTCATTACGTGACGTCACCATGACGTCATCCGGACACTGTCCAAGGCGGTGGCGAGCGGTGGGATGACGTCATGGATGACGTCATGCCGCCAAGGCGGCCGACGCGCCGGGCTCGCACGTGCGCGCGCGCGCGCGCGCGCGTGAGCTCGCGCGGCGGCGCGTGTCGCCGACTCGCAGCACCGCCTAGGCGCGTGTCGGCGCGTGCGGTGGTTTCCGGCATCGTCCGACGACGATTTACCCACCATTTTTCTCGTATTGATGAGTAGAATCTGTTTATGCAATAAAATTTCACTTTCATCGGATCAAAAAATCACGAAAAACAAGCAAAACACTTCCGAGCTCGGGTCAAGTCCCGAAACAGACCATAGGCGGCTGATTTGGGCTCGGCGAGAGGCATAACAGATATCTTGAAGGACTCGGCTCAACAAGATTAACCCGAATATACGGTTGAAATCAAGTTTCATGCGGATAAATTCTTCAAAACGGGCAAATCAACCATGTTCTAGTCTATGTTAGCTCTGATACCAAATGATAGCCGTAGGAACGGCAACCCAAGACCGACATAGCTAGAAGTTCAAAGATTTGTGCACCTGATTTGTGATCCATGGTTAGTTGAAGTTAAGCAACAGCAATCCGTGTCCTTGGCGCTGAAGATCTTCTCCCCTATAACCCTCGGTACCCCTCGGCTCGATGAGACGACCTCTCCGGTGTTCCCATGAGAGAGTGGGTGTATCTTTATTGATTTGCAACAACTGAGCCAATTAGAGGAGGGACCTTAGCCTTTATTTATAAATTTGGACGGGCCTCTCATCACGAGCCGGGCCCACCGGCCCACACAAGCCAGGCCCATATTTGACTTTAGGAAACTTTATATCTCGCTTTATTAGATCAATTCCGTAAAACGGATAATTATAATCTTAATTAATGTGGCCCAAACTAGGAAAATTCTTACAGATTGGTCCCCAACGGCGGCCGTAAGTCTCTTCTCACTGCTGTCGCAGCGGATCATCAATTCATCCGATGATTGCTCATCAATACTGACTTTTTTTTGTGATAATAGTCGACATAATTCCGCTATTAGTTCTTTTCGAATATTGACGTATGCTAAATCTTTAAAGAACTTTGATATAATTATCATTTAAAACAGGGTTTCTTCGGAGCGCACGCTTGCGCGCACATACGAACATACGTACGCACGGTCTAACAAAAAACACAAAGGCCTTCTAGAAGCCCATGGCATCTTCAGTCCAAGCCATTGAAATCGAAATTTCCTTCTCCTTTGTTTCACCATCATCTAGAACTCGAACACGAAGCAAAATCACACCACGTCACCTCCTACTTTCTGTTCCTATGACTGCTAACTTCTCGTGACTCATCCAATGTTTCAAACTTCAAAGTCATGAAGACGCCAAACACGACCAAGAAAGTTGCTTGCGGCGCACTTCGATAAATTCCAAAAAACAGGACCTTGGCGCCTCTCAAATTCAGGCTTCTCCCGTCTACTATTTCTTCATTGTTTTTGATTCATTGGAAGAGGGGAGGAGAAAGAGAGAGAGAGAGAGAACGAAAAAGGGTGGTGAAAGGCCAAAAGGGAAGATGTCTTGCTTTGTGCCTTTCAGCTGGAGGAACTTACACACGAGCTTTTTCGTGTTCAGGCCGACTTCGGTCTTCGCGGACGAGCTCGTCGACGCTTTGAAGCGATTCTCTGTGTCCACCAAGGTTCTCGGTTGCGTCCAGAGTTCCATTTTCAGGAGCATTCATGGCAACATGGTACGTTTTCGATTTAAACCATTTCGGACCAAGTCCATCTCGTAAACCATCTTCGATCCCATCAAAATTCAACCTCGATATGTTGCACAAAGTGACGGACGTAATAAAACTTTACGACAAGTTAGAGAATTTTGCGCTTCTCTTACATTGGGGAATTGTATATTACACCCCGAACTCTTGGAGTTGCTTTATTTTAGTCCTTTCACTTCCATTTTGCCCATTTCTAGACCGAAATTGACCTAAAACCGCATCACGCACAAGTTACATGACCGTAGAGGCTAAATGGGTAGAGTCAGTGAAGGTAGCAGAGCAATCCGAGATGGTTTCGAGGGATATAGTTTGACACGGATACTACTCGATGGTGCGGAATTGACAGGGTCAAGAAAGTTTTAAGGGCGATGCGAAATCTCCCTTTCTTCATACCTGAAGCAGTAGTTCTCTTAGGAACAAATGTGTCTATGACATCATTTTTCTTCATGTTTTCTCCCGAACACGTTATGAGTCATGAATTTTCTCACTGATGATGGTAGCGTGCTTTCACAGATCATATGGTACGGAGCATGGACGAGGAAATCAAGTGACAACAAAGAGTCGCTGAGTGCTACCCTGGTGAGTTCTTCTTCATTACTCAACACTTCCTAGTTTTGTCCATTCTTAATGAATAGATCATGTCTTGAAATTCAAACATGGTCCAACATGTCTCGCCGGAGCCACTTATGTTACGACTCAAAGTGCAGTCCTTGATGGTTGCTCTACTAACGACAGCTTATCTTCACTATTACTTCGATTCTTAGAATCGTTTCTGTGTCCGGCGCCAACTGGGGAGCCATTGGAGTGCAATACTCCCTCTGTTCCGTCCACACAAGATAGTTATAGCGTCGCATGGGTCTGTGACTCTTGGGGTGGCCCCCCGAGGAGTTGACAACAGCGAGGGTCGAACTTCGGACCTCTCGCTTTCTGAGACAAAAGGTCCAAAGTGTTTAATTACTGCACCAACCCAGACGATGTTGGTTAATGGTAGCTTGTCCATGCTTGCGATGACATGCCTTCTCGTCTTATGAATATTTTCTCCCAATTTGAATGTGGACCCAACTTCTCACGTCCATGCAAGAATTGTCTCTCTTTTCTCGTTTGATAGGAAACGCTTCGGATTCCTTTTCCTTTCACTGAAAACTTTTCCCCCTCTTTTTCTTAGCTATCGATGTTGACCGATGTATCGAGCATGGCCATCCTAGTCGAGCACAGCTTCATTGAACCCTACGCAGGCGAGTCGCGGGACGGCTCGTTGGCCGCCAAATTCTCAACGGGGGACATCATATCGGTCCACGCAGCCGAGTGCACCGATGGCAAGATCGGTAACCTAGCCTACGCGTGCTTAGCGATATTCAAGTCTCGGTTCATGAAGATCGAGGGCGTGAGCGCTGGGGTTTGCATGAGATCAGAGAACCGGCCGAGGGTGGCGTGCGTCTACGTGTGGAAATCGCTTCAGTTTTGTTACTCGTGGATCTTGAACTCGGAGTACCGGACGGCGATGCTCACGTATCTTGACCGCTTCTCTCTCGACCTCAAGTACGACATCTTCAAGGTCGTTTACGTGAGTAGTGATAATTCAGTGAGTTACCATCGCCGTGTCTCTCCTCATCCCATGTTAGGGCACGAGGGAGAAAGCAAAGAGAGGCAAGTCATGCAAAATTGATGAAGAGTGGCTGATTTGTTGTGAATGTATATTGCAGTATATTTGTAACGAAATTTTGAATCTCTTTTACTATTTTGAACTCTAGCAGGCATTGAAATTCGAGCCAATTGACGTGTCCAACTCACCCTCTTTGAGAAGGTACAGAAGTCAAATCCTTATTCAGAATGTTCTCGATGTTCTCTCTCTCTCGTCTTTGACCTGAAAATTTAAAAGAGGCTGTCGACCTCCTTGGCACGACAGACGAGGCACGATGAGTTATCGATCTCTGAACTCAAAGATGAGGAGAGAAAAAAAGGCATGGCACGGGAGGTGCCAGACACGATAGAGATGAAAGCAAGATGAGTTTGTAGCACTTGGCGAGTTTCTCCGAATTCCTTTGTTGAAATCCCAAACCTAAACTCATTTATATACATCAAATCTCAAACTTACCCCAAAGCCAAACGATTTGAATTTATTACCAAAAAATAGAAACCAAATCTTTCGCAAAGGTCCACGGATCCACATATTATAGCGCTCGATATTTGCTTATCCACTATCGAATAAGTTGTTATTGTTGGCTCCTCACGTGATATAACAAAGATTAGAGGGAGAGGACACATATTAGGAAGCGAATGGAAGAATGAAATATGTTTAGAGTTTGACCGAGAAAAATGTGGTTGAAAAATGAAAAGGAGGCACTAGCGATTTCCTTCAAGAAAAAGTATCAGATTTATACTAACAATTGTAGATGACTTCTCGAGGCAAACATGGATATGCTATAGTTAGAATTAGGCAATGACCAAAAAAGATATTGGTAAAATGATCTAGCACGTGATGATTGACAATAGCATGAACTTTTGTTCAGGGTTGTCATACAAATTCTACATGAAAGAAAGTATGGTGACACACTACGCTAATTCCAATGAATCATAATAGGTTGTAGAGTTGATAAGCAGAACATTACTAGAAATGACACATAAATTATTCTCAAGCGCCAGATAGCCCAAGTGCCAAAACTTGACACGAGTGAATACTTAAGTCTCAAAACTTTCAAAATATACACTTATATACTAATGGTGAGAATTTTCGGCCAAACTATTGACGTAACATTTTCCGACAATATTTTTTATTGACGTGACAAGTACTTTTCAAAAAATTATTCACGTAGCGCTGGCATGGCTAGATAAGCCCAAAACAACGTCGTTTTGCCCTCAAATTTGATTTTTAAATTAAATATTTATTTTATTTTATTTTATTTTATATTTAAAAAGGAGGCAACATTCAGCAAAGGCCTCCACAGCCCTCATCGTTATTGCCCAACCATCGCTAGAAGGGGCTAGCGAGGGTCGACAAGGGTCGCCGGCCCCAACCAGTGGGCGGCAACCCTAGTTGACTACAAGCGAGGGCCCGTGGGCTCTTCTCCAGATCCAGTGAAGGTTGCTAACCCTTACCCAATTAGGCCAAGGACCAGCATTGGCTAGGGCGAAATCACCGCCTAGCCATACGACAACCAATGGCAGCCATTGGCCCTCTAGGTGAGGGCCGATGACCCTCGTCGAATTTGGGGGAGGACTATGACCCCTCGCCCCACTGTCACCAACCCTTTCCAACAACGGTGGCAGCAATGAGGGTTATAGAGGCCCTCATTGAATGCTGCCTCCTTTTTTAAATTTAATTGAATTAATATTTGATTAATAAATTTGGGAGCAAAACAACGTCATTTTGCACATTAATTGCTGAGTGGACATTTTGACAAATGACATAGACCACTTTCATTATTAAAATAATGCCACGTCAGATTTTCATCAAGCTTCGTCAGAATTGGCACTTAAGTGTACTTATTGGAAATTTTGGTACTTAAGTATCCATCAGTATCAAGTTTTGACACTTTGGATTTTTTTTGCCAAATATTCTCTAGTGTTAATATTGCTAGGAAATTCCTAGCATATGTGCTCAATATGGTGATCTACTTGGTGATTAGATCAACTACACTGGATGTCAGACTCCCAAACAAGTGTGGTCATAGAATGTTATTGATTATTCTATTCTTAAAATATTTAATTACCCATGTTATCTTTTGGTAGTGATCGTAAAGTCAATGGGAGGGATAAGAAAGTGAATATTTCTACGTTATATACAAGATGAGCGGGTCTATCGATTGTGATGTCCCGAATTAATTCACTTGTTATCTACAAAGAAATTATATTTGATGAGTCCTAAATATTTCTAGGTAAAAGTGCTATTGGAAACGTTCATATAGATTTAGACAGTGTTTAGCTTAAGATGAAATTGCAACCAAAACCTCTAAGGTGAGCTAGAACCTTTAGTGCCAACGGCTATTTGAGCTATTGAGTTTAACGTGGTGCATGTTCAATCTTATGACAAATATGGATGCAACAATGGTTTTACTTTATTTATGACAGAGGAGGTCGTGTCTAAAAATTCTTGTGGAGTAGCTAAAGGTAAAAGTAGAGTTGGTGTTCTAATGAACTCTAATGTTAAGGTAAAGTTCGAGCATGGTCTGAACTTGAAAGATGTATGTGCCAATTGAACCCATGAGGAGCTGTGGCAGAGTAGCAATGAAGTTGAAATCTAACAAAACAGTTGTGACCTGACTCAAATGTTGAGCCAAGGTAGAAATTTTTGAATATCTCAAGTTTAGGCCCTCTATCCAAGAAGTAGATTTCCTAATTTAAATAAGTTTTCTATTTATAATCCAAAATATTTTCTATATAAGGGGTCTTCTTCTTGAATTGCATCCAAGAGGTTGTTTTTCATAAATTACACTCGGAAGTAATCTAAGAGTGTTGAAGCCAAGAAATCTAGTGGTAAGACTTGTGTAATCCTTTTGTGAGAGCTAACTACTGTGTGAACTATTAGATGTAATTAAGAGTTGGCAAACATTGAGACTGTGTAAATGACTCAAGTGTGTTGTATTCTCCATTATATCACTTGATCTAAAGTGGAATCTCGTACTGTTCTCCCTATGAAGTAAGTCCCATTGATCAAACCATGCAAATTTGGTATTTGTTTTATTTTCTTATTCTATTTATTTTGTTGTTTGCTCGCTTGATTTTCATAATAGGATCATTATATCACTTGATTTATAATAGAATCTCATATTATTCTCCTTGCGAAGTAAGTCCCACTGATCAAACACTATAAATTCGGTATTCGTTTTTATTTTCTTATTCTATTTATTTTGTTGTTTGATCACTTGGTTTTCATCATAGGATTTTGTCTTAACATGGGAAATGGTATTTTGAAAAACAGATGAGACACAATGTGGTAATGGCATGAAAAGTGAAGAAGGTAATTGGTATTTTTCCCATTTTTAAATGGGCAATCCAACCACAGCTCAAAATTCGATTATGACCCATTAGAATACCAGTAGATCGAGAAGTCAAAATGAAAAAATCATATTCAGGAACTTTGCACATACAATTTATAATAAAATGGAACGGTCTCTGAAATTCAAGGAATTTGTATTTGACCCATCTTGCATCGGCTATGCAAAATAATCTGCTTAAATCACACCACTTGAAGTTCGGATAGCTGAGGCCCAATGGTACATAACAACACCAGATGGTCCAGCCCATAACGAGGGCATTTTCGATCGAAACGCACAAATACACATAGATACGCACGCACATGCATGCTTGTATGCATATATATAGTTTTTGCTTTTTTTCTGAACCGCCCATTGACCCTTTTGTTGCGCACTTCAGTTTGTTTCTTAGACATTTAGCCGGAATATTTCCTTTTATAACACAATTATTGTATCTAAAATTGTGCTCGTCATTAAGAAAACTGGAGTTCGTAACTTTCATTTCGAGAGTAATTGAGGAAACCATGTGAAATGCTCCTTTTATGAAGAAAACTGAAGAAAAATTGGGTTTGAGCATTAATAATAATTGTTTCTCCATCAAATTAGGTTCTTTCAAAAAATCAAAAGAAAAAAAAAATGTAGTTTCCTACGCTCAATGATAGTTTTCAATCTCCATGTGTTCGGTAGAAAATTTAACATTTTAGGAAAATGTTTTCCAAGAAATGACATTTCTTTAGCTGAAATCTGAAAATAAATTAGAAATTATTTCCAATTTGAAAAGGAAAACTTGACCTTATTTTCGTAAAGAAACATGCACTGTTCATGTGATATAAATGATATCTAACCATTGGGATCTCAATCATAGTGGGGATTCTTGAGCCTAGCCATTAGGATTTAAGCACAGACATGCTAACCCGACCGTGATGGATTCCAACTCAAGTGCTAGTGACTTGGGCGCGTGAACCAAAAACCTAGGCACCAAGGTCTTAGGCCTAGCCTCAAGAGACCTGGGTGCAAAGTTTTTAGACTTGGGCTTGACCTCTAAGGAACTTGACCCAACCTCGTGGACCCAGCTTTAGGCAAGGGTGACTTGGGTGCAAGAGTCGGGTATCCAAGCACAACTATCAAGGAACGGGTAAAAGTATCAAGGCAAGAGACCAGGGTCTAGCCAACTAGGAATTGAGCCTAGTCTCAATTAACGTGAGCCTAAGCGTCAAGGACTTGGGCATAGGAGCTGGGTACCCAAGCATGCTTTCGAGGACCCGGGCACGAGCACCTAGGTCTTGAGCCCAACCTCCATGGACTTGGGCCCAAGTGCTAAAACAAGGTTCCGAACCTAGCCTATACATACGCAACCCCAAGTACTAGTGACAAGTGTGAGAATCGAGTACTTGGGCATGACCGCCAAAGACCCAGTCAGGGGCATCAAGTTCTTGGGTATAGCCTTCGTAGACTCGAGCCCCAGCATTGGTGACTTAGGGGAAGAGCCAAGTTCCCTAGCACAGCCAATCGAGGACCCTAGCACGAGCACTAAGGTCCTGAGCCTAGTCTCTATGGACCTGGGCCCGACGTCAATCAACTTGGGATGAGTGTCGAATTGAAACTTGGGCCTAAGCGCCAAACCAAGGTCCCAAGCCGCAGCACCAATATCTTGGGCATGGCCATCAAGTACCAGGGCATGGTAGCCAAGGACCTAAGCACAAGCACTAGACTCTTAGGCCAAGCCTCCATGGACCCAAGCCCAACCTCATGGACTCAAGCTAGACCTTGATGGACTTGGGCCTTGGCACAATTGACTTGGGCATGGAAGTCAAGTATTCAGGCATGGTTATAGAGGACTTGGGTAAAGGTACGAAGGTACCAAGGTCCCAACCCAACCTTCGTGAACTCAAGCTTGGCTTTGATGGACCCAAGCCTGGGTACCAATGACTTCAACACGAAACTAGATACCCGAGCATGGTCATTGGGGACCCAAGCATGGGTATTGGGGTCCTGAGTCTGGCCTTTGTGGACTCGGTCCTAATGATCAACAACTTGGGCACTGGAGTTGGGTACCCAAGCATGGCCAATGAGCACTTGAGCATCCCGCACCTAAGTCTTGAGCTCATCCTCCATGGGCTTGAGCCCAAGCGTAAAAGCTAGATAATTATACAGGAATTGACATCTTGGGCCTAACCTCGAGAGACCTAGGCCCAACCTTTGTGAAATCTAGACCGGGAGTTGAGTACAAAGGCATGACTGTTGGGGACCTGAAAACAAGCACCGGGGTCCAAGGCCTACCCCATGTGCAACCAAGCCCGGTCGCCGAGAGTTGGGCCACAGGAGTCAAGGTTCCCACACCCAAGTGTTGTTATCTACGCATATTATAGAAAATAATTTTTAATTCTTAAAAGAGGAGATTATTTTTCTGAATATAAAATTTTTATTGATTATGAAATAATTTTTCGTTGACTCATTTACCTAAACGATCCAAACACCGAAAAATGAAAAATGTTTTCCAACAAATTTCTTCGCGCAAGATACATGAATCTTAGAGAAAACCTTTTCTTGCTACCAGCCGACCATTACGTACATAATTCGCATTGTCGTGACCTTGGATTGAATTGATTGATCCTAAAATTGGCAGCTTTACGAAAGTCAACACTTTTTTCAAATCTTGTGGCCGCCCAATACATGCCAGGAACGAGTACAAATCTAACGCTTGAAAAACTCGTGACTTTCCGGCAATGCGTGTCAATATACAAATATATATAGGCTTAGTAGGTCGGTCCACCAAAAATAAAAAACATAGGCAGAACTAGGATGAGAAAAGTTTTCAAAGTAGAGCATGTATGTCATGGGTGTTGAGGTCGACGTTTCATGTGCAAGCAGACCCTAACGTAGTTGCGCGAATGGCGCTATTTGAATTTGATATCTCCATATTTGTCCTTCATTCCACAAGTATACATCATCAAAAGCCTTTTCAAAGACTTTTAACTCTCTCTCTCTCTCTCTCTCTCTCTCTCTCTCTCTCTCTCTCCACATATGCCCATGATCACATGCAAAGCAATATGGACTCTTCCGAAGAATAATGCCCCATGAAATGTTCCATCATTATGCTCGGATGGAGGGAAAAAAAGACAACTTTACGAATTGTTTTGAACTTTTCAAATGTAGACGAAGGTAAGTCAAGAAAAAGGAAGCAATCACACGACTTGTAGTGCGCCTTCACTCGACTATAATAATCATGTCGTCAATTGTTATGCTATTTGGGTTGAAATCGTTGAATACTAAAACTAATGTGCAATACCACGTCAATGTATCACGCGGTGTATATACCATATAATAATGTACTTTCATTTATTATAAAAACATCCAAAAATAAAACAAATCCTTCCCCTTGTTCGATGGCTGAGGGACCCATTTGAGAAAGCTGAAAATATTAATGCAACAAGCTGAGCTTCGAGTCAAACTCATCCTCCTAGAGAGTCCCCATGTAATAAATGGGGCCGCCTACGATTCATTTTGATTTGTCAAGATCTAAGCAAATAATTAAGACTGGAGCAGATCTTTTTTCAGTTTTCATTATTGTGCTGCTGTATATGCTCCGGTGCAGCACAAGGACATCATGTGTGGCAACATGACCGCAAAAGGTATTTGTCTTTATAATCATTATTAGAAAGGTCGCGGATATTGTTTGAGAAGTTGAACATTGAATTTTGAATTAGGGCGGCTCTATACATGCGTACTATCTTCGGCTAGATTAAGAAATTTCAAATCAAAGGTTTTGACTGATTAGGCTATGCTTTTTCAATTATTTGCATTGAGTTGTTCGTCGCAACTTCTAAAAATTGAGAATAACTTTTCTACTCTGTCACCAAAATTTGAAACATTATCTAAATTTTAAAAGAAGAAAACTTGGACTGATAATCCTAAACGTTTCGCTCGATATGCATTCGAGTCCTCAACGTTTGGAGAAAGTGCAATAAAGTCCTCCCTGCAATAGCGCAACCGATTATATCGACACCAGAATCCAACATGCATTTTTTTTAAATATTTTCTAGCACATGCATTATTGACGTGGCACATAAGCTCCATGTCGAAAACAATCAATTTTTTTAAGAATAGAAAGTTCATTAGAGCTAAAATTTAAAGGAATAAATCAAAAAAGCCGAAAGTTAAGAAAGAGAACGGAAATATCAAATAATTGGAGAGAGTATGTTTGGACAAATTGGGGGTGGCGTTGCACCGCAATCTTCACATGCCTCCACATATGTCAAAACATATTTGAAAATATCATGTGAAATACCAACATATCACATCAAAAAAATTGATTTGTGATCTCAATAAAGATCCAATTGCACCAGAGTCAAAATATCTAAGACTCAATCGCATATTCTCAAATGTTTATTGCAAATTGGACAAGACATGTAAGACTTTTGGTGGAATTCTCTATTTTAAAAATATATATATATGAAAAAAGAATTATATGTAAACTTTGAAATATTTTTTTTTTTTTAAATCTAAAGATTGCTATCACTTACATTAAAAAAAAAGTCAAAATGTGTGAATCACAAATTTTGGGTTTGCATGACAATACATTAGTATGGCAGTGCCTAATGAGGCTCCTCTACGCATGCCACGTGTTGGATTCTCTAACTACTAACTATTTTTTTTATGTATCATTTGCTTAAATATAAATAACCCGACAAATTAGTGGCCGAGGCCAGCGGCACATAGCCTTAGGGTTTCAAGCAAGAGGCTGATTCGAAAGGCGAGGACATGTAGCCTTTGGCTCCTCCTCACTTCGGCTTTTGATCTCGTCTTTGCAACGTGGGGAGCACGGCCCCAATAAGAACAGAGGACTGCTAGTGTAGTCAACTCCACAAACGCATTCTTATAATCACTTTGACAAAATGGGTATGAAGGCAACTTTGGTCAAAACCCTAGAGAGAAAGTTGGGGAGAGACAGAGACTATACGTGCCCCTGCGTTACCCACCAAAGTACCAAATGACACGGGCCCGATGACAAGGAGAAACTAGCAATGGGGCCTTCAAGCCACTAACAGTAGGACCACAATTCATTAAAAATTTCGAAAAAAAAGAACCCTAGGATTTCATAATAATCAACGATTTTTTGCAAAAGAATGTATTGGGGACACAACCCTTTTACTTTCTTTTTTTTTGGTATCCTGTGCCTGATCTGGTTTAGAAGGAAGTGAAATCAGTCTTTTCGATGAGACCACATGAAGCCAATGAGATTTGAAGCTTTGGAGGGACCTTTTTTGGCATTTGCCTAGGGCTTTGAGCAGATGGAGAGGATGAGGTTGAATCGGGACTCCTTTGGTCGCTCCAATGAGCTTTGGCGATGCTGACTTGATGGAACAAACGCTAGTAATCTCTCTCTCTCGCGTCATAATCCAAAGCAGAAATTCATGCATATACAATAAACATAACGATAAGATAATGTGCATATATAAGGTATATTTATTTTACAAAAGATTAATGATTTTAAAAATATTTTCTTAAAAATAATCGTATATATTGCTTATATACATGAATAAATGAAAAATATTTTCATTGTTTGACTAATTATTTCAAGGATGGAAAAGATTATTTTTAGAAAAAAATTCCAAATATTCATTTTTCGTAAAATAAATAGAACCATGTACATATACATGTGCAAATGGATAGGAGGAGGGGAGGGGATGAAAGCATAAAATTGTATATTCATAATCCAATTAAGTCTTAATTTATTTTTTAATTTATGTAATCCAGTATTAAACCTTTATTCAATAATGGATATATAATTATGAGCTTTTGAATTGCTCAACCCAAGTCGCTGACATTTCAAACCCCAATTATCTACCATGATTAGGCATTAGAATTCACAGATATCAAAAAAGGATTTTGTGTGTATTTGATGATAAGGGTCTTGGGTATAATAACTGAGACTACTTAACATGGATTTCTATTGAATTATGGGGAATAATTTGTATTTACTGATTTTTGGAAATGATATCATACTATAAATGAGAAGGATCCCGTTACAATAAATGAAAATTTTCAAGAGATTAGTGCACTTATTGTCCGTGTTTTGTCTTTTATGCACTCTAATACTTTGTGATATGTGCACTATATAGAGATTAATATCGTGCAAGATGTATCGATGAGAATGTGTTAAACATTAACGCTGAAATGTTATGGCATTTATGCTTATGAGATGCTTGAATTATTAGATCGAAAGTGCCAAGAGATAATTATATTCTACGTTAATGAATTATGAGAATGAAATATACATGACAAAGATGATGTCGTTGAGACATTATTTATATCGTGATGTTTAATTATCGTAATATTGCTTCACAATCGATTTTTTGAAAATGAATTTTCTTTTTTACATGATCATGCATGTATGAAATATATCAAAGTATCAAATGACATACAGTCACATGACAAACCTCTAAGAGTTAATATAGACAAGAGATATGATAATCCGTACACAAGATAATAGGCTCGTCGATCCAGTAATGTGTTATATGATCCCGTGGTAGCCTTCATGTGGATTTGCAATAGTACAATAAACATTGCCAAGGTAGAAGACCCACCATGAACTCATAATTCTCTTGCCCATTAAAGAAACATTTAAAACGATGTTACATTATTCGAGGTGAGTCTCGATCAATCGACCATGGAGGATGGACACTCGCCTCTCAATCCTCTCTATATCAATAGATTTACTAACGATAAGGCGTTGGCTTAGATAGGGCCACCTCCCAAAATTTTAGACTAAGATAATGTTTGTCCCACGTTATTGAAGGCCGAATTTCTCCTAGTATTTCGCAATGGCAATATGCTGACCGTACAAAATTCGACCTGTAAAATGACATCGCACGATCCATTTCTCACCTTTTTATGAGTCATGATGGTCCTGTCTGAGCTGTAATCAATTTCACAAAATAGCATAGAAATCCTGAGTTCTTTGACTGTTCCACCTCTATTAAAACTTTTGCTGCACAGGCCCCAAGATAAACATTCAGTGTTAATTATGATGCTAATTACTTTTCCTCGCCCTTTAGGCATGTCCTTCTGGGTCTAGTCCTCTAGGCCCGAATAATTGTTTTTATAGGATTTAGAAAACAATAATATTGTCCTCTTTTTTCTTTTTTTTTATTTTTCCTACTGGACGAGATGATTTAGGGTATATAATGAATGACAATATACCTTTCTCATACCAGATTGATACATTTCTGTCTTGCAATTAGGAACATTTTAAATAGAAGACCACGGAATGTTTACCTTGAAATCAAATTCATAACCCACTATTTGTCAATATTGGTTTTTCCGATATATAATTACAGTATGAGGGCCTATTTTTTTGAGGGATTATGCAAAAGCACACTTCTCTGCCGAAATTTAAAGATATTGTTTGAATTTCCAAAAATTATAAGAAAGAATATATATAAAATCACGTATTAATACTTATATACTGTAAAAGCCTTGAGGTGTGTTGAATTAAGAAAAGTTTAAAATGTGTGAGTTGTAATACTTTGATTAAGTAAAAATTAAAAGCCAGTGCAAATAGACATTCATATCGTGTGAGATTTCCGGCCTCAAACAATTCTAGTCAAGGTTACTCAAGTGAATAATCTGTTTGTTCAAATCTTTATAATATAATAAAATTATATACAGGTACGACAATTTTACCGTACATGATTAGGGATATTTCAAAAAATATACCTAAGGGAATGATTTCCTTAAAATGAAAATCAATAACCGGCTATATAGTACTGTCGATTTTTGCACACCATAAAATTATTAGGCTCATGTTATTTTCACTCTCTAAATGGTTATAAAATCCAGTCCAAAAAAAAAAATGCCTATAAAACTCCCCAACTTATTGAGTTGATGAAAGTAATCTCAACAAAATTAATTAATCAAAATTACAAGTGGAATGGATAAAAATTATTGTTTATTTAAAATGCAAAAATCACACATTGTCGTGAAAATATAAGATTGATCGTACTAATCATGACAGTGATATATTATTCCACCGCCTCATGTAATTTTCTATTTGTCTTTATACAGATTTCTTTTCTTTTCTTCTATCTACTAACGTGCTCAAGCTGACTCCCACAAAAAACAAGTTGTAATGGGTTTGAACCTTGTTGATATTCTTTATAAATTAATATATTTCAATCAAATTATAATCATAACGAGTTCACAATTTTAACCAAAGAATTCCCCTAAGAAAACTTGAACTTAAGAATTGCATAATGGGAGGAGCTATTCAAAATTCAACTATAGAGAAACATCATAAATAAAGTTGCCATATTAATATTTTTTTTAAAATTAGAATCTCAATCATTAAATTTATTAAAAGACTCATAACTTAGATGATTCTCGTCAAAAAAAGCAATGAATACTTGAAGTTTTCTGATTTAAAAATGAAAGAAGACAAAACAATAGTTTTTATCAAAGTTATATTTTTTCTTCTTTCATCAATTTTACAATTAACAATGTCTCAATTCGGGCCATTTTGGACCATTTAAATATTAAGGTATGTATGTCCAACAAAAAGGAATTTTAAGATGTGTCTAAAACTATATGAGGATGGAAATAGTGTGAGGCAAATATATTATTATTGTATGGCTGTGGATAATATTTGAAAAAGGAAGATTTTCTCTTGGAAATAGGGAATGTAAAAGAAGAAGCTGCACACTTCTTCCATGGGAATGGGATTTAATAAAATCTGACCACAATAGGAAAAGGAATTTTATTAGGTGGGCAAAGGGAGGAAGGAGTTTCTTCTTTTTTTCTTTTTTTCTTTTTTTTCTTTTTTTTTTTTTTTTTTTTTCTTTTTTGGGTAGAAAGACTGAAGGAGTTGAGAAGGAGGAAGCTTCACTCGTTCCAATGCAAGAGAGAGAGAGAGAAAGGGAAGTGATGAATTATAGAATTCCGAACCTCCCCCTCCTCTGTCTCTGACACGCTGTCACTGTTCAAAAATATAATTTTCATTTTTATTTCTATTTTTAAATTCACCCACTCAAAGATATAAAGTGGGCATCGGTGGACGTGCTTCCCAAAGTATCTTTGACTGATGACTTCATCGAAAGTTATAATTATTATTATATATTCTTTTCTCTTTTTATTAAGTTGCTTTTTTCCAAATTCAGTTTTCTTATGAGCGTTAAAATAAATCGCCGGAAAATCTATTCCGCGGCGAGGAATTCAGCAGACCTTGGTTCTCATCTCAGAAACAGCCACGCCAATGCTGGCGAATTATCGGCGGTGGATTTTGTTTATTTATTCAGGTTTAGAGTTTGAAATTCTCTGTTTTATTTATTTAGATCGGATCAAGACAAATGCATATTTACATCGTCCCAATGCATGAGAAATTAGGGTTTTGATATATCGAAAAAAAGCATGCCGAGACCATCATTCAGATTTGACTCGAAAAAAAGGTGAAAGAATAATTGAATCATTCGTAAATTATTATAGTAAAGTTCAGAAAATTCATTAGATTAAAGAAAAAGTTCAGATTTATAATATCATTTATCTCTATGTAAAAAAGCAAGGTTAGATATACTTGCCAATAATGTTAGAAAAACCGTAAATTGCCGGTCCGAGATTTATAATATCCGCTAGCACCTATTATCTCTATGGGCGGATTCAATATTAAAAAAAAAAAAATTACTAAAAGAAACCCTAAAAATCTCCTCACTCCCTTCGCAAGGTATTCCTCCTAGAGATTTCGATACAGTTTAGCGCCAATAATGTTCTTGCATTACTTTAGGATCCATAGTTTTGTTCTTGACAAAAAACCGGAAAAACCAATAATGTTCTTGCATTACTTTTGCCATAGTTTTGTTCTTGACAAAAAAGGAAAAACGGATAGTGTTGTCATATTTATTTAGGGTTTGTCCAATAAAATCACATACCTGACAAAGCTCCTCAGAAAGGACTGAAAATATGATGAATTTGAAGTGGTGTGACTTGTCCGAGTCCCGCGATTTCTACACTCACGCACGTCAAGGGTCATTTCAGACCCATAATTCAATGACAAAATATAATTAAATATTGTCCTAAAGTCCTGAAAAAGAGGTGAGAAACGAAAAAAAGATGTCTTAAATTCAATGAAATCACAACTGCTCTCGCCCTAATTTGTACGGGGAATAAAAATTGTAGTTTTCCCCATTGCTTTCTCGTAATTAATAAATGGCCACATCACTTTAGAATTTACAAACTCAACGACCCTGGATGTAATTTTCTCTAATTTTTTCAATCAAGAAGGACATGCACTGGTGCATGAATTAAAGGGGGTTGATTTTTTGGCCTCCCTTAATTAATGTCTAATGAGTTAACTTACCAAGGAGGCGTTGATGCCGAAGATGGTTGGAAATTTTACAATTCATCTTATTATAATCGATTGCCACCGAGCAAAGGTTGAAAATGTTTGATAGGAAAATATTCAATATTCACTATGTTAAAGAATGCATATCAAGAGAATAGCCGATGCTTTGAAATTTGCAATATTTTCTTATTCTATTATTTAAATGCCCTCCACAATTGTGGGTTCTTTAGAAATTCACTAAAGTTAAACTTCCCAAATTTATAAAGGGTTTTCTTATTGAAATTTTTGAATAGATGCAATGCATGTTGAGCATAAAACAGCATATAATGCATGAGAGATATATCTCATGTTTGTGAGTTATAACCCAAAGACTTATCTCAAAAGACGAACCGGTTTGGCTTCATGTGATTCAAATTGGGAATCAATTAGTCTTTGAAATTTATCATTTTCATTTCCCTATCATTGCAAAAGAACAAAAATTGAAGGCTATAAAGTAATTTGGAGGAATGTTTTGCAAGATTCGAGGCTGTTAAATATATCATTTCTATGGTCTATACGCTGCTTGAGAGCATCTAGATGATACGTAGATTCTACACTATAGCTCTTTTGGGGAACGATGGAGACGTTGCCTAAAGGATTCGATTCATCCATTACCGTGGACGGTCGTAGACTGGCTTACGTAACCTAGGAGGACCATACTATGATGTCTCACCGATATTGAAAATAACAAAACTTTGTTGGGTATTTAACAACCACGTTATAAAAAAGACCAATGGCTATATTAATTAAAAAAAAAAGGGTGTGGATAAATGACACAAATGATTTATAAATTTTAGTCCGATGTATAATGTAGTCCCCAAAATTTAAATTTATTCAACGTGGTAATTCAATTTTAGTCTAACTTGTAAAGTTGTCCGTCAACTTTTAATTTATTCAATATGATCCATAAATTTGTTATACACATTTAATTTGATTTTATAAAAATATTTAATACTGTCTTCAAATTTGAATTAAGGAAATTATGCAATTAAATGACTAAATTGAACATTTATAAAAAAAAATTCATGAATTATATTAACAAATTAAAAGTTGAGAGACAACATTATATATTAAACTAAAATTCAAGGATTATCTTACATATTAAATCAAAGTTCATGAATTATTTCTGATCTTTATTAAAAAAAAATAGAAAAAAGGCATTGGCAATCAAAATCAACATTCATACAAAGAGTGTAGAAGCAACCGAACATTGACGAGTCATGACGAACCGGACTTTCCATTCACAGATCTCGTGTCCGCTGGGTTGTCAAATCACAAAGACCAAGCTCACATCCATATGAGGTGGATATCATCAGTTTATCGCAGCAAAAGAAGACCGTGGACTGATTCCCATGTGGAAATCGATTGACAAAAGATGTATTCAAAGCCCGACATATACAGAAGATTTATATGACTAATAAGCCAGATTGATCGAAGGTTCTTCTACAGTGGATGTCGGTGGGATCTTACCAACAGACAGAAGGAAATAACAGATGGTATCCAAGCTTAACGTTCAAATTTTGGGGCCTATAAGAAGACCAAACGGCCAAACTTGGTCGGTCGATGAGTGCTGATCATAAAAGTTAGCAAGAGTGGTAAGCTTATATTTAATAATTACTTAGTTTTAAGCGGGTAGTGGTAGAAGGAGTCGGGTTTTACCCTTATAGTAAGACGATATTTGCGCTCTTTGCTAAATTAGTGGATTTTACACCCAACCAAAATCAATATAAATTTATGTTGCAATTTCTCTATGTAAACTTTATAATTTGTTTACATTTTTCTATTTCATTTGCATGTGGAAGCAGAATTTTGAAAAGGCGTTAGTTCTACAAAAATCAATGCATATTTGAAAAAAACCAATTCCCCTCCCTCTTTGATTGCTTATTTGGATATGATATTTTGTATCGAAGCATGAAGCATGTTCTCTCTCTATTATAAAAATGTGCTACTTTTGATGGGGCTAACTATACATATTGAAAGTATAGGATGGTCATGTTCATTCGAGAAATTTGAAAAATTCCTTCACATAAAAAAATATCACTAATTCTCTTATCACCATCGTTGGTATAAATCTGACGAGACAAGTGTTAAAAAAGTCTTAAACCTTTTATATTTGTGTCAATTTAGTCATAAACATTTTGTTGGTGTTAATTTAGTCCTCAACATTTTTACTTGGTGTCAATTTAGTCATTTTGGGTTAATTTTGGTCAAATTTTGCTAATTAGGCACTGGTCGGCTGACGTGGCATGATCGCTAACTTGGACAACCGTTAATAATATTTTAATATTTTAATATTTTAATATTTTAATATTTTTTATTTTATTTTTCTTTTTTCCTTCTCCCCCTCCTTTCCTCCAACCAATCATTAGACCTCGACAACTGGCCAGAGGCGACAATCAGTGAGCCTCACCAGTGGCCATGGGGGTCAAGCCTTGTCGGCCATGGCCAAGGCTCAACCTTGCCAAATCTGGCAAGGTCAAGCCTTGCCTAGCCTCAAGTGAGGCCAACTCAAGGTCGCTCGAGCTGCGAGGGTGGCCTCGCACCAAGTTGGCGAGGGTGAAGCCTCAACCAACCTCTGGCAAGGCCCTAGTAGTGAAGGCAACCTCCCTAGAGGCCGATGAAGTTGACCTCGACCTCATCGACCGTCTCCTCTCGCCGGTTGCTGGTCCAACAACTGGCTAGAGGAAGGAGGAGGAGATGGAAAAAAAAACAAAAAAAAAAAAATTCAAAAATTCAAAAATATTAAAATATTATTAAAAGTTGTCAACGTTAATACTGATTATATTATATCAGCTAACTAGTGCTCAGTCAGCAAAATCCAGCCAAAATTAACCGAAAATGATTGAATTAGCATCAAGTGAAAAAATTTATGACTAAATTGACACCAATAAAAAGTTTATGATTAAATTTGCACAAATATAAAATGTTTAGAAATTTTGTAACACTTTTCCCTAAATCCAACACTTCTTTTCGAAAGTAACTAAATCAAGAAAGTTTCACCCATCAAAGTTAACATTCTAAGCTACGACCATGTTTTCCTCTTAAAAATGTATGTCAATGTACAGTGCACTATTCCTTCTTAATTGACATGGTTGTAGACACTTTTCTAAACATAATATTAGTGTAAAAGATCATCTTCAATTGTATTTATTACAATTGAGATAGATTGTGATATAAAATATATATATTTTTTCGTATGAAAAGAATCAAATGAGATGAAATTAAGATCAACAGCCCTGATCTGTCCTATCACCGGACCTAGGTCCTTGCGGCTTGGACTCGGGCTAAAGAAACATAAAAAATTGACTTCTCTCTTAATTGCAAAGAACGACTAAACATAGGAAAATTAAAACTATTTTCCTTAGCAATAATCGAAAGAATTATACAATATGTCCCTGTATCTTCGCATTTTTTCTAATCAAATTTCTATACTTTTTATTTGTCTAATCAAGTTCTTATATTTTAACAGATTTTCTAATCAATTTATTCCGACACAAAATTAAACCAAATTCAACCAGTGTGGGTTGTTGGAGTCATATCATGATGTTGGCTAAATGTTATCCAGTCGTTCTTTGAAATTTGCATGCATCGACCAAAAATTCTCCATCCACATCCACGGTAGCTGAATTTGGCTGCATCATATTTAGGCATCATCCGATTGCCACGCTAGCTTAATTTGGTCAAATTTGGTATTTGAAGGGATTAGATTTGACAATTTATGAAAGTATAACAACATAATTAGACAAATCTAACATGTAGGGGCTTGATTTGAAAAAGACGCAAAAGCACGGAAACAAAAAATGGATTTTTTTCCAAAATAACTTCCTTTGGATACACTTTTTTAAAAAGTTCATTTTCCATAAATGCATGCCTTAAAATGAAAAAAAAAAAAGGGGTTTTCTCAACAAATATTCTTGATGCACTTACGATACATATTTAATTTTAATTTGAACAATCCTGAATTATAAACCATTCATTTCATATAATTAAGGGCCGGTCAATTCCTTCACAAGTATGTCATATGGCTGCCTAAGAAGTACGGTTAGAGATGAAAAAAATCGTAAAAATTCTAGCAAAAAAAGATCAGAACGATGTCGAGTCCACGTGTCGTGGAATCGAGAAGAAGGAAAAGCTTCGTCGGGTTCGTTCGTGATAATTAAAGCAAAGATCCAATATCGCTGTAAATGCGATTTCGATTAGATTGATCAAATGATTGTGCTGCCCTCCCTCTCGCAAATCCCTTCCTAATTTCCTAACTTTTTCTCCTTTCTAGTCAAAAAAAAAAAAAAAAAAAAAACTTTTTCTCCTTCACCTATTTATGTCGATTTGATTGATTGATAACGACATATTTACCTCCCAAAAAAGCAAAAAAAAATTCACAAAATTTCTCCGAAAATAAAAAAATAATAAAAAATTAAAAATAAAAGAATTCCAACTTTTCATCATTGCCCCCATGCGAACCCCCCCTCGGGGCTGGGGTTTTAATGATTTCAATCATTTTCCTTGTCTCATACCGAAGGAAATTCTTTTCTAATAAAAAAAAGTAAAAATAAAAATAAACTTTCAATTCGAGAAATTACCGAAATCTCGAAGGGCGATTTCATCGCTGCCGCGGGCGACCCGCTGAGATATCGACACGTCATCGTTGACCGGGTCTGGGGCGGTCAAAGGGGATGACGTGGAGGGATCGGGGCGGGGAAGTACCTGCACTTTCTTTTGTTTGGGGTACTATTTTTGGAGGAGTACCTTTCATCGTCGGTTGGGATGTTGGTCCCCCTCAACCCTCCCCAAGGTATGAACGGAATACCAAAGCCCCATTGGCCGTCGAAGACCGTTGACCGCTGTCGGTTTGAATTTTTGACCATGAGGAAAATTCCTCCCAAATTTCCCTTTTACTTTATTTTTTTGGAGTTTGGAAAAATGCGGTTGAATTGATGAGGATTGGGAAAAATATATTTTTCAAGGGAAAATGAAACCCTCCTGAAAATTGGACTTTGGAGTTATATTAAGAACAGACGAAGAAAAACTCATATTAAGAGATAATGACACAAATTATTTTTAAATTTGGGCATAATGTATAACGTAGTCCATGAACTTTTAATTTATGTTCAATCCAGTTATCAAATTATATGAAGATGTTTAATATTATCTATAAACTTGAACTAATAAAAATGTAGCATTGGACCTCTTCATATAGTTTAGGGACTAAATTTGAACGTGCACCAAAAGTTTAATTATTACATTAAACAAATTTAAAATTCAAGAATAATATTGCACATCGGGATGAAAATTGAGAGAGCACATTATATATTGGGTCAAAATTTATATACCATTTGCGTCATTTTCCCTGATATTAATGAAACGCAATGGTAATTGCTATGTAAAATCACATAGTCTTTCATAACATCGTTAATTGCATAGTACATGAAAATAATTGAATTTAGGTATGACGATAAAATAGAAAAATAAAATTATTTTCTATGCGCTCTATATTCCAAATTGACAGAATAAAATCAATATCTTTCCTTTTCTATTTAAATGATAACAATTTATATTTAATTCGTGTTTCATTTGTGAAACGGACGTATACCTGTATTTTTGCATTATTGTAAATAACTTCGTCTGGCCTACATATGACATGCTTAATTGCATCTATTCAAGTCCATCTGCCAACCAGTATGATGGGAGATGATTATTTACTAAGCAAAAAGGAAATAAAAATTAGAGTTTTTCTACTAAATTACATTCTCATTATCAATAAAATAATAAAAATAATGAATATGCAGACTGCAGATAATTTTTTAAAAATTTCTACAGATTATTTAGGCTTGATAAAAATTTGGCAGATCATTTATCTTACAAAAAAATTTTATAATAAAATCAACAAAAAATAGGTGGACCCATATATTTAATTTAATATTGGAAATTTTTTTGTATTCATGTATGATATATACTTTATGTCTTATTCTATACCGAACGAGACTGTCATGGAAGTGCAGCAGATGTTGTCCAATGAGCTATAAATTCTTCTTCTCTCTCTGTCTCTGTTCCACCCGTAGAGAGAGAAATCGTTCATTTCCTTTGTTGTAGAGAGAGAGAGGGAGGGAGGGAGGGAGGGAGGCCATGGAGTACGAGAGGATAGAGAAGGTGCAGGTATGCCCCTGTTTCTTCAACTCGGATTCGAAATGCAATCACCCTTTTGACAGTCGTCTCGAGCTCTGCTGGTTCGCTGATGCATTCGTCGAAACGGGCTCGTTCTCTTGACGACGATGCCTTCTTTCTCATCTTCCAATTGTAGCCATTTTCTCCTCCTCCTCCTTCTTCCCCTGTCTTTTTTTCTGTGTTCGTGCGGTGTTGAAGGGATGAATTGTGGGGTGGATGAGCATCGCTTCTGAGTTGGAGAATTCGGTCGCGCGGACATGTTTGTTCGTTTGACCGGCCTCTGTTCGTGATGATTCAGCGAGTTGTTTGCTGTTTGATTGAGAAGTGTTTGGGGTTTGGATTTGCGGCTGTGTTTGGAGTAATTGTTGGTGAAATGATGGTGCTTGTGTGGTCTTTCTTTTTTCAAGATTTAATCTTCTGATGATCTCGTTTGAGTGTTTGACGCTGGTCTTTCTGGGTTTGATTCTTGAAAGTGCAGACTGGTATTATCTCTCCGAGCAAACTGAGGATGAAGCTGATGGGTCCGCACCACCACAGGAAGAAGGATGGGTCTAACAGCAACTCTTCAAGAACGTCTCCTTCCAAGCTCCAGGACTCCGAGTTCGCGAAGAACAGCTTGTTGGCCTCCGACGGTGCCGAATTCGACGAGGAAGGTCCGCCGCCTTCGCCCTGTCCGCTTCTTGTTTTTGATAGGTTGAGCTGAGATGGTCTTGAAAGAACAGAGTTTTCCAGGCAATTCTCAGGGGAAACTGCTCTTGAAAACCACCTTATTTTCTGAACATACTTATGAAGTGCTTTGAGTTGGTTTTTCTCAGTTCTTCTTGAAATGCTGAGATTGTCTGAACGAGTGCTGTCGATTTTGTGAGTACCTGGTTTAGATTGAGATGGGATTATCGGAGAAACAGTTCTTCATTCTGTTGTAAAATGCTTTTCCTTGGACCTTCTTCAGAATTGGTTTCAAATTTGTTGGAACAAGTAGAACCGGTTCGAAAATAATTTCTATTTTTTTCTTGTGGAAAAGAATCGTGCTTTTGTTCTTAAAAATCAGCACTTGCACTGATTTGAAGCTATACTTCAGTTGCAGCTACCAGGGTGGAAACCACATTAATCAAACTACCTGTTCAGTCGTCCGTTTCGGAACCAGGCCACTATAATCAGGCCTCACTCAATTCCAGAGTCACGGTCGTGAGAGAAAATGAGAATGTAGGCCGTGCTCGCTTCGAACAATACGCCAAGGGAGACGGCAGCAACTCCAGTGCAGTGTATCCTGTGAGAATATTAGAGGACGAAAATCTTGATTACGATAGCAATGCTAGCTCATCCAGTTTCGAGTTTCACAAAGGAGAGAAGTCAGTTCACCACCACATCAACCGGTCGCTCTCGAGGTCGATGCCGTCTAAGTGGAACGATGCTGAGAAATGGATAATGAACAGGCAGAGCGGCCAAGTTAACTATTGGAAGAAGTCCGTTCTGCAGAACCAAACAAATCGCCTGCCGGCGATGAACACGATAAGAGTTGCTCCTGAGCATGCGGGGTGTGAGAATAAGTTACCGTTTGCTAGGGGGTCCGATACCAAGAGAGTCGATTTTGGCCATCCTACTTACCAAATGGGACATGATAAGTTCTCTTTTGGCCCACCTGAGGGAATGCCGACTTTAGGTCTATCTAATGGTGGAAATTTGCGGGTTGATGCAAATTCTCAAACTAAGGATTTGAAGGAAGTGGTTCATGCAGACTCCTCTTGCATAAAAAGCTCGACAGAAGAATCGACAGGTATGAAACTATAAAAACTATAATTGAGCAGTTCTAGTAAGTTTATAAATCTCCACTGGAACGTCCTTTCCATTTGATTCTGTTGCCTGATTAATGTACTCTCCACTCTTACTGAGCTAATCACATGTTTATCAGCTCATTTATTTATGTGATCACTAACTGGGGTGACTGGATGGATGCGTATGGTAATTGTTTTGCAAGGAGCCACCGGCAATTTAGGTGCTTGTGCGGTGTCATTAGCACAGCTAATGTATTTATTTGCTGATTGATGGATGGATTGATAATATGATGAAGGCTTAGGAGTGTTTAAGAAATACAGTTCAGAGGGAAAAATCAATGTAAAGCATGAGCATGGCACGATAGTCGCAGTGCATAATATTTTGTGATTTTCTGTAGGCATATGAGTATCCTCGAAAGAGTGGGACTGTTGCTCATCACTGCCTCACTCTTGCCTCTGATGTTTCAATTTAATCAATAAAGCAGGCATTCCTGCAATTAGAGAAGTTTCAATGAGAGATATGGGAACGGAGATGACTCCTGCCACTAGTCAAGAGCCTTCAAGGACAGCAACTCCTGTGGGTTCAGCTACCCCGCTTCGTAGCCCGACTTCATCGGTGCCATCAACTCCTCGAAGAGGAGCACCGGCTCCCACGCCTGTGGGGCATGCCACTGATGCAGAATCACAGCATCCGACAGAATTGTGCAAAAAGGAATTGTCCGAGGAAGAACAGAAGATGAAGACAAGGAGAGAAATAGTAGCCCTCGGAGTCCAACTGGGTAAAATGAATATTGCTGCTTGGGCAAGTAAAGAAGAATCCGAGAAGAACAAATCTTCCTTGGAAAAAGCTACTTTGGAAGAACTTGAGCGGATCGAATTTGAAAAGCGCGCAGCTGCTTGGGAGGAAGCTGAGAAATCTAAACACACAGCAAGGTTCTTGTTAAAATTGGCTCCCCTTCTGACTGGATTTCATTCCACTTCTTCTGTTCTCTCTTGAAAAATGCAATATGCATAGGTATGTTTCTATAGTGGGAAAATCTTTTAGCCTGACAATAATAACCCACATTCTCAGATACAAGCGTGAAGAGATCAAACTGCAAGCATGGGAAAGTCAGCAGAAAGCAAAATTGGAAGCACAAATGCGGAGAATAGAGGTACTTCAAATCATTATCCCTAACGATGCTAGCCATCGAGAGATAGAACGAGTTTGTTCAAGTTTGTTCGCTATTATCTAGTTTCGTAGGCCTAGTGCAGCTGCCGTATAGCACTTTCCCCTCATCCTCTTCGAGTATCAATGGCCGGTGTAGCAAGCCATTGTAACATTTTAAGTCATATAGAAAGCCAAGAACAGGTCAACTAGGTTTCTTAATAATTTCAGCATTTCTCTTCATATTTCGGAGTGACTCCTTTTCAGGCTCAAGTTGAGCAAATGAGAGCCCATGCTCAAGCGAAGATGGTGAAGAAGATCGCGATGGCGAGGCAAAGATCAGAGGAGAAACGGGCCGCAGCCGAGGCCAGAAGGATTTGCGAGGCAGAGAGGACTGCCGCGCAGGCGGAGTACATCCGTCAAACTGGACAAATGCCGTCGTCTCCTTACATCTGCTGCGCTGGTTGGTTGTGATAAGGACATCAGAGGGATAAGACAGACGAGAGGAAGTGGCCCGAAAGAGTGTTGTGGCGTATGTATACATTAAATGTGTACCCTTGTACGTATCAATCAAGCTTCCCTGTTTTTTGGCTTAGATGCAGAGACTGTTCTTGAATTCTCACATGACATGTTGGTCGTGATGATGTTGGTGGTGGTTGAGAGTACATGAAGAATATAGGTTGCTTCAATCTCTGTGGCATTTGAACTCTACAGTGCTTTTGACAGCAACTTTAGAAGAAGACGGCTTCCATGGCAGGAAGCTCTCATTTCTTGGCCTATGAGTTCTGATGCTGAAGGTTTCGGGTTATATTTTTGGGCGAAAAATATTTTTGACGAAGGAATGAGAATTGAGATTATCTTTGGTTAGATTTAGAAAAATGTTTGATGTTCTTTCATGGCATCAAAGAGTTGACTGATTCAATCGGTGAGAAGAGCATGGTCCTACTGACTTAGATAATCTCAAATTCTTTGTAAGTCTTTCTAGAAAAGAAACCTCTTCCAAAATTTCAATTTTTAATACCTTTATCGATTAGGAGAATCTAAAAACTTGCCTTTCAGCTAGCACAAAAAGTAATCTCAGAAAAGATTGAAATTAAATGTTGGGTGGTGGGTATTTACCTGCGCCTAAAAATAAAAAGATTGAAATTACTTATGATAAAAATAAAGGTTCCTAAGTAACTATTGAGTATATAATTTGAAGTGTATTATGCTATAACATTCTCAATCAATCTATTTAATAATATAATACTTAAAATAATTATTAACTATTTAGTTCTAAATTAGACAGTTATATAAAATTCTCAAAAAAAATCTTTTTTTTTTTTGAAATGAGGCAAATTACTTTTACAATTTATGATAATCAATACAATAATATTATTTATATTTATGGTGTATAGTTATATTAATATAGCTACATAACATTTATAGTTCTACGTAATTAAGTAGTAGCCAGTTCATTCATGTAATTATACCATCTGATTATATGTATTGTATCTTTAATAATTGAAAAACTAATGATAAATAAAGTTCCATGGTTTGAAATATCATATCATAAAAATTAATATTGTGATAATATAACAACAAAAAATATTAATTATCATTGTAATTTGATATTAGTTTAAATCTCAAATAATATCAATTTTTAAAGAAGGCAATTGTCTTTAGTAGAATAACGAATGTCATCTATAATGTTTGTCGAAAGATATGTAACAATTTGGTGATAAACATGTCATATAATTACGAATAATATTTGAGTGAGCAATTAAATGCAATACTTGTGTTGTAGAAATGTTTATGATACCTTATGTTTTATAATTTTACATATTAATAGTGGAACTTTTCATAATATGATTAGCATATCTATTAATTACTCGATCGAACATTACATATGAAAAATTTCATATTTGATCTGATGTAACTTTTGCATAATGTAATAATTAGATATAATGTATAGGTAGACTAGATTATCATCTTTAAAGTCATTGATACTCATATTCTTAAGAAATTTCAACTATTTAATTGGTCTTACAAGTGCATTTTATTAGTTTACTACAAAATTAAGGCAATCAACTAAAAAAGGTGAAATTTTTTATTGAACTAAATAATGTATGCCTAAGTAAAATGTACAATTAAATTGCAGTATGTGCATAGCGTACGAATGAATTTCATTTAGGAAAAATGTCATAAATGGTCCCTAAACTTTCATCTAATGTTCAATTTCATCCCTGAGCTTTTGATTTGCTCAATTTGGTCTCTGAACTTTCATTTATTGTTCCATTTAGTCCCTAACTATTTGAAAATTGATCAATTTCCCTTTTTTTAATACCAAACTGTTTTTTTTATAAATAAAAAAAATACCAAACTAGGTTTTTTTTTTTTTTTTTGTCGAAAAAATACCACATTTATGCAAAGTAATAAAGGTCAATATTTCTTTCCTTTTTCCATATTAAAAACAAATGGAAAAAGGGACAGTAATAATAAACAAAGGTGAATCTTGCATTTTGATTTCTTTTTTGTATATGCAAATTACTTGAATAATGTACAAAAGCCCATCAATCGGTTTTTTTTTTATGGACTTCACCTTTATTACTTTGCATAAATGTGGTATTTTTTCGACCAAAAAAACCCATTTTGGTATTTTTTTTTTTAAAAAAATAGTTTGGTATTAAAAAAAAAGGGAAATTGGTCAATTTTCAAATAATTAGGGACTAGATGGAACATTAGATGAAAGTTCATGGATCAAATTAAGCAAATCGAAAGCTCAAGGATGAAATTGAATATTAGATGAAAATTCAATGACCAAATTGAGCAAATCGAAAGCTCAGGGATGAAATTGAACATTAGATGAAGGTTCAGGGACCATTTGTGACATTTTTCCTTTCATTTATATTAATATGTAATCACTGTAAGATATTTATCACATCATTACCGCCTAATATTCCAGTAGGGTAATAAGAAATTATGCTATATTTGGGATAATATCATCATTAACATATTAATAGAGCCACTTGATCAAACGAATTATGTTCTTCATTGGAAAACATTGGCTTTTTCTTGTTATGCATATATTTCGAGGAAGATATATATGTATGGATTGGCGCCATGCCTTCTTTTTGAAACCCAAAAAAATCATTTTTTATATAATCAAAGTAATATAAATTATATAATAATCGGGTGCAAGCAATTATATGAACATAATTGTTAGATTGTATAGTTTTAAGGACAATTGCCTCTTTTTCATAGGAAAATTAATTTTATCATAGACGATTTTAGCATTCGTTAAAAGATTTTTTTTTTTTTGCTATTAAAAAGGTAAGTTTTTAGATTTTTACAAAAATTGATGATTTAAGAAAAATAAAGTCACATAGAAGTTTACGTAGTACAGAGTGCTCTTTATAGGTAAATAAGTTTAAAAGCGCCCTCTCCACGGGAAAAAAGTTCATAAAGGAGGAGATTTTCGGAAAAGTTCAATTAGATAATTGTTTACGAAATAAGCAATTTTTTATATAAAGAAACAACGTTTAGCTGTCACGCAAAAAGAAAGCCTAAAATTATCATTATTTTAAAAATTGTTTCATAAGCATAAATATAGTTCTAAGCTTTTAATGTCATTTCGAATTATTGATGGAATTGGTTCTAAATCAACCTTTTTAAGATCCTCCTAATGTCTTGTCACTTTTTTTTTTTTTGGTCGGTCATGTCTTGTCACTTTTTTTTTTTGGTCTGATGTGTCTTGTCACTTGAGTGAGTCATTTTTTGTTTAAGTTTTATTTAAGTAACTAGTTCCTTTAACTTTAAAAGGAATTACTTGACAAATCAATGATTTCTTAATACTATCATGGTATGCTTTTTTTTTTTTTTTTTTACTTTTATATGCTTGAAAAAAGATATCTAAATAATTTACATAAACTATGAGCTCACAAAGATTCTAGCATAGCTATCATGTCAATTCAAAGATGATTTTAGATATTAATTGATAAGAAGAATAGATACTTCATTTGATCATAGCCAAAAAGGCCGAGAAAGGTATAGTACAAGAATATATATAGGGGTCCGTTTATTTAAAGAAAAACTATTTATGGAAAAATGTTTTCAATTTTTTCATGTATGGAAAACAGAAAACTAATCGATTTACAGAAAATGTTTTCTATCAAATGAAAACAACAAGCTTAGTTTGGGTTGCGCCGGAGCCACCGTTGAAGAAACATCATCAACGTTGATGGGTGACGGAGTCATTGCCATATGGCCGGCGGTGAGAAAAGGGACTAGTCGGTCGAATTCCGACGATGTTGTGAACCAGATGAAGGGCGTTAGGAGATTCATCAATATCTCCAGCAAAAATCGTAACGCCGGCACAATAGATGTGCTCGAACCGGCATTAGAAGTGGGAATCAAGGTTCGGGTTGGGCCAATTTTTCCCTTTCGATTTTGACCCATCAAATCAGACATTCACGGACAATGGCCCTTATATTTCGCGCGAAATACAGCCACATGACATGCATTTGAACTCGTTTGGTGAAAATTTATTGCATTTGAACATGTCACCTTAATTATTTCACTTGGACTTCCTAATTTAAATTGTTGTCCAGAACACCAAATGAGAAGCAATACCAACTAATAAAAAAAATTAACCATGATATTGTGAGGCATGTGTGGGTGGATAGACACGCAAGAAGCTAGTTACCTATATCCCTCAATGCAAAACAATCACATGGTTATTTCACAATAAAGTAACTTATGAAAATTTCTACCGGAGAAACACTCATAGCTATGTAGGATATTCCTATATGTTCATGGGTCGTTGCTTATATACCTGGCATTGGCCATAATTCACAAGAACATGCTATAGTCTTAAAGGAAGGGTTAAGGATTTATCTGGTGTTCGTTATGTATTATGAATGATCAGATTCAATTGATACAGAGCCAAATTCCAATAGACTCTACCAATAAATTTTACCTCTAATTCGAGGTGTCCAAAACGCCTACACGAACTCAATTTATTATTTCGGGATAGAAATGTAGAACCAAAGAAAAGAAGTCTTGGGGATAATAAAATAGAGCCACTTTAAGGTTCCCAATAAAATGAGGCATGTAACAAAGTCACTACGAAGAAGTTCTAGGGGTTACTCAAAATATCTTGGAACTTTTTATTTTACCTCAAATACAAAGAATTTACTAATATAATCAGGTCACAAATGATTTTTTTTTTTTTGGTCGAAAACATAAATATATTATAAACTTAGATTTGAAGTTACATTGATAGGCATTTCGGAATACAAAAGATCTTGCAAAAAGGCAGGAGGATGTTGCACCCAATCTGAGGAAAGCAGAGAAGCCCAATGGGCCTTCGCAGCCCGGTCCGCCACAGAATTCGCTGCCCTATTGCAGTGGACGATGGTGAGATTAGGGCACCGAAGCTTCAGACACCGTATCTCTTGAAGAAGACCTCTATGTTCCCACGGCGTTAGGGCAGGATTGTTGATGGCATCTACAAGAGTCAAGCAGTCAGATTCCACCTCAAGATGATCCGATCGTCGTCCTCTCTGGAGCAAGAAGTGCAAAGTTTGATTTAAACCGAGCACCTCAGCCTGCAGTGCCAATGATGCAGACACTGTTCGCGCAAATCCATCGAGCAAGACACCAGAGGAATCTTTGCACACACAAGCGATCGAAGCATCGTGACTCTGAGATAGGTAAGCCGCATCAATATTTACTTTGATAGAGCCTTTGGCTGGTGGATGCCATTACTGACTCGAATCTTGTTGGTTGCTCCCACGCCGCTGCCTTTTCTGATCGAAGCTCCAACCGGATCGTGCGGCTACCAGCGCAAATTGCACAACCTGCTCAGCATTGGGGCATTGCTGATGGAACAAAAAGTTGTTTCTGGCTTTCTAGATATGCCAGAGAAGAGCCACAACTGTTTCAAGTTCGGGTAAGCCATCCTGTTTCTCAATAACTGCAACCAACCAGCTTTCTATGCAATTCACGCCTGTAGGGTGATACTTGATGTCGATTTCTGAGTGTAACCATACATCTAAAGTCCATGGGCATAACAAAAATAAATGCTCTGGTGTTTCGGGTACCTGTGTAGTGCACATACAGCAAGTAGGATATGAGATAATGTGTCGACGATATAGGTTTTCTCTAGTCGGCAGAGCATTGCTGCAAATTGACCACAAGAATGGTCTTAATTTAGGCATAGTAGTGATTTTCCATAAGGCATTCCATAATTTGCAAGGCGGCTGAAATGATGAAGAGGCTTGATTGTTGTTGTGATGTGTTTGCCGAGCTCTGATGTGATTATAACAACTCTTCACCGTAAATTGTCCATTTTGATGTCCTGTCCAGACAAGTTTGTCTTGCGTGTGCTACGGCCAAATAGAAATAGATAGTATTTCATCTACTAGTCAACTATCAAAACTCTGGCTTAGTAGGGTATTGTTCCATGCTTGCTGTTCTGAGATTATAAAGTCTGCAACGCGCTGTGGTTCATCTCTAGGAGCAGGGCCCCCTATTACTCCCCTAGCCAGCCACTTGTCCTCTCGTATTTTGATTTGTGTACCGTCCCCAACAGACCATAAAACCTTATCGGTAATAGAGTCTCGACCTAGCAAAATACTTTGCCAACCCCAAGAGGGTCTAGCACCTCTCGTAGCATTCCAGAAGTCGCTAGAGTGAAAATATAGACCTTTAAGGATTCTGCTAGGTAGGGAATGTGGTTGTTGAACTAGCCGCCAAGCTTGTTTTCCTAGTAATGCTCGGTTAAAAGCCAAAAGGTCACGAAAACCTAAACCTCCTTCATCTTTCCGTCGGTTGATAGACTCCCAATTCTTCCAATGAATACCTTGCTTGCTGTAATCAGACTGCCACCAGAACCGAGCTATCCGCTTTTCAATTAACTTGCACAACGTAATAGGGATTTTAAAAATCGACATAGCATATTGGGGAATTGCTTGCACTACCATTTTAAGTAAGACTTCCTTACCCTCTTTTGAGATCAACTTTTCCTTCCAACCTTCAAGCTTGGAATGCACACGGCTCATAATCCATGTAAACATTTCTCTCTTAGATTTCCCCCAGTCTGAAGGGATGCCAAGATACTTGCCAGTTTTTTGCAAAACAGGGACTCTAAGTTCACTGGCCAGATTCGCTTTCAAATTGCTAGGACAGTCGGTACTAAAAAACAGACCAGATTTATTCCTATTCACAGCTTGTCTTGTAGCTAGGCAATATTCATTCAAAATAGAAGCTAAGTTCTGACATTCGATAAGCTTTGCATCAAGGAAGAAAATAGCATCATCTGCAAAAAATAAATGAGATAGGGTGGGACACCAGTGATTGAGCTTAATACCTTTCAGATTGCCAATTGTCACTGCATTGTTGATTAAGCTTGTTAAGACATTGGCCATCAAGATAAACAAGTAGGGTGATAAAGGGTCCCCTTGCCTCAAACCTCGGGTTGGATGAAAATAGGGCAGAGATTTGCCATTGAATTTCACACTATAAGAGACCGTAGTCACATATTAGAGGATCCAATTCACCCATCGAGTATGAAAGCCCAGCTTTAGAAGATATGCACTGAGAAAATCCCACTCTACCTGATCATAAGCCTTTGCCATATATAGTTTAAGCACTACCCGAAAATGCTTCTTTCTTTTCCGTATTCTAATTTGATGAAGGACCTCCTGAACCACAATAATATTGTCCTGGATTTGCCGACCACCTACGAAAGCACTTTGTTTTAGGGCTATCAAATCTGGCAGCCAAGGTTTGAGACGATTAGCCAGGGTTTTAGAAATGACTTTATAAATATAGTTCCAAAGGCTAATAGGTTTGAATTGATCTAATCTTTCTGGGTGAGGGGTTTTTGGGATTAAAGAAATATAAGTATGGTTGTATTCTGGCAGTAAAACTCCTGTGCGGAAGAATTGTTGCACTGCACGAACAATATCTTCTTGTAAAATGTCCCCATGCGCCGATAGAATTGACCATTTAGTCCGTCTGGACCCGGTGCCTTAGTTGCACCTAGCTGGAACACTGCTTTCTGGACCTCTTCAGATGTAACATCAGCAATAAGGTCACAAATGATTAAGTCTTGCCAGATTGATGGGCCTCTGAACCAATCTATATTGAGCTTCTTATTTTCAGTTTACAAAAAAAAAATAGAAATAAAAATAAATAAACTTGGTCCTTTAGTTTATACTATTGGTGAAAGCTGCAAGGAGGAAAATGCATGTGCTATAATGACCTAACATGATGGACCGCATTTTCTCACGCATGAATCGAGCACATTTTTCTCGAAATTAAACGTCACAATAGAGATACCTCCAAGATATCTTGCCAAGAATCTCTAGACATATCACATTCGACACTTAAAAAGCTAATAACAAAGTAGAGGCACCTCGAAGAAATTTGAATGGGCACGTCATCTTTGTTCAGAAAAATTCAACTTGAATACTCGAATTCATAGAGCAGCGTGGGTTGCTTTAACATCCCATCTCACGTGAGGTACGTAGAAATTGACTAATATGGTGTCCAAATTTTGTCATGCTTGCTTTTCCCGGGGTGATTTGTGGGCGAATGGTGAAGTTCCTCGTGGTCATCATTGTCTCATCTCGACTTGACCAAAAGCGCATCTCAGTTTGATTTATAATTTGTGGTAGTAATGCCGCATGCGTGTTCCTCTCCATTATTCTTTGGGGTCACCTAAGATTACATAGTCCCTCATTTTCATTGGCACATGTAAAACAAGATAAACCAGACAGTCTCTCTCTCTCTCTCTCTCTCTGTGTCGTGTGCAGATCATGGGGTCACTTAGAAGCATGATCCTCGTTTATTCGAGAAAAAGAGGAAACTCTCTGTGTCTCTCAACCAACACGAGAATTGCAAAGAAGAAAGGAAGAAAAAGCTTCTTATTGGGGGACTATAATTGATGATAGTGCCCTACCTTGTCACCATTCCATACTCCACCCCAAAAGAAAAGAGGTCCTTATCAAAATGACCAAACCCCACCACATGCACAAAAACTCCAAAACCCATGCCTCAATTTGTAAAATTTCCCCTTTTTTCTTTCAAAAAGTTACCAAGGATGAAAACATCCATTAAATTCCTTTAACTTCTCAGTTCCATAACCATTGTGTTGGCTAGCTTTGATCTTGTAAGAAGATTATAAAAACAAGAAGGAGTAGGGTTTCTTATGACCTAGTGACAAAGGGGCTCTCATACTTTTGGTCCAAGAAGTGATGGTTGTGGATTCGAATTTTACCATAAGAAACTCAGATCAACCATGCTAGTTATCCTTTAGGTGGCCGATTAATTATGATCACGCCTGTAGGTTGCTGAAAAAAAGAGAGAGAGAGATGGAAAAAAAATTCTACATCTTCATCGTTATTTAATCAAGTTAGCAGAAGCAATTCAGAAGCATCAAAATTGCCTTAATATAGTAAATCTCTACATAGAGCAATCTGAAAAAGGCATGTCCTCCATAATTTAAACCTAATAAGGAGAATCCAGACAACAGTCTCCAAAAACCTTAATTTAATTGGACTTTGTTTTCAAGGGACAAGAAAGGTTTTGCGTTTTTCTTTGGATGACTAAGATTGTGGTGGTGAAAGTAAATAATAAAAATTAAAAAACAGAAAAAGAAAAAGAAAGGTGCAATGAAATTAGGAGGGCCATACTCCTCACTTGTCATATCCACTGTCACATCATTGGGTCCATACACATGGAAAAACACATTGTGGGCGTTTAATCAGATTACAGAACATGAAAACCCCACAAGCTGAATCATCATAAAGAAAAATCTTAGCCGACATAAAATTTCAACCAATTAACATAGCTATATCTGCATAAACATTAAAAAAAAAAAGTAACGTATCCATCCAAAGGGCCAAAGAAAAAGTCTCTTTTAGCTGTAACAGTGACCTGATCTGGCACAAGCTAACTGCATTTTTCTTCAGAAACCATGGTTCTTGAACTTCTTTCTGAGACGTGACAATGACCTCAGAATTCTACTTACGACAGGATCCTAAATTTTAAGCTAGACTTTAAAATGAGTAGACAATCATCCTAAGTCGTGCATTGGGACAAGTTTAGCGTCGGGATAAGTTCAGCGCTGAGAATGAGCTATTGTGGTAAAACTTTGATGTAATTTGCCAACTCACCCGGACACCATTCAAGGACATGCTTCCTGGCTAGCATAAGGGTCTTGTTCTTATGTCTTTTCATTTTCATAGTACGAAAGACCATGTCGAGAAATTGTTACAAAGACTCGCTCTGCTCAACACAAATAATCACAAATTCACAGTGGAAGAACAGACTGAAGCTGTAAGTGCACATATTCTTTGAAATGATAGATGAGAGAATCACTTTACCCTAGTAGTCACTTTCAGAGAGATACAGTTCCGATCTGCCCATGCCATACCCAGAGACACAGAAAGGTAAGCCAGATACAGAGAAAGTTCTGTGGCCTCCATTTCCTTTGACTGCAAGATAATGTCAAACAAGCACTGCAGATACTTCTACTACATGAAAAGACCATCGATGAATAAGCAAATGTAGAACGTCTACAATACCCAGCATACCTCGTGTCGCAATCACTAATTTCCTAGTGGCAACATGGCGTATATCACAATTCGGGAAACATGGGAGAGAAGCAAATATCATTACAGTGCTAAATTCTGCATGAGTGTTACAATCTAAGGTAAGAACTAAGCGAGTCGTTCCAACCACAGATGGCTTGGACAACACTGAATATTACACCAAGAAATTGCATCTTAACTGGTCATAGAGTTCCATAATCAAGAGACCCCACAGATGGTATTCCAGAGTTCATGGTTCTAGAATCCTGTCGGTTTGTGAATTCATCGCAACCGCCGTTCGAGTGCCTTTGAACAGGGATGGAATTCAGAAGCTCCAGATCTTGTTTGCCCATTTGCTGGACTTCTTGAGGTGAGAGTATCTTGATGCACCACACACTGTTCACAAACTCCCTGCAGCAAGAATCAATTCAATTATAAGTTTAAGATACAAGCCTTGTGTAGCATAAAATCAAGAGCCCAAAAATTGGAATTCATCTAACAAGAAGTCCATTGGATAATCATTTACGGAATAACTTCAAGACCAGTTGCAGAACTGTCTAAAGATTATCTTGATAGCTACAAGAGGTAAATCAGCATTCAAGACCCTTAAGCTGCTAGAGATACCCATATACGTTACAAGTGCTCGGATATTTCGCATGATCCTACATCTTAGGAAGGCAACATGTAAACAAAGAAAGGGTATAACCCTACCCACCCGATCAAATATATTCACGCATGCACATACTAGCGCACCAGAAAGAACCAGGCAGAACATAGGGATAAGTAAATAAAACTTGAAATTCATTGTAAGGAAAAAAATGAAACTTTGAATTTGATAAGAATAGAGAGGACGTGAACTCACGGCCAAGGGCCATCACCAAGGAGAAGATTATCATTCTCCCTATCTACGAATACAAGCTGCCAGCCTGATCTCACAGGGTCCTCCAACTGGCCTTCAAGGCTAAACATGCGAGCAAGCTCACTCCGCAGCTCGTTGTAGCTGCTGAATTTTGTGATGTCTAGTGACCTGCCGAAGGACCCCGACTTGTAAACCTGTCAAGTAGATCAAACACCATATTCAAAATCCGCAAGTCATCATAACAAAATACAGAACCATAGCAAACAAAAGTTTAGTACATATATGCATCCTTGCGATCAATGTTTTAGAAGATAAGCTGCGTGAGGTCATTTACCTTAACAAAGGTTCTAGTTGGTACGTTTACTTGATTCAGATTTTCTGGAGACTGCAGAAAACCCGAATCATCAATGCCACCGGGAGGGGCCACTGATGGATTAGGTGCAAAGTCTGCACCACCGTTGCTGATATAGTTAGAAGAGAAGGGCATGGATGTTGAGTCACTTTCGCTACCAACAGCCCTTAGGCTCGAGATACCATTTTGCATCAGAAGAGAAGAGGGTTCTAAATTAACTCCAAATAAAAGATGGCTTTGCACATCAGTGACTTCTTGGTCCATACATTCCCTGCCAGGAAAAGGTGGCAATGAGACAGAACTTGGAGAAAGATTATTCTGGGGTGGACCCAGCTGATCCATCTGAGGCAAAACACGTTGGGAAGGCCCTGAAGGAACGAGAGATTCAATTGCAGCTCGCTTTGACGGCCACGAAGAAGGGGACACTGAGGAATTGGTCCTGGGCAAGTTGAGGTGATGGGTTGACCCATCTTGAGTAAAAGAGCCCAAGAGTGTCTGCAGGGGAGAGACGACGGGGCTAGTGACAGGATTGCCAGTTGAATCAGAAAAGCTCAGTTGCTGGCAAAGGGAAGGCATGGTTTGCAATGATGCAGTGTGAGACTGAGAGGCCAAAGCAAACTGAGACGGGGAAGAAGCACTTGTAATCTGCTCCTGGTTGACCAGCTGCTGCCGCAGCTGCTCTTGCTGTGGCTGCTGTTGATTAGTAAATGAGTTCTGATGCTGCAACTGTCGCTGAAGAAGGTGAGACTGCACTTGGTCTTGAGAAACTGAATGATGTGGGCTCTCTCGACTGCCTTGGAGAAGAGACTGATGAGGCTGAGTTGAGATCAACATTTGGGATGGCATCAGAGAAGCAGAAGCGCTTGTTATGTTCTGCACATGCTGCACAGGCATAAAGGATGTGGTAGCCAGCTTGGAGGGATCCACGGCTCTCATTTCCTGTAGAGCTGCAGTAGCCATAGCTTGGTACATGTCTGGTTGCAATCCGAGCATGGACGCATCCAACCTTGGTTGCAACCATGGTGTCAACCCCATTCCCTGGAAATTTAGGGACTGAATTCCTCGGTCTCCATCTCGAAGCCACATTGATGGAGAAGCCATTCCCATATCGTCATCCCTAAGGCCTTGGATCAACAGAAGAAACCAATCAGAACACCAGCAGAAGAAAGAGAAGGCTCCATGGATTTTCTCATGATTATAGTAATATTAACTGTGCAAGTATATTCAAAACCTACACAATCCCTGTCAGAATAACTTAACTTACTACTCATACGATAGTTTCATCTTGATAACTCACATAGCTCCATTTAATGTCTGGCAAATATTTCAACTAAGTAAAGAAGTAAAGACAAATATGAAAGTGTTAAGCCATAATAAATAACTTTTTATGAATAGGTGACCTTCATATATATCCTTTAACAGGCATTACCATAGTATCTCTGTGAGAGATGAAACATCACTTGCAGTAAATATTTTATGAAAAGGAAAAACATGAAGTTGATCTGACATTCAGAGCCACACCTTACAGTGGCAAATTTATTGTAGAGGAAAGCCAATTCATATTTGCATAGGCTCAACACTGATGCAGGGTATAACATACCATAAGAGGGTAGGCCAGGTGGCCAAGGGCGTTTGAGCCTTAGGGGAAAGGGAGACGGGTACATTGGGAAAGTTGTAAGTGGTTCAATCTCCCACAGTGACACTCTTGGCTGTCTCTCCCCGGCCGTGGACTCATCCCATCCGACCTGCATGCATATGTCAATCGCCATAAAGTCAAACAAGAGGTTCCACTTATAACCTACTAAGCTACCTATCCAGTAAACTGGTGGAAGCATACCTTCACTGAACGCCAATGAGAATTCGGCCATCGAACAGGATCCAAGTCACATATGCCTGTAATAGTTCCCATATAGCTGTACATCCAAAAAAAAAAATTTATTCAGTGTACGTTAAGACTCCTCCAGGGGCATTTCTTGGCCACAATACTGTAGGGTGGAACTAAAGCAAAACTGTGAAAAGAATGCAAGTCGAAACTGTTTTGACAAAGAAATCAATAACATGAAGGAAACTATGGTCCTTTCTCCCTTCACGAAACATATTGTAGCTAAAATGTGATAGAATATTTATCTAGCAGCTTAATCTTTAGAACAACTAGTAGTGGTCCCACAAAATCTCACACAATATCGGAACAGGAGGCCCGGAGTCCAAATCTCTCTAAGCCCCTATTTGTCTCCTCAATTAAACATTTCCAACCTTAGTGCTGGGCAAAAAAGGCTAGACTAAGCGTGAGAGGAAATGATAAAATATTTTAAATATTAAAGTGCCTTCATTTAAGAGCTTAAGCTTTTAGAATAGTTGGTAATGGTCCTACAAAATCTCACAAAATGTTCCTTGACATTAAGTCATTATCACAAGGGAAAAAAAAAAATCCAACGGTACACAAATGAGAAGTATTCTAAGCCAAATAAACAGTCTAAACTTACAGCAACCATAATGGACCATGGCTGAAAAGCCTGAAACTTACCGCCTGACGCTAGATTCTTCTGTTTCGAAAAGCATCCTAAAGCGCATGCCAACAGAAACACGTGTATGATAAACTGCTTTGATGTATTTGGCCAGGGATATGACAAACTCAGATGGGCTAGCCCTGTGGCAAAATGTCATGAGCTTTAGAAGGATATAAGAATGTCACACCTTCCTCAAAAGACCAAGTTGTACTTGTACCTTGGGTTATAAAATATGGTGAAGCGGCTATTTGTTGCAGCTGCGTGGGCTGCAGCTGCAAGAAGGCCCAAGTGCATGCTGTCACATGATAAAACTGATGATGGCATCACAGTTTGAGGTCGATTAGCACGTCTAACCCCAAGAAGTAATTGGTTCTTCTCATTCCTGATGAAACAAATCAAACCATGGTATTAGGGCAAACTCAAGTATGTGCACCAGAGAAATCCATATTCTTGTTGCAAAGGTATTGACTCAATTGAGTATGAGGAACAATAGGTAATACACCCACACCCACAATGCTACGACTCATTCAGAAAGCATCAGCAGAGGAGGCAAATGACATGCCAGTTGAGGGCTCCTTTCAACAATAGATTTTCTGTGTCTATAATTCCGATAGTGTTCAGGGTGGGAAATTCCTAAAAGTATAGTCTCAGCATGCAGCGAGCTCTTGAGATGGGATGTAAGATAATATAGTAGTTAAAAGAAAATCACGGTAATGAGGCAAACTACAACCTTGTTACACTACCTACCATATAAAGAGCACTGAATCACCAGCAACAAGCCTTTTAGCACTAACAAACACACTCCATCCTGTTGTAAGAAGATGCCTCTTTGGTTGACCTGCTCATACAAGAGGCAGACGTTGGTGAGAAGCACATATGTAACAATACTGAACTAGTCTTGTTGCACAATGATGACAATCCAGAACAATGACAGAAAAACAGTCAGAAAAGTCCAGATTCATCTCCTCACATTTTTTGACAAGGCAAACGAAGTAGAGATGTAAACCAGAAGAAATATTAAGATGACATAGGAAGAGAGTACAATCTGATGATGTCTCATCAGACAAGTATCAGATAGAGAAATCTAGAAGGTAGAGAACTGCTGTCATCTTTTGCACATTTTTAGCGTATCCCATTTGTCTACCAGGTTGGGAAGCAGAGGTTAGGTGAGACTCCCCTTTAGTAACATAACGAGGCTCGAAGATGAGAAGATTAAGGCTAACATATGGGCGAACAAACAGAACAATCAATCATTATTAACCAAGGTGGAATTTTCATTATGCAATTTTCTCATCAGCCTCACTAGCTGTGGTTTTTTTCTTGTAATAAGGAACCTTATTCTTCACCGTTAATGAATCATTAAAATGCATATACTCAGCCATCAGCGAGAATTACATTACAGATTAACTTCAAGTAGGGTAAGAATGCAGCTTCAAGCCCATAAATACATCGCTCAAACACAGATGATGCATTTGTTAAAAAAATAAGTCACCATTTTTTGCTCGTATTCTTGCACCATAAATGAATTGTCAAGAACACTTACCGCGAAATATATGCCTAAATTTCCATTCATTGTCATGAAGATCCCTTGCAATTAATTCCTGGGCTGGAGGCTGTAGGGAGTAATCCTGTGAATTACACATTAGTCAGTGATGCATCATGGATTTAATCACTGATCTTCAGATGCCACGCACACACACCCCCCAAGACACAGACATGCGCAGAGAGAGAGAGAGAGAGAGAGAGAGAGAGAGAGAGAGAAAGGTGGGAACACTTTTTCAGCTGCCCGGCGGGGAACTGAGAAGCCACCATGTGTACTGGTATCGCTGGCAGTCAATGTTTTACAAAAGTAATTTGTGGGTTGCTTGCTGGGGGAGCCTAATTCTGCTGGAAGGTATGCTTCCTTTTGCTCTTGCTACAAAAGAAATATAATTCTAAGAAAAAACTGGGCATAGCCACCAAAGATGAATACATCAATACTAAGGAAGTTATGTAGCGTACTGGACTAAGTGGTTGCAATGTCATTTGAGCATATACTTCATCCGTCTCAATATCTGCCTGAAGTTAACAAAAGCTTGAAACTTTAGGCAACGATTTCAGGAAGCATTAGACGTAGAGAGAGAAAAGGTCTTACATGCATGGTCACATTGTGAAGCTGGCAGATAAGTTGTGGAGTCAAGCTTGGGTAGTTAGGAATTTGAGCATCTACCTCTTGATTGGTTGATGCTGCAACCTGATTAATTATGAAGACGATGTTCACAATCAAGTTGGTGTAAATGCAGGAGTAGTATTTTACTGACCACTGGTAGTCCATGAAAAGATTTAAAAAAAAAAAAAGAATGATGCCAAGTGTCCAACATAAAAAGTTCAAGATGCAATTTTTCACCAGCTGCTACCATAAAAGACACTTGCAAACAAGCCTGTTGGGTGGGTTTGTAAAATCTGATCATACATAAAACGCATAATGAATAACTTATCCAGTTCATGATCAGTACAGCAAAAGAAAAGATTAAGTTACAGAAACAGACCCTTGGTCTGTCAAATAGCAAGTTATTCTTATGTTTCTTCATAGAGCTAATATCCACGTCCCTTCCCTCAAGCCAATTGGGGCTCTTTGTGAAAGAAGATGAACCAACATGGCTACACAGCAATCTCAAACCACAAGCTAATTAAGACACCCTCCACAGTGAGCAGGCTTACTGATTTGTTTATTTACGTACTTAACTTTTCTTCAGAAAGCAAAAGCTGACGTAGAGAATACATCACCCAATCCAAAATTGATTTGTTTAAGATCGTGCATCTAAATTCTCCTCTACTGACCTGCTCGCTATGACCCTGAGGGAAGTAGACAACTCTGCTTCCGATAGCAGGCAGAGAAACGAGAGGACCAGCACAAGCATGCCAAAGTTCAGAATTCAAAACTCTCTTTTCACCTGCAACATTTTGAAAGAGATAAATGAACATGTTAAGAGCTTAGAAAATTAAAAACAAGATAGGCTAGTGGTGAAAACCGGCTGCACACAAGATAACATGGGCACTTGGTACGGACATGGCGCGGAAGAGAGATTGATTTCTCTCTCTTTTTCCCAATCGTGGCCTCTCAGTGGTAACAGCAAGAACCAAAATCGAGCATCCAAGAAATTAGAAAAAGCAAATTCAGCTGGACCAAGAAAAATGAACCCATCTGCTGGGGCATCTGAAAAAGCACTTCACTAAGGGAGAGAAAAGCAAAGACATGAAAAAAGTTACATCTTTTTGCTCACTAAGCAAGAATTTGGTTGAACAAGCCAGCCAACATCTTTATAGTCAAGCTTTTGGTCCTCAATACTTGTAAATCATTTTCGAAAATCTCCAGAGCAAGGGAAATTGTAGCCACTTCAAATTTTTAAACATGATACAACAATTTATGCCAGTAGAAATCTGAAGACAAAATTTTCAGTTGCATAGGTCAGCCACACCAGAGAGATGAGAGAAATTCAAGCAAAAGTTACACCAAAAAACAAGAAACATACCTTCCTGGGCTTGAGGAGAAAAACCAGCAGAAGACAGCCTCATTTTTTTAGGCAATCAGAAGTGCAAAATCCAAATTTCAGCGGAACTCTGAAATCTGAACTTGTTTCAGAAAATATCAACCCCCACTAAAGGAGATCCAAAATTGCGAACCTTCTCTTATTTTCACTAGAATTCTCAGGATATTAGTAAACAACCCTCTGCACTGGCCAAGAAAAGCCTTTTTCTTCTTTCCGTTTTACCACGGTTCTCCCTTCATAATATAACACCAGACTTTTGCATCCCCATCACCTTCTCTGACAAAACCCCCAAAATCAAATCCACATACTCCATCCTATTGAATTGCTTCAAACTACTCAAAGCTGGTCTAGCTCAAGACCTTTTTATAATGCTGAAACCACAGATAATGATCCATCCCAGAAACTTCAACCAAACCCAGTTCCGCTACAAAACACAACCCATTTCAGCCTCATTCGCTCTCAGTTAATTTCATCAAAACCACAGAAAACACCTACAAAATGTTCCCAAACTCGAGCAAGAAGCTTCATAACCCAAGTACTCAGAGAACAGAACCCGCCATCTTCAGCTGCTCAAGAAGCTTCTGATTCAACCGAGACTGAGGCCCAAAAGTTCCAAACCCAAGAAAGCACAGCTCCCAGATACAAAGGCAGCAAAGAAACTGGATCCCAAGATTCAAGAAAGCAAGAGTTTTTCCTCTCAAACAGAGAAACCCAGATGAGGGCTCGCGGAATTCAACGATTCAAGCGCGAGGACGACGACGGAGACGATGGAAAAACTCTTAGCTCCAGCTCCTGCAAACACAGGGAAGAGACAGGTCACTGCTGCAAGGGGAAGTATATATATTTACACACGCAGGGCATGTAAGGGTACACGTGAGGGGTTTTGCTCAGGGAAAAGGATGGGGATGGATATGAACATGGGGAGGGGAGGCTCGGTTTTTGTTTCCAGTAATGGAAAAGGAACAGCGAGGTGTCACTGATAATGGGGGTGAAGAAGAAGCATGGAGACTGTAGTTTGAAGTAGTACTGCCAGTGGGTGGTCGTTCTGCTACTTGCGCTTTTTACCCCCTCCTCTCTCTCTCTCTCCCCCTCTCTCTCTCCTCCTTCTCTTTCTTCTTTTTCTCACACACGAAAAACAGGGAGTCCATAGAGAGAGGAGAGAGAGAGAGAGAGAGAGAGGAGATCTGACAATGATAATTTCTCTCTCATGCACGCCCTCCTTCTCTCTCTAAGAAGACCGTTCGTTTTTTTTTCTTTTCTGATTTTCTTCTTTTTGGGCTCTCCAAGGTACACAAGAGACAGCAAGAAATGGGAGTCGACTGTTGATGGAGGAGAGAGCTTCCCCCTCCATTGTTCATCTTCGGACAGTCCAGTCAAAGAAGCCTGAAATGCCCTCCGATGAAGTTGGATTTTACGGGCTTGGTTTTTTTTTTTTTTTTTTTTTGGGTTGTTTCTAATGCCAAACGTGAGGAATTCGACAGGCCGGTTGGGGAAAAAAAAAACATTAATTTATAAAAGATGTCGAAATGGTCTTTTAAGTGAAATATTTGTCACCGCTCCTAGTCTAGCATGAATTATTTTTACTTTGAATATAGAGAAAAAAATAAGAATTTCAATAGTTAAGTCGGTTCTCACATAATAATATGAGGGCAATTTATACCGTCCATACATAATATTTAGACGATTTGTATTAGTGAAAAATCATGCATTTAAGTATGGCGATATTATGAGTGTATATGAGAAAGCAAAGCAAAAGAATTGTTCATCACTTAGATTGACCATTGGCCTTGTGGTATGGGAATTATTTTCTTTCCTTCAAAGAGTAAATGATTTATCAAACTCATCATTTTGAACTCGCTTGACGAAATTTTTTCAATTAAAAAGAATCATTTTCCTATGTTGTAATTTCATGTCATGTGTATATAGTAGTATTTAGTTAAATTAAATAAATTTTAAAATGTAATGCGTAACTTGTTAAAATTTTAGAGTGTTGCATTATAATCATTTATAAATTCTTTCAAAAATCAAATCATATCCAAGTGTTTAATCATTCTCCGCGGTCCGCAGTAACATACAAGGAGATATTAGTCTTTAAAAAAATTTATCATAATAAAAAATTTTGATATTAGTTTTGAAATTGACAGAAGGACACAATAGCAACAGGTGAATTTCAAATATAATTCAAGGATTGAAAATAGAAAATAATATGGGAGAATACTCTTTCTACTCTTAATTCACAAATTAAATAAGACTCAAAAAATTTTATATATATAAAAAATCTCCCACCAACATTCAACCAAAATGAAAGAGAAAAAATGTCGACTAACCCACGCCACCCAAAAAGCTTTCCCCACCCATTCACGGAAATATATATATAGAATATTTTACGTTCTAATTGAGGTACAATGTTATCCTAAAATTTTTCCTAATTGATACGAGTTTTACGACAGTAAAATGATCACATGTGATCTCAAGCATTAGATTAAAAGTATGATAACTATAGATTATCGAATGACAAAACTCTTGACTCATGGACAAAAGCAACTTAGGTCAACTGTTGGATTTGATATCGCAATCATATCTTGCCAAACTCCATTGGATCAATTTAGTTTGCCATCCAAAAGGACAACTTAATCAATTGGACACTCTTATTCTTGATTAATCGATGCTGCCTTTTTTTTTTTTTTTTTACGTGATCTCACCGGTAATAGCTAGAGACCGTGATGCAAAAGTCGAACATTTAATATGAAAAGCATTGTGAAAACTACGGAAAATCATGCGAAAACTTTTCCTTCAATTTCCTACCTCTCGCAACTTTTAGCTTCAGATCATGAGAACATTTTTGCACCTCAAACGACACCATCACGAGAAAGCGACGAGGTTGGAAAATCGTTCCTAAGAAAAAGAAAAAAAAGTGGACAGTGACCTTTCCAATTTCCTCAAAAATTAAGAATACAGCAGCCGGATAAGACTTAAATATTCGTGAAAATTGAAGTTAATTATTGGGATTGTCCCCCAATTATTACAGACGTCCATGCATGAAAAGTACTCGAGAGTTTTTGTAGGAACATCCTTTGGACTTTCAGACAAAATACAGGAGGGAACGCAATTTAATATATATCTATATAGCAACGTTTTTTTTAAAAAAAAAAGGAAAAATCGAAAGAACATCCTTCCAAGGGATGAGCTGACGCTCGTACAGGAGTAAAGTGACAGTTTCTGCTGGAGCTTTCAAGTTGCTTTTCTCCTTCATGCATGCCCCCATAATGTTGACCCAATTTGAGTTTGACCGTCCGATGTACAACCCGAGGCAGACACTGCACGGGCAAAGGGAAAGGGTGCATGGAACTGCCAAGCGGAGTGGGATTGATTGGACCGCGATTACCGTTGAAATTGCAATTAAGAATTTGTGTTTGTTTGAAAAATAATTCATCTTAAAAACATATATTTTGCAGAATATCTCTTTTTTAGGTTCGAGAATTCATTTTCATAATTTTAGGCAAGTGTATTTTCTTTGATTGTAGATAATTTTTTATTGACCCATCGTTTCTCGACAAACCAAACATGTGAAGATCCAAAAAATTATCTCACTCAAACAAACGCACCCCTAAGATCGAATTTATGTCCAGATTAAATACTCCAACTCACTCTTGTGTTAGGTCTTTATATTGCACTCTACATGGAGGATGGCTGCAAGGGAAGTGACAGAAAATGGATAGAATCGAGAGTGAATCGCTGAGTCTATTGTGTTGCGACGAACCTATGCATAAGAATTAGCCCATTTGCCTATTGAGTCTTGGCCAACTGCCCGTTGATCATCTTTGGTCAAATATATGTATTTTCTTAAAAATGCAAAATTTTCCTCGAACGATGAGAGAGTTAAAACTAATTATCCTTCATAACTCTAGTTTGCACCAAAGCTTCACGAAAAGCAGCTAAAGAGTTGAAATATTGTAATATTTGAAATTGAGAAGGTGAATGATTGAGCTTTCTCTCTCTTGTTGGAATTGGCATTTACTTGTTGATTTATCTTGTTGACGTCGCTGTAGTTTATTTACATTTCTTATCACGATCAAACCAGTGGCTTTGGAATGTTGCAATAAACTACTTTGCTTTTAACGTTTCAATTATATATTAATTAGGGATTAATTGCTAAACGTGGTCTCCATTTGTGCATTTGTGGTTTTTTTAGTAGTGAATTGTAAGATATTCTTACTATTTTCCTTTGTGCATTTTCAGGTTCATTTACACTGATATGCAATTCCTACCATACGATAGATAGGATTTGATATGAAAATACTGGCTTTATTATTTCAATTTACCAAACATTGGATATGACATTGTAAATCAAGAAGACCAAATACAACCTAAGCACATAAAATCAAATTATCCTATCTCAATTTCATTATTGGCAAAAAAAATGTAATTGTTGAAATATCTATCTCATATCGTGTGATAATAGGGTTTATATGATTTTTATATACATGTGGTTTCCCTTTACTTAAGTTTTCAAATTAAAATTTTTAACTTGATATTAGAGCTAGGTTCCGCCTCTAACCCCTTGTTAGTCAAATTTCACGTGCCACTTCTAAGTCGATTTGCACATGAAAATGCGTGTTTTGAAACATTTATCTCACATCATTTGACAATGAGATTTATATGTTTTTTTATATGTAAGTGATCTTTCTTTACTTATTATTTTAAATACTGAGGTTGGATTTTATAACAACAGCTCTTTAAGTGCATGCATAACAACAATTGAAGAGCTAATCAAATACAAAAGACCTCTTCAAGCGGCTGTTCTTTTTCAAATAACTTGGGTATCCCAACTTTCGGCTCGATTAATATCTTCGGTGGACAAAAATAGCCACGTCCAATTGCATCGCTTAAGTGGTGGACGTTGCCTAGAGGCAGTGCTCCATTATTCAGTCTCTTAAGTATCATTTCAAGAGGTTCAGTGTCGAAAACTTAATCATTGTACATCGAGTATATTTCTTAATGAATTCTAGTGTCTTTTTCCACCTTAACAAGAGAAGTTGTCTAAGTCGTTACCATCTCAGGTGGCAAATCAAAAGTTTATAACTCTTCAATAATGACGGGAGGAAAGAGTATTATGCATACAAAGTAACGTGCGATGATCATAATCTGCAAATACCACACATTCATATCATATATATAAACATTAAAATTTTTTGGCTCTCATTTGAGATTGATGTAAATGAATGGTAGAGTTTTCAAATATGGAAGTCCCAGTATTTGCATTGCATTTATTTAATTTTTGAGATTGTTGATTCTGTATTTATTTATTTATTTATTATTTTTCTTAGTCGTGTTTGATTTTGCCAAGAAAAGCAATGTGGATCGAAGGCTAGAAGTGAATAGAGTCGGTGGCATCAGCTTTTTCTTTGGTGGAGCCTCCCACGTTGCTTTCGCAGACAGTGTTGAAAATACTGCAAAGTGACAACCACGGCGAAGTACCTCTCTCCCAAGGGCAAGGGAGACGCGAAGATCATCTTCCTGCGTTCACATCCAATACAACGTCAGAACAGTGATACCTCGACCTAATCGAATGAGAGAGAGATTTTCCAATCGTCCTTTCGTAAAATTCATCTTCGAAATGATCATTACCTTGAGTGATTATGTCCGGATGGTCCTTCTAAGTGCTTGACTCTCGTGCGATGGATAAAATCTCTCTCAAAATGAGTATCAGAGCCACGACTGCCACAATAGAGCATGGTTGTGGTCAGGTTGAGCTCTCAGCCTATCAATGAAGAGCATGGTGTGGTCACCCAGGTGAGAGAGTTTAGAGTAAGTGCAGGCTCTTGGCAAATATTTAAAATGACGAAGGAATATAAATGAACCAAACCACATATCACATCAGGTTAAAACATTGTCAGGGCAGTATTAGTCAACAATTCAATGCTAAATGAGTGAGTCAATGACACCCCAAACCTCATATTAGATGATAACAGCCTTTTTGACTTATTTGTAAGTAAGATTCACATGCAAATAAATAATCATTATCTTGAGTGATTACACCTCGATACTCCTTTTAGGGGCCTATCTCGTGTAAAATGTACTGATGTATCATATAAAATGTTCATATGGCGGGTCAACGTGAATGGATATCTTAGTTAATTTCATTTATGCCGCACACAACTTCCACCATTTTGTGGCCATGCTCTTAGTTTTAATTTTGACTTATACATTCTACGTTTAGGGTTTTAGAGTTGACTTTATATGATAACATCTCAAATCTTCACACTTATATGACTATTATATTTTAGTCATGATCTGAAGCAATTTGAAATTTCATTCATGATAATTTCTTATTTTGACGAGAAAGGACAAAAGTAACAGGTAGGAGTGTGTAAATATACCAATATCTCATAGTGCGAAATCATCGGAAGAGTTGAAATCTGAACTCATCAATATTTTATTTAGATTTTAATTTTATCAAAAGATTTAAATCTCTTGACTTATGTAACTCCTTTTGAACTTTAATTATTCAATGTGGGATTCTTTCTTTGGCCCACACTATGCATATGCATCTTGCGTTAGAAAAAAATCTGTGGAACCTTTGTGGCTCGTACGTTCAAGATTCTGTCCAAGAAGATAAAAATCAAGAAAATCGGACCATGATGAGTCAAGATGGTGAAAACCTAAGAATCGAGTGAAATTCACGGTATGGGAAATTGTCCAATCAATCTTGAATTTATTGTACGAATGTTAATTTAATTTTAAACTATTCAATTTTATCAATTTAATTTTAAATATTTATATGAAATTCCAATATAGTCCTTCCGATCTGATTAGGTCGGAAGGAAACGTCATTTCTCAAATTCTAAGTTAAAGTGATTTCTAGTCCAAAAAGAAACAATATTAAAAATAAAGATGAGCAGAAGACACAAAAAGCTAAACCCTAATTTCTGCCCACCATTGCCCATCAGAGAATAATTCAACTGTGGTCATCCACTTCGCTCATCTACCTAAATTTATTTCTGGGGCCTACAAATCCAAGTGATCACTTTGCAAGATCTCCAAATTGTTCTTTTTATTTCTACGCTCCTCTCTCTCTTTCTCTCTCACACACACACACACGCATATGTATTTAAATAGACACCCTTGGAGTATCTTATGGAAATTAAAAGTCTTTTAAGATATACTTAATTATAACATGGACGAAGGCCATAGATAGTCAAGCCGGGCCCTTCTCGCCCTGGATTTAAGAAAGTGGTCCTCTTTGGCTGCGTGTTATCATAGATGCACATTATTAATCATCGGTCCATTCCGATCAAACTGAAAACACCCTAACTTATTAGGTTACTTATGCCCTATTTATAGTTGGGCCCTCTTCTTGCTGGTCAACGCTAACCTTCGATTGCAAGTAGCATGGCCCCTCTTCTTTCTCAAACTCAACTTTCTCGTTCATTGATCTAGCTCGAAAACCCTACTTATTAAGATATTTGAAGAAAAGAAAGTGTAAGTTGGGAACCCAAACTACACAAGGTGCTAATCTCGACCTCGCTTGGTGGCGCTGGACAATTAACTGAAAAATCTCAATCATTGAATAACCACGATGTACGACATGCTGTTGCACCTTAAAAAGTTGCATCATATGGCACATCTTTAGTAATTATTATAAATCCCCCATTCTCTAGATAAAGAAAGAATATTTAAAGAGAAACTTCAAAGAATCGTCATCTTTTATACCATAATCACTTTACATTATCATTAGCACTCTAAATATTTGCTATTAGATTCAAAATCACATCTGATATGAGAAAAACCCCCCAAACCCTAACTTGTTGCTCAACCGATGCCATTGTCCGCCGCCATTACTGCGATAATAAGTCATCATCATCGGCGCCTCTCCCTCCATTCCTCTGTCTAGGACAACCTTGTGTCAAGGCTGTAGCGATAATCAACCACTTTAGATCGAGGTCGTCATGGTGTCAATGATATCAACCTAGGTCGTCAATAACACGTGATGGCCTCACCCAGATATCTCAACAATGTCGGCAACCTCGATTTGTGGTCGCCAACGAGCATCAACAGGTCATGTTGCTTGTCCGAAACAGGGGGGGTCGACCTAAAGAGAGGCGAGGGGGTTGCGGGCAGTGATGCCACAGCGGTAGGAGGTGGTGGGGCAGTGGCCAACCAACTGGTGGTCGATGGAGAGAGGTTAGGGTTTGTATTTGTAGGATTGAGAGTTAAGATTTGTGGTTGGTGATTGAGGATTGAGGCGGATTTGGAGGTTTCCTCCGGAGGGAGAGCAATTGGATCTTTCGAGCAATGCATTTTTCACTAGGATGCAAAGTGGAAGATTTAGAAATAGAGGATAAAAAATGGAACGCGGTTGAAAGTAGAGAATGGTTTTCAGTATTATTTTCCCTTGCTTTATTTTTTAAAAAATTAATTTTTTTTTTGGTCGGTTTTCACAACTTTAATGACTTAAAAGATGCCAATAGCTATATAATAATAAAGTTTGAGTTACTCAATGTTAGATGAAGTCAAATTTTGAACGCTAGAAGTGTAGTTGGATTTTATTTACTTTTTCTAAGTATTGCATTTTTGACATCGTACTGCGTTTACATTTTTATTTTTACTCAATTTGAAGACTTGAAATTTTTCACAATATAAAGATGTTGACGTGCAAATAAATTATTTAAAAATTCTTTCATAATAAATGATATTCTATTTTTAGATGAAAAAGTCAAAAAATTATTTGTAACTCTTTTTTTTTCCAATTAAAAGTCATTTAAATCCAAATGAATAACGAAATCTCACTTTTCCATAAGACAATAGTTCCTTTTCCGCTAGTGGCCACAACAAAAATCACATTCAAGTAACACAAATCTGCGCTGGGCACGCTGCCCAATGGCAAGTGAATTGGGTGACATGATGACATTTAGTTTCAAATATAAGATTTGACTCATATATTTTATAAAGAGATAAAATAAAAATTTGTGGAAGAAATGATAGTCAGAGGACAAGATATGATAAAAAATAATAGAAATGTGCTTCATATCACTACAAACCAACCAATTGGAGAAAATTTCTGAAAAATTAGAGGATCTTTGACTATGATAGCTTTAGATCATAAGATTGTCCTTTATGCCAGAGTCATGATTGGTGATTAGTGATGGTTTCCGTTTCTTCTTGTTGGTGGGGGGAATAAAATTGGCTATTTCCAATTCAAAACTCAGCACCATGTTACGTCTCTCTCAGGTTCCCAGTAAACAATCTCCCATTAGTTTAGTAAGAGTATCTTGGAAGTGTCAAACGATGCCCTTTTCTAAATCTTGACCCATTTGGTAGCCCACTGAAAAAAAAAAAAAAAAAAAAACCTTCACCCACTTAAAAAAATAGTATAGCTTAGGGAGTAGGGCTCAAGAGGAAATGGAAGAATAGATTGATCTAAACAAGAAAATGTGATAATCTATGGGAAGTGGAGGAGCAAAATCCAGCAGAACAGGGTCAAATGGAGACTGTTTTATATGACTTTTTGGCACATAACCCACGAGATGATATAGGAATGATTATAGTGGCTGGTGAGGAAACAGCACTTTTTAAGAGCAGAACTTGGTGCTGATGGTTTCTTGTGGTCGTGTTGGATCAGACTCTCTCTCTTTGTGTCGCCCAAAACATGGTCAATGAAACATCGAAGGTTGCTGGCTTGTTGGCTTGTTTTGCTCCCTCCTAGAGAGCCTGCCAAAAAGAGCACAAGAAATTCGAAACATCAGGTCAAATGTCTTCCTATTTATGTACGTGTCTCTCATCATTTCATTCTCTCTCTCTCTCTCTCTCTCCTGCTCAGATGGGGTTTGATTAAGAAGGAAAAAGGGGTCGCTAATGACCCATTCTTATTTTAATTAATGCACATTGATGGTTTCGCTTTCGTCCTTTTCTTTGTCCAATTGGTGTTTTCGCTTTCTTGGCCCTTACTACACACACACACTCAAAAACATCATTAACAAATGGGCTCCACCCTAATCATCTTATGTCTCTATATTTATGTCGCTTCGTTAAGATTGTCTATATTAGATGTGGGTTTAGTGGTATGAAAAAAAAGGATCAATGTGCAAGGACTCGAGTGCACCTTTTGATGAATTGAAAGTTTATCAGTTGTTTTTGACAAATACCTCGTCCGATAGTTGAATCCATTAGAAAGACGCTCGTTTTGGCGCGTGATTCTCCAACGCAACTTATCTTTTTAGAGCTGACGTGACAAACTTAACGGCAGTTTATCAAAATAGTTATCCGAGACCACTAGGTTGAGCTTGATGCGTAGCATATAGTTCAAAGGCGGTTTGTCCCCTCTTCGACATTTCTATGACTTCTTTGCCTCCCCCTTTCCAAGATGAAAACTATTTTCATATCCTAGATACCCTCAAAGATTTTCGAATTCAACTGTTACAACTCTCCTTCTCTAGTTTGATAGTTTCACGTTTAGAGAAAGTCATGCCCCATATATATTAGACAAGTAAAGTCATGCACCTTGCTCACTTACACAATTCATCGAACTTTGTCCTAATTAACCTTTTTTTAAATTGCACTCTAATTTAAGGGTGCATAATATATTTCTTCTCTTTTGGATGCCTTCCTTTGTTGGTTCTCCTTCAGATGTAGATTTCCTTTTTCCCTTTTTTTTTTCCAAAGGTTATCCAATCTATTACACAACAAATTATCTCATTGAAATTTAGCCTAATGGCATTGCACGCAAAAAAGTCAAGGTTTCTCCCTATGCTTTTGAGTAAATATATGCTTGTAGTTTTATTTATCATTTTTTTTTCTATTATTCCACATAATATGATTCGCATAGCATAGGCAAATTAATTCGTATAAATAACTATAATTATGAATGCTTTCCCATTACCAAAGAATATCTTGTATGCTGAATTCACATGACGCTTTTCTTACCAGAGTCGAGTATACGATAGAGATTAAAAAAACATTAGAAATAATTAAATTAAGCTCAACAAAATTTTTTGACAAAATCACGAGCACGTCTTAACAACGATCCCTTAAAGATTAGTAATGATAAAATGGTACGTATAGAGAGGGAAAATGAATCAATAAAGAAAAAAGAAAACTATGACAACGTTAACCTTTACATAATAATTCAACTTAAAAGAAAATTTACACAGTTAATGTCACATAATCACTTGGAAACTCCATCTTGTAGTTTAGCGACGGAAATGGAAGTTTTCGACTTGATTTGTTTTGTGAAATATGTGAAATCTCTGAAAATTAATTTTGAGGAATTTATTTTCCATGAAAATAATAAATTTTACTTTATTTGGTTGAAACCTGAAAATTAACCGAAAAATATATTTCATTGTTTGGTAAGGAAAATCGAATCAGATTTTCCTAAATAGACACACATTTTTTAAGCACTAGTAATTTGTGTACGGGCAATCGGAGAATTGGATATGAGCACCATGGTCTTGAGTCTAGTCTTGATGGACCTCAATCCGAGTGCCATGGACTTAAGCCTGGCCTCGATAGACCTGTGTGTCGAGGACCAAGGCATGGGCTCTAGGGTCTCGATTTCGGTCTCGATGGAGTTGGGTGGGGGGTGTCATGGACACAAGATGGGTATCGATAACTTTGGCTCGAGCATCGAGATCTGGGGCCTAATCTTTATGGACACGAATCCCGCCTCTATGGACACGGGCCAAGGTACTAGGGAGTCGAGCAACGATACCGGAGTCCTAGGCCTAGCCACGAGTGTTGGTGTCCCAACCCCAACCCTTATGGACCTGAGCTCGACCACTGGGGTTTCAAGCCTGACCTATTTGGATCTGAGCTTGTCCTCGATGGACCTTGGTTCAGAAACAAGCGTTGAGGTCTCTGTGCTAAAACATAGAGTTTTTGGTATAAGTGTCAATTTTAGTCATATATTTGGAAAATGAATTCCAATTGTTTAAAAAGGAAATTGTTTCCCTAAATTCAAGTATAGATTTTCCATAAACTCATTATTTTAAGCCATTCAAACGGCCAAAAATATTTTCCGTAAACTAAATGAAACCTAGGTCATTTTTTTATTTGGCGATTGATGATCCTCATTGTGAAAACAAAAAAGATACAATATTGGATTCGATGCGGTTATCGTCACTCGTACGATTAAAAATTATGACGATTTTGTCTAAAGTTAGATGGACTCGTTAAAGGATTAAGATCAATACTTATTTATGGTTGAAAATAGCAATCAGCCACGGCCGTTTCGTTAGATCTATTGATAACTTCTTCACTGACTATCAATTAAAATCAGCAAAATTTTATCCGAGCGATCTTATCCACTTTTGATTTGAGGATATTAATTACTCATTCTCTCACTAAACATCGAACCCAAAGTAAATTAGATCCAATCTTATGGAGCACTTGTTTTTTTTAGATCAAGTGCATGCTATAATTACTGATGAAACAAACCTTAGGGCCCGAAGATCACCGATTCAAATTTCGCAAATTGTGTGCAAACTGTTTTTGACCATGACCGCCTACATAAGTCAAAAACAGTTTAATTACCTAAAAAAATTCTCAATTTTAGGTTTAATTCCCAATTTTTCCTGATTTTTTTTTAAATATTAACTTTAAATCTAGTCTCATAAATATCTCCCTTAGTTTCTTCAAGATTATTAACATTAGGAGGCTATTGTTGTTCCATAAGAAGACGAGAGTGTCGACGAAGACACTAGTTCTAATAATAGACCTTTGACTGACCTCGATGTTGATAATTTTGAAGAAACTATGGGTGATTTTTGGACATTAGGCAAATATGGAACTAGAGTGAAAATTGTAGCTTTTTTTTAACAACAAAGTTCGAGGTAGAATTGATATTGGATCTAAAGCTAAGAGGTTATTCTTTTAAGAGAAATAGGCAAATTGAGTTTTGATCTATTCACAAAGACTGCGGGTTCTTTACTAAGGCCCTCTTTAGTAATTGACCAATTCCTCACTATTTCTATTATTTTCGATAATAAAAAAATAATAGCAATTCATTTGGTAACGTTAGTTAATTTTTCAATTCTCAAGAATAAATCAGTAGACACGAAATAGATTTGGAATATAAATAAGAAGTAGAAAAATGATGCTTTTTTTTTTCTTGAAAATAATTTCAGAAACAAGCCATTTTCTTATTTTATTTTATTTTCTTCTTCTTTCTCCTCTAGCTAGCCGTCGGGCCTTGATGATGGCTAGTGATCAACTAGAGATGAGGTTCAATCTCGTTCAAATCTAATGAGATCAAGCCTCACCCAGCCACGGCAAGGCCGACCTCGCCAGGGGCTGTCGAGGCTCTCCTGAGGCTGGCTAGGTCATCGGCTCTCATCTCTAGCCGATCGTCAGCAATCACCAGGGCTCGGAGAGCAGCTAGAGGAGGAAGAAGAAGATAGGGAAAAAAAAAAAAAATAGGAAAAAATATAAAATAAATTCTACGTTGAAAAAAATTGAAGTTGTGTTCCAAATATATTCTTTTTTCTATTCCGATACTGGAAATTTTGTGCAGTTAACAAACATATTCAAATATTCAAAAATTCGTCTGAAAAAAAAATTTCCGAGCAAAAATTACTAAACCCAACAACCGAATCTCTCGCCGTAGCGGTTGCGTTATGAATTAATAAAGAGGCAAAGTAGATTTAGATTTAGATTTAGATTTATACGTATGTGCGCGCGGCGGGCCCGTGCCGACGGAATGGAAGGGGGACGCGGGGGCGACGCGCCCACGCGACCCCAAAGGTCGCGTGGAGGGGCCCCGGGGGGGTACGAAATCTAGAGGGAGGAATCGGGGCGGGGCCCGCAAATCTAATCGGGTGAGCTGTTGCTTCTTTTGACGTCTATCACTTTTCCCACACATTACTCGTACGGTCTCTCTCTCTCTCTCTCTCTGATGTTGATTGACTACTTCGAAGAGAGAGAGAGAGAGAGAGGGGGGAAGAGTACGATAAATTTCAAGAAAAAAAGTTTAAAATAGATTTCAAGAAAAAAATAATTTTTTAAGGCGTTTAATTAAATTAACTAAAAAATAAAAATAACGCTTTTCGATAACGATTTTAGAATAAAGAGGAATTTCAATAAGTCACTTGCTTCAAGTTGGGGATTTTCATCTCCTAAAGCACTTCTACTGAGACTCGCATAAAATAGGTAAGGGACACTCCTCAACATTTATGAATCAGTAATTTTGTATTTAACAAATCATAGGGGTTTTATGATAAATAGAAGTTAAAGCTGTCGGTCATGGGTTCGATGAAGAAAACGAAAAACGCTTTTGAGTTTCGAATGCATAGTAAATGATTCGATAGAAAAGAATTACCGTTTTAATTGCATCGATTGAAAATATTTTATTTGGTGACCTATTAGATTTATTATGTATCATTTCTAAATCTTGAATTTATCATTTCAAATTATTATGAAAATTATGAAAAATAGGTACATTAATAGATCGTTCTTCATTTTGAATTTCCATTTGCATTTCGTTTCAATTCAATTAGCCTCTAATAACGTCAAGTAAAGAGACACAGGCCTAATTCCATTTTACTGAAATCAAATGATCCCTCGAAATCGAACCATTTTATCTATTATTATTTTACAAGCTTTTCTATTTTACTCTAGAATTAATTTCTTAAAAAACTCGAAATTAATGCATTTGTGATAAATTTATCAAAAAAATCTTAAACTGATACATATGTGATAAATTTACTATTTGTTGGTTTATGTTAAATTGTATTAATATCATGAAAAAAAAAAACCTAACAAATAGAGAGGAAAACCCTAAATTGTCATATAACTTAGTAATTTGATGATAAAATTTAACGAAAATTAATTGATGAGTAAATTTATTAAAAGTATATCACTTTAGAGTTTTTTTAAGATCAAAAAATAATTTTGAGTAAATTTAGGTGCTGGATTCGAATTTTTCGTGATATTAATTTTTTATTTTATTCATTGATATGGTAACTGAAAATAAAATTAAACTAAAATTACATATAAAGTTTATGTGTCAGTGAGGAATGTGACCTTATCTTCCACCCACCCCCACCATTGATATCTGCGCTCATTTATTGCCGCTCCTTTTAAGGCAATAACAAAAATAAATTAATAATAATTTTTTTCCTTCTAATCACCCCCCATTTTAGCTGCAAAGTTGCCCTCATGAGCCGACCTTTATCACGGAAATGCCACGCGGGCGGTGCGGAAATGGTGAAATTCCTCGAATTATTCAATAATATCTGCTGAGCCGACCGGAAATTATTGAGAATAGTTTAATCGAGATGAGATGATGATAATAAATCTTGACCAGCTTTTTTGGATATTCTCTCTCCGCCTACTCCTCCCCCATGCTTGATGCCCGCAAGAGCTTTGCTTTTTTCTCTTCTTTTTATCCCCCTTTTGTTTTCGACGAAATTAAGGTTGCAGTAGAGAGAGAGAGAGAGAATAATAATTAATTAATATTATAGTCATCTGTAGATAGTCCCAGTATTATTATTATTATTGATTTTGAATTTCAGTTTCTCTCTCTCCATCGTTTAGCCTCCGTTGCTGTCTTGTGAGTGAATTTCCATCAGCATTTTGTCTTAAGAATGGATCGAGCTTTTTGGTTTGTCGGGGGCTGAAATGATGGCGTTCTCCCTCTTTTTTAAGATATGAAATTAATCTCGTTTGAAATTATGATAACATTCTCTTCTTTCCCTTTGAGTCCCGAATTCAGTTCGGGAATTGAACAGAGCCAACTCAAGTCGAGGTTAATTTCCTAAGCGAACTTCCTTGACTAAAAATCTAGAGACTAACCCACTTCGTTTTAAACCCTCAGTTCAAGTCATGAATCCGCCCCAATCTAGTGAGGAATTGCACTAACTAAGTTGGCTCTAAAATAGAACCGGTTAGAACCGGTCGATACTTGAAAAAGAACCATTTCATCATATCTTGTACTTCCTTCATCGTTGCAATATAATCTAGCACATTCTCATGAATAATGTTCCATTTGACCTTTTTATAAAATACCCATATCGATTACAAACACTTTCATGAAAAAAAGAAAGAAAGAAAAAAAAAAAAAAGTGGTCCTCCATAAGATTGGATGCTAGGTGACAAAGTACATGCATGATCACTTGAATCATATGGACTCACTTTTGCATTGGCCCGCATAGGCTTCGGTTGGAGAGCCTCTCCCAAAAGGGGGCTATCCATAGATTTGAGACATTCAAGCGAATCGAAGAGAAAGGGACGTCTTACCTTAGGGGGCCATTTCTCATCCGATGCATGTCGGTCTCCTCCCAATTTCTTATGTAACGTCATGACCAAAATTCGATAGGGTCCCAAAAACCCTAGCCAGGCCAAAGGACGCAGCCCTGTACCATCGTAACTATTTGCTTGTGTGTGTCCATATCCATGTACCTGTATGTTTGCACATGTACGTTCTAGGCATTTAGAAATGATGCTTGCATTCAAAATGCACAAGACATGATGAGGTTATAAGCATATTTACCATACAAAGGAAAGCGTATATTCAACAAAAGGAAATTCTTTTTCGTTTTATGAATGCGCTCGACTACTTACATCACAAACTGTTTATCTCGTGGGTCTTGCTTGTACCCTAGATGCGCGTCTCGTGATATAGATGGCCGTGATGGATCCAATCAGGTAGATTCAAGTCTAAGCAAGAAAATCCCGACTGGCATAACGACAAAAAATTGTGGGGATGTGATGTGAATGGTACCTTGAGTTTCCTAGATGATAAGGATGTTGGATTTTTTTCTCCTTCGATCCTAGAAAATTAACAATATAAGATACTAACTAGTGTCATTTCTAAAAGGCTAAAGATGTATGTTAATGCATATACTGGCAAAATAGCGCCTGCATTGCGCATTTAAAAATAATAGCACTTTAAATAAGCATTAAAAAAGGTGCAACGACTGGAAATTCGATTTATAGGAATTGGATTCAAATTTTTGTTGCACCGGAAGTATTCAACTTCAAATTAGAAAGTGTGATAGATTTAAAGTTTGAGAAATTCGGATTGTAATGATTTCAATTACTCTTAGGTTGTTTTTTTCATCTATTTATTAGTTTCGATAGGTAAAAAAAATCTTCTCAACAATTTCTTAGGGTTTTTTTTTTATGGCATTTTGTTATATAGTTATAAAAAGATTTGAATTGAAACCATATTTCAAATTTGTTTTAGATATAACTAGTTTTCATGCATATGCTACGCGCTTGCGCGATTATTTATTTATTTATTTTTACCACTACATGGATTTCTTTCAATAATAATAAAAAAAAAGCTTCATTGAAAATTTAGAAAAATAAAATAAAAGGGGGATGAAATTGAGTATTGAACTGTAAGGGCATTGAGGAATTCACCAAATGTAGCTTTTAGCGAAAAGTGAGTAGTTAACATTTTCCTTTTACCCAATTTTACTTTCTTTTTTTCTCTTTAATGCTACGTCACATTACAATATTAAAGTAATATCTAAGCTTGGGTCAAATGGGAAAAGTAAAAGTGAGACAAAAAACACTTTTGATATTCAAATGTGCAAATTTACTTATCCACACTCGAACGTCCCCAACAATTTATGCTATTTTTCCATGCATCTTTTACTACAATTATCCGAATTAGTTGGCAGATCAGTGTAAATCAATCTCAAACCAAAACCACTCCCTTTCGATAACTTAATTCTTTTATTTTCTGATGATCAAGATATAAAATAAGAGAGAATAAAGAAAAGAAGACAAGGAAAAAAGGAAGGGGAAAAAGACATAATTGGAGGGGTTGCATGGATGTGGGTGCCCATGTCCATAAATACCACATGCAGCTGCTCCAATCCGGCAACCGATGGTCACGTTCTAGGGTCGATTCTCTATCACCGAAGTGAATCCAACAGTCTCGTTAACTCCTAGCTCATTTTCGTCCGAAAGAAGACATACCACGTTTGCTCAGTGGGAAGTTCTCTTCTTCTTCTTTCTTTTCCACACTTCAACGTTTTTCTTCCCGGAGATTTTACCATAATTGAGTGAGGCACGGATTTGGATTCTAGTTGAATGAGGAATGGCTCCTATCTGTAAGGTCATTTGCATTATGAAGAGCGAAGGGGGGAGGGGGGATGGTGTTGCCGTCGGTATTGGATGTCTCGACTCGTGCCTAGTGGAACTCTAACGATGAATTCGTCCTGGTAGGCAGTTACTGGTGATATTGCGCTTCCCCCACTCGCACGTGATTAGGGTTTCAGAGTGACGGAATCATTCGATAGGTGAGTGGTGCATTGTTGGTGCGTTGAAGTGAACATTCTAGCTATAAATGAAGTAGATCACTACCCTGTCCAAACTCTTCCTCTTGTTCAAAAGAGGGAGAGAGGGTGCAAAAAAGGTTGCTTTCTATATACCGTCTTGGCAAAGAAGTCACCTAACATGCGGGCCTAGGTTGCCAACTTCTTACAAAGGCAAGCTTTTGGAGGTTATCAAATTTGAGGTTGTCTAACTAAAGTCTAGCACATTTTTGCTTGGTATAAATGAAATACAAATTATTTGTATTCATCATAGTATTTCTTGTGAAAAGAGATTTTTTTAAAAAAGATAATTAATGAATTCTTGCCACAAAATGCACCCTTCAATTGTAGATTGTGAAATGATCTGTTAAAAACCCTATTTTATTCTTAAGAGGGACGATGACTCAGTGTTTTTATGAAATTTTGCTTATTGCTCAATGTCCTCCTTCAACTCTTTTGTTTTTTTTTTTTTTCTCAAATTTAACACTGCCCTTGAACTTTTGAAAATTGGTCCAATGGGTCATTGTACTAAAATCATTGACGAAATATGGAGTAACTACTATTCCATATAATTCATTGCTTATCATTGTTTTTGTTCAATTTCATCCCCTTATTGTTCTTTTTTTTGTTCTTTCGATCTCTTCGTGTCAAATTTAGGTTTAATGCCAACACAAAATACATATTAATTATGACACAAGTGGATTCCATGACATGCAACGTAGGCTCTACATAGATGTTTTCATATTGCGAGTACTTTTAGATGTACCTAAACATAGGTCGTGTTAACATAAGGATTACTTTAAGTGGTCAATTCAAACCCAATATTGTATTGATTAACAAGTTCATGATGCGGACATGATTAAGTTTAATATGAACACATCAATATGCATAGTGTGTATGCCTTGTTAAGGGGTGGTATAGAAGATCACTAATAATATTTGAAGACTCTTGTCGTACAAGCACATCAATATTATATAAGAGAAAAATAACCATTCCAAAAGTTTAATTGCCAAAAATAGAATATTTATCGATTATCTTTTGACAATAAACACGAACTATTGCTCATGGATAAATTTCGATACTTATAGAGGCCTTTGGAAAGGCACAAACTTAACACAATTTTAAGCTCAACAATATATAAATTCACTTTCATGAAATCTTTTTGAAAAGAGAAAATGACACAAATTATCTTTAAAGTTTAAACTTTGGCCTAAAGTGTCCATATGATTTATGAATTTTAATTTATTCAATTTGATCTCTAAATTTAAAATTTCTTCAATGAAGTCCATGAATTTTTGTTAATTCATAAGCTATATCATTCTATTAATTCAAGTTTAGGGGTAATGATAAATTCGGATTAAATTGATCATATTGAACAAATTGAATGTTTGGGGGCGATATTATACATTGAAATAAAGTTTAAGAATCACATAAAATAAATAAAAATTTATGAACGACGTTGCCTATTGAGTTAAAATTAAACGACCGTTTGTGTTATTATTTATTTTAAAAGAGGTGAAAGGAGGCAAAAATCGATCGCAGAATGCAGGATAGCGATTGTTATTAAAAGAATCTTTTCATTTAATCTTTTGCCAATTTCGATTTTTTGAAATATGAGGGTCACTTCATCACCATCAAGTTCCATATTTACGAGACTGCCGCTAGCTAGCCACTAGAGGGTTGATTGAAATAGACTGGTGGGGGGGATTAATTGAATTCCGTGTTGTGTTTCGCCATCGTACCCCGACGATGGCGACCCCTTTTGAAATCCGCCAAAAACCCTTTTCTTTCCCCCTCTCCCTCCCATCAATCATTCCCCATCAAAAAGTCCCCACTTACCAAAGAACCCGTGGGACACACTTGTACCTGTTGAATACAATATATATAGAATATATATATATATATGTTTTGTATATAGATTCATGGAATTGATGTGACGTAAGTGGCCAATTTACATGATTTTTGGAAAGTGAGGATACAAAATCAAATTTCACTTTTGAAATTTTAGATTTCTTAGGATTTAATTATTGTCATGTAGCGCAACCATTTCTGATAAGATAGATCTTTATTATTAATGATAACTGGTGTCGAGATAGGGTGGGGAGGACGATAATAAGTCGAGACATAACTAATTTTGATGGACCTTTTTGAGTAAACGGTTGAGATAAATCCCAAAAAATCCATCAATAAATTACGAACCCATGTTGAAGTTTCCCATCGTGTGGCGCGGGGAGGAGTAGAGTCATCAATAGGTGTAGAAGGATAGACACACAGGCTCAAAGACGGGGGAGAATGATAATAAGTCGAGACATAACTAATTTTGATGGACCTCTTTGAGTACATGGTTGAGATAAATTCCGAAAAATTCATCAATAAATTACGAACCCCATGTTGAAGTTTCCCATCGTGTGGCACGGGAAGAAGTAGAGTCATCAATAAATTACGAACCCCATGTTGAAGTTTCCCATCGTGTGGCACGGGAAGAAGTAGAGTCATCAATAGGTGTAGAAGGACAGACACACAGCTCAAAGACCGGAAGAAGGACATCCACTCACCCTAAACAAATGAATAAGGTTGGAGAGGGCTTTCGATCTCGACCACAGGCTGCCAGGAATTCATCAGGAGAACAACATTGGTTCATGAACTGTCAATCCTGTCTTTGGAGATTCTCTGAGATGGTTATTCGTTTCTATTCGAGAATTCTTATCATTTGCACTCCGACGCTCACTCTGACTAACTAATTATATTGTTCCTTCTGCATCGTTTGCTCTTCACCCTGATGCCATAGGCTCCGCACTTCAACTTAAGGGTGTTAGAGAATCTGGTCCTTAGCATATAAATTTCGTTATGGAGCCTGGAAGACGACCTTTAGAGAAATTTACTGTGTCTTTTTACTCGGTAACGTAACACCTTTATATGGGGTATGTTTCAGGGATGTCGTAAACAATCTTCCCAAAAAACAAAAAAAATTCACAAGCTGCTTTTGAATTCCACATAAGAGTGCCCCTATAAATAGTAATTCGTAGTTTTTTCATTTTTCTTTTGGCTAACGATGTTCCATATATATATATATAATCTTTTTTTTTTTTTGGGGGAGAAATTCGTCAATCAAACAAAATGGCGTGTCTGCAATTCGAAAATCTTGGTAAGCCTTCTGATTATGTGAAAGTAATTTATGTTCTCCGGGCTTGTCCTGGAAGATGGAAATTGGCAAAAACTGCTCGTGCATGAGATTACTTGAGTTTACATGTCTCAAAAGAGGCCTCCGGCGCTGAAGAAGAACTCTAAAAAAAAGCCTTTGATGCAGAAGTTCTTCGATCCGAGCCGTGTCTCCACGTCCATGCATAAAATCACAGATTAAGCATCCGCAATCTTTCTAATCCGCATAAATAATTTTGCAAAAGTAATGCTTACTTTCTCGTCGGATTAATAGCTTTCTAAACGCAATGAGGTATAAAGCCAAGGATTCGTAATCCATTCTTCATCGACCCGAAAGGCATCCTATCGACTCTAGGTCCATTACCCACAAGTTCACTATTCAAGTCGCATTTATCGATCGATCACGAACTTCCCAATATGAGTTTCCATGGAAACTTAATACAGAACGTACTCAGTGTTTTTGTCCCCGGTTTAGTAACTTTTGGAAACGATTACTGATCTAAAAAAGGAGGAACATTGTCAGGAAGACGATAGAGTTAGACACTGCAATAGTTAGAAAGGTTTTGATATGTTGCTCGTGATGAATGAGACTGAAATTCCAAAAGCAGGCACATAAGCATGTATTTTTTACCACACAAACTGTCTCTAAATCTGTAGGCGATAATTGGCCGACTCCAGAGCCGAATCACCGCAAGAATAGCAACGTCTACTCCAACTAGGCATGATCTATCACCAATCAGCAATAACAACAGTGATGCAGCCACGATGGAAAGTCTCTGCATACAAGTCAATACACATTTTAACATTTTATTCTTCTTGCAACCAAACTGGACCTGTAGTGAATCAACCCGGGATTCAGACAAGATTGGCATCAGCAACAAAAGCCTTTGCGCGATTAGGGCAAGAGAAAGCCATTAAGAGTTTAGTGCCCATAACTCAGTAATTACAAAGAATTTGGCATCAGTGCCGTTGGTCGGACCGACCAAACTAGGGGAGGGGCGGGGCGGATACAAGAACCTCTCTTTTTCCTATACATCCTCATTGGCTGAGATTTAGGCCTTTTGTCCTTAATTCTTTCTCCCCTCAGGTAATTAAGGGTAAGCAGTGGATCCACAGAAATCCCTCTCATTTTTCGCAATGAAACTGGCTTAAATGAGGAATTAGTGTTCCAGATTAGGAAGTTGAGATACTCTTTCAATTTCTTTGATAATTATCTCCTTCTCTTCTTCAAATTGCTCATCTTCAGCACCTGAAAATTAAAAGGATGTGCAAGAAAGTCTTAAGATACAAAGACGCAAAAATCAGTTAAAAATGTTCCACTGCAAATTTAGTCCTGCATCCAGAAGATACATGATCAATTCTCAGGATTACCTTTACCACCCGAGAGATTGTGAAGCAATGAAACCAGCTTTTCATGATTTTTTGACAAGATAACCTTAATTTCGGGTGGTTTGTTAGGATTCGCGACAAACACCTGCAGATATAATAGGATAAGTACAATTAGCAAGACACAGGCTACCTTTCCAAGCGTTTGTATCTAAAAGCAGTATAACTAGGAAAACCTTGAAGATGTGGAAAGCAGTCATCTGAATGTTTTTGCTTGAGTCCTGGTTCAGCAAGGAAAAGAGACAGCAATTAATCAGAAGCCTCATAGCATGGAGAAAAATAGAAACATCCCCCATTCAGAAAATGGATATAATACACAATATATCAATGCTTTAGTGTCAATGGGTTCATCCATGACCGTGACAACGCGCTGATTTTAGATGTTACCCATGTTCAAACCTAGTAAATGAGATAACCTGACCAAAAAAACCAACTAATGCGCCCAGCATATTTTCAATCAGAATTCTCACGAAAGCAAAATCTACATATGTAGAGAGATTTACGAACTAAGAATAAGAAAAGGCAGGGAAGAAGAAATTGGACACCATTTAATGAGTAAATGTAAACACCAGTGTTAATGCACTACATTTCCAAGACTGTCATCTGTAGATGCATTCACCTATTCTAAATAATAATCTTGTCCTTTGAAAAATAAATAAAAAAAAACCTGCAATCCATGTCCAGATGTTGCATTTTAAGTGCACAGAGGAAGGCAAGACAAGCAAATAGCCAAACATACAATACCTTCAACAACGTCATCATGACTTTGAAGTAACGAACTTCTAAAATATACCGCTTCATTATTTGGGAATTAGGAGGCTCCAAGAGAAAGTCCGAAAGAAGCTTTGAGTTCAAAAAATCCATGTATTATGTCATGATAATTCAAAATCAAAATTGAGGTAAAAGAAAATTAGCAACTAACCTTCACAGATTGCCTTTTGGTGACATAATTAGCTGAAGTCAAAAGTTTCTCGTATAGATTAAAGAACTGGAAACACCAACACTTGTCAGGTACATGCTTTGAAAGTAACATGACTTAAACTACAAGTACTATTGTCAAAACATCCTATCATCAGTGCCAACATGTAAAATGAAGTGTCAGAATTGAATAAATCTTACTACCAATGAAATACTAAGTTGACTGTGTTAATTGAGATAACACACTACAAAAGTACTCGTTCAGTGCCAAAAGAAGGTGCGATATGCAAAACAATCAGATCAATATAGCAGAGAACACATGCAGCCAAGTGTAGTGTTGTTTGAAAAATAACCTTATTATAAAAGCAGGTGCACAATTTAAGTGTTCAGAAACAAAATGAAACATGTAACGTTAGTTAGGAGGTAGCTAACCTCGTCATAGTGGATGTTCAGATACTCAGCAACCACATCTCCATGCTTTGTGAGCAGATCCTGTCATATCTTTCTTCAAGCCCGTTAAAAAATGTAAGGGGACAATAGAAATTGCAAGCACTAAAAACTCATGGCTCTCACCTTAAAAGTAGTAAATGCATCAGATGCAACATCAAAATTAGGCAACTCTACAAATTTAAAGAACAATTCAAAGCTTGCTGACTCCAGAATGTACCTAGAAAACAAGAGCATAGAGTTTGTCACATGTTAGTAAAAAGAAGATAATACTAACAAGTTTATCCCAAGGTGACTGCTGCAAAATACATGGAAATTTCATCTCTTGAATAGACGGAAGTCAAAAGATACTCCACAGATAACTGGAACTGGTTACAGGTAAAGGAGTGTTCCATTTCACCACTAACATAATTACATTTCAGATTCACATGATACCCCAGAGAAGAAGAAGATATAATCTCAAGCACCCAGCACCGACAAGCATCTGTCTACTCATTGCTTATAGAATACCAACATATCAATTGGTCATGGAAAGGATTATTATAGTGTTAACAATCATTGTTTTAAATTTGAGATACAAGAAGTTCTTTGATATATATACATCAGCACAACTCAAACTACATGTTCCCTGCGTGGCCATACCTCCTTTATTTATTAAGGGATCAGTTTTAACTCTCATTCTGTATGTTTGAGCATGTGAGTGAGTGCATAATGTGCTGTATGCCTATGCTCTTCCAAACTCCTTCAACAGCCATCATTGGAAGACAACAGAGAAACGTTTACTAACAATTAATAGTGAACTTACAGAACTAAATACCTCAAGGCCTTACACTAAACTTCTCATTTCCCAAATAGCACGAATATCTTACTTTGCAAGCGTAGGAAACTTGACACATTCCCTCAACATATTTCCACAGTTCAATGCAATTTCCTTGTTATCGTAGCTGCAAGCAAGAGAAAGTAGCTATAAGCTGCGGGTGTAAATGAAAAACATAAATAACCAGCCAGGAATATCATCATGGTGTAGGTTCCTAATTGGCAAAAGCAGTCAAGAGTATTATCACTAGGTAGACAATCACAACATAATATGGTCAAGGCAGAATAGCTATCACCACCGAAAAAAATTTGACTGATGATCTTGTTTGCTTATAATGCCCCCCTGCGCCCGCGGGGTGGGGGGCGTAGGTTTATAAGCTTGGAAATATTGACAAAAAAATTAGTTATTACAAAAGAAGAAATGTCTAGACAATTCTTACCTTACAACAAGAGAGTCTAGCAACTCGAAATGGTTCTCAACATATTCCACACAACAATATGTTGAACCAACCTTTTGTTTTAGCAATATGGCCCAACTATAGACCAAATCCTTTCTTGCCTGCATAAACACGACGTCATTATTTCATTAAGGCAATTGAATAGTCTCTGATATTCAAGAGTCCAGAGCATCATAATAATCTACCTCCCATCCTAGGATATGCAAGTTGTGAATTATAAGGGCGATAACATCCTCTTTACATATTTCAAGTGCAAGCTGCAAAATTTGATCGACATTAGGCTCAACCTCTCCATCTCCAGCAATCATGCATCTCATAGTTGCAAAATTCTTTTCAACTTCTTCCAAAGCCTGCAGTTGAACATGAAGAGTGAACTTCTAGATTGATTGATCTTTGGGAAATGGGTAGACCACGATCTTAAATTGTAATCCTTAAGCTGGACCCATGATTATCAAAAGACCATATTCTCCAATTTCACGCATATAAAAAAATAACTACCCCAAAACTCCAAATTGAAGCACAGCTGACCCCACTGAGCTGCAAACAAGTCAAACTCAACTTGCGGACTACTCAAGCAAGAATCGGCTCTAACTGAGTCAGTCTCCAATATCAAATTCTATGTAAGTAATTCTTTAACGCGGGAGTTGGATATGGACACATACAGGTGTCTGATCACCAAAACTGAAACTATAGGACAATGTGACTTGCCCAAAAATGTCCAAAGGATGGATATGGTTGCCCAAACACACATACATTATTAGTACGTATCTGTATTTTAGTTTCAACACCTTTTGTATCTTGTCAAATAATAACAATGCATTTCATCTCCACAGCTCCAAATCCAAGCATAGCATGACCCCAACTAGGCTGCAAACAAGTCAAACTCAACTTGCGGACTACTCAAAAATGAATCTGTTCCAATTGAGTTAGTCTCCAATATTATATTCTATGTTGGTAATTCTTTAACGCGGGAATCGGATATGGACATATCCAGGAGTCTGATCCCCAAAACTGAAACTGTAGGACATTGTGACTCGCCCAAAAAGTGTCCAAAAGATCGATATGGTTGCCCAAACACATCAACATTATTAGTAGGTATGTGAATTTTAATTTCAAAACTTTTTGTATCGTTTCAAGTAATAACAATGCAATTTATCTCATATTAATTTTTCATAATTAAATCATAAAACTGTTTTTTTGTATCTTAAAGATTGCTTTATTGACTAAAGGACACATGGTGCCTTTCAAATTACTTGACAATTCAGCCTCTGGGCCTGTGGTTCCATCAGTGTTTGAGTCAACCTTTGTTATTTCAGAGATGGCCTTATTCCCAGGGCCTGCAAATGGTTGTGCTCATGGCTAGCCATAAACTTCTGTTCCCTCGCCCAAGTTTTAATACCCACCGTTCTAGAGCTGATTCAAGATCCCTGTGATCCTTGATTTTGCATGTGAACGCACTTTGTTCTGGCACTTCAACTCTATATCTTCTACCTTAGTTGCCTCCACCAATTCATCAGAAGCAGGCAGACTATGGATGGTAGATGATTTCAAGTTCCTTTTTTGACATGGATCTCATGTCCTCAGCAAGGTCAGGTCATGTTGACTCTGAAGTGAAAGGGGTACATGCAGAGTCCATGTATCAAGATCAAATCAGGTTTATCTCCAATTCATAAATATTTGACTTAGAGCAGCTTTCGAGCTAGACTGAATACTTGTATTCTTTTTACACAGATATGTATTAGCAGGACAAGAAAAAACATACATACATTGGTGTTAGTTGTATTTGTACACTGAAAATTTAAGTCCAAGCTTGATCTCAAGTTTTTACTAGAGCTTGCCTCAAGATATCAAGCTCAAACATCAAATCAAACGCACGTCTTAGACATTTCAATGTCAAGCTCTGAAAGCACACTTCAGATCTTTGAGGAGGACTAAGGAATCTGCTAGGATCACTTTGAAACTAGAGATTTTAAGAGCTCCTTTTCAGATCAATCTTAATTAACACCGTGATGTGCGTGCGGTATACTGTGGAATTTGCACATCTCCTGCTTCAGAACAACTTAAATCAACAGTGGTCCAACGTATAAAAGTCTAACATGGCAAGCTACACAATATGAAAGACAAGTTACTTCTTTGGGGGCTGGCTGGTGGAACTCCCTTTTAGATCTGTGATCAAAAGCTACGTTAAGAAGCCTGACAGTCTGCCCACTACGCTATACTGCAGAAGAGAATGCTACTTACTTATCCAAAGAACGTTGACCCCAAGTGTTATAGCAGGAGAACCCATGGAGAATTGTTACCCATAGAGGACCTTATTGGCTAAGCCTATACAAATAATTCTAGAACAAGGATGTGAATAGGAATCAGCTAATACCGTGAACCGGCGCCATGTTAAAGGCTCTATGTTAAGAAGAAGCTAGTGCACTCGCCGGGAGCTTCTGTGATTTCAAGAAAAATGAAATTCAAGTTAAGAACCCACTGATGGAATTCACCTCTTTTCGCGGTTAGATTTGGTAAATGACAACTCCTGCTAATTCCCCATCTCTCACTAAGGAAATATTAAGCAAAGATTGTCCAATAAGAATAACAAATGACAGTATGAATGAAACCACCGAAAACTACTATTGGTCGATGCAGGACGATGATCCCCGAATCCCAATCCCTAAATCCATGGATCAGGTCCCACTATAACACGGTAAGATGGTAAAACCGCAGCTTGGGCGGCATCGATGATCAGCACCAGAAAGGCGAGAACCGGGATGGAGACTCACCTTCTCGAGGGCCTTGACTTCCACGACGGTCTTGGTGTCGAGGGCCATGAGGCTATCCTTGACCCCCTTCACGAACTCCTGCGTCGTCTTCGGCCTCGACGGCCTGAAGAACGAGAACGACATGATCGCCTCTCTCTCTCTCTCTCTCTCTCTCTCTCTCTCTCAACCGTGCTCGACGAAATGGCGACCCGATTGCCGCCAAAAGCAGGGCTTTTGGGCGTCACCCACGACTGAGATCGAGCTCAATGGGCGACCTCCGATCAGGGTTCGTCCCCGACCTCTACGAGGAGTGAATTTGGAGAGGGAGAGAGAGCGGGGCTCTGTCGCCAGAACTCCCCATTTTCCCCCCTCGAAGCCGCCGGCGGTTCAGACGCGACGCGACGCGAGCACGGCGGCGGTTCAGCCGAAGCTGCGATTCGTCGGCGACGGTTCGGCGGTGGCGATTCCTGCCGTCCGAAGAGAGAGAGAGAGAGAGAACCCTAGGAGAAATGGACACGGTGGACTGCTCACGTGTGGTTGTCTTGTTCTCTAATGTCGTTTTTCAGGGCCGGAGTCTACAGCTCCTGGGAGGTACCGTGCCTTCTGAACTTTTCACCAGTTATAACTTACCTTGAGATAGCTAAAAATCATGACGGTATAATTTGAGTATTATTGAAGGGCTTAAAGGGTGAAAAATTATACGAGCATGACATTTCTCGAGTCCATGGAATCGCCCTACTTTGTTAATCATTTCATTGCTTCGAAAAGCACCAACAACACGATGACTAGGTATTGTCCATATCGCCATCCCGGCGAGTGCACTCCATCTCAATCTTTAGGTCATGAGACTCAAATTGGACAAACTTTATACAATTATTAGGATGGACTAAGCTCACTTTGTCCCAATAAATATAATATTTTCCCTGACACAACATCTTTATTATGTTGAAATTTTATGTGCAAGTGTCACTGGTTGGTTGATATAACATTCTCATACCTTGTGCAGCCAAGTCAGCCTTTCTCATAGCATTGTAGAGAGAGACACTCTTTAGAGACAGGAGCTTTGAGTTTCTATTACTTGTAAAATAATATAAATGAGGGGAGGAGACCCTCGTATATGCATATGCTCCTCGGAGTACAATCATAGATATCTTCTCAATTTAATGGTAGAAATTTGGTTTCCCTATCTATTAATTATCCACATATACTACAAGAAAACTCTAGAATTAGGTTTATTTACAATATTTCCTGCCCCTAGGAATATCCTAGCGAACACAAGAGAAATCCGTCCAGCATTCTTGGATTATTCATTGTTCTTTGCTAATGGAAAATCACCAAAAAGTGACATTCTCCCCCACCTAATTGGGTAAAAGAGCTTTTATGGGTTTCCAACTATCTTCACTCTTTGGTAGACCCTTGCACTGGATCAAATTTTCTTGTTTGAGTGCACGATACCACTTTCTTATGACTCGATCCACCATGATGAAATTGACTCTTCGATCATACGGGGTTTTAGCCTCAAGAGGCACCCATTGCGACTCTCCTTGATCTAGGTCTTTCTTATTTACATGAAAAGGTTCAAGCATACTCACATAGGACATTGGATATACCTTTAGTTTCGATGGGAGCTCCAACTTGTATGCAACCACCCTAATTCAATGCAACACTAGAACAACTGCTCATAGTGATGGATCAACCCTTTGTGCACGTCTTGATATCAGAGAACCAAATGTAGCTTGGCCAATACCAGCTCACTAACTTGTTACTCTACGTGTCGTTGCTTCTTTTCAACCCACTTTTCATGTACTTCGAGGCCTTGTATAGACAAATCTGCACCAAGGCTACTTGCTCATGCCACTCCTTAGCAAGCTTGCAAGCAGATGAGCTACTCCCTCGATAACCTAGTGCAACCGTACTTAAAGTGAGCAATTGTTGCCCCATCATGTTCTTGAAAGGACTTTGGCCTATGGACTTACTCAACTGCAAGTTGCAAGAGAATTGGGTATATTGATCAGATTTGCTCAATTTGCTTGCATTGTGCTCACATAGTATTGGAGGTACAACTCAAGAGCACATTCACCCTCTCCATTTGACTATTGGTTTGGGGATGTAGACTTGTGGAGAAGTTGAGGTCCTACTCTAGCAGCTTGAAGAGCTCGGTGGAAAATCTCCCAATGAATTAAGGATTGCAATCACTCATTACTGTTTGTAGTACGCCCCAATACTTGACAATGTGCTTCGAAATAGTCTAGCCGCTCCTTTGGTTGGGCAATCCTTTGTAGCTAGCATGAATATTATGTACTTAAAGAATCGATCCACCATGACTATCAAAATCCGACACCTTTTGGACTTAGGCAAATTCACAATGAAGTTCGTGGAAGCACTCTCTCATGGACGCTAAATGATAGGAAGTGGCTCAAGAAGCCTTGCTAGCGATTGTTGCTCAAGCTTATCTTATTGGCACACAGGATGCGTCCTCACATAGACTTCAATATTGTTGTGCAAGTGTTGCCAAAAATACCGATCCTCCACAAGTGCCATCGTGTGGTGGATCCCCGAATGACCTACTCACATGGAATTCTGGCACTTACGTAGCATTTCCTTTTGTAGTAGCTTCCCATGAAGCGGTATATACAGTTGGCGCCCTTTGGTGTAGAGCAGGTCGCCCTTATCACAAGAATTGTCAAGTCTTGCCCTCTCATGCATGCTCAAGAAGGGCCTTGGCAGTTGGATCATGTCGTAGCCCCTCCTTGATTTGCTTGCTCATAGGGCATTTAAGTCAACTCATGGTTGCTAGCTCCTTTTTCCAACTAAGTGCATTGGCTACAGAATTGGCCTTCTCAGGCTTGTACTCCAACACATGGTCGAACTCCGTAAGGAAGTCTTGCCAATGAGCTTACTTTGAGCTCAACTTCTTCTGCATTTGGAAGTAGCTTGCGGCCATGTTGTATGTCCCCACAATGAACCGCGATCCCAAGAGATATCGTTGCATGTAAGAAGGCAATACACCACTATTGTTACCTCTTACACCGTGTATGGCCATTTAGTCTGATTCAGCTTCCTTGATTCAAATGTGATCGAGTGTCCTTGCATTAGAACACCGCCAATATAATAATTGGAGGCATTGGTTTCTACCTTACATGGTTTGGAGTGATCAAGTAGCATGATTACCGGTTCCTCAGTCATTGCTTGCTTTGGTCAATCTAATGCCTCCTGACATTGGCCCGCCCAGTGCCACTGTTTCTCCTTCTTTAGCATGTCCATGAGTGGCATAGCAATACTTGAATAGCTTCAATGAATCGTTAGTAGTAACTTGTGAGGTTAGGGAATGATTGCAACTTTGTCATCTTGGTTGGTAGCTCCCATTTCGTGGTGGCTTGGATCTTGGTTACGTCCATGCGCACTCATCCAGCCCCAATGATGTGCCACAGGAATGGCACTTCCCGCTATGTGACACACACTTCTTGCATTTGAAGGTCATTCTCCCATAGGACTTGGAAGACCTATCCGAGATGCTTGGTGTGCTCCTCGAGCATTTGGCTATACACCAAAATATCACCTAGGTAAACCACAACAAATCAATGAAAGAATGGATGAAGTACCTTGTTCATCTAGGTGCATAGTGTGGCTGGAGTGTCGGTTAGGCCGAATGGTATGACAAGAAACTTGTATGAGCCGTATCGTGTCACACATGTGGTCTTTAGCTCATCTTCTTCAGTGATTTGAAGCTGATAATAACTCGATTGCAAGTCAAGCTTCGTGAGCCACTACGCACCACCAAGTTGGGGACAAATCCGCAATGAGCAGGATCAACTTGTTCAATGCCCAATAGTCGATGCACATATGGAGAAATTCGTCATGTTTTGCTTGGAATCAGAGCGCCAAATGGAGCCTTTAATGGTTGGATGCAGCCAGCATAAAGCAACTCTTTGAGTTGTTTACACAACTCCTCCAACTCCCAAGATGTCATGCTAGGTGGTTGAGCATAAGGGACTAGCTCAATCTGGTGATCCACATCTCTTTGAGGCAATAGCTTCTTTGATAGCTCGAGAGGCATCACGTTCTTGAATGAATGTAGGACTTGGGCTACCTCCATTGGAACTTCATTCACATTGCCCTTAGGATCCTCAGCCTCAAGAGTTGCCAAGAAAGTAACCTCCCCTTTTTTTGCCCCTTAAAAATTTGCATTGCTGATAGCATCTTCCGATCATGCCTTGATTCACACTTCATTGGGACCACACATTGACCATGTGTGTCTATGATGCATATATAATCACCAAATGGGACAACAAGAACATTTATTAAATCTAGGAAACCCAAGTCAATAATGAAATCATAGTTATCGAGTGGGATTACCTTAAGTATCTCTTTGTATCTACACCATCCAATGTGAACTTCCACGTCCCTAGCCACGCTGCATGTGGGGACCTTTTTGGAATTTGTAGTCTTGAGCCACTTAAGGTGCATTTGGGAGAGAACAATTTCTTTTTGTTTTTTTTCTATTTCTATGCCTTATAACAATTTTTGAATAAAACAATACGTTCGGTAACTATATAAAATTTATGTTCCCAGAATAGAAAAATAATAGGAATGCGTTTAGTATGATCCATAATTTTTTTTGTGCCATAAAATTCTATTTAATATTTTATTACTTTTTTTATATATTTTTTTCCTCTCTTCTTTTTCCTCCTCTAGCCGGTGATGGTGGCAATGACCAGTGGGTGGCAAGTCTTCACCAATAGATTAGAAGAGGAAGAAGAAGAAAATAAAAAAGAAGAAGAAAGAAAATGACTTATTTCTAGAAATTGTTCCAAGGAATAAGAAACTACTTTTTTCTACTTTTTATTTTTATTCCAAATGTATTCTCTAACTATTTTTTATTTTAGAGAATAGAAAAATTAACCAACATTACCAAACGGATTAATGTTCTTTTTCTATTTTGGGGAACAAAAGAACAAAAAAAGTGAAAAGAAATAGGAACGTTACCATGTAGGTCCTTAGCTTCTTTCTCGACCCACAGGTTGAGTTTTCTCATGGCCTCCTTCAAGATGAATAGGTCAGGTGTGCCAATATTAACAAGTGCACTCATTGTGGTACTAACAATCGTCAAGTTTGCAAATATGAGTCTTTTGGGCTTGTTCGTCTTCTTTGACTTAATGGAACTTAGCATTTGCGATGAACCCAGTCATGTCTCCTTTCACTCCTTCTCGTAAGCCTTGATAAGCGCCATGAGCTTGCCTTGCGTCAAGCAATCACAAGCCTTGTACAATCCATCGCAAAAGAAACACTTGAAGGAAAAGCGTTCCTTCTTGATTTATCCCTCGCTGGACTTCTACTTGGCCTTGGCAAAGACCATAGGTGGATTTCTTCTACTTGAACGATGGAACTTGTTGTGATCTTCCCCCACCAGTGCCCTTGTTCCTCGATTGGGAGTCCGATTTGTCTTGGAGTTCTCCTTGTATTCCACGAGGGTCTTGTCTACAAACATGGCCATCAAGAAGTCTCCCATGTTGCATTGCTTCAACTCTTGCTTCATCCATGATTTGGGATCCTTTAAGAACTTTTAATAGGCCTTCGTATTGAGGTAGCTTGTAGGAATTACCTAGAGGGAGGTTGAATAGGCAATATAATAAAATCTCGATAAATTAAAGCGGAATATAATAAGTTAAGATCAAAATCTGAATAAGGAATGGAATCTAGAACAATGTTTAGAATTAGTTATGTAGTAGAACAAACTTCAAAAGCACCCTGCAAGCGTGCAATAAATTATAACAATAAACAATAAGAATTTAAGGATAAGAGAAATTGCACATAAGCTTTATAGTGGTTTGGTTTAAATCAAGTTTGCGTCAACTCTCCCACATTGACAGCCTACTGACTGTATTCCATTAGATAATTAATGAAAGGTTACAGTTTATATTCCATTAGATAATTAATGAAAGGTTACAGTCTATATTCCATTAGATAATTAATGAAATGTTATAGTTAAGTTGTGTCGCTTATATCCCAGTGCTTCTATCAAAAGCTGGTGCGGCTTATACCTAAGATGATAGAACTTACTATCTTACACCAAAGCACACACTTATAACACTATCAACATCTCTCAAATGATTATAATTTTAAGCTCATGAAAGACAAGTGTATATGGTTGAAGTATGCTCAGATTTTGGAATTACATATTCTTCGCTTCATCTCTTACTTGTTCCTCAACACTTTGGTCTTTTTATATATTCCTCTGTTTTTAGACTAACTACTAGACAATCTCTAGATAATTGTCTTCTAATCTACCCGTTGGATATATTTGTATTAAGAAGATTGAGTGGTTATCGATTGATAGAAGCAGAATCTCCACTTGATTCTGGTCACCCATCCAACCAGAGTCTCGGTTTTCATAAATAGCGCTTTTCATTTAGAAAGAACTTGTCTTGAAATTGATTTGCCAATAAAATAAGATTAAGTCATTTAAATCTTTTAGGTGTGAAATCCAAACTGGATTACTAAGAGAGCGCATGATAACTATTATATTTTTATTCCAAATTTATTTTTTTGTTTCAGACTTGTTTTTGAAATAAAAATCCGTTTAATAAAACTATTTCATCTTTCGATTTTTGAAACAGTTTTTACTCTAGAAATAGGTTTGGAACATAAATCAGAAGTAAAATATTTTTACTTCTTTATTTTAGAACATAAATAAGAAATAGTTTCTCTCTTTTCTACTTCTCACCGAAAGGACTCTCTCCCTAATCCTACTATTATCTTGACGCCTCGCTCACCGAAGGACTCTCCTCCGTAGCCCTAAGCTCTTAACGCCTCCCTTAGATTGACACCTCGCTCAACTCAACGTCGTCGTCAACTTCAACGACGTCCCCCTTGCTGGCGTCGATTCCATCTCCTTGTTGGCCCTCACTTCACAAGGTCCTCATCGCCGTCAACTCCATTCTTCTTGCTGTCGACTCCATCCTCCTCGCAACTGTCCAAAAGGCCTTGAAGTTTCGTAGTTGTCCAAAGGCCTCCTCTTGGTTGACGACCACAACCCTCTTCAATCGCTCTCTCTCTCTTATCTCTGTTTCGCATTTGTCCAAAGGCCTTGAAGTTCAATTTTGTGTTTGTGTTGCAAGTTCTACACTGCAATCTCCTTGATGCTTTTGTCCCCGCCTTAAGCCCTTCGTGCTTCTCTATAGGGAACCTCTCTCCTCGACACCTCTAGGTAATTGATTGAATGGTTACTTTTGTGAGAGTCGCTTATGGTTCAATGGTTCATTATGGTCTATGCCAAGTTAATTTGATGATCCAAGTGGTTGATTATGGTTCAAGCCTATGCTTTTGTCATATTGAGTGGTTGCCCTCAAGTTTTGTAAGATATAATTTGGCAACTTTTGTCTATCGGAGTGTTGTTATTTCATAGAAGGCAAATTTGTGGGGGCTGTAAGGGCACTGGGAATGCCAATGTTTTAAGCCAAATCAATCTCAATCCACATCGGATCCCATCTTTGTCCATCCCTTTCCTTGGATGATATAGATGCTATGAATTGATTTCAACACAAAGAGGCCGGATTGTTTTATTTGAGTTCTTTTTATCTCTTCTCTAGCTAGTAAAAGAAAAGAAACTGATTGATAAAATGACAACAGAACCACCGTATCATTGTAAGAGGTTTCGTCTGATAATGCTTATATTTTGTTTCGCAGTTTTCTACTATCTCTCTATTGGAGTAAGTTAATTGAACATGGACAATTTGCGCTCAAGACATCAAGAAACTTGAATGAAATAGACCTAAAGTTTGCCCATTGATTTAAAAGGCCCTTTTTATCCATATGACCTCTTTTTGACCTCTTTTGCATGGAAACACACGTTACTTAGAAATATGTTAATTTCATGGACTCTAAAAATAAACTATACTACATATACACATATGACATGTATGATGATTATTCCTATATAAGCAACATAAGGTAGGGTACTTAGTCATAACCATATTGAATAGTCAGCAAACTATTTCAATGTGCAAATTTGAGGTCATGTCTTGCTTGGAACATATTCTATGATAATCAATGCCAATGAGTTCAAGGGGTGCGCAAAGATAATGTCCATGTATTCATTTGAAGTGATTGTTCAGATGTATGGATGCAACTATGCAAAAATGAATGAACCCTCCCTAAGTTTGAGTGCACAGCCTATGCTCGTTGTGCTTCCTATGTGTTCCTAGTTTGTGTTGAGATATTGGGTGGATGGCATTTGTTCGTGTGAGGATTTTTGGTTGATATTTGAGGGAGGATAACATCCGCTTTAGCCATGGGAAAGGTGGAGGGCTTTTTGGTCCACTTTGTAGAATATATCGATGTTATTTCGGCAGTTAAATTAAGGAAAGTTTTGGAATTGTCTATTTTTTAATTACAATCACCAAAATATCTGAAAACCAATTGTGTAAAGAGAAACCAAAGATGGCTTTTGTATGCACAACTGAAGAAATAAAGGGGCATGGTAGTTTTACTGCAATATTACCCTTTTCATTTCATTCCTTGTAAACTCTCGCATGCTAATTCTTAATGGGATGTATTCGTGTAACTTTTATTGCATTGTAGTTTATTAGTTGACTATCTTTGTATGGCCAGAAAAAAGTAGAGATTCTTAAATGAAGAAATGTTTCTACGTGGCAAGTGCTTTTCTTGGATCAACAAGGTATCCCGTTTTTTTTTTTTAAGATTCTTCATGAATGGCATCTTTCCATCTACATTTATTCCGAGATTATGAAATATGACATTGCCTTCCAAGAATGTTAGATGTCCCTTTTGTTGCATCAAGTTCTTCAGTGGAGAATTGTCATTACTTAAAACAATATCAATTATTTAATCTATTTTGACTGTTGTAGTGTGATGGATACTTTGACTCGTTCCTTTGCTTGCGATATATGGTTGCTCGTACAATCTTATATGAGAATGTTTTCTTTTAATTTTCTTCATGCATTATGTTTTGTTAATAGTCATAGAACATTATATTGATGTGACCTTGACATCAAAGCTTTTGTGCTTGAATTGGTACATCAATTGATATGGCTCATTGGATGCTCAACTAGTTAAGGTTAAATGACATCCCAAAAAGAGGCTTTTATGGAAAAGTGGATTGAGCCTTTGACCAATGAGCTTGTAAGTTTGTTGGTAATAAATGTTAAAAAACGGAAATCGCATCACTTGTACCTACAACAAAACAAAATGAAATAATATACACGTCGAATTCAATAAACGAATAGCATTCCACTTTAGTATAGTTTAGTTGAAGAACAAGGTCAGCAAACTAAAAAGACAGTATAGTGGTTTCAAGAAGCTTTTGTCACAATCTACATTTGGATGGGATAATATAAATCATGCGATTGCTGTGCAGGATCAAAGTGTATGGGAGTCTCACATTAAAGTATTACTTGTGTCATTTTGTTTTTATTGTGGATGTAAGCTTTGATTATATTGCTGAAGTATGTCATTATTGGTGAAAATTTTGGAATAATAGTGAATGGGTTAAATTCAGGAATGATGGATTTCCTTAGTGTCTTGATTTGTGTATTGTGTTTAGTGATACATATGCTATTGGGGAGTATGCAATAAGAAATGTAGCAAAAGTGGTGGTGTCTTTGGAGGGAGATGACAATAGCAGTGATGGTGGTGGTGATGGGATGGGTGATTAAGAGGAATTGGATGAACACCATACTGATGAGGAAGTCTTTACACCTAATGTGACTACTAGCTTAGATCGTAAAATGCACAAGTTGGATAGGGCTTCAAATTCCAAGAGGATGAGAAAGAGTAATACATATGATGTTACTAGTACTTGTAAATCCATTTAACAAATGATTAAATTTAAAACTGGTTAATCAACAAGAGGCTTTGTGACTTCAGATGCCTTATCACTTGTAAACCCCTACTCCATTGGAGCTATGGTTGCCGTCTTAAATGGTATGCCTGACTTAGAGTATAATCTTTACAACAAAGCTGTGAACCAATCATGCCTTAATGCCACTTGGAGATAGATTTTCATCATATCTCTATTAAAAATGAGACGTGGACTTCTTGAATCTCTTTAAGTAGATATTGAGAAATATGTTATGGATTTATATTTGGTTTAGTTTCACTTTATGACTTATGCATTTTAGATAATTTGAAATTGGGATAAGTGTTCTAGAAGTCCTAAAAATTGTTACGAAAATGCATTTCGGTCCTAAAACTTGCAAAAAGTGCATTTAAGTCCTAAAACTTGTCAAATTGTTTCAAACGAGTCCTAAAATCGATGCCGTTAGTTTTTGCGTTAAAAATGCTGACATGGCATTTTAAATAATTTTTATTTTCTAGGTGTATTTTTTTAATTATTTTTTATTCATTTTATAAAAAAAATAGATTTAGAAACAAAAATTTAAAATTTATTCTTATCTTATTTTCACCAAAAACTAAAAAGAAAAGTTAAAAAATTACAATTTAAAAAAAATTAACTTTTCTTTTTAGTTTTTGGTGAAAATAAGATAAAATGAATTAATCTAATTTAAAAAAATGAATAAAAAACAATTAAAAAAATCCAAGTGGAAAATAAAAAAATTATTTAAAATGCCATGTTAGCATTTTTAACGGAAAAGGCTAACGGCATCGATTTTAGGACCCGTTTGAAACAATTTAACAAGTTTTAGGACTTAAATGCACTTTTTGCAAGTTTTAGGACCGAAATGCATTTTCGTGACAAATTTTAGAACTTCGGAACACTTATCCCTTTGAATTTTATTTTTTTTTGTGATGCGACTATAAAAACTTTGTGGCTATTATTGATTGTTATTGGATTCTTTACTTATGTGTTGTGTTTATGTTCTTATTTCATGTGGTGGTATATGTAATATGGAAGGGGATGAAAGTAGTGTGTACAATGATCAAGTAGTAGCAGGTAAATCAATTGAATTAAACTTTGATGATTTTGATATTGATATACTAATAGCATAATTGTGCATTGTTATGGTGGATATGTTCATACACATGAGATAACCTATTAGGGATAGCATATTGTCAGGATCTAAATGGATGAGAGAGGTTCTTCATCGACATTTAGATAGAATATGTAAAAGTTCAGAATGGAGAGACACGTCTTTTTCAACCTTTGTGATTTGATGAAGGCAAGAGGTTAGTTGGAAGATAGTTGATAAATAAAGATAGATGAACAAATTGGATCTTTTTATCTATAATTTATCATAAAAACTCGAATAGAGATTTATATAAGAGATTCCAACATTCAAAACAAACTATTAGCAAGTACTACACTATAGTCTAGAAAGTAGTTCTCAAACTAGCAAAAAAGATTATTGTATTACATTCCTTTGATGTTGTCCTAAATGAGATTCTTATGGATCTCAACCATATATTTTACTTCAAGGTAGGGTTTTCATACATTCCTTTGCACCATTAGTTTCATTTCGTTGCTAATCTTGTAACTAGTCTTTGAAAAAATGACAGGGCTGTGTAAACGCTATTGATAGTACCCATGTTCATGCTTCCGTACTTGTATCGAAGTAGATCTCATTTAGAGTACGAAAATAAATTTACTATTCAAAATGTGATGTGTGTATATTTGTTTGATATGAAATTTAATTTTGTGTATGCTTGTTGAGAAGGATTTGCCAACAATTGTTAGGTGCAATTTGCAGCACTCGAGACTCCTCGCTTGGAATTTCCTCAACCACCACGAGATATTTACTTGTTCTGTAAGTAGTAATTTTCTTTATGATTATATTGCAGTCGTAAATCATGACCAATATGAATACCTTGTGGTAGATTTAGATTATACATCAACTTTAGGATTCTTAACTCTTTTTAAAGGTGAACTATATCATCTAAATGATTATAGGGGTAAATCAAGACATTGAGAGATCATTTGCGGTATTAAAGAATCATCTCTTCATTTTGGGACTCATGCTTTCATTTACAATTCGAAAGTAAGCACATATTGTAATTGCATGTTATGCTATTCATAATTATATTCGTGATCAAAATAGGAGGGATAAGAACTTTTCCCTGAATGAAGATTTGAAGTACCCGTTTGAACCTACATAAGATGAGGTTACAAGCGATGCATCAACTGAGGAGGGAACTAAGATGAACGTGCTTAAGAAAAGTGATTATAATATGTCGGAGATTCCATTAAATTGTGTTTTCGACTTTTGTAATGTATTTTCATTATTTTGTATTTGAGGATTTCCTATGTTAGTTCTTGCAATGTGATGTTGTATTTGATGATTTTCTATCTTAACTCTTGTAATGTAATATTGTATTTGAGAATTTTCCTTATTTGTAGTGGTCCTATATTACAAACTCCGTCACACTTTGTAAAATTCATTGATTTTGTAAAATTTGCTGCAAATTGCTCGATGCCTTTTATTCTGTATCTTTTTAAAATGGTCATGCATGAACTAAGATTAACATGCATCGAGCACACATGCACCGGACACATATCACTACTTCTTGTGTAATAGACCATGGAGACGACTAGCGCGACAAGCTAGCATGAAATTCTCATGATTTCCTCATCTATTTGTATGTGATAAACTGAAACATTGAGGATGATGTCTTTTGGACATCAATTCCTTGAAAAAGTAACAATTTTTTTTCCCAAAGAACACTTTAGGAGTTGGGTGCAAAGGCATTTGATCAACGATAGTAGATCATTGATTGTCATGGATTTATGCATTCAAGTTTTCATGGTATCAAGGTTAAAGCATGAAAATTTTGGTGAGTTGCTTGGTTATTATGTTTAAAGGAATCTTCATGTACTTGCATATGAATTTGCCAACATGGGATCACTGCATGATGTATTACATGGTAATTGAAGCCTACTCATCTTTTGTGGCTTACTGCTCTTAATATGTTTTATCATGTAGAGATGAAATATTCTAAATGAAGGGATTATCACTTTATAAGAAGAAAATGAGTTCAAGTTGTGCAACCAGGCCTTGTCCTCAACTGGATGCAGAGAGTAAGAATTGCTAATGATGTAGTGAAGGGATTGAAATATTTGCATGAGAAGGTTCAGCCTTCTATAACCCATAGGGAATATAGGTCTTGCAACATGCTTCTTTTTTAAGGATTCAAAGCCAAAATTTAGGCACCTAACATGGATGCTCGCCTTTATTCTGCCATAGTTTTGGGAACCTTCAGCTATCACGCTCAAGAATAGTGCACGTGGATCTCTCTTTTCTATTGAATGGAAAATATTGATAAGTATATTGTTCGGCTGTAATTCACCTATCCAAGTGGTTGCTAAAGAATTTTGTGTGAAAATTTAAAAAATACGATTTAACAACTCTCACTTTGTATTTGGGTTCATAAGCATTTGAAATTTGTAAGAATGAACATCTCACTCACTCCATAAGGAAAAATCTATTTAAGAGATAGAAATTCTATACTATTATCAAACGAAATTTTGTTTTAGAAATAGAAATTTTGTATTGTCTTCAAATGCATTTTTTTCTCAGAAACTCATCCAAAAATAGAAATAAAAATAAAAATAAAATCTATTTCTATTTCATAAATCAATTTCTAACCATAATGATTATCATTCGTATCCCAACTGTTATAAGTTCTGACCTGTTATGTTTTGGACTTGTCACTTTTTGGTCGTGTCAAGTTTTGGACTTATCACGTTTTGAACTAGTGTCAGGATGGGAACATGAGTAGTTCTCTAAGTTTGAAGATCTTCATTTTTAATATAAAGTATGAACTTAAGTCAGAGTATGTTCCGTTCAAAATAGACTTTATAATCCGGATTTAAGTCTAAACACATTCATTTTTAGAATTTGTGTTTGAACATATTTATCCTTTAAGTTTAGACTTTGTCTTAATATAGTTTGAATAGGTTCGGCTTCAACATAGAGTCTAACTTTTGGTTCTTTCAAGTATTATTCTTAACAATATCCTTCACACATTTTATTAGAATATCATATGTGTAGCTGCTTGTGCATCTTTCACCCGTTTACTCAATTATTAGAAACATTAGCAGCCTTTGATTATTTTGTTATCTTCAAAACATTATAAGGGATTTTCCTAACACGTATCATTCATGGAAGGGATTTGATGTAGCAACTTAGAAAAATTATTGCTCCAGGCGATGGAGTTCATCTTGAGCCTCTTCTTTTGCATAAGCAGGATAGTACTGTTGTCGGAATTCTTCGATGAGCATTTCCTAAGTAGTGATAGGTTCACCACTCTTATCATCACACCTACGACGTCACTAGAAGAGGGCATTATTAGTCAAATACATTTCCACGGTGCTTACCTAGAGTGCTCCATCGGTGACTCTCATGCTTGGAAGTACTACTCCATGTACCACCAGAAGTCGTCCACGTCTTCAGCCACCCTTCAGCCTTTGAATTCCTTCGGCTTTGGGGCATTCACTCATGGACCAGGTTACATGGCGATCACTGCATTCACACATGCAGCTTCCATCTTGGCCAGCTTCACCTTAAGTTCGATCATTTCAGCGCACATGGCTTCCACCAAGGCTTCCAAGGCATCATCCCACAACCAGAGTTCTTCGGATGTAGTGCCTAGCATCTCGGCATCTCTCCTCAAAACTCAACTGTGCCGGATTTGAACTATTGCAACCCTACTTGGAGCTCCCCTTTTTTGGTCTCGAGCCTTTCGATGCTCTCAGATAACTCCTCAACCACTCCTTGGACGTCACTTGTGGCGATCTCCATCTTCGCCATACAAGCCTCCGAGTCATGCAACACACCCTTCGAACTCTCACGGCCTTTCTTTGCCTTGAAGGCTGGTTGATTGGCAGCCCTTCACTTCGTTCCTAAATAGTCTTGTCACCTTGGATGGATATTACATGCGAACGTGGATCCATTGCACCTTGGATTGACCTCGCTTTGATACAACTTGTCATAGGTCTGTTAATTTAGCGTTCCCTTATATGTGTATGTAAGATGCAATTCCATGATCTCTATAACTAGAATAAGAACACAGATAATCGAGTAGAAAAATTAATGCACCTATTTTGGAATCCATCGTTTTTTATGTGGAAGCGGAAAAGCGATGATCCACGCATAAGTCTTTCTCCTCTATTGCCCTCTGTATCACTAGCTCAATGAGACGACTCCCTTACCCTTTAGCGCTAGTAAACGCTCCTTTGTGAGGATAATCAATGAATCACACTTTTATAATATTTATGTGATAACATACCTGTAACCTGGGTTTCTAAAGACACAGAAAAATACAAGAAAAATATGTGAAAATATACTAAAAATACACGTATTTAGAGTTTCGTACATATTTTCACATCCATAAAATCATCAAACATATAAAATAAACACACCATAACATAGAGAATGATCATATGAACCTGTAGCCGCCAACCACGCGCCAAACGGAGCCTCCATGCGCTTGCATGCGCCGCCTGAGTGCGTGACGCGTGAAGCTCACGCGTGAACGTACTGACTTGTCGATCCGATTGGACCGGTAGTGGTTTGATCGGTTCCTGGCTCGACCGTCTGATTCGACCGATTGACTGGTCTGGTCAATGGTTGACCGGTTCGAGCAGGTCAACGGGTCGGATCGGGTCGGGCCATAGGGTCGATGATGTCATCGTGACATAAGCTCTTGCGTGTGCGACGCACGCACGAGTGGCGCCCTGAGCGTGGGTGCGCGTGCTCGACGCCCTGGCGACACGTAGGGGCGGGCGCATGGGGCCTCCCTCGGCAACACGCCACCCACAGTTTTGCTCGTCTCGATGAGCCCAATCTAAATTTATAATTAAATTTGATTTTTATTGAACAAAAAATCACAAAAATCACAAAAAATAAGGCGAAAATTCTATGCATTTGAGTTCTAGGTTATGGTCGCTCTAATACCACATGTAAGATGCAAAATGTGCAATCCCATGATCTCCATAACTAGAACAAGAACACAAATAATCAAGTAGAAAGATTAATGCACCTGTTTTGGAATCTATCGTTCTTGATGCGCAAGAGAAAAAGCGATGATCCACGCACAAATCCTTCTCCTCTATTGCTCTATGTATCACTAGCTCAATGAAACGGCCCCCTAACCCTTTAGAGCTAGGTAAACGCTCATTTGTGAGGATAATTGTGAGAATTAGGATTAGATGAGAGACTTGAGCATTATTTACAGAGTTTCCAACCAGGCTCTCTCATTATGGGCCACGCTTAACTCGGCCTACACTAGCCAGCCCCATATTAAGTTAATTAAGAAACCTTATATCTCACTTCAGACCAACCCCGTAAAACGGTAAATTATAATATCAATTAATGTAGTCCACATTAGGAAAACTCTTACAATGTAACCTTAGAAATTTCTTCCAAAGTCAACCTTTCTCACAACACTCACAAAGATCATAGAGAAAGAAAATTTTGGAGAGACAAGTTTTGAATTTCTATTACTCGTGAGATGATACAAATGAGGGAGAAGAAGACCCCTATATATACAAATACTCCTTGAATTACAACCGTAGATCTCCCCTCAATTTAACAATGGAAATTCTATCTTCCTATCTACCAATTATTGTCATTTATTATAACAACACTTTATAATAAGGTACATTTATAATGTTGCCTGCCCCTAGAAATATTCTAAAGAACACAAGCGAGGTTCATCTAGTCATCCTGGATCATTCACAGTCCTTCGTGCATGGAAAATCTTTGGACCATGACAAGAGCATGTAAAAATGTGTAGAGATGCATTCTTTTAGACTCGAAACCCAAATAATTAAATATTATAAGCATCTCAATCAGAATTAAGAGAGTATATTTACCATCCTTTACAACAAGAACTGATTCAAGTTTTGACACTGAAATGCTTAAGTACGTGCCTTTTGCACGTTTTGTGTCAACAAGTTGGGTGAAATTTGTTAGTGTTATTTTTATAGCGGATAAATTATTAATTCAGTCTTAAACCTATTGTAAAAATGTTAATTTAATCATAAACTTTTCAATTTCATTGATGTGATCCTAAACCTTAGTCCGAAATTTCAATATAGTTCTTTCGGTCAATTACCGCCGGAAATTTGTTGGCGTAATTTAGGACAGACCATTTAATAGATTTAGGACTAATTGAATAATTATCTCACTTTATAGTCTTCTGGTTTAGGAATTCCATTATTCTCCATTTTACATTGGGTTTGTTCGATGTGATTAGATAGGGAAAAAATGAATTCAGATAATGATAAATAAGAAGAAAAGGAAACGAATGATAGGCAGATAAGGGCATAGGCTGTTAAGCAACTCCCCCAATCACTTCAAATCCTTACAATTTGTATAATCTGAAGAGATAAAAAAAATCACACAAAATCAGTTACAGTAATGTCCCCAAAATGCTTTCCTTTTTTGTTCCTCGTTCCAAATATCCTTTCTCTTCCCCTCTAATCATTGATATCAAACACATGCAATGCACCTAAAATTTTTCAAATGTATCAAAAACACGTTAAATCACGCATTAGTTTTTATAAACTTTTTAAACTTATTTTCATTTTTATAACTTCGAAGAAAATATCCTAAGTTACCAAAAACAAAAGAAACCCAGTGTTTGGTTTTTTTCCGAACCCTGCTATTGCAATGATCACCTTCTCCCATGGCAAAAATTGGTCCCTCAGCTGTATTCTTTATCCGTACTATCGCCTAAACTTTTGAAATCAATGTCTACGCACAGTTGTCTGCGTCTCGCTGGGATTTCTCCAATTGCTCGATGGTCTGGCCTAAATGTATGCCACAAAATAAAGAAAGTCTCTTGGATTTAGGGTGCGTTTGGAAAGACTTTTGGAGAAAGTTCTTAAGAAAATGTAAAGATACTTGAGTCAAAGGAGTTTTTCAAAATACAAATTGTGTTTGGAAAATGATGCTTGTGAAAGTCCATTGTGAAGTATGTTTGAGCAAAATAGTATTTGGATAAATTAAATTTGCAAAATGCTTTTGTTATTAAAAAAATGGAAAAAATGAGAGTTGGCTGGCCAAGGGCTTCGCCGGTTACCGCCGGCGAAGGGTAGGCGGTCCGGCGAGGGGGAGGCGGCGCGGTGAAGGGTAGGCTGTCCAGCGAGGGGGAGGCGGCGCGGCGAAGGGCAGCGTCTAGCTAGCGTCACCGTGCGAAGGACACGGCTCGACAAGGGTCGCGGCGATCGGGATCGCGAGATCCCGGTCGCCGCGACCCTCACCGAGCGTCGTGCGACCCACCATGCCACGGAGGTCGCCGATGCTCGCAATTTGGTCGCCGCGACCCAGATCTGCACGACCAGATCTGTGCACGATCTGGGTTGCCGGCGTCCTCCGCGTGGCGACCCTCGTCGGAGGGTCATGGGACCCTAGCCGGACCACCTGCCCTTCGCCGCACCGCCTGCCCTTCGCCGGACCACCTGCCCTTCGCCGGCGATTGCGCTTAGATGCTGGCCGTGTTCTCAGTAGAGAGAAGGGAAGGATGAAGACGATGAACAGTAGTCGGGGTAAAGCCGGAAAAACGAAAAATTAACAAGGACAATTTCGGAAGAAAAAATTTATTATCTTCAAAGCCAGCATGCCGAGAATGCCCAAGGCAGCCCTCAACCTGCCTTAGGCTTTCAGCCTTGGGAAGGCTTTGCCTTTGGCAAAGGCAAGTGAAAAAAAATTGCCAAACACTCAACATTTGGCCCAAAGGCTTTTAGCCCTCCAAAGACACTTGGGAAAGCTGTTCCCAAACGGAGCCTTAGTCTAGGGAGGATCCTCCCATACTTAAATCTGAAGACTGGAAATAAGGAATAAAAGAGGTAACTTCGAAACCATTTGTTTCAGAGAAGAGAGCTGAAAGGACAGAAGAATGCGCGGACAATTCAGAATCAGTGTCATTATCTTTTTGTACTCCCGCCAGCGTGCTCTCCACATTAGGGTTGGGGAACCCTCGATGCACTTTGTATAGAGAGATCCGCAGGGTTACAACGCCGTTGGTCATTTTGATGAGGAGAGGAGTAGGGTATTGTCTCTCCCTCTGTAAAAGCATGGAAAGGGTTTGCTCTATAAACGGAGAACAAACTATTGGACGGGAAATGTGTTTAAATTTGGAAGGACTTTTGCAGAAGGTGAACAAATTATTATGGAATGAGGGTTCGTCAAAGCTTGAACGGAATAATAAAATGCGAACGGCTCAAAGAAGATGAGGACGTCAATTCGCTTAGGACCTGTTTATAGAAGGTGAACGGGACCATTCAACAAGAATATGTGTAAAGTCTGGAGGGATATTTTGCTGAAGCAGCTCATGCTATAGACAGGATAGATGGTTCTAGATACGAGTCTCTAGGAGTCTTGGTGGGAACACTCAGATCTTTATCATTTTGGAAATGAACTCAAATTGGTGTTTCACGGTCGCATACAAGGACTAAAATTTGCCCTAAAGCGGAGTATATGATGACATATTTTGCCATTTTTGTAAAAGCAGAAAAGGTGTCAGCTAGACTATAAAAGCAGAGAATTCTACTTTTGGAAATGGCATTCAATGCCTATTGACAGACGTTCTGATTGTGCATATAGCCCTGATGGTCAAAGAAGGTTAGAACAATGAATCTTGGAAAGCTTTCAATGGATATTTTGAAGCTTGAAAGCCCATTTAAACAGATCAAGTGGCTGGTGAAGGCTTGAAGTTCAAGAACTCTCTCTCTCTCGCATCAAATTTTACAGCTTTGCTTTGCGCAAAATCAAGTGATTTATAATTGTAAATCTCTCTTGAGAGTGGGAATACTTGTAATTTGGAAAGAAAGTAATATAATGTCGCGAGAGGTGCTTAAGTTCATAGAAGCAACTAATGAAATTTCGTGTAAAAGCAATGCTCTGCACAAGCTGAATATCTCGTGGATTACAACGTAAATTTCAGCCTTGTTGAGGCTATCAGAGCTTGGAGAGTGAAGTAGGACAAGTGGAAGGCCGAACCCCTCTGAATCTGATTTGCATCTCTTCGATCTCTTTAATCCCTTCAGCCTCTACTTGGTAGAAAATTCTGCTTCTGCATAAATGTTTTTAGTTTCAACAGCACCTTCTACACATTTATTTTTTTTTTGGTAAGGGCACCTTCTACACATTTATTGTCACTTCTTTTACGAAAAAAAATTGAATCCCCCCTCTTTGACTGTTGTGCCCTGAGCATTTCAACAGAATGGACCGGGTAATCTACTTAACTTCGTAACCACTGAGGTTTACTCCAGTGGCCACCCTTCCAACTTGAAAGGGGGAGGTGGGGGTTCGAATCTCCACCTTCTTAGGGGGTTAGGGTGGGAACCGGCTGGGTTTTCGACTCCCACCGTGCGCACCGACCGACGTTAGAATAGGAATAGAGTAGGGCCCTACCAAAAAAAAAAATCTACTTAACTTCGTGGTTGCACGCCTATGATGGTCCGGTTGCCCAGACCGTGCGCACCGACCAACAACCCTTGCTCAAGCTGCACCCCACCCCGTCTTCCCACTAGCACAAGGCCTCCAAAACTCGTGCGAAACCCGTATAAAGTCACAACAAACAGATTTTTAAATAATAAATTAAGAGTGTATGATTAATTCATTGAGTCTTGCAATGATCAAAATTCAATTATGTTTGTCACCCTCCCTCTTTGGCCTCCTTATCAAGTTCCTATTGCTCCAAGTGCTTGAGTTTTTTTTTTTTTTACAAAAAAAGTGTCGAAAAGTTCTAAACCTTCTATATTTGTACAAATTTAGTTTTAAACTTTTTATTGATGCAAATTCAGTCATAAATCTTTTAACTCGATGCCAATTTAGTTTTAAATCTTTTAGTGGAGTCAATTTAATCCTAAAACTTTTTATTTGATGTCAATTAGTCTTAAATTTTTTGATTGAATGTCGATACAGTTTTTTCGATTAATTTTTATCAAATATTGCGACGTGAATGTCCATCAGCCTAAGATAGCATGACCAACGTTGACGTGAAACAACTTTTTAATAATATTTTAATATTTTTTTTAAATCATTAATTAATTTAATTTCTCTTCTTTTTCCCTTCTTTTTTTTTCCCTCCACTTTGCTCTAGCTAGTCATCAGCCAAAAAGCGAGGGCTGGTGAGCCTCGTTGGCAATGGCTAGGGCAGCCTCACACTAGGCAAGCGAGGGCTGGCAATGGCTAGGGCAGCCTCACACTAGGCAAGCGAGGGCTGGTGAGCCTCGTTGGCAATGGCGAGGGCAGCCTCACACTAGGCAGACGAGGGTCGAGCCTCGCTGAATCCAACAAGGCCAGGCCTCGTGCTACCTCGCCCACCTAGTGGGAGGCCACCCTCGCCCTCTCGCCAATCCTCATCTGTAATCAATAGCCGGAAGGAAAAGGGGAAGCGAAAAAAAAAAGAAAAAAACAGAAGGAAAAAGAAAAGAAAAGAAATAAATTAGTAAATAATTCAAAAATATTAAAATATCATTAAAAAAATCTACGTTAAACCGATTATATCATGTTAGCTGATCTTCACGTTAGCAATATCCGACCAAAATTAATCAGAATGACTGAATTATCACTAAATCAAAAAGTTTAAAACCAAATTGACACAAAATCAAAAGTTTTAAAACTAAATTGACACCTATAAATGGTTTAAGATTAAATTGGTACCGAATCAAAAGATTTAGAACTGAATTGACACCAATAAAAAATTTAAGACTGAATTGACACTAATAAAAAGTTTAAACTGAAATTAACACAAATGCAAAAAATTTAGAACTTTCTCGTACTTTTCTCATTTCTTCGTCAAGACACGCTTTACATGAGCGGTCTTCCGAGCGTCAGACCCATCTTCTGGCAGCTCTGGAAAGAAATCTCTGGAACTCATCCATTGTGTTTTCTTTTCATGTAACTTAAAAACACACGGTGATGGCATGGTTGATTGCATGCACGACCATGTTAGGGGGCAAAAAAAGCTTAGATCGGTATCATTATGTTTTAAAAAAGGGTGATAAATCAACTCCATTTCGACCGCAGGACAGACAGATGATTATGGTCCGCAAGTCCACCGCAGTGTGATGGACACCAGGCCAACCGCAAGAATGCACTAATCACTCAGTAGTTTCCGACTTTCACGATGTCGTGGTCCACGGCAACAAGTTTCACAGGCACAGCCCCCTACTGTGCTACCGCGGAGTTTCAGCAGCACGCGATGCTCTCCACTCTTCCACTGGTGAGATTGAATTCATGATCGACGGCGATGTCGTGCCATGTGAGTGTGGCGATTCAGACTTGCATAGCTAGTGAGGTGAAGGGGTTCTTCCTTTCGGGAGGGTTCATTCATCTTCTTCAAAATCCAAGAGAAAATCCGTAAGATTCTCGGAATCATCTACCGCCTCTTCCAACGACATGCGACCATCCTTATCCTTTTTCGGCTTTTTGTCCTGCAATTCGAACCGTGAACAGAACATAAAAAGATGCACGTCACCTCAACTGTGGAAGAACTCAAAGCCTGAGCATAAAACTGGAAATGCAAAATGTTCTCAGAGGCAAATGCTGTCACAGGAAGAGGAAAGTCTAACGATCATGGACACGAAGCAAATTCAACCTGCCAAAGAGCCATTGATCGCAGGAATAATGCACAAGAGCATATGTGACAATTACCTTCGATTTGTCGAGCTCAGGGGTGCTTTTCAAAACACTCCAGTTGCGTGTAATTTTCTCTGGCTCTTCCTCACCCTCAAGCTCACTATCTTCTCCTTCCTGCATAATAAAGAGCCCAATAGCGAATCAGATCACGTCAGAAAGTCTGAAATAGTGCATGATTCATTGAGGTGTGTTAAGAAGAGACTCACATCATTTTCCCCAATATCAACAGCTCGTGCCATCGCTTCGTCCATGTCTGTTATCTGCATTGATCACGAAGATCAGGGGTTAAAAATTTGCATTATTAGCTGTTTTTATAATTATCACACTATTTTCCAGGTAATCCTATTGGTAAAGATCTAACCTTCGAAGACTAGTAACTAGCTGAGCTTAACCAAATAAAAAAGAAATATTCGAAGAGTCGAATCAGAAAACAGGTAAGAGGAGTTGGTCCACGAATTCTAAGCAATACTACAAGAAATTTCTCACATATCAACAAACAGGGCAGCTGTCAATACCAAGGACTTGAAACTAGCTCCACCTGCAACAAAAACTAGTTCTGATCCGTTCTAGTTTTGTCCCTTTTAATGATAGGGCTTCTCTTTGGTTCTCAATCACAAGTTCTTAACACAAAGCGTCTCATATTTTGACATGAGAGTGCAAGTCCTCAAGCAGACATTCCATCACTCAACCAATGCATCTCATTTCTTCTGCCAAAATAATTTGAAAACCAAGTTGGCGATCATGAACTTGCAAGAATCTAAGTCTTTCTTCTTGGTTCCAGTTGTTCAGACCATTTTATTAAGCAGAGGTGAGACGGAAAAAGTTAAAAGACACTTGAGAGTGGGAGTCGCAAAAGAAGTATATATAAATATCTTCAAAAAAGTAGGTTTGCAATGGACAAAATGGCAGGAAAAAGTACTCATAAGTCATCATGCATTAAAAAGTTAATTCATAATCAATGGGTACATCACCTCAATTTCCGCAGTTTTCTCCTTTGCCAGAATTGTCTCAAGCTCCTCCCTTGATATTATCTTGCCTCGCTGATCAAAGATAAGGAAGTCAAGGGCTGGAAGACAATTGCAAAAGATGCTACAACTAATATTGGACCATGATGCTAACATCAGGGAATTATAGGATGTGAAAACAGCAGTAATAGCAAATCAATTTGCATGCGTTACATCTTTGTGGACATCATGACTAACAGATCATTTAGCTTACTGGGTCCTTCTACAGTTATTACTTTGCCACTAAGCAAGTAAGCCAGAAGCCGCAGAGTAATTCTGTGGAGACCGACAAATTCTTCCACAACAAAGACAGGAAGAATCTGGAAAACTTGCATTGATGTGAAACAAAATTAAGAAGGAAGAACAGAATGTTGAGATGGAAAACAGTAATTAAAGCTAGCTGATCTTGGTTCTCTGAATGACGTTAGAATAATAAATTCTGTCTTAATATTAACTTATTACTAGCGAATGATGCTTTTGTTGGAAGATCCACAAGTCACTTGCTAGTAAAAGCACACACGATCTCCGTTTTGGTCATTATGATTATTTTGCACATCATACCAGGACAAGAAAGAAAAATGAAACTATTACGTCGTACTAACCTCCTTCAGATAAGCCAATATATTGGGAGTTGGTTCATGAAAATCTGGACCTCTGTAATCAATAATTTCATTCGGATCCTGAATATAATTTACAGTAGGATATACTGGATCTCCACCCCAAACTGCAACAGTTAACAGGAATTCAACAACCAGCATGAAGCCATGGAAAAGAACAGAGAGAAATGAAGAGAACAATACTCTAGTCTCATCCTTTGACATGACTAAGATGAATGACATGAGATGAATGGTGTTTCACAAGATGTAAGAGCTAAAATTATGCTTTTGCCTAATGCAATAAACCGATTCAGTCAGTCGAGGAAGTATTGAACAAGGGCAGGATGATGCTGAAACTTTCCCCACCAGCAACAATAAATAATCAGTCGCGTGTGACTGTAGCGCCACAACAGGAGGCACAGCTTCTAACCTTTCGGTCCTAGGACCTCATTATCAAACAAAAACTATGATACAGTATGTAAAAAGTCGAACAGAAAAAAAGGGGGGAAACAAAGAGGAACTCAGTTAACTTACTTTGTTTGATTTGATCCTCTCTCATACGCATTGCAAGAGGATCCCTCTTAATGCGCATATCAGTACCCATCATAATGCGATACTCTCGATCAGTCTGGTGCTGAAACATTTCAACAAGTTGTGTGTTTTCATCTTCACCAGTTTCTTCAAAATGTTTTTGAACAGCTTCACGCGAAGTGTCTCTCTTCCATGCTGACACCCATTCTGAGTAGAACGCCAATGGACCTATTTCTTCCAGTCTATCCCGTTCAGCTTGAAGCCTATATAAATGAACATTTCTTGAGACTCTAGACACAAGGTAATCTAAGGAATCTAAGGAATTTCACACATGGTTCACCTAGGAATCAAGCACAAGGATCAAAAGCACAAATTCCGTCAAAAATGGGAATGGGCTAAGGGTCCACATATATGGAGGCACTTATAGCTGAACTGGAGTTAAAATTTTACAGAAATCTGAAAGTTCAATGCAGCTCTCGCATGATCATGATTAATTCACAATCTATTTAAATATGAAACTGACAAACTCAAAGATGTAAAAGTGCCGATAAGTTGATGACGAATTAGAATCAATCTTCAGTGGCATAAGAAGAGCTATCAACTATAGCTAGTTCCAATAATATGCATAATGGTTTTGAGTTATGGACTGAATTGTCACCACTTAGGAATGAGAACAGAAAATAGATGAAAAGGATTTCTGTCATCAATAATACAGAGACTCGTCATCAAGAAAATTGAGTAGCCGTACATATTAAAAGGGAAAATAGTCTCATGCAATGCAGTCTCCTGACCTAAAATACAAATGAACCTGGACAGTCATCCAACAAAACTTAAAACCTACAGATGCCACTGTCCACAAAGACATAACCAGATGGAGCACCCATATCAGCACATATTGCAGAAGTAGTTAAACATATGATATACTAAAAATGCATGCCTTTCTTCCTTGAATAGATGCCGTCTAGCTCTATATAAAGATGTTTCAGTCAATGTTGGATGATCCCCATAAAGCTTTACTTGTCCAGTCTCTGCCATTGCTTTTAGGAAAACCTGCAAAACAGCATGTCCTATGATATGTGCAAACCGAATCAATGATTTGTAATATAAAGCAAGTGGAATCCAAACTACGTAGTACATCGCATATTGTCGCAAATTCAAGCATCATTGATGATCAGGTTTGATAGCACTTTCTTTTTGTGATTGGTAAGTCTGATATACGGCAACTTGATTATAGTTCCAGAAATCAGCTCTATATACGTGGTATCTCTGAAAGAGAAATATGCAAGTTCCCACAATCCAAACGAAAAGTATGGTTGAAATAGGAACAGCATTTGCCATTTCCCCAATATCAATACTAACCGTTTCAACATCAGGTCGCCTCCTTTGCCATCTAGACCATTGTTCCTCACCTGGCTTCCTCCAGTTCCACCATAATTCTTCACTTGTAAGTGGCTCCTCTATAGGCTTCTTCACTTTTGGATCGATAAAAGGGTGGGGACGCCCTAGCTTTTTGTCCAAATCGTATCCAGTCTCTTCTTCCTCAGGTTCTGTTTGATAAACAACATACTCAGATGAGCTATCTTTATGCTCCTCTATAGCATCATCAGAAGTTTCGGGTGTCTCTGAGTCAGACAGTATGAGATCAGTCTCAGATGATCCAGATACAGCTTCTGGGACAAGCAAATCATTTGATTGCGAACCAACTCCAGCGGATTTAGAAGTTGCAACTGATGTTTTGTATTTCTTCCTCCTGCTTCCTGGGCTTTTCCCATAAGATGGAGAGCCCAAAGATTTTCCAGTTGGTTCAGGAGCCCTTGCAGCTCTGACACGACTAGCAGTTCCCTCTGGCCAGTACTCCTCTCCAGGGATAGGAGCACGTGCACCAGAAGCTGGTTCAAGCTGCCCAGATGTAGAGTCCAGGTAACTATAGTATGGAGGACGCTCAATGGATACATCTTCAAACTCATCCTTCTCGCATTTTATACAAGGTACTGAAGGCCCCCGCCTAAGAGAACTATTTGAGCCAGCTCTAATTTGTGCAACTCTGGCAGGAAATGAGCCCAGAAATGATGTCTACACAGTTTGGGAGGAAAGAAACAATTAGCAATGGCATTCAACATGAAGGATTATAATGGCAATGAAGGTAATGAGACACCTTATCTGGTAGTTGCACTATACAACTAAATTAACATATGCTACATTTGATATATGGACTTCACTGACATTGGACCATGATTAGTCTCTTGCTGACTATATTCAGAGACCATACTATTCAGAGACCAGCAAAGTTAACTTACATGACATGAAACCCATGCGCATGCACTGGTTAAAAAATATAATCAGTTATCCAAATGAAGTGACATGTTCAAAAGTTTTCAGCAATAACTTCTTTTCTGTGGTTTGTTAAATTATACTTGGAGGAGTACTTCGGAGAATAGATCTCAACAGCATGCTAATTTTTAGAATCCAACTACCAATGCTGGCATCACATTTACACATACAATGTCATTTGAATGAGTATAGATAGGAAATTTTTTATGTTCCTTTTAAAATTGTTTCGAATTACAACACACTAAGTACAGTATGATGCTCAAATCTACATTCTACAGTGACATGATTTCCGGATATTCCTAAGACATCACTTCCATAAAAGAACCATATGTTTCTGTTGATGGCCATCATACTCTTTTGACATGCAATAACTGCTATAGCTTTGATGCCTTAATTTTAGCAATCCACCTCTTGAGCATTCTCTATTTAGTAGTGGGAATGGCCCACCATCGTCATCCTTGTTGTAAGGGATCAATTTAGCTAGGAAGATATTGCAATGTAGTTCAATTGGAGAAAGGAATATGCTCATTAAAGTGGATGTATTGTAAGTTAAAACCTAAAGACATCCAACATGCACACTGACTGTATCATCTGTGAGAAAGTAGGTAAGCATTTCACTCTATTGGTAGTAAATATATCAATCATTTTTTTTCTCTTTGTGCTTCAGACTCAGCTGAAAAAGACATGAAGATTCTCAAGCGCACGTACACATGTCAATGCCAGACTACACAAACCCAAAACTCAATCCTGATCATACTCTGCATCAGCCTCCCACAAAAAAAAAAAATTAAAAAATTAAAAGCCTGCACACCAGTCACGCTAACTGATAGGAACCTCAGAAAAGGTGGAAAATAATTCGAACTAGAGGAACAGATTTAAATGAGGGAAAGCGAGTCTGGGTCATCAGATTTGCTAGAGAAATGAACTGACACATCCAGAGAGTATACCCCACTTCAAATCTTTTCAGGGTTTACTCCTCAGCTCCTAGATGTTCAAAAACCCATTATGCAGATTACTTTCGTTCTTCTTCCTTGAACTTCAGCTACCGATGACGAATGAAACAAAGACATGAGCATAACCGAGAGAAAGCAAAGCAAGCTACAGATTTGAGCTCTAGAACAAGTGCCGGCATCAACAACTTCTGTGAAAAGCTACTCCCAACTAAATGTATAACCCGATAAGTGCAAAACATTCCTTTTCCCTTTTTCTTATATAAACATACCTGCAAGTAATTGGAATTTGGCTTCCCGGGCTCACTACCATCAGCTTTGACCGCGCACCTCAATCCGCTACCTGCCACAACTAAATTATCTGCTTACAGAATCAAGAACCGAAAAACATCTTACCGGACCAATAAAAAAAAAACACATTTTTCCTCGGAAAAAAGTGAAAGCGCAACCAAAGATAAGAGACCCATATCAGAACAAAGTGAAAAGCCTCTCAAACTAGCAGAAAAACATAAACCTCAGACGAACATTGAAACGGCGAGATGGACCAGACAACACCAGAATCGTGGGTACCAATTCACAGCACGAACTCATCTCGAGACACTGGTCTATCTAGTCCTAGCATTTCGAAACGCACCAAGCGGGGAAGCAAGAAAGAAGAAGAACCAGAGCTTTTACCGAAACACGACCAGGAGGTCGACAGAGAAGCCATCCCGCAGCGAACCAAGGACGACCCTCGTTTCCTCGTGCCACGGGGTTTTCAGATTGTCAAGAGCTTGGATGGGGAAGCTCCTCGGATTGACATTTCTGGTCCCGACTCGTGCTGGATAAAGCTTCCTGAGGGGTAACGAGAGTGGAGACGAGCCCGAGAAGCGAGTGCACCGTTTCGGCTTATACAGCCGACTTTCGCAAGTCGAGTCCCGGATTAGAGTTTATCCATAATAATAATAATAATAATTTTTTTTTACCATAAAAAATTTAAATTGATATACTCATGACAAATTTACCCAAATCTAATTTTTTGATAATAAAAAATGAAAAATTAGTACACTTATGATAAGTTTATTATATGTTAACATATGTCAATTTTACTGTTAAATTTGCTGACATGAATGATACGTGGTGGTAAATTATGGTGACATGGCAAGTCCACATCAAAAATTAAAGGTAATGCCAAGAAAAATCCCAAATTTGTCACAGGTTTACCGTTAAATTTTATCATAGGAGTACCGTTACATTTGTCATAGGTATATCAATTTGAGATGTTTCGTGATATTTACCTTATGGATTTCCACATCAATATGTCAACAAATTTAACGATAAAATTTAACGAAAGTTAACATATGATAAATTTATCTTAAGTGTACCGGTTTAGAGTTTTTTGTGGTTAAAAAATTAGTTTGAAATAAATTTATCACAGATATACTAGTTTTGGATTTTTTGTGGTTAAAAAAATTAGTTTGAAGTCTTCACCAAAAAAAAAAAATATAGTTTGAAGTAAATTTGTCAAATTTGTCGCGGGTGTCTTAATTTGAGGTTTTTGATACTAATTTTGGTATTGTCATAGGTTTTTTTTGTGATATTAATAATAATAATAATAATAATAATAATAATAATAATAATAATAATAATAATAATAATAATAAAGGTGAAAAGCCACAAAAAAATCCTAAATTATACTTATTGTACTTTTTTCTATGACACGTAAAACCCAAAACTTATATTTGTATGATATATTTATCTCCGTCAAAGTTTTGACAATGAAAATCATTAAAATTTTACCTAAAATTACACTAGAAAGCAAACGTTATTGACATGATGCTCATGTGATTTAAGTGAAACAAAAACAATGTTATTTTGGCTAAAATATCATTTAATGAATGGTAAATACATCACAAAGGTACAAGAAGTTATAAGTAATTATGTCACATTTCATGATAAAGTGTCACAGTGACAATAGTTTAAGATTTTTTGTGCCTTTTTTTCCAATAATAATAATAATAATAATACTATTTCTGTAGGCCTTCAGAGTTTCCTCTTTAATAGCACAGGCATATATTAACAAACGTAATTATGTCAATTTTCCTTTTTCATTATCATTGGTAAAAAATTTATAGTTAGGATATTAAGGGTTATAATCCATACAAATATATAATATTGAGCACAGGACAATATTAATTAAAACATTTATTAAATTAGACAAGTAAAATTCCATATGAAATTACAATCTTAGACTCCGTTTTGTTTAAAAAAGAATAATTTAAAAAATATTTTTCTAAAAATAATTGCTTGTATCACTTGCAAAAATGAATAAAGAAAAAGATTTTTGTTGTTCACAAAAATATTAAAAGATAAATTATTATTGATAATGAAAACATTTTCTATTAACTAATTAGTTTAAGAGATACAAACAATCAATTTCGGAAAAATATTTTTCAAATTATTTATTTTCCTCGAAATAAATAGAACCTTAATATTAATTGGAATAGATGTACAACAGAATAATCAAAGAAGTGCTTTTGAATGCTATTAATTTGTTCGCAAGTTCAATTCTATTTTTATTCTATAAATGTGGATTTCAAGTATCATATTCTCTAAATGAAATTTTATTTTAATAACAATGGTTAACTTAGAACTTGTGACTATATGATCTTGTCCATTATGTAAATTCTCTCTTATTTTATTTTCTGCAAAAAGGATTTGATTTAAATTACATAATCTTTACTTATAATAAGTTACTTTTAAGGATGGATATATAACTAAATGAAATATAAATATGTACACTTGAAGTTTTGCTAAAGTAAATAGACTATATCATTTACTTCATTCTTAGTTAGATATATTCGGTTGAATTAAAACTACATCATTTAATAATCATTTAATAATACATTAAAGATATTTCATGTTCATCCATTTATTGAAATTGAATATGATATGAGATGAAGTTTAGAGATAATAAATTAATAAATCAATACTTATTGGTGAATGTAAGATTGGGCAAAATTGTGTTAGGTGTCTCGCCACATGATAGGCATAGAGGCCAAGTAATGTGGCAGGAGGCAAGCATAGAAGTATATATTCTCTCAACCGTCAAAATACGTGTGTCATCGGCACATTTATATGTATTTTTACATGTTATCTTCATCAATGTTAGCATATAGTTATTGTCACGGATGATTTGGAAAATGTTGGACCTATATATGTGCGTAAATATTAAAAATAAAAAAAAAAATTGTAAAGTCAAACATACAAAGTTGGAAATTGCTTAAAGTTAGACATGGCAACACGAAAGTTTTTAAATTATAATTTAACTGGAATGGATATGAAAATTATTAGGATTTTCTCATTTGTTTTAGAATATGAATATCTTGGATTGAGCCAAAGTCTTTAAAACTCAATAGAATCTTCCTCTGTCATCATTTTATGGTAAATTGATTCCAAAAGTAAGAGTAACTACATTAACAATAAAAAGTAAATAACTCATTTCCCAAATTATATACATTGCATAATATAATGTTAAAGTTATGGGAGATTCAGCAGCCACTTTTAACATATTTAATGTCTAAATCTAGTGGTTTCTTTGTCACTTCTCTAACTGATGTACTAAATTTATCATAATGATTTAAATTTCAGATTACCGATTAATTTATTTTTTAATATCATATACCTTTATTTTTCCATTGTACTTAATATTCATTCGAGTGGATTTCTTCATCCTAGGCAATTAGATAAAAGTCAAATTCTTTTTGATTAATTGTTAATTAAAAATTACAATATAATCAAACTTTTCATTTGACGTTTTTCCAATTTGATAGATTTACAAGTATAAAAAAATTAAATAGTAACATTAAATACTATTTTAGATATATTACATGTTAGTTGAAAATTTATTTTGAGATATTTTCTTTTAATCTAATTTTTAAACAAATATAAAAAAAAAATCACATCTAGTAAATGGGATATACCCAAATAGGATATCTACTATCTAAAAAAAAAAATTCCAACAAAAGAAAAACGTGAGCCATGAAATTTATCCATCTCACACACACGAGGCAGGATGGCGTCGGTGGCTATTCCGAACGATAGAGATGGTCATGGCGGGCCTGGGCAACAATCATAAATAGTTTTTCACAAATCCAATGCTCGAATTTGTTTTTTTCAAATCTCAGGGAATTGATTGTTTATGTTTTACGTTTGATCTAGCTTTGTTCATGCATATCCAAATATTACCAAAAGTTATGTAGGATATATCAAATCCTATCATATCTTTATCCTATCCAACTTTAGGTTATCCAGTAAAATTGTCTAGATGACTAAATGCAGGCTAAGAGAAGGTCAAGCATGGAAATGAGAAATACTTAATTCTTTGTGCTCTTAAGAATGAGTGATCCTCTTCCGATAATTCATCTCACACAAGGACAGGTATCATGCCTCGTACTTGTAGTGCATTTGGGATGTAATTTCTTTAGTACGACTAAGAAAGGTGCCCAAAGCATGGCCTCTTGGTGGGCCTTTCACCTATTTTGGACATCAAAGGTGTCCAATGGGCCTACAACCTTGCGCCCACTTATACGTTAGGCCTAGTGTTATTTCGGCCACCCCACTTTTAAGCCCTAACGAGCGAACGATGTCGGCTCCAGTCCATGCACACGCATTATGCTTATGAGTATATCACGATTTCCACATTGATTTGTACTATAACTTTGGATGCTACCCTCAATCGTGTACTATGACTTCACCAAAGCCGTCTTGGAAATGCCCATCGAGGCGTAGCTTCGACATGTGCTTCGCAAGACGTCTTGCAATTGATGCGCCACAACAATGATAAATTGATAATGCGCTTAAGATGCGAGTCCCGTTCCCCTAATTACATCCACAAAGACCATGACCCTTCTGAGTAAAGCGGGCCTTCTTCCCCACTACCATTTCCTTCGTCGATTTCGCGACGACGAGACCACAGATTGAGATTGTTTCGAGACTCCCTATTTCCTAATTAATCATAAATTTGCCTTTGGTCATTTATTATTTTCTGACCCAAAAAATAATAATAATAATTAGATTTTCATAATCGAATCCGATTCATTATCTTCATATGGACAGTAATGATGAGAGGCGGGCCCATCTGAGGCTTCTGTGATGGGCCCTGCGAATGAGGCCCAACGACAAAACAGGAGGGCCTCTCCCTTTCGGCGGGCCACGCGTCCCTTTAATATCTTCGTCAGGCGGGGCCCACGCGCCGGGCGAAAACGACGCCGTGGCCCTTATTGTATTTGCAAAATCGTCGCTTTCGATACGGAATCGGGTGTTGCGTAGGCATGGGTACCTCTAGCATTGGGAAAGCCTCAAGCTTCATTTATTCCGTAGAAATATTATTAATTTAAAATTATTTATTAAAAATAATTATTTATATTACTTGAAATGATTACAAAAATTTATCCATTTATTTTTGTAAAAGATATAAAAATTAATTTTTAAAAATATATTTTTTAAATTACTAATTTTTCACGAAAATCAATATAACATGGGGGCATTCTAAAATTCGGGCCCTTATCCAAAGTGAATTATTGGGAACTTCTGTTCCGTCGCCGCCGGTCCCGCCACGTCATCATGGTTTGCCCCCTGCCCTAATCAGCAACAAAGAAAGAAAGATGAAATGATTGGACATACTTCTTGGTCGATCTCAATTCGCGTGCAAAAGAGGGGTTTGCTTTCGGAGAAGTCCGTGATTTGCGCGACTTGTTAAGCAAGATGTTCTTCGGAAACCACATATCTTTTTGGTGCGAGAAAAAAGTACATATCTTATCCTTGATTTTCTATGGTCCTTTCAGGTTAAACTCTGGATTGAACCACTCGTGAGAATTTTCTTTGCATCAGTAGTGGTACGTGGTGAATTCCGAATTTTCATTGCATGGTAGCCTGACACGTTGGGCTGCGCATGGTAACGTTTATATTTCTTAGAATTTCTGTTCTTTTATTTTTCCTAACAAAAAAAACGTAAAACCCATTTTAACGGAAATGTTTTTTTTATTAGGAATGAAAGTTAGCACAGAATAGATTTGGAGCGAAATGAAATAAAAAAAAAAAAAAATTGGTTCTTTGTTCTCGATAATAATTTCTAAAAATAAGTCGATTTTTTTCTTTTATTTTTCTCTTCGCCGCGCCACCTTCAACCGCCCAAAGCCACCGCCGACCCCCGGCCGCCAGAGTCGCGCCGCATTTATATTCTTTTTTTCAATTCTAAGAGTAGAAATTTTGTGTAGAATATCAAACGGGTTCTTTTACTCATAAATTGTTCCTCGAAATATAAATAAAAAAACTATTTCAAAAAAAAAAACTCTTTCCCAACCAAAAACGTTGTTACGCGCACCCTTATTTAGCAATTCGATTTTGTAGACCTATTTTCATAAGTTCGGTATTTTTCTTTCAGAAATTTTATTAAGTTTACTGTCGGCATAAAAAGTATATATTGATTGTTGGATGAATGATATGTGAAAGAATTCTTTTGCAAAATTGACTTCAAAAACACGTGTCACTCATCAAATAATGAGTGCGTGAGATTAACCCAACGACGGTACTCTTTCATATTCGAAAGTGATGTTTTTACTACTATTATGCTTTTCCTTTCTTGGTTAAAATAAATTTTCCCTGATTCTCGTTTTTATGACTTTAGTGATGTTTGGAGTCCCTAAATTGCCTTATCCGAGCAATGTCGTCCTTAGATATTGATGTGAATTGCTGCGGAAGGATCGTTCTACGAAGGCCTGATGGTGCGAATTGCAAACCCGACCTCCAATCAAACCCGTGATTGGCAACCCTGGTATGAACGTGACCCTTGTTGACGAACACGCGTGTCAACCAACCAACGTTATAGGCGCCACGAACGAAAGACTTATATCTCGCCGATAAGCCAAATCAACCGTCACAGGAATCTGATTAGGTCAGTCCTCAAAAAACGTAAAGAGAATCTCTCAATTATTTCTCAAAAAAATATGTAAAGAAAGAAATTCGGTCCGTTTATATATAGAACTTTCTAGCCATCACACAAACCCTAAAACCAACCCTGGAAATATAATGCGTCATATTCTAGAATATTCTAAACAAAGAAGATATATATATATCTCTCTATAAATATATATCTATATATATTTGACTTGGTCAAATATTTGGTGTCCATATAATCAAATTGCGCCAAGATTTCCAAGATTCTTCAAGATTTGATCCAGGTTATCTCCACGCCAAGATCACGAACTACGACACCAACAACTGCTTTAAATTGCTTTCGCCCCGCTCGAGTGATCGAACCAGGTAGGAATAGACAATGGGTCCTTAGCACCTCCTCCTCGATATGGCTCGATGTCCACATCAGATATTCCTCTTCTTTCGCAATTCACACGTCAAACGCTTGGACACGAAAGTTGACACGGCCATTCACAACTTGCACCGTGTTGACAAAGCTCCTCCGGCAAGCTTTTGATGTGGAATAAAACACAGAAAAATTTCGAAAGAGTTCGAGAGAGACCATTGGAGTGGCGATTGACATGAAAGCTAAGCAAGGTGGAGCCAACAAGGGTCCCGTCTTCGCCTTCACAAACACGCTGTCTTGTGATTGATCAGGTCGCCGTCACAGTCGCCATTGCCCAAGTCCATGAAGGCTTCACCCTCGTCACGGGTTTAGGAAATCTCCGTGTCATTATCTTTACTCTATCTGAACTATAGGATTTCCCGTATCGCAATTTGAAGTGTGCTCCTTTCATTATCTTTCGCGATGTGGTGATAATTGTACTTAAACCAATGTAGCAATGTGACATTGAATATGTTCATACCGTCGTATTAAATGATCCTGACCGTTTGCTTTCTGTCCATATAATGCATACAGCTTTGGTTGCTGGTTGGGCCGGTTTAATGGCTCTATACGAATTAGCAGTTTTTGATCCCTCTGGAAATCGCAATTTGAAGTGTGCTCCTTTCATTATCTTTCGTGATGCGGTGATGATTGTGCTTAAACAAATGTAGCAATGTTGACTTTGAAGTCATATTAGATTCAAACAAACGATAAATCTACCAAAAATGAATTACACATCTTGAAATTACTTTTCTCTTTCATCGTCATGGCTAGACTCTACTGTAGTACATCTCCCGATTATAGTGATGTGTACCTAAGATTTAGATTATAGATGTATTTATGTGTATTTTTGCTCTTGTGAGGATTTTTTCATCTTCTAAATCAAGCATGATATAAAAAGGGATAATTATATAAACGATTCACAAATTTTGGTCAAATATATAATGTCATCCCTGAATTTTTAATTTATTCAATATGGACCTTGAACTTTTGGTAAATATTTAACATACTCCCTGAATTATTATATCTCCGAATTCAATTGAGTCTTTGGATTATCTAGTCTAAGGATTAAATTGAACGAATATTAAAAGTTTAGATACCACGTTGGATGAATTGAAAATTCGGAACGACATTATACAATGGGCAATAATTAAAAGACCACATTGAATAAATTAAAAGTTCAAGAATAACATTACACATTTGGTTAAAGTTTAAGGAACTTTTGTGTCATTTTCTTAAACTAGTACACTTGTGATATATTTACCCTAAATTAATTTTAGTGCCAAAACATTTAAAACCGATGCAATCGTAACACACTTTCTTTAAATTGATTTCATGTCATTGAAAAATCTTAAAGTAATATATACTCTCAACAAATCCAACATCCGTTAACTTTCCTTTAGTATTCATGTTAAACTACGAACAAGAAAACATGTGTGGCAATCCACCTGTTTGGCGCAGATCCAACATAGAAATTCAACATGAATGACTCTTAAAAAAAGAAAAAAAAAAAAAGTCGTCAAAAAAATCCAAGCTCATCCGATGGATCCCAGTTATGTGAGGAAGAGAAGATCATGGAAAGAGTCACGAAACTTCATTCAAATCATTTGCGATGCACAAGCTCTTTAATGAAAAATGCCAAGTCCATAGGATACTTATTCTTTAGTTTAAAAATTCATTTATGTCGAATTTTCATGTCGGATGAATTGATTGTCCCGTATATTTTCATGTCATCAAATTATTAGGATGTTGGATGAAAGTTAATAGATGTTACATTAATTACAGACATACTGATTTTGAATCTCTTAAAACACGAAAATTCATTTTTATTATATATTTTATGGACGTATCAATATTTAAAATTAATTTGGCCATGTGGTCCGAACGTACCCATCGTGGAATTGTTGGGGATTAGATAACATGGAGCTCGAGCCAAATCGTGCTTCCAAATAACGCTTTGGCCGACATGTTACGATGGCAAACCGAAACAACGACTCATCCTTGCCGACGGACAATCCCACCTGTCAAATCCACTAAATTTAATTTTATATTTTTCTATCAGGACAAAAAAGGAGCATTATTAGGATCAGCGGAGCACAAGGACGACGCGGGCCACACGTTATCGGGTCAACGGCCGCGATCTCTCCGCGCAAGAACCGCGGGCCCCGCCGTGTCGGCAGCGGGACACGTCTCCCGTCGAGGGGAAAAAGCTAGCGTTGGCAGCTTCCGCCACGTCGCCCGCTTTGACGGTTAGCTTTCGGGGGCGCGGGGGGTTTGGCCCCCACCGGAAACGACGCCCACGCGCGACAAGGGCACGCGCCGAGGGGGGAGGAGGACACGTCGGCGGTTTTCGGACGGAGCGGTTGGGAAGGGCGCGTATGGAAAGGAGGCGCGTGCACGCGCGGGCCCGCGCGTCCGGAGAGGGAGTGCGCGTTCGTGAAAAGGAGTGAAGGTGGGGTGGGGACGCTTCGGAAGAAGGGGATCCATGTGACGAGGGGCGGGGGAAGAGATGGAGCGGAATGACGGGATTGGACTTTGGGAATTGTGGCAAATTTCAAACTCTATCGTCCTTTTTTTTTAAAAGAAAAAAGCACGTTGGAAATTCTAAATTTTATTTCAAAAGTACAATTGACATACAATAACCTAAAAAATAGAGTTTTTTTTTTTTTTGGTAAAAACCTAAAAAATAGAGTTAATACTCTGAAAACTTCCAAATGATACACCGCATAAATTTATTCCAAACTATTTTTTGATTCACCAAAAAACCCCAAATCGTGCACCCCAAACAAATTTAAAAAACCCTAAATATGACAAATTTATTAATTTATTCGACCGCAAAAAACCCCAAACCAGTAAATTTGAGATTCAATAATTTATAAAATATATAATATAATTCTGTAACTTGTCAGATTGACACTTCATCTTATTAATTTAATAGTTTGACAATAAAATTTAACAAAAACTAATATAGGGTGATGTTATTTTTAAAAGTTTTTTGGATTTTTATGGTCAAAAAAAATAGTTTAGGGTAAATTTATTATTTTTTCATTAACCCTAAAAAATATGTAATCTAATCCTATGACTTATCAAATTGACACTTTGATTAACAAAAGACACTGAGGTTATTTTTTATTATTATCTCCATGCTCCTATGTTGCCAAAATAAGAAAGAGAAGGATAAAAGGATGTTGTCTTGGTCCACATCCCCCCTTTTTATCTAAGTTTAGGATTTTTAGTATATTTAACACAAATTTAAATAGTAATTTAGATCAAATAACCAGATTTGGACTAGGACAACATCGTTTTAACCTTATATTTCTTATTTTAGCCACGTAGGAGAGAGAAAAAGTTTAGGATTTGCCCCTTTACATGCCAAACATATGTCCGAATTTTCTAGAAAAAAAAAGTTGTGTATAATAATCCATGCGCTCACACTTTGTAAGAATTCAAAAGAATATTTAATAATAAAAATAAAGATAGGTAGAGGATTGCAACTATGGATAAATGATTTTAGCATTGTTCATATTTCATTTGGTGCCCGAAACCTATTTATTGAAACTTACCTTATATATTATAGAATCTAAATTCTATCTCATCACAGATTTCAAAGTATAATCAAGTTCTGTTTATATTCTTAATTGAATGATTGCAGTGAATCATTATCTCTGATGACTTCCATTTGTTAAATCACTAGTCATAACTCATATTTTTATTAATAATACAAAGTAAAAGTCTCACTATGAAATGGAAGCATATATTAGTAGTTTCGGTTTACATACTAATTATTGTAAGCCGTGGTGCATCACAAGATCGTATGAAGACATAGAATAAGAAAAACACAAACGCATATTCCAAGTTCCAAATTACGCGTTGAAATTCAAAACTCGCCTGTCTCAATTGAACCCGAAATTTACCTTAAATGCCCTTGAACCTAAAATTAGATCAGTTATCAGTTTCATTCTCTAGTTCTCGGTCCTATCCCAAAACCATGATCATGTCTTAACTGCAACTCTCTTCCCATAGCTACATAGAGCGCCATAAACCCTTTGCCATGGAGTTGGAGGACCTCGTGACCTCGAGCATTGGCCACCATTTCGGAGGGTTAGTGCCGCCCTTGGTGATGGGAATAGAGGGTCGAGCAACCCTCTCGAGATTGCGAGCGGTTTGAATTCAAAATTTTACAAATAGAGATGTACTAATAAGTGATATTAAATGCCATCTGAAGTTTCGACAATTTGAAGTAGAATTACCATGGCGGCAAGGCATTTTAAAATACGTTTATCGTTATTGTGGTTATTCTTTCTCCGGGCAGGTAGTAGATCCGTTAGCTACGCGTGAGGACCGTGGGATTCGATAGCCGCACGGACAAGAACGTCCCGGATTCGCAGGAAAGCGGGTCAAGACAAGAAACAGAACCCAACGAAGCCAAGAACTTCAAAGGGGCATTCCCGTCCTTTCGCGCTCTCCCCCACCTCAACGGTCTTGTCCCCCCCCGCCTTCCTTCATCCCCTCTCTCTCTCTCTCTGTCTGCAACATGCTCCACCACAAATGGAAAAGAAAAAATGCAGGAAAGATAATTCCCCCAGCAGAGCGAGCCGCGCAAGCAAGGAGCAAGGCGGCCCCACGGGCCAGCTCATCTCATCATTATCATCCCCTCCACAGCAGCCAGATTTTTCTCTCTCTAGGCCCCATCGTCTCTCTCTCTCTCTCCTCCTCTCTCCAGTGGTCACCTTTGCGTTATAATAACTCCACCACCACCCTCTCTTCCCAACCGTCGCTCCTCCCTCTCCCCCTGACCTTTCCTCTCCTACCCACTTCGCATTCCGCGAGAAAGAAACCGTCTTTCTCTTCCCTCCCTGGGGACTGTGACGCCGTGAAGGAAGCTTGGTGCCGAGGCGGCAGGTTAGGCAGCAGCAGCGGCGGCGGGGGATACCAAGATGGATTTCAGCTCGTTCCTGACGTCGCTGATCACGTCCTTCGTGATCTTCGCCGTCCTCATGGTCCTCTTCGCGTGGCTCTCCAGCCGGCCCGGGAACAAGGTGGTGTACTACCCCAACCGCCTCCTCAGGGGCGTGGACCCCTTCGACGGCGGCAACTACGCCTCCCGCAACCCCTCCGCCTGGATCCGCGAGGCCCTCTCCTCCTCCGAGCAGGACGTCATCGCCGTGTCCGGCGTCGACACCGCCGTCTACTTCGTCTTCCTCAGCACCGGTGAGTGGCCGTGCCGTGCCTTTTTATTTTTAGTTTTCCCCCCGTTGTCTGTTCCTTTCTTGCTTTGTTTGGGTGCTTGTAATGTAACGTTGGTGGTTCTTCTGGGGGAGTAGCGGCTGCCGGGGGCGGCGGGGTCGGTCGCTGTTCATGGGTTGGTTTGAACGCGGCGCTTGGGTGCGTCTTTTTGCAAATCGAGTGGGAGTTGTGGACTGTTCTTTCTGAAGATGAATGCTTCTTTTTGTGTTTTCTAGTGGTTCTTAGGTGAAGAGGTGGCTGCACCTTTTTATTGGTTAATCTTTCTTTTACGGGTGTTGTTTTGGTTTGGCTCGTTTATGGTATATGATTTTCAGTCTGTTTGATGAATTTTAGTGGTTGATTTGATTGCTAAATCATGCCTTTAGGACAATCCATTTCAAGGGCTAAATTGACACTTCTCGCAGCATTTCGCTTTCATGCCATGGCCGGAATCCTATCCTGCATCACTTGATTAAATGCGCAATTTGTGCAGTAAGAAGTTAGACTCACCTAGGCTGCAATACGAAAATAGGTCTTTTTTCGTGATTGTGAGTGGATTTTGAGTTTCTAGGACCAAATATGTATCCTTTTACTCGAGCGTAAAGCCTTCAGCACCTGCAATTTGTGCTGCTGCATTATCCTAACTGATTGTCATGCTCCTTTTCGCGTTGTGGTTAGTGAACCCAACCATTTATTTGAACACATACTGTGGGGCTGGTGATACACACCGTGTCACCGCTTGCACTAACAGTTGTGCTACCCGGAAGAGCTGATATTGAGGCACTCACCATACTTGCATTCTGCTGTTGCAGGAAATTAGCTATAATCAGATTTTGATGAGCATTCATATGTTTATAACCTCTCAAATAAGTTAGGCTTTATGATATGGGAAGAGAAGAGGAGCCGGGGGGGGGGTCGATTTCTTCATTTTAAGGAGAAAAGAGAAGTAGATTTTCTATTTTCCTAAGAATTTTGCCTGTGTAATCCTATATATTGGAAAGTAATGGTCGTGTATTCAAATTGCTTTTGGCATTCTTAGTTACGTAAGAGTTCAACATACTAGCAGGAAATCTATCTGTTGTCTGCTATCATAAATTACAGGCGATTGAAATTCTCGATACAAATGAGGTGGGACTTATAAGGAAGCCTAAAATTGCCATGTTTCTTTTATCCTATGCTTTGCGGATTCTCTGCAATCACTCGATTTATGGCATACATATTGGAATCGAGCTCCCCTGCATGGTTAGAACTCTGTTTTGCATGTTTTAGAATCCATAATTGTGGAAGCTTTCACTTTAGTTTTTCTTGTATTGTTTTTGATGAACTCTTGTGCTTGTATATTTGAAACACTCTGCCGTCTGTAGAAGTGACAATCCTGAAGACTTTTTCCCTTTTTACTTCGTGACAGTGTTGGGAATATTAGTTTTATCCGGCATTGTGCTCCTACCGGTTCTTCTACCTGTTGCTGTCACTGCTAAAACTCAAATGGCATCATCAAACACAACCAGCAATGGGACATTCAGTGATCTTGACAAGTTGTCAATGGGAAATGTGGAAGTAAGTTTTAAAACTCTTGTACAAGGATTTTTCTTTTTTCTTTTCTTGTCAAGGATAGAGACAAATGTTGCTTTTCCTATTTCCACCATAATTTTAGGACATTGATTGAATTAGATTTTGGAAACTGTGGAGGTATTCATCATATCATACTTGGTGGACAATGTTGTTGAGTAGAGAAAATCAGTGCTAGTTTTCTAAGTCATATTCTTTTGTATGTACAGGAGAAAAGTTCAAGATTGTGGGCATTCCTGATAGCTACTTACTGGGTCTCAATTGTTGCATACTACCTGTTGTGGAAGGCATACAAACACGTTTCAGCTTTGAGAGTAGCTGCTTTAGAATCTCCCGAAGTGAGAGCAGAGCAATTTGCTGTCCTTGTGAGAGACATACCTCTTGCCCAAGAAGGTCAAACTATGAAGGAACAAGTTGATTCATATTTCAAGTCTATTTATCCCGATGCATTTTACAGGTCGATGATAGTGACTAATAATAAAGAGGTATGCTTTTATAATGTTTCTTTCTAGAATACTCTATTTGTTCCTCAGTTGTTGCTATGCTAAGTCTTGCTATAAGTCCTGCAAACTTTGTCTTTTCTATAACTATATCAAAATGCATGTGAGTAGATATTGCAGCTATGTAAAGTATCTGTTGCTGGCTAGAATACACAGAGGTGAGAATATCATAAAAAAGACTGTGTGGTTCCTGATGGTCAGTCTTTTAATGATTTCTCCACCACAGTGGCTGTGCAGCTAGTGCTATTTATCATGGTACTGGTTAGGAACTGCTGACCTGGCTTTGGACCATTTTCATAATTAATTCTAGTTGAGGAGGATTATAAATGACTGTGGGGCTTGATGAGTAATTATGTATTATTGTGGGGCTGGATGAGTATTGAGCCCTTTTGTTATGTAGAGGTTCTCAAGGAGAGACCCAAGTAAAAGGGAGATAGCAGTTTGTCTCGCAGTTTTAAGTGGGAGTGTGATATGAAGTCACAAAACAAGGAAGTGCATTTATGTGGTTTGTCATATGGCAGAAGTAGCCGCACTACTATTAATGAAATAAGACCACCATAGAGAGACAGTCCTACTTAACACAAATAGTTGAGGTCATGACTTCATTGTATGTGTATTGAAAACAATCATGGTTGAAACTTACCCCACTGTATGGGTGCTCTCTGATTTATTAAAGGACAAAATAGGTGTTTTTCAGTACCAAGAGAGCAGTTGCGAATGCAGCATTCAATATACTGTAGTTTACTTCCCCTTTCACCTTAAAAGTAAAATAAAAAAAATCATGGTTTATGGACTTCTTTACTGTGCCACTGCCGCAAACCCCGTATTGTTCATAGAGGCATTATCTCATCCATGCCCAGAAATACTTGGAGGGATAAAGATCTGTCGTATACTTAAAAAGTTCCTCTTGTGAAAGTTTTGGTCATTTATCGTGACAGAGAATGTAGGCATAGTAGAACAACTTGTTCTTTCATCTTTTGATTTTCATCCATTGAGAGACCTTTCCTTGTTATATGTTATCATGTAGGTTAACAAAATCTACGAAGAGTTGGAAGGGTACAAAAAAAAGCTTGTACGTGCTGAAACAATTTATGCAGAATCAAAGACAACCGGTAAACCGGAAGGAGTGAGACCCACAAACAAAATCGGCTTCCTAGGTCTTACTGGGGAAAAGGTGGACAGTATACAATACTACAGTGAGAAGATCAGTGAACTGACTCCAAAGCTTGAAGCTGAGCAGAAAGCCACCTTGAGAGATAAGCAGCAAGCAGCGGCTCTGGTCTTCTTTACCAATAGGGTGACCGCAGCCTCTGCAGCACAGAGCCTGCATGCCACAATGCTTGACACATGGAATGTGATGGATGCACCCGAACCTCGTCAAATGATATGGACTAATCTTACGATTAAGTTTTTCGAGCGACAGATACGGCAGTACATTATCTACATTATAGTGGCTCTGATCATTTTCTTCTTCATGATTCCGATCACATTTGTTTCAGCCTTTACGACTCTGCAAAATCTGAAGAAATATCTCCCATTTTTGGAGCCGATTGTGAAAATTGCAGTGATCAGAACTGTGTTGGAAGCTTATCTCCCTCAGATTGCGCTCATCGTGTTTCTGGCTTTGTTGCCCAAGTTGCTGTTGTTTCTGTCAAAGCTAGAGGGGATTCCTTCCCAGGGCCATATAGAACGTGCTGCCTCTGGAAAATACTTCTACTTCACGGTCTTGAATGTGTTTATTGGCGTTACTGTGGGTGGAACCTTGTTTGCTACATTCAAAGAAATTGAGAAAGATCCCAACTCTCTCCTCACAGTACTGGCGGCCAGTCTACCTGGAAATGCAACATTTTTCCTCACTTATGTTGCTTTGAAGTAAGATGTTTTTGTTCCTCCTCAGTCTTCTATTAACTTCTAACTTGCTGAGTGACAGATTCTGATTCTTATTTGATGCGAAAGGGAACATAAAGAAAAAAAATTGAGTTGGATTTGCTTATGTGTGCATTAGGGCAGTTTGTTATTCTCATAATTTGTACTTTGTTATTCTCATAATTTGTACTTTCTATGTTCCTTAAAATGAATTCCAGTTTCCTATAATCAATAGTATGGTTATATTTCACTTCATAGTTCTTGCATGGACTTTTTCCTCTGCTTTCTTGGTAGAGTGATGATGCTAATGTCTGAATTTGGGGAAATGGCCATCAGGTTCTTCGTTGGCTACGGTCTCGAGCTTTCTCGGATCGTTCCTCTGATTATTTTTCACTTGAAGAGGAAATACCTTTGCAAGACTGAAGCTGAAGTCAAAGAAGCATGGTATCCTGGAGATCTAGGATACGCGACCAGAGTTCCTGGGGACATGCTGATTGTCACGATTACCCTCTGCTATTCTGTCATTGCTCCTCTGATCATCCCATTTGGTGTTGTATACTTCGGCTTAGGATGGCTTATTCTTCGAAATCAGGTTGAGTGGCTAACTCAACGTCGTACTTTTAGTTTCAAGTAAAAAACTTTGCATGTCTTTGCCTCTTCTAGAGCATTCCTTAACTTTCATATGATCGTTTTGTTCGACAGGCACTTAAGGTTTATGTTCCATCCTATGAGAGTTACGGAAGAATGTGGCCGCACATGCATTTGCGAATCCTAGCTGCTCTTGTCCTTTACCAGCTCACTATGCTTGCCTACTTTGGGGCGAAGAAATTCTACTATGCACCTTTCCTGCTACCGCTGGTCATCTCGAGCCTTATCTTTGCCTATGTGTGCAACAAGAAGTTCTATCGCTTCTTCTGCTGCCCGGCACTGGAAGTTGCCTCGCACGGGCTGAAGGAGACGCCGCACATGGAGCGCATCTTCCGAACTTACGTCCCTCCCAGCTTGTGCTTGGAGAAGGTGGAAGATGACCGCTTTGAGGATGCTCTGTCTCATGGTTCAAGGGCGGGCTCGTTTGCTTGATGTAAATATCAGTATATTTCCTCCCCACTGGAATGTTTCTTTCTTGTGTTTATCAAAGCAGGCAAAACTTGTAGGAAGTTACGCTAGATTTGGCCAGTAATGTCATAGGAAGCGAATCTGTTTGTGTTTCATCTGTAGTTTCTAGTGTAGTTTTGTGCATCTTTTGTAAACGTGTTATTGTTCAAGAAAAGATAAAAGAGTGCTTTTATTCAGGTCTTCCCTTTCTGCTTAATTACTTTTAACTAATCTCATTTAATCATAGTTAGTAAGTGTTTTAGTGATAATTTTTAGTGTAATTTTGCGCATCTTTTGTAAACGTGTTATTGTTCAAGAAAAGATAGAAGAGTGCGTTTAGTCAGGTATTCCCTTTTTGCTTAATTTCTTTAACTGTCTCATTTAATCATGGGTCGTAAGTGTTTAAGTGGTAACTAATCTCATTTAATCATGGGTAGTAAGTGTTTAAGTGGTAACTCTTGATGTGTGGCTACAATACAAAGAAGACTCATAGAAATTACACCATATAATTTTAACTAAAATGACTTTTGTTAAAGACTAATTTCACAACACTAATTAGGGGCAAAAATACGAAAAAAAACAATTTGTCTAGGTACTTATAAGATTTATACTTCTAATCACACTTATTGCTGCTGAATGAATAAGTGTCCTTTTAACATGTTTTTTCATTAGAATACATAGAATGACATTGTGGGAAAATTGCCCAAGTGTCCTTTTGACATGTTATTTCATTAGAATACATAGAATGACATTGTTGGAAAATTGCCCAATCAGTCATAAAAATATATATTTAGTTCTAAACTTTTTAATTTTACTAATTTAGTTCTAAACCTTTGTGCAAAATTTCAATATGGTCACTCTGATCAATTTTTTATTGAAAATTGTTGACATAGCAATTTAGCCATCGCTGGCTATCTTATGCGGCACATCATCACGTTAGCAGTTTCCAATGAAACTTAGTCGGAAGGTCTAAATTGAAATTCCGTGCAAATGTTGAACACTGAATTGAATAAATTGTAAAGTTTATGATTTAATTAACATTCGTCAAGACATTTTGCCCATTTGTAATTTGTAATTCTCCCTCAGTGCAAGAAGGAGATGAGTGATGAAATGATGAGAGGCGGACACTACGTATGCTATAACTTTCATATAATGCTTACTTTGGTGTCGTTATAATTTCTATCAATAACTTAATGCCATAACTTTTAAAAGATGTCCACCACAAAAGCCACAAGTCTTAATGTTTTAACAAATTGTCAGACACTTTGGTGATCGATTGAAAATTTATGGCATAAAAGCGAGTGCCATATGAATGTTACGGTATTTGTGATGTCTATTTTCTCAGAAATGGTCATGTCTTTATTTAAACAAGGGGCAACTTTTTTTTTTTTTTTAAATTGTCAACAAATAAAAGTATTTTGTATCTACATCCCTTTATTATTAAAGAGATAACTGTATTATAATTTTTAAAACTTGTCATGAAGATGAAATTAAATCCTAAAATTTGTCACGAAAGTACAATTGAGCCCTAAAACTTTTAAAAAGAACAATCACATCCTAAAACTTATCAAATTGGTTTAGTCAAGTCTTTTTGTCGATTGACTTTCAAGACTCAATTATACTTTCATGACAAGTTATGTGATTTGATTGTATTTTTCAAATTTTTATGATTTAATTGCACTTTCGCGATAAGTTTTGGGGCTTTACTTAATACACTTATATCATTATTTTTTAAGGTCAATGCCACAAAAACCCAAATCTAGTATATTAGTGACAACAAAAACTAAATTGGTACACTCGTGATAAATTTATTCTCTATTAGTTTTTATTAAATTTTATCGTCAAATTACCGAATTGGATGACACGTGGCAGTTGACAAGTATACCAGTTTGGGGTTTTACCATTTATTTGTCACATGTATACCATTTTGTGATTTTGTATGATATTGATCCAATTTTAATGGAAATACAAATATATTAGTTTGAGAAATTTAATGCAGAAGTAATAGTTTAGAGTTTTTGGTTGTAAAAAAATTGACTCAGGTAAATTAATTATGGATGTAGCTATTCGGGGTTTTTCGTGATATTAATTTTATTTTTTTATGGTAGAAGTTAAGAAAAGGGCGTTCTTCGAAAAAGTTGATGGAAGAAATGGATAAAAGAAAATTACATGTCCGAAATTTGTGTTTGTCAATCAACGGAAAGCTAAGTCGGTGTCGACTATGATCTGGTTGAACTGGGTGGGTATGAACTGTCTACAGGAGTAGAAGCAAGGCACGTACCATTGACTAGTGACTACTACGCGTGAGGGCCGCGGGATTCGATTGCCGCTCGGACAAGAACCTCCCGCGATTCGCAGGTAAGCGGGTCAAGACAAGAAAGAGAACCCCCAAGCGAGCCGCGCAAGCAAGGAGCGAGGCGGCCCCACAGGCCAGCTCATCTCATCACTTCTCCTCCACAGCAGCCAGCTTTCTCTCTCCTCCTCTCTCCAGTCGACATGTTTTGCGTTATAATAACTCCGCCACCACCATAACACCCACACCAACCTCTTTCCAACCGTTGCTCGTCTTCCGAACCCACTTCGCATTCCGCGAGAAAGAAACTGTCTTTCTCTTCCCTCCCTGGCGCCGTGACGCTGTGAGGGAAGCGCTGTGCCGAGGCGGCAGGGTAGGCGGCAGCGGCGGCGGCGGCGGCGGCGGCGGCGGGGGATACCGAGATGGAACTCAGCGCGTTCCTGACGTCGATGAACACGTCCTTCGTGATCTTCGTCGTCCTCTGGGCACTCTTCGCGTGGCTCTCCCGCCGGCCCGGGAACAAGGTGGTGTACTACCCCAACCGCCTCCTCAGGGGCGTGGACCCCTTCGAGGGCGGCAACCGCGCCTCCCGCAACCCCTTCGCCTGGATCCGCGAGGCCCTCTCCTCCTCCGAGCAGGACGTCGTCGCCGTGTCCGGCGTCGACACCGCCGTCTACTTCGTCTTCCTCAGCACCGGTGAGTGGCCGTGCCGTGCCTTTTTTTTTTTTCTATTTTTTCCCCCGTTGTCTGTTCCTTTCTTGCTTTGTTTGGGTGCTTGTAATGTGACGTTGGTGGTTCTTCTGGGGGAGTAACGGCTGCCGGGGGCGTCGGGGTCCGTCGTTGTTCATGGGTTGGTTTGAACGCGGCGCTTGGGTGTGTCTTTTTGCAAATCGAGTGGGAGTCGTGGCTGTTCTTTCTGAAGATGATTGCTTCTTTTTCTGTTTTCTGGTGGTTCTCGGGTGAATAGGTTGCTTTACTTTTTTGTTGGTTTATCTTTCTTTTAACGGGTGCTGGTTTGGTTTGGCTCGTTTATGGTATATGATTTTCAGTCTGTTTGATGAATTTTAGTGGTTGATTTGGTTGCTAAATCATGCCTTTAGGACAATCCATTTCAAGGGCTACATTGACACTTCTCGCAGTATTTCGCTTTCATGCCATGGCCGGAATCCTATCCTGCATCACTTGATTAAATGCGCAATTTGTGCAGTAAGAAGTTAGACTCACCTAGACTGCAATACGAAAATAGGTCTTTTTTCGTGATCGTGAGTGGATTTTGAGTTTCTCGGGCCAAATATGTGTCCTTTTACTCGAGCATCAAGCCTTCAGCACCTGCAATTTGTGCTGCTCCATTATCCTAAATGATTGTCATCGCTCCTTTTCGTGACATGGTTAGTGAACCCAAGCGTTTTTGTGAACACATACTGTGGGGCTGGTGATACATACCACTTGCACTAACAGTTGTGCTTACCCGGAAGAGTTGATATTGAGGCACTCACCATACTTGCATTCTGTTGTTGCAGGAAATTAGCTACAATCAGATTTTGATGAGCATTCATGTTTGTAACCTCTCAAATTAGTTAGGCTTTGTGACATTTGTTTTTGTTTTTGTTTTTTTTTTTTTTTTTTTTTGGGGGGGGAGGATGGTTTTCTTCATTTTAAGGAGAAAAGAGAAGTAGATTTTCTATTTTCCTAAGAATTTTACCTGTGTAATCCCATATGTTGGATGGTAATGGGGGGTTGGCATTCTTAGTTACGTAAAAGTTCCGTGTACTAGCAGGCAATCTAATTATATCTGTCATCAGCTATCAATAATTACAGGCAATTGAAATTCTCGACACGAATGAGGTGGGACTTATAAAGAAGCCTAAAGTTGCCATTTCTCTGTTATCCTTTGCTTCTCGTTTGTGTATTCTCTACAATCACTCGATTTAATTTATGGCATACATATTAGTATTGAGGTCCCCTGGATGGTTAGAACTCTGTTTTGCATGTTTTAGAATCCATAATTGTGGAAGCTTTCACTTTAGTTTTTCTTGTATTGTTTTAGATGAACTCTTGTGCTTGTATATTTGAAACACTCTGCCGTCTGTAGAAGTGACAATCCTGAAGACTTTTTCCCTTTTTACTTCGTGACAGTGTTGGGAATATTAGTTTTATCCGGCATTGTGCTCCTACCGATTCTTCTACCTGTTGCTGTCACTGACAAAACTCCAATCGCATCATCAGACTCAACCAGCAATGGGACATTCAGTGATCTTGAGAAGTTGTCAATGGGAAATGTGGCAGTAAGTTTTAGAAATCTTGTACAAGGATTTTCTTTTTTCTCGTCTTGTCAAGGGTAGAGAGAAATGTTGCATTTCCTATTTCTACCGTAATTTTAGGACATTGATCGAAGTAGATTTTGGAAACTATGGAGGTATTCATCATATCATACTTGGTGGGGAAGGAATTGGTGGACGATGTTGTTGAGTAGAGAAAATCAGTGCTTGTTTTCTAAGTCACATTCTTTTGTATGTACAGGAGCAAAGTTCAAGGTTGTGGGCATTCCTGATAGCTACTTACTGGGTCTCAATTGTTGCATACTACCTGTTGTGGAAGGCATACAAACACGTTTTAGCTTTGAGAGCAGCTGCTTTAATATCTCCCGAAGTGAGAGCAGAGCACTTTGCTGTCCTTGTGAGAGACGTACCTCCTGCCCCAGAAGGTCAAATTATGAAGGAACAAGTTGATTCATATTTCAAGTCTATTTATCCCGATGCATTTTACAGGTCGATGATAGTGACTAATAACAAAGAGGTACGCTTTATAATGTTTCTTTCTAGAATACTCTATTTGTTCCTCAGTTGTTGCTATGCTAAGTCTTGCTATAAGTTCTGCAAACCTTGTCCTTTTTATAACTATATTGTCATGCATGTGAGTATATATTGCAACTATTTAAAGTATCTGGTTGCTGGCTAGAATACACAGAGGTGAGAATATCATAAAAAAGACCGTGTGGTTCCTGATGGTTAGTCTTTTAATGATTTCTCCACCACAGTGGCAGTGCAGCTAGTGCTATTTATCATGGTACTGGTTAGGAACTGCTGACCTGGCTTTGGACTATTTAGCTAGTGCTATCTAGTTGAGGAGGATTATAAATTACTGTGGGGCTTGATGAGTAATTATGTATTATTATGGGGCTGGATGAGTATTGAGCCCTTTTGTTATGTAGAGGTTCTCAAGGAGAGACCCAAGCAAAAGGGAGATAGCAGTTTGTTGGGCAGTTTTAAGTGGGAGTGTGATATGAAGTCACAAAACAAGGAAGTGCATTTATGTGGTTTGTCATATGGCAGAAGTAGCCGCACTAGTATTAATGAACCAAAATAAGACCACCATAGAGAGATAGTCCTACTAAACACAAATAGTTGAGGTCATGACTTCATTGTATGTGTATTGAAAACAATCATGGTTGAACCTTACCCCACTGTATGGGTGCTCTCTGATTTATTAAAGGACAAAATAAGTGTTTTTCAGTACCAAGAGAGCGGTTGTGAATGCAGTATTCAATAAACCGTAGTTTACTTCCCGGTCTACCTTAAAAAAAAAATAAAAAAAATCATGGTTTATGGACTTCTTTACTGTGCCACTGCCACAAACCCGTATTGTTCATAGAGGCATTATCTCATCCATGCCCAGAAATACTTGGAGGGATAAAGATCTGTTGTATACTTAAAGTTCCTCTTGTGAAAGTTTTGGTCATATATCGTGACAGAGAATGTAGGCATAGTAGAACAACTTGTTCTTTCATCTTTTGATTTCATCCATTGAGAGACCTTTCCTTGTTATATGTTATCATGTAGGTTAACAAAATTTACAAAGAGTTGGAAGGGTACAAGAAAAAGCTTGCACGTGCTGAAGCAATTTATGCAGAATCAAAGACAAATGGCAAACCGGAAGGAGTGAGACCCACAAACAAAACCGGCTTCCTAGGTCTTATTGGGGAAAAGGTGGACAGTATAGAATACTACAGTGAGAAGATCAGTGAACTGACTCCAAAGCTTGAAGCTGAGCAGAAAGCCACCTTGAGAGATAAGCAGCAAGCAGCGGCTCTGGTCTTCTTTACTAACAGGGTGACCGCGGCCTCTGCAGCACAGAGCCTGCATGCCACAATGCCTGACAAATGGATTGTGATGGATGCACCTGAACCTCGTCAAATCATATGGACTAATCTTACGATTAAGTTTTTTCAGCGACAGATACGGCAGTACGTCATCTACATTATAGTGGCTCTGACCATTTTCTTCTACATGGTTCCGATCACGTTTGTTTCCGCCTTTACGACTCTGGAAAATCTGAAGAAATATCTCCCGTTTTTGAAGCCGATTGTGGATATTGCAACGATCAGAACTTTGTTGGAAGCTTATCTCCCTCAGATTGTGCTCCTTGTGTTTCTGGCTTTGTTGCCCAAGTTGCTGTTGTTTCTGTCCAAGCTAGAGGGGATTCCTTCCCAGAGCCATATAGAACGTGCTGCCTCTGGAAAATACTTCTACTTCACAAGTTTGAATGTGTTTATTGGCGTTACTGTGGGTGGAACCTTGTTTGCTACATTCAAGAGAATTGAGAAAGATCCCAACTCTCTCCTCACAATACTGGCGGCCAGTCTACCTGATAATGCAACATTTTTCCTCACTTTTGTTGCTTTGAGGTAAGATTTTTTTGTTCCTCCTCAGTCTTCTATTAACTCCTAACTTGCTGAGTGACAGATTCTGATATTCTTAATTTGATGCGAAAGGGAACGTAAAGAAAAAAAATTGAGTTGGATTTGCTTATGTGTGCATTAGGGCAGTTTGTTATTCTCATAATTTGTACTTTCTATGTTCCTTAAAATGAATTCCAGTTTCCTATGGCCATCATGAAATCAATAGTATGGTTACGTTTCACTTCATAGTTCTTGCATGGACTTTTTCCTCTGCTTTCTTGGTAGAGTGATGATGCTAATGTCTGAATTTGGGGAAATGGCCATCAGGTCCTTCATTGGCTACGGTCTTGAGCTTTCTCGGATCGTTCCTCTGATTATTTTTCACTTGAAGAGGAAATACCTTTGCAAGACTGAAGCTGAAGTCAAAGAAGCATGGTATCCTGGAGATCAAGGATACGCGACCAGAGTTCCCGGAGACATGCTGATCGTCACGATTACCCTCTGCTATTCTGTCATTGCTCCTCTGATCATCCCATTTGGTGTTGTATACTTCGGCTTAGGATGGCTTATTCTTCGAAATCAGGTTGAGTGGCTAACTCGACGTCGTACTTTAGTTTCAAGTCAAAGACTTTGCACATCTTTGCCTCTTCTAGAGCATTCCTTAACTTTCATATGATCGTTTTGGTCGACAGGCACTTAAGGTTTATGTTCCATCCTATGAGAGTTACGGAAGAATGTGGCCGCACATCCATTTGCGAATCCTAGCTTCTCTTGTCCTTTACCAGCTCACTATGCTTGCCTACTTTGGGGCAAAGAAATTCTACTATGCGCCTCTCCTGCTACCGCTGGTCATCTCGAGCCTTATCTTTGCCTACGTGTGTAACAAGAAGTTCTATCGCTCCTTCTGCTGCCCAGCGCTGGAAGTTGCCTCGCACGAGCTGAAGGAGACGCTGCACATGGAGCGCATCTTCCGAGCTTACGTCCCTCCCAGCTTGTGCTCGGAGAAGGTGGAAGATGACCACTTCGAGGATGCTCTGTCTCGTGTTTAAAGGGCGGGCTCATTTGCTTGATGTAAATATCAGTATATTTCCTTCCCACTGGAATGTTTCTTTCTTGTGTCTATCAAAGCAGGCAAACTTGTAGGAAGTTACACTAGAATTGTTACAGTATATCATAGGAAGCGAATCGGTTTGTGTTTCATCTGTAGTCTTTTGTAAACGTGTTATTGTTCAAGAAAAGATAAAAGAGTGCTTTTAGGCAGGTCTTCGCTTTCTGCTTAATTACTTTTAACTAATCTTATTTAATCATCGATATTAAGTGTTTTAAGTGGTTACTCTTGATGTGTGGCTACAATAAGACTCCCGTAGAAATTACACTATATAATTTAACTAAAATGACTTTTGTGAAAGACTAATTTCACAACACTAATTAAGGGGAAAAATAGGAAGAAACACGATTTGTCTAGAGACTTAAAGAATTGACATCGCGGATATTACATGAAAACAACCTACTCTGTATTTCATAGATTTACACTTCTAATCACACTTACTGCTGCTTAACAAGTGTCCTTTTAACGTGTTTTTTTATTAGAATGTGTAGAATGACATTATGGGAAAATTGCCCAATCAGTCATAATAATGTAAATTAACTTTTAATTTTATCAATTTAATTCTAAAACTTTGCGCAAAATTTCGATATGATCACTCCAATCAATTTTTGTTGAAAATTGCCAACATAATGGTCTAGTCATTGCCGGTTATCTTACGTAGCGTATTGCCACGTTAGCGGTTTCTAGTGAAACTTGGTGACAAGGTTTATATTGAAATTTCATGCGAATGTTGAACACTAAATTGAAGTTTATAACTGAATTGACATTCGTACTATATGATCAGAATTGACCGGACAATGTGCCCATTTGTAATTTGTATTTTGTAATTTGTAATTTGTAATTTGTAATTTCCTCAGTGCAAGAAGGAGATGAGTGATGAAATGATGGGATGAGGACACCACACATGCCATAACTTTCATATAATGCTAACTTTGGTGCCATAACAATTTCAATCGATAACCTAATGCCATAACTTTTAAAAGATGTCCACCACAAAAGCCATAAGTTTTAACATCCTAAGAAATTTTCAAACATTTAGGTGATTAATGGAAAAGTTATGGCCCAAAAGTGAACATTTTCTAAAGTTATGACATTGATTAAAATGTTATGGTACAAAAGTGTCATATGAATATTAAGGTACTTGCTGTGTCTTTTTTTTTTTTTTTTTTTTCAGAAATGGTCATGTCTTTGTTTAAACAAGGGGCAATTTTTTTTTTTTTTTTTTTTTAAATTTGTCAACAAATAAAAGCATTTCGTATCTACATCCATTTATTATTAAAGTGACAAGTGTATTAGAATTCCTAGAACTTGTCATGAAGATGAAATTAAATCATAAAACTTATCATGAAAGTATAATTAAGTTCTAAAACTTTTAAAAAAAAGTAATCAAATCCTAAAATTTGCCAAATTGGTCCAATCAAATCCTTACATCAATTGCTTTTTAAAAGTTGCAAGACTCAATTGTACTTTCGTGACAAGTTTTATGACATAATTGCATTTTTAAATTTTTTATAACTTAATTGCACTTTTGCGATAAGCTTTAGAGTTTCAGTGCACATTTATACCATTATTTTTTAAGATTAATGCCACAAAAACCCAAATCTGGTGCATTAGTGACAAAAAAAAATCAAATTGATATACCCGTGACAAATTTACCCTAAGTTAATTTTTATTAAATTTTATCATCAAGTTACTAAATTGAATGACACGTGACAGTTGACGGGTATACGAATTTGGGGTTTACCATTTTGTGATTTTTATGGCATTAATCTAATTACAAATGTATTAGTTTGAGGAATTTATTAAAGAAGTATCAGTTTGGAATTTTTGGTTGTCAAAAATTAGCTTAGGGTAAATTAATTATTGATACTGTTTGTGGTTTTTGGTGATATTAATTTTATTTTTTATGGTAGATGTTAAGAAAAGGGATTTCTTCGAAAAGATGTATCAGGCGATGAAATTTCAAGTGACAAGTTGATGGAAGAAATGAACGAAAAAAAAATAATTACATATATGAAATTTGTGTTTGTCAATCAACCAAAAGCTAAGTCGTCGTCGACTCTGATTTGTTTGAACTGGGTGGATATGAACTGTCTACAAAAGTAGCAAGGCACATACCGTTGACTACTCTTGGTCACCACGCATAGCCAAAGTAGACACTTATTAGTTTTTTTGGGGGAAATAAAAATGGAATGTTTGAATTTTTATATTTTTGGAATCCCCTTCCAAATGTCTTGGTCAAGGTATTAAATATTTGGGTTAATACCCTGAAAAACCCAAACTGGTACACTTGTAACAAATTTATCCAAAACTATTTTTTGACCACCAAAAACCTCAAACTGGTATACCTTTGACAAATTTATCCCAAACTGGTATACTTGTGACAAATTTACTCTCTGTTAGTTTTCGTTAAATTTTACTGTCAAATTATTAAGTTAAATGACACGTGACAGTTGACTGGTATACCAATTTGGAATTTTATGATCCGTTTGTCGTAGTTTACAATTTTTGTGATTTTTTTGTGGTATTAATTCAATTTAGCGGAGGGTATATCAGTTTATGGTTTTTTGCGGTCGAATAAATTAGTTTGGGATAAATTTGTCACAAATGTACAAGTTTATGGTTTTTTTATGGTCAGTCGGGGTAGATTTGTCACAGGTGTACCGATTTGGAATTTTTCATGGTAAAAAAAATAGTTTGAGGTAAATTTGTCACATGTGTACTAGTTTGGGATTTTTCAGCGTATTAACCCTAGAAAACAGCTCTTTTTCGATATAGTACAAGCGTGATGTGAAGTGCGATGAATCTGTGCATGTAGTGCATGTTCTAAAGTTCCAGCATTTCAAAACCAAGTGAGATAGCCTCTCAAAGCTATCATAAGCGGCTGCAATCGTGAGGATAACGCATATGTGAACAGTTGGCCAAACACATACTATGACTCATAGCACTTTTTTCTAATAGTTGCATTATTTTAATGTTGAAAGGAAGTATCAAACAAGCTTGGTAGCAAACAAGCTTGTGAGCTTTGTTGTTTAAAAAAAGAGAAATAAGTATGTGTTAGGACTAGAATTAGCACCTAGAGGGGGGGTGAATAGGTGACTAAAGCGATTTTAGCAATTTAATCCGAATAAGAAATTAATGAATTAAAAACAACAATCGCTGCAAATGAAAGTAATGAAAGATAAAAGGATTAGGGAAAGAGAATCAAGACTCAGTTTTATAGTGGTTCGGCTTAGACCAAGCCTACGTCCACTCTCCGCACGGACAGCCATTCGGGCTGGATTTCACTAAGAATCAAAAAGAGTGTTTACGCCTCTCACGCTCTTGAGTCCACACAAGTGTAGAAACTCTACTACATTTCCTCAAGGTCTCACCACACTATGGTCTCTCTTTTGATTACATGTATTGCTCGAAGAATAAGATCACAAAAATAACATGGAGATTCAGACTTTGGAATTCTTCTATTCGGCACCCTTCAACAACTTGAGCGTCTCTCTTATACACTTCTTCATGCCTTCATTACCGTTGGCACATTCCAAAGAAGTTCTTCCAATCAACCCGTTGGACAGAATCAATTTGGAGAGATCTCGAGCTCTTTAAGGTAAGTGTAGATAGCCCATCAATCCCGCCGCCCATACAATCGGGATCTTGGTTTCCATAAGTAGAACTTTCCAAATAAGTTGTGAATCTTTAGAGAATCTATATATATTCGAATACGAATATAAAATCTTGTAGTGCTGATTCCGGTCGAAAGATATTCCTTAACCGTTGAAGTAAAAACTATATAGAATAAGAATAGAAGTTTTTATATTGTCGGTCCTGAAACCGTCCCATGAGAGTAGACTTTGAAACTTGAGTCTTGTTAGCTTCGAGACTTTGATCTTCGACTTTGCCGAGTGAGTCTGCAAGTCTTTAGACTAGACCGAGAGAAATGTTTTGTCAACTTCAAAATCTCTCAAGAGAATTTATCCAACAATCTCCCCTTTTTGATGGTGACAAAACTTTCCCGCATTTGAATACTATTGCCCCGCAAAACAACTTTCAAGCTAGTAAAGATATCTCATAAAGGATTAGAATAAGAATAGTATAAGATGTCCTGTACACAGATGTCATGTACACAGACTTACCCTGTACACAGATCTGCATCCACAGAAACCTCATTAGTCATGTGCAGACATTACTATCTTTATCTAATGCAGTAGTAAGCAAACATTCAAAAAACTCAAGATAAAGTCAAAATGTCAATCACAAACATAACAAACTATTAAATCCAAATTTTTTTTTAGAAATGAAGGTTTGGGTTTGGGTTTGGTTTGGAATGAGAATAGAATGAAGAATGAAAATCTGAAAATCTGCCCTGCGTAGTCTTCTCCCCTTTTTGTCGGCATTAAAAGTAAGAAAATCAAGAAGCACGAGGAATGCGAACAAGTTGAAAGTCCTCCATAGACTTGACAGTTCCTTCTAGCTTCCTTAAGTCTTCTTGTAGTTGAGCGAGAGCAGTGCCTTTTGCTGTGTCCTGAACCCGACGTTGAACATCTTTAAGCTGATCATGCAAGGAGATGAACATAGCATGATTCTCATTCTCAAGAGTCTGAAATTCACACCCCATAGCATATATTTGGCCTTTGAGCTCCAAATGATGTCAAGCAACCTTCGAAATCTCCCGAATTGTCGGGCCCGTGTGCTTGCGTCAACTCGGTCCGATGGTGGAGTTAAGCTAGTGTGAATATCGCGGGGGAGATCAATGTTTGGAGATGATGCCTCTCCCTCGGAAAATGAGCAGCATGAACATCTTCGCATCGGGAGGCGATCTACTCACACTTGCACTGGTAAATGTCAAGAGAAGAGGAGTACTTTCTCTTTGGATATTTCCCCCTGTTTCAATGCCTTCTGGAGGGGAGAAGTACTCTTCTTTCTGAGGAGTTTCCTTAGTGACAAGATGTTGTTGATCCTCCTTTTCTGCTTGAGAATCTGTTTTGGCTTGTGAGTCTCGCTGGTTGATGCCGAGAGTCCTTTCTTTGGGCTCTTCCTCTTCATCTTTTTTCTTCTTTTTCTTCTTCCTCTTTCTCTTTCTCTTCTTCCTCTTCTTCTTTTCCTCTTCTTCTTCCCCGTAAGGATTCCTTTTCCTGGTTTCCTTTTCGCTTTCTCTCGCAAATTGTTGTTCTCGGAACAACCGATACAGAGCAGTAAAACCGAGAAACAAAGGCGAGATAGGCATATCATCCTCATCATCTTCATCCTCCAAGATGATTGCCCTCCTCTTCTTGATAGGACCCAGCCACGGGTTCCTTTCCTTTCCTCTTTGCAAAGAGAAGAGTCTCGGTCTGGTCTTAACAGGGGTTTGCTCCTTGAACTGCTCCAGCTTCTTGCTGAGTTCTTTCAGACGCATCTTTGTAATCATCCTCAATCCGATGACCATTTGATCAATAGTCTTCACAGAGAGAATGTGGGGAGGCTGAATGTTCAAATGTCTGAAAAGACTGGTGATGAGAGCAAAGATAAGGGAGTTTTCCCTTGTCCTTCACCATAGACCCGTACATGTGAAACATGATAGTGTGTGGCGAGAGAAGTTAAGACCGATCTTGATTGCATACATCAATTTTGCTTCGAGATGGACACATCTCGTCTTTGAAGTTGATTTAGGTCTAAGACAGCTTGATCACTATCTTGTGAAGCAAAGTGTTCGTAGCATTCATCCCGGAGTAGGAGAGACGACCTTCTCGCGATTCTCGTCTCTCGCAAGTTCCGTACTGCAGAACTCACGACATAGAAATTGATTGGAAAGCTTCTCTTTCCACACCAATTACATCCGCCGAGTGTCCGTGTCAACCACATATTCTCTATCTCTCACACCGAAAGAAAACTATTGGCATCAAGAAAACCGAGATTGGAATAAAAGTATGCGGTTAATCTCGAATAGGCAACCTCGCTCTTAGTACAGAAATTGTGAAGTTGAAGTTTCTCAAACTTCTCCCTCGATTGATGCTCAACAGATCCAGAAATCAAAATCCACCGTTCGTGGGTTCATCACCCCACGCTTTAGCAATTTCCCATACACTTTCTTGTGTTCCTCCGATCGAAACAATTCATCCTTCTTTCCTCGAAGAGTTGCAGCCACACCCATCCTAGGCTTAAAATGTATAAACATATTCTCATCATCATCTTTCCCCTCAGGCTGATTTACACTACTAAAGCGAGGGTCACTAGGAAAGTTCGCAAATGTCTTTGCTGTAGTTCCAACAGGAACAACGCCCGATCGCTCCATCACAGTGAGAAAATGTGTCTCATTTCTATAGCCTTTCTCTTTCAAAACTCATCAATGAAAGTCATTGCAGAATCTCCTTCCTTCAACGTTGAATAGAGCCTATAAACAAATGCGTGGCTTAAGGGTTCTTATAGATTCAACATCTTCAATGATTTCTTCTGCATGTTGAGGATGACGAACATGTGATCTAGTCGAGGAGGTGCACTGTTGAGATTGTTGGTGCGTCTGTTCTCTTGGAAAGTCACTTTCTTCTGTGAGATCAAAATGCGTAGGCCCCTCACCGAGCCCCGTGGTCCCCCATTGCTATTCTTGAAGATTTCATTTGGAAAGACATTGTCGCTTTCTTGGATGGAACTTTCACACTTGTGTCGCAAGAAAGTCAAAAACTTGAGAAGTAGAAATTGAGGAGAGAAATTCCAGAGAGTGAAAAGCTTTTGAACTAGGGTTTCTGGGTAAAGTAAAACGGAGAAGGAGAAGGAGAAGGAGTATAAAAGGTAATCGAATCGTAGTAACTGAATCGTCGCAAAGAAATTCCTTTTGAAAAATAACCGCCTTAATAAATCGATAACTACCCTTTTTAAGATAAACCGCCTTAATAAACATGATTATACGTACAAACTTACCTTTTCGAGATAATAGATTAAGTAAATAGATGAACTTACAAATAGTGTCGATTGGTATTCCAAGTCTACAACTTTTGAGTTTGATACGCCGTCGACTTTTAGATTCTCGAGTCCGAGCTTCAATAGTCTTCAAGAGATAAAATATTGAGTCTTGAGCGAATAGACTCAAATAAGCTTTTCTCAAGCGGCTTTGTGAAGATGTTCCGCGCTGATTCTTTGAGTCAATAAATTGTATCAAGACTTCTTTGTTCGAACATGATCTCTTATACAATGATGTCGAATCTCAATATGTTTTGCTCTTGAATGTAGGATAGGATTCTTTGTAAGATTGATTGCGCTGGTATTGTCACATTTGATCTCTCGTGCAAGAGTCTTCAATACCAAAGTCTCGTAGTTGTTGTTTTATCCATAGTATTTGAGAACAAAGAACTTCCAAGTGCTACGTATTCGTGCTTCTGTTGAAAGAGCCACGCACTTTGTTTTCTTGAAAACCAAGATACTGCCCTGTTACCAAGTAATTGACAAGTTCCTGAAGTACTTTTTCTTTCAACTCTACAACATTTCCTTTAGAGAAACCACTTTGAATTAAGAAATTACTTAGCCTTTCATACCAAGCTCGAGGAGCTTGTTTTAATCCATATAAAGCTTTCTTCGCCCGAACACCGAGTCCGGTTTCTTTGAGTCTTCAAATCCAGGAGGTTGTTCCACATAGACTTCTTCTTGAATAAATCCATTCAGAATGCGCTTTGACATCCATTTGAAATAACCCGAAATTCTTATAACATGCAAAAGCAAGTAGTAATCGATTGCTTCTAACCTTGCTACTCGGAGCATAAGTCTCATCATAGTCTATCCCTTCTTCTTGCGTGTATCCTTTAGCCACGAGTCTTGCTTTGTTTCTTGTCACTTTGCCTTTTTCATCAACTTTGTTTTTGAAAACCCATTTAGTTCCAATAACAGATTTACCTTTTGGTTTAGGAGTTAATTCCCAAACATCGTTAATACTGAATTGTCTGAGCTCTTCTTGCATTGCTTCAATCCAGCTTTCATCGCCTAAGGCTTCTTCAATATTTTTGGGTTCTATTTCAGAAATAAGTGCAACGGCACTAGACTCTTCTTGCCTTTTGGATCTTGTACGAATTCCCTCATTAATGTTCCCAATAATGAGTTCTTCGGGATGACTGGACTTGTGCTTCCAGTTACTGGATGGTCTGATAGGTTGTTGATCATTTTCTTGAGTTGATTCTTCACCAACAACTTGTTGTACCGCATCTGGATTTTGACCGCTTTATGGGAGATAGATCTAGCGAGTCCGGAATCGCATTCTCGATTCTTCGCCTGTATTGGCTGAACTTGTGGAGAGTCTTGAAATTTGACGTTCATTGATTCTTCCACAGTCTGAGTCTTCTTGTTGAATACTCTATAGGCTTTGCTTGTAGTTGAGTAACTAAGAAAGAATCATTCATTTGATTTTTCTTCAAACTTACCAACTCGATCATTTGCATTCTTCAGAATAAAGCATTTATGGCCAAATACTTGAAAATAAGAAACAATTGGTTTCTTTTCTTTAAAAATTTCATAATGGGTTTTCTCAAGAATTGGTCTTAAAAATACTACGTTAATAATATAACAAGCCGAAAAACAAACTTCAGCCCAAAACCTTGAAGAAATATTACTTTCTATTAAAAGAGTTCTTGCCATTTCTTGTAAAGACCTATTTTTCCTTTCCACAACCCCATTCTCGTTCGGTGTGTATGGAGAGGAGAATTTGTGCTGAAAACCGTAATCATCACGTAATTTAGTAAAGTCTTGATTTTCAAACTCACCTCCATGGTCTCGTACGAATGCTTGAGATAGTGTAACCTTTCTCATTCTCGCACCTTCTTAGCAAACTTTGAAAAGAGAGAGAAAGTCTCGAGACTTACTTGAAAGAAAGTAGTCCCAAGTAAATCGTGAATAATCATCCACTATTACTAGGCGTAACCTTTTTCCACCAATGCTTTGCGTTCTAGTAGGTCCAAATAAGTCCATATGCGTAAGCGCAAGACACGATTAGTGGAAACTTTACTTATTGGCTTGTAAGAGTTTCTAACCTGTTTACCCAGTACGCATGGTGTGCAAGTAATTGAGAATAGGCAATCCTCGAACAAGTTTCTTGGAGGAGATCTTGCTGATTTGCTTCATATTGGTATGGCCAAGTTTTCTGTGCCATAAATTAGCTTCATCTTGTACCGATATCAAGCACGTGATCTTTCATGATTTACATCCGGAAGATAGATATTTCCATGTCTTCGTCCGAAAAGATTGAGTAAAGTCTTTACCGATTCCCGAGCACGTTCCTTCCCGGAAATTGATCTTGAATCCAAGATTATCACACACAACCGGCTTATGCTAAGCAAGTTGTAATTTAATCCTTCAACTAAGGAAACATTCTTTATTGACAGACTTCCAATCTTTATCGTTCCATGACCAATGATTCTTCCTTTGTTGTTACCTCCAAAGGAAACTTTTCCTCCATCTTTCGGTCAAGTTTTATGAAGCAACTTGAGTCTCCCCGTCATATGTCTTGAGCAGCCACTATCTAGATACCATTTAATCTCCTTTTTGATAGTGACCTCGCAATTAAAAAGAATTCAAGCTTTCTTTGGTACCCACATCATCTTGGGTCCGAAGAGTTAGAGCAATAAACAGTCTTTGCCCAATTCCTTTTAACAGTCTCCAAAACCAAAGGACATTCTTTCTCAAAATGTTCTGAGCTTTGACACTTGGAACATTTCAAGGCATTTCGCCAACAAAATTTTTACAAAGACTTTCGGAAATGATTTTTATAAACAATTATGGTTGGTCTTTGTTTGATTCTTTCCTTCACCTTTGGAAAATCAATTAGAGGAATAGTTTCGAAGTCATACCAAGACCTAACTTATCAAAGTAGGGTCTTTGTATAGAAAGAATCTTATCCAACTTTTCAGAACCATTTGAAAATCTTTTTGATATATTAGAAATATCATTTTTCAAAAGATTATTTTCTTTGGAAACAGTCCGAGTTTTCTTTCAAGACAAGAAAGTTGTTTTCTAACTTTTCAAACTTCTCTTTCCAAAGTTTTTCCTGTTGCTTCAATGTAGAATTTTCCTTTTTCAATTCGGAGATCCTCTTAAGAGAAGTTTTTAGACTAAGACAAAGTTCATCAATATATTTCAAAACTTTGACAGGGATTTTTAGATTACTAACCTCGAGTTCACTTTGTCATTCGAGTCAGTATTCGAATCAAGGTTTGAGTCCGAATCGATTTTGCCATTAAACAGATATTGGCATAATCGTCATCACTTTCTTCACATTCGCATCACTCAGGGTCTCTCGCTTTGAGTGCTTTCCCGTATTTCTCTCTTTCCTTTTTTCTTCTTTAACGAGGACAACGGTTGGGTCTCGATGTGTCCCTTTTTCTTGCATTCAAAGCAAGTCACTTCTTTGATAGAGTCATCTTCCTCTCGTTGATTTGTTTTGAAACCTTTGTGAGCTTTGTTTCTTCCAGTTGAATTTTCTTCCTTTTCTCGTTCAACTTTCTGAATCTCTTTATCATGAGTGCCGGTTCTTCATCATCTAGATCTTCTTCGTAGTCCGTAGCATCGAATAGTCATTAGACTTTAAGGCAATAGATTTCTTACCTTTTGAATCTTCCTCTTCGTTGGTTTGCTCTACTTCATAAGATTGAAGAGTCCCAACCAGGTTCGTCTACGAGAGTGGAGCAATCCTCTCGTGTCTCTCTTATTGATGTTTTTATGTAATTCCGCCTTTAGAGAGTCCTTGTAGGAGTTTGTTGACCTTCATATGTCCCGAGATTGGATGTCCCCGATATTCAAGACCATTCACAATTTCAAGAAAGCGACTAAACATGTCAGTTATTGATTCTCCTGATCTCATCTTAAAGACTTCATATTGTCCCAAAAGAATGTTGATCCTTGTCTCTTTCACTCGATCAGTCCCTTCATAGGTAATGTGAAGCCTATCCCAGACTTCTTTTGCTGTACCACAAGAAGATATTCTGTTATACTTAGTAGGGGATAAAGCACAATATAAGGAGTAAATGGCTTTAGCGTCAAGAGTCCTGTCTTTGGTGATTTCTTCTTGAGTCATTAGAATGGGATTAGCAACTTCTTTTCCTCTCTCTCGATTCTCGATGCAACAGCGGAATGATTCCTTTATCTACCACTTCCCATTCCAAAGGATCTTTCGATCTTAGGAATGCTTTCATCTTGTTTTTCCATATGCTTTGTAGTCTTTTCCATCAAAGTATGGATGTCTGGTATTGCTTTGACCTTCAACCAACCCCGTAGGTAACATACTAGCCATAGATCTTTTACTCGAAGTAAAGACACTTCTTATAAACGAGTACACAAGCTCGATACCAATTGTTAGGACTAGAATTAGCACCTAGAGGGGGTGAATAGGTGACTAAAGCGATTTTAGCAATTTAATCCGAATAAGAAATTAATGAATTAAAAACAACAATCCCCGCAAATGAAAGTAATGAAAGATAAAAGGATTAGGGAAAGAGAATCAAGACTCAGTTTTATAGTGGTTCGGCTTAGACCAAGCCTACGTCCACTCTCCCGCACGGACATCCATTCTCGGGCTGGATTTCACTAAGAATCAAAAAGAGTGTTTACGGTCTCACGCTCTGGAGTCCACAAAGGTGTAGAAACTCTACTACACTTCCTCAAGGTCTCACCACACTATGGTCTCTCTTTTGATTACATGTATTGCTCGAAGAATAAGATCACAAAAATAACATGGAGATTCGACTTTGGAATTCTTCTATCCGGCACCCTTCAACAACTTGAGCGTCTCTCTTATACACTTCTTCATGCCTTCATTACCGTTGGCACCTTCCAAAGAAGTTTTTCCAATCAACCCGTTGGACATAATCAATTTGGAGAGATCTCGAGCTCTTTAAGGTAAGTGTAGATAGCCCATCAATCCTGCTCGCCCATACAATCAGGATTTTGGTTTCCATAAGTAGAACTTTCCAAATAAGTTGTGAATCTTTAGAGAATCTATATATATTCGAATACGAATATAAAATCTTGTAGTGCTGATTCCAGTCGAAAGATATTCCTTAACCGTTGAAGTAAAAACTATATAGAATAAGAATAGAAGTTTTTATATTGTCGGTCTGGAAACTGTCCATGAGAGTAGACTTTGAAACTTGAGTCTTGTTAGCTTCAGACTTTGATCTTCAGACTTTGCCAATAGAGTCTGCAAGTCTTCAGACTAGACTGAGATAAATGTTTTGTCAACTTTAAAATCTCTGAAGAGAATTTATCCAACACATTGGAAGTCCTAAAACTTATAATAAAAGTATAATTAAATCATAAAATTTGTCAAATTGGTACAATCAAGTTTTTCTATTCACTCTGTTCAATTTGGCTAAGTGAAGATGCTGATGTGGTTAAAACGAATTCATTTTAATATAAATATGATTTGGTAATACAAACTTTATAAAAGTTATATTAAAAAAAATTAAAAAACTACAAAAAGAACCATAAAAAAAGTAGGAAAAATGTAGGTGAGGGTTGCAAGCCCTTGTCGTCATTGCCCTAGGGATGATTGGGGGGAATGGTTGGCAACTAGCAACCCTTGCTGATCATAAGTAAGGGCTTGTAGTTTCTTGTCTAGATTTAGGTAAGGCACCAACCCTTGGCCAAGGCTAGGTGATACTTGCTTACCATTCCCCTACCATCGCTAGCCCTTCTTAGCGATGGTGAGGCGGCGGCAAGGGTTTGAGGGTTTTTTTTTTTTTTTTTTTTTTTTTTTTTTTGTTTTAAGTTTGCTTATTTTTAATAAAATTAAAATAAATTTTATAAAAAAATCAGATTTGATCAAAATGATATCGTTTCAAATATGTCATCACCATGTAAGAGAAAGAATAATTAAAAAATTCAGATCAGCATTTTTCGCTAGACAAGTTGGACAAAGCAAATGGAAAGATTTGTTTCCATTAATTTGATAAATTTTACAACTTAATTGTACTTTTTGAAAATTTTAAAACATAATTGCACTTTCATGACAAATTTTAGAATCCCCTCCTTAGAATCCCCCCCCCTCCCCCACCCAAAAAAAATAATAAGAGAGAGGCCACTTTGTATATCAACATTTTGATTTCCTTCTTAATCTTGCGAGATAGCTTTGGTTTTTACTATGTTTCAAATTCCCCCTAGCAGGGCTTGAGCTAGTCTCATCTTCCCCTTCATATGTTATTGATTTTTTTAAAAATTTTCTTGGTCTTTTCTTTTCTTTCCCGATAAATATCTAAGAGCTCTTTTCTTTCGGTTTAGTTCTAAATCTGAGAGTTTGAACCCTCCTAATCTAGTTCCAGACCTAGAAGTTCTTTTCTCCCGATTTAGATATGGGAGTATAATAGTGTGTTTGGGGATCCGATATCCTTGTGTGCTGTCCATGTACAAGTCCTTCGCCTTCAATTTCAATGATGATCTCAAAAACTCTAGCATTTCGTTGAACTATGAAGATTAGCTCTTCAAAATGTTAGATCTGTGTTTATTCAACCTATTTTGATTGTCTCTGTATGATGCAGAGGAAGCCGAACTTAGGCACGCACTGCCAACTAGCAATGCTTTCTTGTTTTTCGGATTTGGCCTTTTTTTTTTTTTTTTTTTTTTTTGGGTAGTATTTTGGCCTTTACTCTGCTTTGATTTGTTTTGTCATGAAGTCTATGTCCTTTTTATATATCATTTTTAGTAAAAAATACACTTTTCTTTTGACCAAAAAAAAAAAAAAATTCCTCTTGGCACGCTCTATTCAATATCTAAACAATAATATGATAGTTTTTCAAATTAAAGGAAAAATAACAGTGTATTTGTTTCAAGAAAAGAATCATAATAAAGAAAAATGTTTTCCTAGAATATCGATTTCAAGAAAAATGTTTTCCCCTTTTTAGATTATGGAATCCGTTTTTCCTATTTTAAGCATGAATATTTTCTTAATCCATATTTGATTTTCCATTAATTAATCATTTTTAGCTAATCACTTGAAAGTCCCAAAAACTAATTTGTGGAAAGTTTTTTAACTCAAAAAAACAGACCCAAAGATGTGGTTATTGGGGCAAAACGAAGTGAAGTCACGAAAATTAGAAAAGTAGAACAATTGGGCAAGGTCTCTCAATAGATAGTCTTAAATATAGTGATTTCGCGAATAAATACGTAATCTTATATAGCTGGCTATAAAGGAGGTCCTATCCTCGGAATATGGAAAAATTACGAATTCACTCCTTGTCAACTCCTAACTTTGGTGACCCTTTATTGGATAGAAATTGACCCTGGCTCCTAAACAAAAATATTATTGAATTGCATATTAGGAGCATTTGCACTGTTAACACACATAAACTGCATTATGATTGGACTAATTTAAGCACGGAAGCTCTGAGCTTAATTTAATATCTATATTGAACCCACGAGATTGTAATTTTTGGCCAAGCCCATTGAGGGCGCGTTTAGTAACCATTCTATTCCCGGGAACAATTTCTAATTAGAAATGATTTTTTTATTATGTTCCCGAGAATAATTTTTAAGCATTTTAAGCTGTTTGGTAACTGTTTAAAACTTTTATTCTTGGAATAGAATTACTGTTGGTACCGTTCTGAAAATTTCTAATTCAAATAATTTTCTTTTAATTTTTTAATAATTTTTTTTTTTTCCTTTTCCTCTTCTTTTCCTTCTCCTTCTTCTCCTTCTCCTTCTGCTTCTTCTCCTTCTGCTTCTTCTCCTTCTTCTTCTCCTCCTGCTTCTTCTCCTGCTTCTTCTTCTCCTCCTTCTACTTCTCCTTCTGCTCCTCCTTCTTCTCCTCCTTCTTCTCCTCCTTATGCTCCTTCTCCTTCTCCTTCTCCTTCTCCTTCTCCTTCTGCTTCTCCTTCTCCTCCTTCTCCTTCTTCTTCATTGTTTGCTAGTCGTTGGCCTTGGGATGATCGGTGACAGGCCGGGCGAGGGCCGACGACCTTGCTGAAGTCACTGGCCTCAGTGAGGCCGCGCCTCGTCGGCCGAGCCTCGCCTGCAGCTGGGCGAGGCTTGTCGGTGGCCGGGGGAGGCCCGCCTGGCCATCGGCGAGGCTTGGCCTCGCCGGTGGTTGGATGAGCCTCCAGCAAGCTCGTCGGACCTTGCCTTGGCCTAGTGAGTCTTCGGCGAGCTCGCCGGACCTCGCCCAACCGGTCGCCGGCGGCAGCAATGGTTGAAGAAGAAGAGAGAGGGAAGAAGAACAAGAAGAAATAAGAGAGGAGAAAAAAATAGGTTAGCTTGATTTTGAAATTGTTCTTGGGAATAAATAATAATTCTTTTTTTTCTCGATTCTGTTTCAAATCTACTTCCGAAAATAAAAAAAAATAGAAATTTGTTTCCGGAAATAAAAATTTTACCAAACTGATTTTTGTTTCAAATCTACACCCGGGAACATAAGAATATAAATTTTCACTATTTGGTCGGTTGTCAAACACGCCCTGAGTATCTATAGTGGCAAAAAATATGAGGTGCACATGAGGGTGTTAACATAAGTTCTCCGATCGAATTTGGAAAGTAAGAAAACATATTTCTTAAAAATATCAGCCCAAATAAATGCAAAGGGTTCTTATTCCTAAAAAAAGAAGGCCATATTTATTTTGATCCAAATTAGGAATTGTAGGAATCGAAAGCAAAAGATCATCGATTATAAAGGAAATGTGGGAATTCTCGTGCCTGGGGAGAGTCAAAAAAGGAAAAGGAAATCAAAGAAGAGAGTTTAAAAGAGAAAAGAGAATCTTCAGAAGAAAAGCATTTTGCTTGATATGCAGCATGCTTAGGCAAATATAAAAGAACACCCTTGGGGTTCTAACGAAGAAGAGGGCAACGATCATAAACAAAAAGTACACAAACGTGCACGGGGCATTATAACAGAAAAAGGCTACGTACACAACAGCAAAAGAGAGCACACACTTGAGAGCAGCACACAGAATTCACCGGGCAAAAACAGACGCCTAGACAAGCACTTCGAATTCCCATGCTGCTGAGTCTCGACGCTGATCAATCCAGACAGACGACCACTACAGAGCCGGGACCTTATCATCGATCATCCTAGTAAAACAAGGTTTTCTGCCGCGTTGGTGTCTTTGCCGAGTCGCTCGTTGTTCTTGCTCCCCATTGACGCCTCTGCCCAGAACTTCCCATCGCCCCACCGCTGATCACAACCTCTTCCACCAAGTCTCACTGATCCCGCAAACTTGGCGCCATTGTGGGGCCTCACCGCACAATCGTGTTCTAACCTCATCGTCACTTTTCATCCCTTGCCGGTCACGCCCGTAGCTTCACTGGTTATCACGAGTCCCTTGCCGCTGGTCATCGAGAGTCCCTCGCGGTCGTCCTTCAAATTGAAGGATCGAACTAGGTAACCTCCTAATTCATACCTTGATTTGAATATATGGTTGCCTAACTTAGATTATTTTCATTCTAACGTGATTTGTTTTGAGATTTTAGGGGATTCCTAAATAGAAAAATTTCTTGTTCGAGCCATGCATATAATCAAGGTTTCGATCTTTAAGACCTAAGATTGGATTCCCAAATTACCTTTATTTCATATTTGGATGTAGCAAATATTTGATTATGTGGGCTTATATATTGCATGCCATTAATTTAGGAAACAATCATATTATAAAAATACAAAAAAGATTGCATTGCATTGCATTGCATTTAGGATAAATTACATTCATTTAGTTCGGTAATTTAGCGTTGCATAGCGTAGGAACTATGTAGTAATTAGGAAATTACCTAATTTCATTAGAATTTAATATAAAATATTTTCTTATTTAAGTTAGGTCATCGTACATTTAAGTATTTTCGTATTATAACTTTCAAAAAGAAAATATCAAAATATCACATGCATGCTATTTTTTTTTTATAATACTCATATCATATATTGCATGTCATCTTACATTAGTTCATATTTCTTTTGCTCGTCATTAGTATATAAATTTAATTAGTTTCATGATATCCACATCATTTAGCAATCACATGTGTAGGTCATGTCATACAGATTAATCATTGTCTTTCATGCATTGCATATAGTCTCTTATTTATTAAAAAGGAGACACAAAAAATATTCTCACAAGTAGGTTAAATAATAAGGTTAATTTATAATGGATCATATTCCTTGTCGTTAGAACCACATATAGGTTGGATTCAATTTAATTAAAATAGCGTATATGTCATTTAATGTTTCTTGTAAGTTCATCAATGCATACTAGAGTATAATAGTCATAGCATTTAATTAAATCATGTTTTTTTTAAACAAGAAAAGCCCGATATGAATTGATTGTCATTGCATAATCATATTTAGAAATCATGTCTAAGTTATGCATACATCACATTGTTGCTTTGTATTTAATTAAAATCTTGGAGAACATTTATTGGAATATTTGCATAACACATCAAGGTTTTTTTTGTCTTGTCAAGTAATTTATTTATCACTTAAATCATTGAGTGTTAGATTCTCACTTTGTGCACTCGTGTGATTATCTCTCACATGTTAGTAGTTTAGCCCTAAAATTGACTTAGATAGCTTGTAAAATAATTTTCAAATAAAAAAAAGATATCAAAATGGCGTTATATATATCTAGCGTAATCAAATCCCCTTATTCACGAAATCTCTAGCTCGAAGAAATAAAATGTTCTCCCACATTTTACTTGAGTTTCTAATTGATTCATAATAAATTGATGACGACTCCTAGTAGAATTAAATTTCGTTTTTTTTTTTATTAAATGAAAATCTCAACGTTATGATTGGTATGAGCTTGGGAGAGCTTGCACTAAGAATTGGCTTAGTAACACATTAGCTTTCCCTTAGAGGTTTACCTTTGGGAAGGTCATGACAGCTTGGCACTTTACTAGGGATTTGAGTTAAAACTTGTAGTGGACCTAGGCCATGAACTTTCTCTCTTCAAATATTTTTTTGTGTGGCAGCATGTAGACCACTAATTATTGTGTTAAATGGTCTTATAGATAAGAGTTATAAGGAGAGTATTTTTTTTGGTTAGAATGAAAATTTTTATTTCACATAATAGAGAGATACATAATTTGGCAGAAGAACAACCCAAGTGCCATAACTTGGCACGGAGAGACACTTAAGTGCCATAACTTCAAAATGGTACACTTGAGTGCCGTTTGGGGTTAAATGGAACACTTAAGTGCCACTCCGGCGAAAATCCGCCAAATGGCGACGTGGCAACTTTCCTCATGAGTTTGGTCCAAAACGGCGTCGTTTTGCACGCCGACGTGGCGGAGAGAATACAAAAACGACGCCGTTTCGTGTAAATAATAATATAAAAATTAATTAAATTAGATTTAAACTTAATTTTATTTAAAATATTCAAAAAATTTAAAAAAATTAAGAAAAATTTAAAAAATTTAAAAATTAAGAAAATTTAAAAATTAAGAAAATTTAAAAATTAAGAAAAAAAGGGGGAGGTCGAACGGGGCGGGCGAGGGCGAGCCCTCGCCTCCGCCTCCCCGCCGTCGCCGGGAAGGGCCGGCGACGGAGGGGGAGGGTCGGCCGGGTCGCCGCCCCCCGACCGACGGCGAGGGCGCTCGACCCTCGCCGCGATCCGGCGAGGGTCGCGGCCCTCGTCGGATCGCAGCGGGGCCGCGACCCTCGCCCCAAATCTGGGCGAGGGCTCGCGGCCCTCGCCTCCTCCCCGCCGCCGGAAGGGCCGGCGACGGAGTGGGGAGGGTCGACCGGGGTCGCCGAGCCCGGCCGGGGACCGGCGAGGCCGGCCGACGGAGGTGAGGGCCCGTGAGCCCTCGCCTAGATCTCGGGGCGAGGGTCGTGGCCCTCGCCGCGATCCGGCGAGGGCTCGCCCCCTCGCCGTCGGTCGGCCAGGGCCGGCGACCCCGGCCGACCCTCCCCTCCGTCACCGGCCCTTCCCGGCGACGGCGGGAGGCGGCGGCGGCGAGGGCTCGCCCCCCCGCCCGTTCGAACTCCCCCACCTTTTTTTTTTTTTACTTTTTTTCTTAATTTTTTTAATTTTTTGAATATTTTAAATAAAATTAAGTTTAAATCTAATTTAATTAATTTTTATATTATTATTTACACGTCAGACACGAAACGGCGTCGTTTTTGCATTTTTCCGCCACGTCAGCGTGCAAAACGACGCCGTTTTGGACCAAACTCGCCGGAAAATTGCCACGTCAGCCATTTGGCCGGATTTTCGCCGGAGTGGCACTTAAGTGTTCCATTTTACTCCGATATTGGCACTTAAGTGTACCATTTTGAAGTTATGGCACTTAAGTGTCCCTCCGTGCCAAGTTATGGCACTCCAGGTGTCCCAAACTCTACATAATTTCAAGACAAAACCAACCAAAATTTTACACGCTAGTGCAAATCCGAAAAATGAAAAAACTTAGTATAGCTTGCAGAAACTCGCTCATTCCACAAGAATGGATCTATCGTAACTTCAAAGAACAACCGGCCAAAAGGTGGTGCGCACCTAGTTTCGGCGTCCTCGGCACCATTACCGTTTAGAGATAACAACAATATCAATAGGTATAAGAGAACTAATAATACCTTGTAAATCCCAGATCTATAGTTAAATTGGGATAGAAGAACACCTAAATCTAGATTTAATTCTAAATTAGGAGAGGAGTTGCAAAATAGATACTAGTTGATCGCAAAATCACTTTCAGATAAGCCAACCGTTGAACGTAGTAGATAAGCATTGGAGATTTGTAGGGCGCTCGGCTGTATGGAGCAAACACCTAGAGTAAGTAAGCAAGCAAATTCGGAGGGAGCAAATTCTTCTGAGGCGCTCCTGCTTCGATCTTCAGAGCCCACGGCGACAAACCTCACCACTTTCGGGAGGATGTCCATAGCGTTGTCCTCGAAAATCAACGAACAGGAAGAGGTCTTGAAAAAGTCTTGAAGATAAAGAGATAGGGAGATAGAGAGAGGGGGAGGGAGGAAGGGAGAGGAAATCCTAAGAGAGGGATCTCTCTGTCCCTCTAGAATGTAGCTTCAAAAAGGGGGCTGGCGGCTTTGGAAAGAGGAAACCCTAAGAGAGGGAGAGCGAAGGGCGGACGTTCTTAGAGATTGATTCTCTTAATTGGTGAGTAGTCTTTACTAACCTTTGTTTTGCATTATGGTGTTGAGAGTGATTGCTTTAATTTAATATTGAAGCAGTGATTGCATCATAAGTTGTTGTGCATGCTTTTAATGCATTAGCACTACATTCTTGCACATACAACTTGCCATAGTACCTGGATCACAATTTAGGAAAAGTTAGGCTGGTGTTGAGAGGGATGCAACCTTATCTGCAAGACCGCAAGACTAACTCAACTCCAGAATTTCATTTTGATGTCTAAAGTGTCATAAGACAACCTTTCCATTGAGCCGGAGTTGGGAGGACCCAACCTTAGTCCGCGAGACTGCTATTAGTCTACTCACCCTCTTGGCCCCATTTGTCAATTCTTTTAAGTTGTAGGCGTAAAACCTCACATTGTCATATGTTGCCATCTTTCGATGCTCAGGTAAGTTTCACACACTCTTCTCTATGCTACTTAGCTTGTCGTGTTTCTAATTTGGCGTCGGTCCATGACATGGTTCAATCGCCATACCATTTGAATAATACTTTAAACTTATGGTTTTAAAGTTCGCAATTTCAATGTTTCATAAATGAACAATCTTTCACAACTAACAAGGTAGGCGTTCGACCATTGTCGTGGACCGACCTTTACTTGTTATGCTTACTGCTCCATTTTCCAAGTCAATGGGATACTCCACAGATTATTGTCTCCTCCTGAAATACAAAGTCCAAGATTTGATAGAAGCAAAGGTGTTCTCGTTCCGCGATGCACAACCCAATCGTGAAGAAAGCATCGATCTGATCATTGAGTAAAATTGAAGGCTCAACTTCTCATCCCTTTAGAGTAGGGACATTTTTAATTTTTTGCACTCCTTTGTATAGGATTATTTATTACTTTTTAGGATCTACTTCTTAGGATTTGATTGTTTTCTAGGATTTTGCTTTCCAAATAATCTAGTTCGTTGATTTCCATTCAATAAAATGCAATTCATTAAAATTATCATATTTTAAGGACATGTTGAAATATATCAAACTAACCCTGTGATTAAATCCTACTAATAAAAAATGAGGCAAAAAGGTAATTTTGAAGGTTGGGCTTCTTCGTGTTCCTTCCAAAATTTTGCAAAAACATTTTCGAAATGACATGCATAACATCTTGCATATTACAAATAAAACCTGTTGTGGTTTAAAAACAAACGTGAGGTGCATAAGCCATTTTCTTTGCCAATCAAGTGGTAACTTGATCTTGTTTTTGCATAAGTCATGCGTTATAGCCTTGGTTTCTAAGAAAATTGAGCTGAACTGACAATGATTCTTGTCTACACTAAAATGATCTTTGCAAGATTGTCTGAGAATATTTTGGATCCGATTAATGTGACGCAAAGGATCACCTTCTATTTGGGCGTGATGCCAACTCCACGGTGCCAAAAGGAGTGCTTCACACATTTCAACTTCATGCTTGATGCAACCCTGCACACTGATGAGAAAGTAGGGGAAATTCAAAAGAGAGACATCCGATCTTTGAAGAAAAAGGTGCACCTCGTCTGGAACATATTTAATTTTGGAAATGACATTTTGTTATTCTTTTTCGCAGATGATGAATTGAGGGGAATGTTAGACCCCAATAGCGAAAGTAGATTGAATGATCTGATTAGGATAGTGCCCTGATGGATAGTAGGATTATCCAGAGTCTTAGCTTGCATTTGCCTTTGCATCACATAATATCCTATTCATGCACATTGGCTTGTATAGGGGCAAGAGTAAAGCCAAGGCATCTATCAAATCGTAGATCAGACTTCCAATACCGACTATTCAATTCATTTGTCCTTTCCCCTTAAAATAGGGACAATCCATGAACACCATTTCTAAGCGTGTTTGATATTCTCAAGTTTGACACTTTATCTTAGCAAGGACGTTGCTGCATTAGAGCCATCCTTTTGTCTCTTGTAGGAGTACTTCTCGGTGTGCTAGGGTCCAACTCCCCTGTTTGACCCTTTGGTAAAATTTAAGTGTTTGAGGTCATATCTCTTGCGTCAAAATTTTCATGATAGACTCTTTGTTATGATAATCTACTTACTCTGAAATTAAAAGCTATCTCATGCGTAAAGTCGACAAGCTCTTAAAATGCTCATATTTTTCGAAGGGATACTTTGCATGATAATATTGCCTATTTTATAAATTCTATTATGAACTTGTCAAAATAGACAATCCAATGAATGATTTGGAATTATTTAAGAATACTACTTGAGATGTGTCAAGATAATGAATGGCAAGCTCTATCTTATAGTCCTTTATACACCAAGAGATGAGCGAAAAATTAAAGTCTTCAAGGTAAAGGGTTTTCTCATGAAAAGGTAAGTGGACCGAAATGACAATGGGCATTCCATGGTACATGCTGAAAGAATTTCTTTCAAGTTAACCCTATTACGAATCACCCCACACTAGGTCATAATGGAGGTACGGGTGATAGTACAAGGTGAGAAAAATAGATAGAACTTTCTTTGTCATATCCTAGACCTTACCCTTGTTCACTTCGGGATTAATTTGTGATGTCCCAGGAGGCATCACCATCCCATTAATTTTATTTTCCATTAAGCACATGCCAAAGCGTGCAATCTCCAATCACCCAATAGTTAGGGAGAAAGACACACACACACACATTACATAACTTCCAAGCAATTTTTATTTACTCAGAACGTTTACAATTTACGAGCCCTCATTTCTAGGGCCATTTTGACTGGTCATCCCCTCACAAAAAAAATATCAAAAGGGGGTTTAAAAGCTGCAAGGGGAAGCCTATATGATCTAATGAGATTAAACCAAAAGCGGCTTCCTTACTAGGACCAGCTGTCTAGGCATTTGTCTGGTGGGGTTGTGTCCTCACTTGGTCCAGGTGGGCCACGGAATCCAAAGATGGGTCCGAAGAGGTCCTCATCAAACCACACACATCGTGCCCGGTAGTTGTGTGGGATAAGTTCGCGGTACCCCTCGTCAACACAGACAGTGGTCGTGACCTGTCGATAAGCAGCATCCTCCCTAAACACGTTTATCATTGCGACCTCCATGCTTACAAGCACTCCAAAATGCATGAAGTGGTGAGGTAAGGTGTCCATACCTATTGACCTGAAAAAGGTTAAACAACAACAGTGAGTTGAAAACTTAATAAGTAAAGATCCTAAATCTCGTATAAGCGGATACCTCGCATCAGAGCCTTATGATTTCCCGACCTAAACATGTTGATGGCGGATCAATAGCAAAGTCTATGCTTTGCCTTAACTATATACATGATGGAACCAACCCTCAACCTAAGTCCCTTGAGTCCTAGGCAAAGCATACAAATCACACAGTAACAAATAGTGCAAATTATAGCCAATAATATTCACACGTGACGGATATTAGCATCCACAACATTATTAAAGCCTTCAAGACTCAAACAACAACTTTCAGGACATCCACATGCCCCTCACTTCATGAACAATGATGATCATAACGTGCACGTGCCTTCTAATTCATTGAAAATGACATTTAAATCATGCATGTGTCTCATGCATCTTATATAAGTCCATGTCAAACATGCGTGAGCCATAAAATAACTTCTAGAGGATGCACATAGCACTAAAATACTTCGCACACGTTTAGTGACTCGAGAATCACATGGCATTCCATACTACCATGCTATCTCGAGTTTAATTATCAATCACATATAGCCAAAACCCTTTACAGTTTTTCCAAAACTCTCTAGGGATATCATTTTGCTCCATTGAGCACGGTATCCAAAATCCATCGGGTATCCTTTCAGGCATCGTTTTGATATAACACATTCCGTGAACGACATCCCATTGATGTGGAGGCATTGTCCCCTGAAACCTTAGTGATAGAATTCCTCATATGACCATATGAATCAAGCATTCAAGTAATCGATTTTATCTTTCACTTTAGTCCAAGTATGAATGCCCCAAGGGCATGCTAATCGATGTGTAACTCATGATCAATCGTAAATGCTACAATAAAGTATGTTGAGTATGAAATGGAATCATTGCTTGACTCGTGATGCTCAAATACCAGCTTAGGTCAAACTCGGATCGAATGATATGCCTCAATATCGCTAAACCAAGAGAGTGAGCTGCTTGACACTTCCAAGCATGTCCAAGAACCAACGCTGTTCTAGATTTGGCCGCTCGATATGAACTCAAGCTTCAACCATGACCTACAAGCATTTATATGCAAAGATCATATCACATAACACTCACACAACCATCCATAGCATTCACATATGAAGATCAAGCATAAGTAACAATAGCAAATGATTCACAACAACAATCACAGCTAACCTAAGCCTAAATGAACCATTTCCACAACTCATGTCAACCCGAACAACCTCAACTCTCACATACTTATTCCTTGCTCAATCTTGAACCGTATAGCTTAAGTATATCATGAACAAATCATACAAAATTAATCATATGAGTTCCTCAACCTAGGATAGTTCTATAACATTAGAGGCAGTCCTAAATCTAAGTCGCGTAACACAATGGCCTAGCCAACATTTTGGAAATCTACTTACAAACAACTAAAATGGGATGGTGGCGGTTGGGTGGTGGCTCAATTCATGGTAGTAATGACTAGGTGACAGCGAGGATGGTGGATGGCAGCAGTAGAGCATTGGATGGCGTCTAGGCGGGTGCACAACAACGGTGGCGGCAGCGTGCAGTGGTGGACAGCAAGGTGAGCGGCCAAGGGGCAATGAGGAAGAAAGGGAGGAAAAGGAAGAAGAGAGGGAGAGAGAGAGAGAGAGAGAGAGAGAGAGAGAGAGAGAGAGAGAGAGAAAGGGAAGTGGGATTGACCAAATGGGGCGGGAGAGGGAGAGAGTGAAGAAGAAGAAGAAGAAGAAACTTAAATAAGAAAGATTACCTTTCAAACATTAAATGCTCTTGAATTACAGTCCTCCTCTCATGATGACAATCAAACTTGGAAAGCAAGATGAAATCTTGGTCATCCATCTTGCCTAAGACCTTATCCAAGATTAAGGGCTAGTATGGCTTCTTGAATTTCAATTATTGGATAGACTTAAGAATGACAATTTGGTCTATTCCCCTTGTCTACCCCAAAAGTGGTGCCTATCCGTTGTCCATGGCCTAATTTGTCTCATCTCAATTTAAATTTAATAAGTTGAATTGGTCTCATCTCTAGGTTTGTTGAAGTCTATATTATCAAATTAGCATTTCTCTAATTGATGCACAAACATGTTCAATAAAATCATTTTAATTGGAAAAGAATGCCTTGATAACATCTATAGTCGATACCCGCAATTGAATTGGGGCTTGTGACTAAGTTTTGATTGGAAGCAGGTTTAATGCAACCTACGCGAATTTATGTGGCATTGGTACAATTCTTGCAACTAGACTTGAACTGAGTTGATGCCTGTTCAGGGTTTTACGCGTGGCTTTTAGTTGAGCTCGATCAATCCATGAATGATCCTTGGTTGTTATGTAATCGAGTAGGATCGATAAGCCTTTCTTGACTCATGATTGTTCAGGATCATATTAAGGTCATTCACGAACAGTATATTGACCATGTGATGTCACATGCCATTGGTATATACTCGAGCTGAATCCATCTATATCGGTCCATTAACTGACTCATGATGGTACATGATCACCCACAATGATCCTTGTGGTCAAATGATTCTTTCATGGTTGAATGCTCTAATCTATCACAACCCTAATCCTAAGTTGTCTTGCCCTTAATCAGCTAAGTTAGCTTGTGAACTGTTGGGATATAATACGCGGAAACGACAGGATCTTGTAATTTACGTCAACTCGAAATCACCAGAGAAATAAACGAGAAATATAAGGACACCAGATATTTATGTGGTTCGGTCTGAGTATCGGTACTTATGTCCACGGGGAGAGTCAGCAGTAAATAATTCACTATAATCGGAGAATCAGTATTTACAATCACTCATACGCTCAAGTGTTTCCTACATCTAGATTTAACCCCAAACCCAAAGTGTTTATAAATAAAAAACTCATTTGGATATAAACTCACTGCACAAAAATACCGCGTTTTCAAGCTCAAAACAATAAGTTCTACGTACGGCTTCGTGTATCTCTTCAAAGCTTCGCGCAGAGGACTTGCGGCTTCGTGGACGTGCGGCTTCGTAGACTTCGGCGGCTTCGTTCTACGTAGGTCTTCGGCCGCTCCACGCATGCACTCAAGAAGGAAAGTGAATTATGTTCGTATATATGTGTGTGTGCCCAAGGTCAAACTTTTGACCTTGGGCCCCACCACTTTCCAATCTTCATGTGCAGGGGGACACTGCAGAGAGAAAAAAACCACTTTATTTCGTAGCCTTTTTATATTTGCCCAGGCCCCACAAGCATAACAACTTTCGGCTTCTTGCTTTGTACGTTCGAAGGAGGAAATCCAAGAAAGAAATTATTTCTTTCTTCTTCATCCGATTTATAATCCGCTTGGGAAAAAAACTTTATTGACAAATTCAGTTTCCGAATTCAAACTCGAGACATTAATTTAATAATTCTTCACCTTGACTCAATGTTTGAAGCCAAGTTATAGTGCTCATCATCCATGCTGCTCTCCCAACGCCCCGACGGGTGCTCACTCTCCACAGATGCCAATAGAGCTCAAGTAGAGCTTGAGCTTCGCCAAAGGAATAGATTTAGTCATCATGTCTGCCGGGTTATCTACTGTAGCAATCTTTTTAACAATAACATTACCCTTAGCTAAGACATCTCGGATGAAGTGGTACCTGATGTTGATATACTTCGTTCGCTCGTGATAAACTGGATTATACGCCAAATATATAGCACCTTGGTTATCACAGTGTATATCCACACTTTTCTATTCTAACCCAAAGTCCGAGAGCAAACTTTGTAACCATATCGCCTCCTTCGCTACAAAGGTTAGTGCCATGTACTTTGCTTCAGTCGAAGACAAGGCAATGTGATTCTGTAAGGACGCTTTCCAACTAACTGCACCACCCGCTAGCGTAAATACGTACCCTACTAAAGACCTGCAATCATCCAAGTCACCGGCGTGATCCGAATCCACAAAACCAATGGTCTCACTGCCATTACTGTCCCTCCGGTATACTATACCCATGTCTGTCGTTCCCTTCAAATATTTGAGGATCCACTTCACAGCTTCCCGATGAACTTTATTAGGACGCTTCATATAGTGACTAACCACGCTCACAGCTTGTGAAATATCAACCCTAGTGCACACCATAGCATACATAATACTACCCACGGCACTAGAATAAGGAACACGGGACATATGCTCCTCCTTCTCCTCAGTCTGCGATGATAATTTATCTGAAAGTTTAAAATGCTTCGCTAAATGTGTACTTACAGATTTTGCTGATTGCATATTAAAACGTACTATGATCTTCTCAATATATTTATTTTGAGATAGACGTAAAACTCCTACAGTCCTGTTACGCAAAATCTCCATACCCAATATTTTCTTTGCAGCACCTAAATCTTTCATCTCAAATTCAGCATTTAATTGCCTCTTCAACACATCAATATCAGACATATTCTTAGCTGCTATCAACATATAATCAACATATAAGAGTAGATAAATCAAAGAACCATTCTCCAATCTCCTATAGTAAACGCAGCTATCCATCTGACTTTTTGAATAGTCTTGACTAGCCATGAAAGCATCAAAACGTTTATACCACTGCTTAGGAGATTGTTTTAGCCCATACAAAGATTTCTTCAACAAGCAAACATGATCTTCCTTACCCGGAATAGCAAATCCTTCTGGTTGCCTTATGTAAATCTGTTCCTCCAACTCATCGTGAAGAAACGCAGTTTTCACATCTAATTGCTCTAACTCGAGATCCTGCGAAGCAACTAAGGCAAGTAAAACACGAATAGAAGTATGTCTTACCACATGAGAGAACACCTCATTGTAGTCAATGCCCTCACGCTGTGTATACCCCTTCACCACAAGTCTCGCCTTATACCTCGCTGCCTCGACACTAGGAATGCCCTCTTTTCGTTTAAAGACCCATTTACTTCCAACAATCTTTTGGCTCTTGGGTACTTTGACCAACTCCCATGTCTGATTTCGATGGAGTGATTCCATCTCTTCACTCATAGCCCATAGCCATTGCGACAACTTCAAACTAGCCATCGCTTTAGAGTAAGATGAAGGCTCATCTGTCTCCACCTCATCACCTACAGTCAATGCATAAGCAATATATGTATAACCATAACGTACCGGTGATTTAATTTAAGTTCTCTGTCTATCTGCGGTTATAGTGTGCTGCGGCTTTGCTGGTTGTTCACTATCACCGACTTCAGGAACTGCAGCTTCATCTGCAGTCTCAACTTCTGTTACCTTCGAGGTCTCTAGAGTCTCCACCTGAAGCTCTACCTCACTAATGACACCATGATCTGTCTTCTCTGCTGGTTGTGTCTCAGAACTCCTCTGTTGAAGCATTGCAGTCTCATCGAAGATCACATCTCTGCTGATTAAAAAACCTGGTGATCTAGGATCGGTGCACCACAGCTGGTAGCCTTTCACCCCATGTGCATAACCCAAAAATATGCACTTCTTTGCCCTCGGCTCAAGCTTACCATCACTCGCATGAGCATACGCAGGACATCCGAATATACGTAATCCGGAGTAATCAACAGGTTTCCCCAACCATACTTCCTCAGGAGTCTTCCACTCGATAGCAGATGATGGAGATCTATTAACCAGGTAACATGTCATGTTTACTACTTTGGCCCAAAATTCCTTGCCAAGTTCTGCATGCGAAAGAATGCATCGAGCTCGCTAAAGTAGAGTTCTGTTCTTCTGTTCTACCACGCCATTCTGCTGTGGTGTCCCAGGTACTGTGCGGTGTCTCACAATACTGTCTTTCTTGCAGAACTCGGTAAAATCTTTACCACAGAACTCTATGCCATTATCGATTCTCAGGCACTTAATCTGTATATCTGACTGCTTTTCAATTAATGCCTTAAATTTCTTGAACCGATCAAACACATCATATTTGTGCTTCAGAAAGTAAACCCATACCTTCCTTGAATAATCGTCGATAAATGTCAGCATATATCGGGCACCTCCTTTCGAAGGAACCGAAGATGGGCCCTAGACGCCTGAGTGAATATATTCAATTGGTCGCTTGGTCGAATGAATAGCTGTAGTAAACTTAATTCGGTGCTGCTTCCCATAAATGCAGTGCTCACATAAGTTCAGCTTCCCTGTCTTTTGACCATTCAACAACCCCATTTCACTCAACATCATCATACCTACCTCACTCATGTGCCCTAAACGCATATGCCTTAATTGAGTCAAGTTAGAGTCTGACTCATCTGATGAAACTGCAACGGTTCCGGTCACGGTCTCTCCTAGTAGATGATAGAGAGTATTCACTTTCTTCCCTTTCATCACTGTCATGGCACCTCGAGAGATCTTCAGTACTCCACCTTCAGCAGTGTATCTACACCTGATGTCATCGAGTGTCCCCAGAGAAATAAGGTTCTTCTTGAGCTCCAGTACATGCCTCACATCTGTCAATGTGTGCACCACCCCATCGTGCATTCGAATTTGAATTGTCCCTATCCCCACAGCCTTACAGACTGCATTATTCCCCAAAAGAACTCTACCATCATCTGCAGTCTGGTAAGTAGTAAACCAGTTCTTATGAGGCGTCATATGATAAGAACACCCCGAATCCAGCACCCATTTGTCTCCCTCGAATCCAGCACCCATTCGTCTCCTGACGAAATAGTAGTCACACATAAGACAGTTTTTGCATTACTATTGCTCCCCTCGGCAACGTTTGCCACTTTGCTTGTGGCATTCTGCCTATCAACTTTATTCCTCTGCTTTGGACAATCTCTCATGATGTGCCCCTCATTGTGACACTCAAAGTACTTCACGCGTCCCTTGGATTTTCTATGGTGTGATTTCGATCCGCTTTTACCTCTGCTGCTACTAGGCCCTCGATGTTGTTCTTTACCCCGAATCGTTAGTGCTTGCGTTGCTCCTTGTGCCAGACTGTCATCTCGCAACTTTCTCTACCACTCCTTAGAGAATAAGGTGGGCTTTACCTCTTCTGAGGTAATTGTAGTATGCCCTTGCAACAGTGAATTAGTAAAGTGCTCCCATGACTCTGGTAAATAGGCTAACAACATCATACCCTGTTCTTCATCATCAAGTATCTTACCAACGTTCTTCAGATCCAACATGAGTTTATTAAATTCATCTAGGTGAGTTCTGATAAACGTACCTTCAGTATATCTAAATTGAAACATCTTCTTCAACATGTACAAGCGATTGTTCAAACCTTTCTTCACATAGAGTGCTTGAAGTTTTGCCTATAATGCTTCGGCATCTTTCTCCTTAGCAACCTCTATTAAGACCTCATCCGTCAAATTTAACAGGATTATACTCTTTGCTTTTTCCATTAGCTCTACCCTCTCAGAAGCTTTCATTATAATCGGTAACTCATCTTCACCATCTAGTGCCTTAGCCAAACGTTGTATTGTCAATAAAGCTCGCATCTTGATGCTCCATAACACAAAGTTGTTGCTCCTGTTAAATTTCTCAATTTCAGATTTCTTCTCAGGCATAATTGCAATAACAGAATTTCTAGATAATAATCAGACAAGTAAAAGCTCCAAATCACAATCAAGAAATCTGACCCCAAGCTCTGATACCAATTGTTGGGATATAATATGCGGAAACGATAGGATCTTGCAATTTACGTCAATGTGAAATCACCAGAGAAATAAACGAGAAATATAAGGACATCAGATATTTACATGGTTTGGTTTGAGTATCGGTACCTATGTCCACGGGGAGAACCAGCAGCAAATAATCCACTATAATTGGAGAATCAAAGTTTACAATCACTCACACGCTCAAGTGTTTCCCACACCTAGATTTAACCCAAAATCCAAACTGTTTATAAATAAACAACTCACTTGGACATAAACTCACGGCACAAAAATACCGCGCGTTCAAGCTCAAAACAATACGCTCTACGTACGGCTTCGCGTATCTCTTCAAAGCTTCGTGCAGAGGACTTGCGGCTTCGTGGACGTGCAGCTTCATTCTACGTAGGTCTTCGGCCGCTCCACGCACGCACTCAAGAAGGAAAGTGAATTATGTTCGTATATATGTGTGTGTGCCCAAGGTCAAACTTTTGACCTTGGGCCCCACCACTTTCCAATCTTCACGTGCAGAGGGACGCTGCAGAGAGAAAAAAACCACTTTATTTCGTAGCCTTTTTATATTAGCCCATGCCCCACGAGCATAACAACTTTTGGCTTCTTGCTTCGTATGTTCGAAGGAGGAAATCCAAGAAAGAAATTATTTCTTTCTTCTTCATCCGATTTATAATCCGCTTGGGAAAATAACTTTATTGACAAATTTGGTTTCCAAATTCAAACTTGAGACATTAATTTAACATGAACAATCCATGGGATTCACGGTCTATCCTCGTTATTGACGTACCGTTGCTCGGTCCATCTCTCGTGATGTAAATAGGGGTTCGAATCGAGGATGTTAGATTCTTACCCTCACTTGAATCAATCTCTGAGTGTATTATATCTCAAATGAGAATTTAAGTATCTTAAAGTGATGAAGAAAATTTATTTCTTTATCATACACAATTTTATCTCTTATATAGCCCAATAGAACCTGCAAATTCATTTATGAAAAGCTAGTTAGTGATCATCCTCCATACTGGGGCAAGGAATTTAAGTCACCACGAAGGAACACTATCATCTGGAGTGTTGATTAAAGATGAAAATCTCGAGAGTCTAAAAATGCCAAATTGTTCAAGAGTTGATGGCATCGCAAAACCAAAGTCTGGTTGGTCCAAGATTGCATTGCAAGAAACGCGTCAGGAAAAAGAGAAGTGAAAAAATCGACAAAAAGATAGAAAGAAATAAAAAAAAATTCGAAACAAAAGTTCAGAAAACGAGAGCAAAAAAGTGAGCCAAAAAAAAAGAAGAGCGAAAAAAATGTTGATGCAAGGCCCAATTGTTGGTGAGAACGAAAGAGTGTCTATGTTAAACTCGCAAAGTCAATCGCAATGAAAGGGTGGTGATTTCGCAAATTTCAAAAATCAGTGCAGGACTCTCGTGGTCGAAGATGCATCTATACAAGAAGACAATCCTCAACGAAGGAAAAGATTGGTAATGATATTGAGATGCTTACCAACTTCAAACCCTTTCAATGAAAAGTTGTTGAGCCTAATGAATTCTTTTGTTTCACAGCCCATTAACCAAGTTTACGTTATTATCCCTTATACTGAATAGGGTACTTGAATTAACATAGGAGATCCAAATGCTAAAAGCTTCTCCCAAAAAAGTGTGGCCAAGGTTGCTTCAGTCTCATTTGCATGGTTCTTGACTAGTAATCCTGATGGAGATGCCAAGTTAATGAAGAATATTCCTTTCAAAGCTACGAATTGAATAATCACTTTTGCAAAGCCGATGACAACTCCTACGTTACGGTCCTATTGAAAAGGCTTTTTTGATTGATAACGTTATATTGCTTGTGAGACAACTCGGACTCTTGTAAATATGATGATAATGATAAGATAGAGGGATTCTCCTGTTCCCACATCAATGGTCAGGACAAATTATCCATCAAAATGAGAACGAGTGAACAGCTTTTTTTTGGGGAAAAGTCTTTCATTTGGTATTTTTAAGAAATCCATGTTATGAGTGAAAAACCTTAGATGATTTAAATCTTAATAAGTGAAAAACCTTAGATAATTCAAATGGTGAGTGAAAAACTTTACACAATTCAAGTAAAACCTAAGGCATACCTAGTCCTAGGATGGCAAACTTCGGACAGCTTCGACATCTGAGATGAAAAACTCTAGGTAGGTCCAAAATCCTATGATGAGAAACTTTGAGCGCCTTTCTAATCCGTCAACAAAGCCCTGCGATGAGAAACTCTAGGCAGCTTTTATCCGTCGCCAAAATCTGCGAATGAAGAGAAGGAGAAGGAGAGAGAGAAACTGGAAGAGAATGCAGTTTTTTTTTTTTAACTTGAGTTCCTTATAGCCATTGCAATTTGGGAAGAGGAAGGGAAGGGGAAAAGCGTTCTTTCTGATGAGAAAGGACCAAAAACCCTAACGGATGCGGGGATGGAATGACACATCGCAATGTGGTCCAACTGATCTGGGGATGTTGGGATGAAACCTCGGCCCGAGGAGGCCACTGGGTATACCAATCCTTGCCTCCCTACAGTCGTCTGCCATGGGAATTGCCCCAACTTTTGTTGATTGTTCGCGATGGCCAGCGATGAAGTGGCGGTGGCATGGCGCCTGCTAGAGGATGCATGCCGGGGGCGGCGGTTTTGCGAACAATTTAAATATGGATTACAGAAGGTCCAAGTCTATGTTAGTGATGAACAGAGAAAATGCCAGGCCCACTCCCAACGAAGAAATGGAAGATGGGGGTGGTGGAAGACGAAACGGCATCATTTGATCTGACCACCTAGATAGGAACGAAGTTCACTATATATAAACCCACAGTGCTAAGGCTTGCCCACCATCAATCATCACAGAGAGAGCAGCTAGCGAGGTATTATAAAGGGTTCCAATTCGCGTTCCTTTTTTCAAAACCTGTGAGAAAGATAAATTACGCAACTATCCTTAAATTTATCAAACTAATTATTCCGAGTTCAACCAATCTGATGGAACAACTCATGGGAGATGTTCGCTCCAGGTTTAAGGGCACTGACGCACTTGGCTTCGGCGACAATATACTGGTGGCGATTACAAAGTGCCATCGATTTTTGTTTTGTTTTGTTCTGGGCTGCTTCCATATTATTATTATTATTATTATTTATTTTTTTGGTAACCGATGATCCGCCGGGCCTGCCTTTCGCTTACGCTAATCGGCAACCCACGGCCTATACAGTGCACAGTGCACAATCTTCCATATTATTAGTAGCATGATAAGTGAAGAAAGAACATGTCGTCCTTAAAATTGCTAAAAAGTTGGCCACAAAACTTTGCACCTGTTAGTGGCGATGGTTATAATCTCCAATCTCTTAGGATCAGTGAGGAGAATGAAAAAACGGCACGAAGAAATATCACTAATTTTATGATTTCTTGTGGGAGACTCCAAAAGCAAAACTTTGTGCACTTGCATGGGTGCGCTTTTCAGGTGACATTGCGAAATTTAACGATGGTGTTTTGCATGAAAAGGGGATGGAAGTGCCGAAGGTTCTGCAATGGCTATGACGAGTGCAAAAAGTGTTTTGTGGTTTTGTTTCTCTGAAGAGAGTATCGCTTGGCTAACTTCTTTCACGGGGAACACCTAAAGATTCCTTTCACGAGAGGATCCGTAGTTGAAGAACAACAGAAGATCCATGATATGGAGCTAGAGAGCTCCTTTCCGTAGTACATTGGATTGATAATTACACATCTTCTCGCGACTTTAACGTTTGGACTCATCGAGGAGGAGATAATAAGTGTTGCATCCAGTTGGAAAGGAGCGAATACTTTTGGAAACTGGGATTCCTCGTCTCTCTCTCTCTCTCTGTGTCTGCACTAAAAGAATGACGTGACTCAATCCACGACAAATCCAGAGAAAATGGAGAAAGATAACTTCCACACAGAGAGAGCAAGCAAAGCAAGGTGTTTCACGAGGTCTGTACTAAAAGAATGACGTGACTCAATCCACGACAAATCCTGAGAAAATGGAGAAAGATAACTCCCACACAGAGAGAGCAAGCAAAGCAAGGTGTTTCACGAGGTCTGCACTAAAAGAATGACGTGACTCAATCCACGACAAATCCAGAGAAAATGGAGAAAGATAACTACCACACAGAGAGAGCAAGCAAAAGCAAGGTGTTTCACGAGGCCACAATCGAATTTTCCTATCATTAAACCCGACAGCTTTGTCTGTCTTTGCCCCCTCTCTTTCTCCCGTTCACATCTTTTAGTTCTAGTAACTCCACCACTACCATGGCCGCCCCCCCTCGCTCTCCCTGACACTGACAGAGCTTAGTGACGAGGATTAGGAGGCGATAGCAGAAAGACCTAGATGGATTTCAGCTCATTCCTGACGTCGCTGATCACGGCATTCGTGATCTTCGTCGTCCTCATGGTCCTCTTCGCGTGGCTGTCCGGCCGGCCCGGGAACAAGGTGGTGTACTACCCCAACCGCCTCCTCAGGGGCGTGGACCCCTTCGACGGCGGCAACCACCCCTCCCGCAACCCCTTCGCCTGGATCCGCGAGGCCCTCTCCACCTCCGAGCAGGACGTCATCGCCGTGTCCAGCGTCGACACCGCCGTCTACTTCGTCTTCCTCGGTACCGGTGTGTGCCGTGCCTCTCTCTCTCTCTCTCTCTCTCTTTTTCAGTTGTCTGATCCTTTCTTGCTTTGTTTGGGTGCTTGTAATGAGACGTTGGTGGTTCTCTGGGGGAGTACCGGCTGCAGGAGGCGGCTGGGTCCGTTGTTGTTTATGGGTTGGTTTGAACTCGGCGCTTGGATGTGTCTTTTTGCAATTCGAGTGGGACTGGTGGACCGTTCTTTCTGAATATGATAGCTTCTTTTTGTGTTTTCTGGTGGTTCTCAGGCGAATAGATCGCTTCACTTTTTTGTTCGTTGATCTTTCTTTTATGGGTGTTGGTTTGGTTTGGCTCGTTTATGGTATGATTTTCAGTCTGTTTCATGGATTTTAGAGGTTGATTCGGTGTTGTTAATTCATGCCTTTAGGGCAGTCCATTTCAAGGGCTACCTTAACACTTCTAGCAGCATTTCACTTTCATGCCATTACTGGAATCCAATCCTTCATCACTTGATTAAGTGCACAATTTGTGCAGTAAGAAGTTAGACTCACCTTGACCGCAATACGAAAATAGGTCTTCTTTCGTGATTGTGAGTGGATTTTGAGTTTCTAGGGCCAAATATGCATCCTTTTACCGGAGCAAAAAGCCTTCAGCACCTGCAATTTGTGCTGCTGATCATCCCAACTGATTGTCATCGCTCCTTTTCGCGTTGTGGTTGGTGAACCCACCCATTTATTTGAACACATACTGTGGGGCTGGTGATACATGCCGCTTGCACTAACAGTTGTGCTTAACCGGAAGAGTTGATATTGAAACATTCACCATACTTGCATTCTGTTGTTGCAGGAAATTAGCCATAATCAGATTTTGACGAGCATTCATATGTTTATAACCTCTCAAATAAGTTAGGCTTTATGACATGGGAAGAAGGGGGGGAAATGGATTTCTTCATTTTAAGGATATTTTCCTAAGAATTTATGTTGGACAGTAATTTTTTTTTTTTTTGTCGGGGGAGGGATGGATTTCTTCATTTTAAGGAGAAAAGAGAAGTAGATTTTCTATTTTCCTAAGAATTTTACCTGTGTAATCCTATATATTGGAAAGTAATGGTCGTGTATTCAAATTGCTTTTGGCATTCTTAGTTACGTAAGGGTTCCACATTCAGGCAGGAAATCTGTCGTCAGCTATCAATAATTACAGGCGATTGAAATTCTCGATACAAATGAGGTGGGACTTATAAGGAAGCCTAAAATTGCCATGTTTCTTTTATCCTATGCTTTGCGTATTCTCTGCAATCACTCGATTTATGGCATACGTATTGGTATCGAGCTCCCCTGCATGGTTAGAACTCTGTTTTGCATGTTTTAGAATCCATAATTGTGGAAGCTTTCACTTTAGTTTTTCTTGTATTGTTTCTGATGAACTCTTGTGCTTGTATATTTGAAACACTCTGCCGTCTGTAGAAGTGACAATCCTGAAGACTTTTTCCCTTTTTACTTCGTGACAGTGTTGGGAATATTAGTTTTATCCGGCATTGGGCTCCTACCGGTTCTTCTACCTGTTGCTGTCACTGCCAAAACTCCAATCGCATCATCAAACACAAACACAACCAGCAATGGGACAATCAGTGATTTTGAGAAGTTGTCAATGGGAAATGTGGCAGTAAGTTTTAGAACTCTTGTACAAGGATTTTCTTTTTTCTTGTCTTGTCAAGGGTAGAGAGAAATGTTGCATTTCCTATTTCCACCATAATTTTAGGACATTGATTGAAGTAGATTTGGGAAACTATGGAGGTATTCATCATATCATACTTGGTGGGGAAGGAATTGGTGGACAATGTTGTTGAGTAGAGAAAATCAGTGCTAGTTTTCCAAGTCATATTCTTCTGTATGTACAGGAGAAAAGTTCAAGATTGTGGGCATTCCTGATAGCTACTTACTGGGTCTCAATTGTTGATACAAACACGTTTCAGCTTTGAGAGCAGCTGCTTTAGAATCTCCCAAAGTGAGAGCAGAGCAATTTGCTGTCCTTGTGAGAGACATACCTCCTGCCCCAGAAGGTCAAACTATGAAGGAACAAGTTGATTCATATTTCAAGTCTATTTATCCCGATGCATTTTACAGGTCGATGATAGTGACTAATAATAAAGAGGTATGCTTTTATAACGTTTCTTTCTAGAATACTCTATTTGTTCCTCAGTTGTTGCTATGCTAAGTCTCGCTTTAAGTTCTGCAAACTTTCTCCTTTTTATAACTATATTGACATGCATGTGAGTATATATTGCAACTATTTAAAGTATCTGGTTGCTGGCTAGAATACACAGAGGTGAGAATATCATAAAAAAGACTCTGTGGTTCCTGATGGTTAGTCTTTTAATGATTTCTCCACCACAGTGGCGGTGCAGCTAGTGCTATTTATCATGGTACTGGTTAGGAACTGCTGACCTGGCTTTGGACTATTTTCATAATTAATTCTAGTTGAGGTGGATTATAAATTACTGTGGGGCTTGATGAGTAATTATGTATTATTGTGGGGCTGGATGAGTATTGAGCCCTTTTGTTTTGTAGAGGTTCTCAAGGAGAGACCCAAGCAAAAGGGAGATAGCAGTTTGTTGGGCAGTTTTAAGTGGGAGTGTGATATGAAGTCACAAAACAAGGAAGTGCATTTATGTGGTTTGTCATATGGCAGAAGTAGCCGCACTACTATTAATGAACCAAAATAAGACCACCATAGAGAGACAGTCCTACTTAACACAAATAGTTGAGGTCATGACTTCATTGTATGTGTATTGAAAACAATCATGGTTGAACCTTACCCCACTGTATGGGTGCTCTCTGATTTATTAAAGGACAAAATAGGTGTTTTTCAGTACCAAGAGAGCGGTTGCGAATGCAGCATTCAATATACCGTAGCTTACTTCCCCTTTCACCTTAAAAAAAAAAAATATCATGGTTTATGGACTTCTTTACTGTGCCACTGCCGCAAACCCCGTATTGTTCATAGAGGCATTATCTCATCCGTGCCCGGAAATACTTGGAGGGATAAAGATCTGTCGTATACTTAAAAGTTCCTCTCGTGAAAGTTTTGGTCATTTATCGTGACAGAGAATGTAGGCATAGTAGAACAACTTGTTCTTTCATCTTTTGATTTTCATCCATTGAGAGACCTTTCCTTGTTATATGTTATCATGTAGGTTAACAAAATCTACGAAGAGTTGGAAGGGTACAAAAAAAAGCTTGTACGTGCTGAAACAATTTATGCAGAATCAAAGACAACCGGTAAACCGGAAGGAGTGAGACCCACAAACAAAATCGGCTTCCTAGGTCTTACTGGGGAAAAGGTGGACAGTATAGAATACTACAGTGAGAAGATCAGTGAACTGACTCCAAAGCTTGAAGCTGAGCAGAAAGCCACCTTGAGAGATAAGCAGCAAGCAGCGGCTCTGGTCTTCTTTACCAATAGGGTGACCGCAGCCTCTGCAGCACAGAGCCTGCATGCCACAATGCTTGACACATGGAATGTGATGGATGCACCCGAACCTTGTCAAATCATATGGACTAATCTTACGATTAAGTTTTTCGAGCGACAGACACGGCAGTACATTATCTACATTATAGTGGCTCTGACCATTTTCTTCTTCATGATTCCGATCACATTTGTTTCGGCCTTTACGACTCTGCAAAATCTGAAGAAATATCTCCCGTTTTTGAAGCCAATTGTGAAAATTGCAGCGATCAGAACTGTGTTGGAAGCTTATCTCCCTCAGATTGCGCTCATCGTGTTTCTGGCTTTGTTGCCCAAGTTGCTGTTGTTTCTGTCAAAGCTAGAGGGGATTCCTTCCCAGGGCCATATAGAACGTGCTGCCTCTGGAAAATACTTCTACTTCACAAGTTTGAATGTGTTTATTGGCGTTACTGTGGGTGGAACCTTGTTTGCTACATTCAAAGAAATTGAGAAAGATCCCAACTCTCTCCTCACAGTACTGGCGGCCAGTCTACCTGATAATGCAACATTTTTCCTCACTTATGTTGCTTTGAAGTAAGATGTTTTTGTTCCTCCTCAGCCTTCTATTAACTTCTAACTTGCTGAGTGACAGATTCCGATTCTTATTTGATGCGAAAGGGAACAAAAAGAAAAAAAATTGAGTTGGATTTGCTTATGTGTGCATTAGGGCAGTTTGTTATTCTCATAATTTGTACTTTCTATGTTCCTTAAAATGAATCCCAGTTTCCTATAATCAATAGTATGGTTATATTTCACTTCATAGTTCTTGCATGGACTTTTTCCTCTGCCTTCTTGGTAGAGTGATGATGCTAATGTCTGAATTTGGGGAAATGGCCATCAGTTTCTTCGTTGGCCACGGTCTCGAGCTTTCTCGGATCGTTCCTCTGATTATTTTTCACTTGAAGAGGAAATACCTTTGCAAGACTGGAGCTGAAGTCAAAGAAGCATGGTATCCTGGAGATCTAGGATACACGACCAGAGTTCCTGAAGACATGCTGATCGTCACGATTACCCTCTGCTATTCTGTCATTTCTCCTCTGATCATCCCATTTGGTGTTGTATACTTCGGCTTAGGATGGCTTATTCTTCGAAATCAGGTTGAGTGGCTAACTCCACGTCGTACTTTAGTTTCAAGTAAAAAACTTTGCACATCTTTGCCTCTTCTAGAGCATTCCTTAACTTTCATATGATCGTTTTGGTCGACAGGCACTGAAGGTTTATGTTCCATCCTATGAGAGTTACGGAAGAATGTGGCCGCACATCCATTTGCGAATCCTAGCTTCTCTTGTCCTTTACCAGTTCACTATGCTTGCCTACTTTGGGGCAAAGAAATTCTACTATGCGCCTCTCCTGCTACCGCTGGTCATCTCGAGCCTTATCTTTGCCTACGTGTGTAACAAGAAGTTCTATCGCTTCTTCTGCTGCCCGGCACTGGAAGTTGCCTCGCACGGGCTGAAGGAGACGCCGCACATGGAGCGCATCTTCCGAACTTACGTCCCTCCCAGCTTGTGCTCGGAGAAGGTGGAAGATGACCGCTTCGAGGATGCTCTGTCTCGTGTTTCAAGGGCGGGCTCGTTTGCTTGATGTAAATATCAGTATATTTCCTTCCCAGTGGAATGTTTCTTTCTTGTGTCTATCAAAGCAGGCGAACCTGTAGGAAGTTACACTAGAATTGTTACAGTATATCATAGGAAGTGTTTCTGTTTCTGATTCTGTTTCATCTATGTAGTTTTTAGTGTAATTTTGTGCACCTTTTGTAAACGTGTTATTTGTTCAGGAAAAGATAAGAGTGCTTTTGATTAGGTCTTCTTTCTCTGCTTTATTACTTCAACTAATCACATTTAATCATAGATGTCAAGTGTACTACACCATATAATTTAATCATGGGTGTTAAGTAGTAAACTCTTGATGTGTGGCTACGATAGAAAGAAGATTGTCGTAAAAATATTACACCATATAATTTAACTAAAACGACATTTGTTAACAACGGAATAAGGGGAAAAATCATAAAATGAGAAACAATTTAGCTAGACACTTAAAGAATCGACATCGTGGACATCACTTGGAAACAGCCTCTTCTAAATTTCAAAGATATACTTTTCTAAATCATACTTAATGCTCCTTAACAAGTGCCTTTTTAGCATATTTTTCTACTAGAATGGCGTTGTAATTAGGAACATTACTCAAAACGGTTTTAAACATCTCAATTTAATTCTAAACTTTTCAATTTTGTCAATTTAGTATTAAACCTTTGCACAAAATTTGAATGTAGTTATTCTAGCCAAATCTTATTGGAAAGTGATAACGTAGTGGTCCATTTTCTATGCCATCGTACGTTGTGCATTGCCACATTAGCGGTTTCCGATGAAAATAAGCCGGAAGGACTACATTGAAATTTAGGACTAAATTGACAAACTTAAAAAGTTAGATGGAATTAACATTTATACAATATGTTTAGGATTGGTTGGACAATTTCATCATTTATCATTTCTCCATCTAGTGTAGGACGAAGATGAGAGATAAAAAGTGTTATAACTTTCATACAACGTTCACTTTGATGATTTAATGCCGTAAATTTTAAAAAATGTCCACCACAAAGCCATAAGTTTTAATGTCACAACAAATTTTCTAAAAACTTAGGTTATCACTTGAAAAGCTATGGCACTAAAGTGAACATAATGCAATTGATTGAAATGCCACGGCACAAAGTAAGTTCCGTAAAATTATGGTATGTGTGATATTTTTTCCTTCGAAATGGTCATGTTTCTATTTACACATGAGGCAATTTTTTTTAAAAATTGTCAGCAAAGAAAAGTATGTTGGATTTGAATCCATTTGTTATTCTCTATGTTAGATGTTAAGAAAAGGGAGTTCTTCGAAAAGATGGACTTAGGCGATGAATCCTTGAACAACAATTTAATGGACAAAATGAGTTTGAAAAATAAAAGATGGGTTAATATCACGAAAAATCATAAACTGGTATATCCATGAAAAATATATTCTAATTCTAAATTTTAACTTTTGAAAACTTCAAACCAATATACTTCGACATATTTACTCTCCGTTAGTTTCCATGAAATTTTATAGCGAAATTACTAAGCTATATGACACATGGCAATAATTCAATTGATATGAGAAGTTTACATGAAAATTAATATCAATTTTGGTTAAAATTGTCAAAACGTGTATTAATTTGAGATCTTTTGTTATCCAAAATTGAGTTTGGGGTAAATTTGTCGCAAATATACCAGTTTAAGATTTTTGGTAACCCAAAAATTAATTTGGGTAAATCTGCCACCTGTACTGATTTGACGGTATTTTAGACTTTTTGATAAGTGTTAAGTGTTTAGATTATGGTATTCCCTTCCCAGACTCATTTCTTTGTGGTGGGCTCAACAATTTACTTGCATGATAAGAGTCGCGTCTATTTTGTAACAGTCGAGGGAAGATGTATCACGTTCAAGAGGTCCGCTTACGTGCGATGGGGGTAATTTAGATAGAATCTCATGTCATTTAAATATGCCGTTATAATATGTCCGATATGGATATAGTTTGAGGACAGGCACGAGTGAGGTTTTGCCTCGCCACCTACGTCCCGTGGTGGGCGAGGCCGGGGTGAATGTGGCCGCCGCAGCCACCCTTCCAACATGGAAGGGGAGGTGGGGTTAGAATCTCCACTTTCTCGGGGGGTTGGGGTGGGGATGAATTAATTTCAAATGTGGGTTTTTTTCTCACGCCCGTAAGAAAGCGAGAACAAAAGTCGAGAGTGAGAGTTAGAATAAGAATAGAGTATGATCAACAAAAAAAAAAAATACAGACAAAGTAGCCTTAATTAGTCGAAAGGAAGGATTAGTCTCACTTGGGGATATTGGAGAGTTGGGAGAGTTTCAACCATCACATTCCAATCAACGAGGGACAAAGTGAAGATGATGTACTTGGGATACAATCGTCTCGCAATGTTTCCTAGGAAGCTTTCCCAACTTTTATCTCTCGTAAAGAACAGACTAGTAGGTCAAATTACCCGAAAATCTTTGTCCTCCATTTGTTGAGCAATAAGGATTATGACCTAGTCTATCTTATAAAAGAAAGGGTTAATATCACAAAAATCATAAATTAGTACATTAATAATAAATTTATTCTAAACTAATTTTTGTATCACAAAAATCTAAACTTGTACGCATAAATATATTTACGCTCTGTTAGTTTCAGTCAAATATGGTTGTTAAATTGCCGACTTGGCAAATTCATATGGATCAAATAATGGGTTAATACCATGAAAAATCTCAAATTAATACACATGTGACATATTTACTCCAAAATGGTACATTTACGATACCAAAAACTAATTTTTGAGTCACCAAAAACCTTAAACCGGTATACACATGACATATGCACCTTTGGTTAGCTTCCGTCAAATTTTACTATTAGATTATGGCCTCCATGAGCTTCTTCTATCAAATTGTCACAGGTACATTTATGGTCTCACCTGCATAATCAAGTGCCTCAAAGCAAGTTTTATGCTAAATGTTTGGGTAAGATTATGTCACTGCACATTATTCGATGACCATAGTTCTATACTTTGAGGCACTAGAATATTTTGGATTAAGCACTTGCAAGTTTTACTTGACCTTTTGTCAATACTTCCTCTTCAAGGTGAGCATAAGTGGTGTCTTTTTCATAGGTATTATGTAGAAATTGTTAGAATCCCAAACCTCGTTCAAAAGAGGGTATTGACACATTTTCTTAATAAATCTAGGTCAAATTTGATAGAAGCTAATGAAGGGTAAAAATTTTATGTGCGATAATTTAACAGGAGCTACGGAGACCATAATTTCTCCATATGATTATTAGAGGTACTTGTATAGTTCGAGGTAAAACCCCAAACTAATTTACTCGTCACAATTTTTTGAATATGCAACTCTCTAAAAGTAATTCCTAAATGTTTCTCCCTAGTATAGTTTTTTTCTTTCCTGGTTAGTGATAACTCTATAGAATTATTTTACCTATTTTAGATAACAAATAATGTAATATTTGTGAGAAAATATTTACATTTCCTTCTATTCACTCAAAATTTCCTTATTTATGCAGCATAATGAGACATGGAGAAAATAATGAAAAATGGCAAAAAAGAAGGAAAGGAAGATGCCACCCACAAAAGCATTGGAAGGAATCGGGAATTCTGTTATTTATTCCTTAATTTTATGCAAAAAAAGCATTGGAAGGAATCGGGAATTCTGTGATGTATTCCCTAATTTTATGCAAAAAATAAGCAATTGCCTTGTGTTGAAGTCTTGGATGTATCTTATAAACAATTTATTAGTGAGAGCTTGAAGTGTACAACTAGGTTTTTATTTTCAAATTGCTATTCATTTATCTGAAAGTTTTTCAATTATTTTGAAGATGAGACAAAAAGTGGTGACATAATTCTTATTCTTTTATTTAAGATGTTGGGTTTAATTTATATTTTCATTTCTTCTTCCATTATGTTTTAATCTTCTTATAACCTTGACCATGATGATATGAAATTCATGCTTTTTATGTTTTATAAAAGATTTAATTCATGTGAATTATATATTATTGTCCGTAATGCTTTTAAGTGAATAATCACTATTTGAATGATCTGATATGCATGTTTGAGATTGAGAAATGACAATATGGAATTGCTCCTTATAATATATAACAATTAATTAATTGTTAATCGAGGTATACCATATTATTTGTGTGGCTTCCAGTGATAAGGTGGTTCAAAAGATTCGTTGAAAACTGGGGATGTTCACAGATTTTTAATGCACTTATGTTTATTTAAATTCATATAGAGATATGGTGGATTAATAAACTAAGAAAGTTCGTTATACCTAGAGATATTGTTAGGGGTGTGCAAAACGAACTACCCAAACCTAAAACCGCTTGAACCGAACCCACTACTCAGTTTGGTTTGAAACTCGATTCCTAAAAATGGAATCGATATCCAGACAATTCGGTTCTTTGTTCCAAAGGGCAACTAGATCGGACATACTGCACATATTTTAAAAAAAAAAATTCAAAAAATAAAAGTGATTGTTTTTTTTTTTTAAATATTTGTTTATAATTGAAGGCATTGAGTAGGGGGGAAGATCGGTTCCATTGAATCGGACCGGATCAGTCATCGGTTCTCAATTTTGGGAATAGGTTCTCTCAAACTAGGAATCGATCACCCCTAGATATAGTTCGTGTACGCGTAATAATTTGAAATTCATATCTAGTGGTTATAGTGAAATCAAATGCTCTAACATTTTTAGTTGATTGACTAACTGCATTTGGTTTTGGAATTTTGCTTCTAAAATTGTCAATTTTAGTTTATTCTCAAATCTATTAGATAAATTTCAGAATTAGTCTATTTTTAATATTTAATTGGTTTATTAATCATAAATCTCTATGAGATGATATCCTTTCTCTTTATTATATTACTTGTTCAACACGTTCATTTGCATTTATAATTTTACGAACAGTTAGTGTAAATGTGCCAAACACAATTCCTATGTTTTACTTTGAAGCCCAAACTATGGTCCTCGAATATTGCGTAGTGACATAATTTTACAAAAATATACAAGTGCCCCAAAACATAAAATGATGGTCATAGGTAAAATTTGGTCCTCGAACAAGGCGCAGTGACATAATTTCACCCAAACATTTAGCATAAACTTGCTTCGAGGCATTTGATAATGCAGGTGTGACCATAAAATTACCAATTGATAGAAGCTAATGGAGATCATAATTTAACGGTAAAATTTGATAGAAACTAACGAATGGTAAATGTGTCATCTGTGTACCGATTTAGAGTTTGTGGGAACAAAAAAAATTAATGAGGAATAGTTTGAGGTTCTTTGTGATATCAACCGTTAATCGTTTCTTAGGGTATCCAAGTCATCAATATAATGATAATATTTGACGGAAGCTATTAGAGGGTAAATATGTCACGTATGTACCGGTTTGAGACTTTTGATAGTTAAATAATTAATTTGATATAAATATATCACTTAGTTTGAAATTTTTCGTGCCCTAAAAAGAAAAAGGGAAGCTATCCTCTATTTTCAATTGAGTCTAATACTTTGGGTGCTAGCTCTTTGATACGAGAGCTGGGATCCATAATCCGTTCGCCAGTTTGAACTAAAATACCAAATAAATCAGCAAGCCCTACCGCTGATTGTATCTAATTTCACCAAAGCGAACGGTACATCTTACTATAAAATCAACTCATGCCTACTTTTTCGAGAAAAAAAGAGATTATTCTTCATGTATCATGCTGACGTCCTGGGAGTGTATCGGTCACTTCATCAGAATGTTAGGCCTAGGGCTTCCTCTTCAGGTTTGGCTAGATTTTCTTGGGGCCTTCCTTTGTTCAAGAGGCTGGTCTTGGGCTCCAGGAATCCCTTTTCAGGCTTCAGAAATCTAATCTCTATTCTCTATCCCAGAACTTTGTGAGTAGATCCCCTAGCCTCCCCTGTGGCATCCAAAATAGATGATCCTCGGATAGGTGACGGTCACTGAACTGTGGCATTAACATTATTTATAGGCATTAAATTGTATTTGTTCATATTTGAATTTATATTTTATTTTATTTTGAACCGAAAGGACGGAATTCGGTCTTGCGTAAGAAATATGCGTGTTGAAATTAAAGAATTAGAACTTTGAGGATGTTGGACGGCATGCAAGAATTTTGAGTATATACTTGTATAAGAAGCAATTTAATTTTTGGGATATTAAATTAAATTCGGTAGAAATAAAATGCTTAAAATAATAATAATAATAATAATAATAATAATAATAATAATAATAATAATAATAATAATAATAATAATAATAATAATTTTGGGCTTTATTTTAAAAACTCTTGGGCCCAAGATTTCGGGCCCAAGCAAACCCAAAGACCCCCATGGGTGTCGACCGTACCAAGAAGTGGAGGGGGAGTGCATGTCCTCCAACACTCGTCTTCAATTTTGCCACTTGTTCTCTCCTTTTTGCCACTTGTTCTCCTCATGAGAACACTTGTCTCTTACATGCAAAAATAGAGATAAATTGTTAATCAAAGAGCAAAAGGGAGGGGGTTTCGGAAGTGAGAGGGAGAGAGAGAAAGGGGGTGAGCCGAGCAAGTGAGTGAGAGAGAGAGCGTGCGAGAGAAGAAGGGGATGAGGGAGGCCGTTCGTTGTTGTTCGTCACCGTCGGCGAGCCGCCGAGTCCCGCCTTGCCCCGCCATCTTTGCTTGCTGTGTTGTGCTTGGATTAGAGGCAAGTAGAGTCCTAAAACCTACCCTTTGCTTGTTGTGTGATGTGTGCGTAGAAGTGGTGAATTTTGGTTGAGGTGAAAGTGATGAAATTTCGGAGCTTTGGGGAGAGATTTGTTGGCCTAGCATGCTGTTTCTGGAAAAACCAGTCCGACCCTTCATGAGTTTGTGAGCTGCGTGCGACTTTTTAGTTGGAATCTCGTTTCAATCTCTTGATGAAAGTTGTAGAGAACATCTTGAGGAATAACATACTAAAATTTGAGATAAAACAGACAAATATTGCTTGGTGAAACGATTTTCCTTTCGAGAAATTAGATCTGGAATTTGTTGTGCTGACCTTCAGTGATTTCGTGGACTGTAAAGTAGTTTTCTTGTGGAAATATCACTTTGATTTCTTAAGGAAATTTGTAAAGGACATCTTGAGGTATAACATATAAAAAATTTGGAGAAAAAGAACAAGAATAGGTAGGTGAAATCGTGGTTCTTTAGAAAGACTAGATCTGGAATATTGGTACCGAGAACAGGGGGTATTAACCGTCCATATCTATTTATCTAGGACGAATTTGATTTCGATGTCTTCATGAAATATCTACCCTATGGTCTTCGCTATCGCATATTCAAATTTCATAATTTTTGAAGATCATTTGGGTATTTAATCGAAAATGTTTCTAAAACTGTGCAAACTGATGTGTTAGGACTTTGAAAGCTGCGATGCGTGGACTATATCGTTTTATGTGAGGTTCTTTTGGTGTAGTATTCTTCATGAAATATCTGTATTTATGTCTTACCTATAACATATTTAAATTTCATAATTTTTGAAGTTCATTTGGGTATTTAACCGAAAATGTTTCAAAAACTGTGCAAGCTGAAATGTTAAAATTTTAATGCTGTGATGCATGGACCGTACTGAATTATGTGAGGTTCTTTTGGTGTAGTGTTCCGCATGAAATATCTGCCTTTATGTCTTGTCTATAACATATTCGAATTTCATAATTTATGGAGTTCATTTGGGTATTTAATCAAAATGTTTTCTGAAACTGTGCAAACTAAATTGTGCGAATTTCAAAATCTGTGATGCATGGACTGTACCTAATCATGTAGAATTCTTTGGTATAATGTTTTTATGATATAATTTCCTTTAGATGTTGTAAATTATCTATCAAAAATTTCACAATTTTTGGAGTCCGTTTAGGCATTAAATTGAAAGTATTTTCGGAAATGTGTATAATGTTTCGCCCGAACATGCATGTATTTTCAGGAAAATAAAAGAATTGGTTCCATGTGATGTGATATATTGTGTGATGGATTATGTTGCATATATGGTGTTATATGGCATGGTACATAATGTCAAAAGTTGAAAAAAAAGACCTTTGTTACAATCACATCATATGCCATGTTGATATTGAGACACAATTGTGAAAATGAAATATGATAAATGAGGATACCGTCGGAGGTGCGAGCCGACGATGCCCCGGGAGTGTCGGGATGCCCGGAGGTGAGTGCCGGATGCTCGGAGGTGTGTGCCGGATGTCCTCGGGAGTTTCGAAATGCCTGATGGTATATCGGTACGTAATTCCGGGAAATGCCTGGTGGTATGTCGGTACGTAATTCCGGAAGGCAAGGGTAACCATTTTCATGGCGAGCCCCGGCGATTCCTCGTGATGCCAGGTGGAATGCGAGATGCCCAGAGGTGTGTGCCGGATGCCCGGAGGTGTGTGCCGGAGGCTCCTCGCGATGCTAGGTTGGGTGCGAGCGATAAAATGTGAGAGACAAACACTGATCCCTGGGAAGAAAGATGAAAATGAAATCCTCTTATGAAAGTGAAAAATTGAAAATTGAATCAAGTGCATGGTGATATATGCACATTGCATGGTGGAATATGCATGGCTGCTTGACGACATATGTACAAATGCATGGTGGTATATGCACATTGCATAGTGGCATATGCATGTTTGTATGGTGATATATGCATGGCTGTAAGATGATATATGCTCAAATGCATGAATGATATGTACTTAATTCATGATACCCTGTTTGCTCTGTCTGACGCATTGTGTAGTTTGGTGGATCTTTACTATTGAGTGGTTGTACTCACCTCGTTTGGGGACTAACATTTCAGACTAGACAAAATACCTCTGCTACCACTGCCACCAGTAGATGGATCAAGTGGTTGGATATGAACGTGAGGAGGAGGATAGCAAAGGAAGGAACTTTGGACGCCGACACTGGTCGATGGACCTTAAGTATACGACTGTTGGAAAAGATATCGGTCATCTTTTGAAGTATAGCCGAGTATAGAAGACTACGGCATTTTGATGTACCGATGAATGATGTCCATCTGGTTCAAATAAATAAAATTGTTCGGCTTTTACCTATAAATGTTTAGTTGGTGTGCATCGTTTTCTGAATATAGGGATGGGAGTTGATGGATGTGCTTCCGCCATATAAAATTTGGAGAAAAAAATTCTTTTGGAAAAATACAAAACCTTTTAGATTGATAAACTATATGGTTAAAATCATGAAAACTCAATATTGGTACACCTATAATAAATTTACTTATATTAATTTTTATTAAATTTTACAGTCAAATTGCTCAACTTGATAACATGTGATAGTTGGCGAATATATTAGTTTCAAATTATATCCTTCGTTTGTCACAGATGTACCAATTTGTGATTTTTCACGATATTATTTCAATTCAATGAAAACTAATGGAGGGTGTCAATTTAGAGTTTTTGGTGGTCAAAAAATTAATTTGAAATAAATTTGTTATATGTATACTAGTTTGAGGTTTTCGATGGTTAAAAGATTAATTTCAGGTAAATTTGTCATGGGTGTATCAGTTTAAAGTTCTTCGTGGTATTAATCCAAAACTATAACTTTGCCCATTACCAATTACATGCTCTGAGACAGCCTTAAAGCACTCAAATTAGTGGGCTTTATTAACAGTTTTTCTGCTTTTATTTTCTTTTAGTTTTATTTGGTTCTACAAGGCACTGTCCTTTCGACAGGATGGATATCCCGATATTGACAAGGAAGTAGCACATGTCGTCCATGATTCCGATCCATCCTCGCGCTACTAAATAATTGCCATAGCATACCTTGGATCATTTCCTAAGCGGCCCAATGCACGTTTTGGCCGATGGATGGAACTTGACCGATCAGGCGTGGATCTCCTCTATCTATTTGGATCGCGCCTGAAAATCCTGCTTCCACAAGCGACGTGCTGATTTCTGTTAGGGTCGCATCAAGTCCTGGACGTGACCATCCTACGCTTTCCAATAAAGAATTCTTCTAAAGAAGTATCTCTCAAACCTACCTTCTTCCTCTTTTTTCTCAAGGTAGAATGGAAATTCCTCCTCTAAAATCCTTCTAGCGGTGCCCTGCGGGATACAGATTCTCTGCCTTGCATGCACATCCCCACACGTGAATACAAATCGTCAGCTTTGCTCATGAGGACCATATGAATTGACCAACTGAGTTGATCCATGTGGTTCGATTTGGGGCATGCATTATTTTTGTGGCATTGTTTTATTACTTTAGATTGTGTTCTTCAAGCTATGTGGTGGGGATCACATCGGTAGCTATGATGAATTTTCTTTTATATCCATTAGGGGCTTGGCCTTATATACATAATTTTTTTTTTGGTCAAAACCTTATATACATAATTAGCCAACCCGAAAAGTTGACTGGTCATTTTAGTCTTCAATTTGCCAAAATCGAAAGCACAATTCTTATATACATAATTTTTTTTTGAAATACAAAATTATTGGTCAAAAACCTTATATACATAATTAGCCAACCCGAAAAGTTGACTGGGCTGCACAATTCTTATTTATCACAAATAATAATAATAATAATAATAATAATAATAATAATAATAATAATTTTAATAATAATAATAATAATAATAATAATAATAATAATAATAATAATTTTGCTCAATATATAGTGAGCTGGACCAACCATATACATGGTTTTCCCAACTTTGTCTTGTCCATTGTGTATAGAGAAAAAAAAAAGGCATATAATAGCAAGATGCGATACAGATATTTTGATGAAATTATAAGAAATAATTTCATGAGGCGCACTATATATGAAAAAAAGATTTTCGCAAGTAACATTATAGTCGCGAAACATGCCTATGATCAAAACTTATTTATAAAATACAATATATATATAACACACATGATGTCAAGATGTGTGTATGTGAAAGATTGAGTTATTATTGATAATTGATGGTTTGATACAAGTATTTGCGCAGCCTCTTAATTTCTATGAAATTGAATTTCAAATATAAGAAAAGGGTTTAGACCAAGTATGAATGGGCATATAGTGGTCGTGGGAACGCGAGGTAGACCGCGTTGAAAGTCAACAAGGAGAAGGTCGCAGTTCCCACCACGCCAATTCAAGGGGGTGAGGTTTTGACCCAAAAAAGAAAAAAGGGGTTAGGTAGTCAGACGTCGTTCGAAGTACCGGAAATGCCCCTCGTCACTTCACTTTAATCCTATCAAGAAAAACTATTGTTTGTTTTTCTTTTCTTTAAGAGAAAGAAGCAAATATTTTGTTTGCATGCAAAAACTATTACCTAGTTCATCATCACTTATGCAACAGGCCAAACAAATTTGGCACAAATTATCGAGCCAAAAAGGAGCCGGCAATTTAAGGGCTACATGTGTTTTCATGAATGATGAATAATCTCAAAAATATTTATCTGAAAATGATCGTTTGTGTCACTTGAGATAATTAATCAATAAAAAACCATTATCGATGATAATATATATCTAAATATTTTCGTGGATGATGAAAATATATTTCGTTGATTCATTTTTGTAATGGATACAACTGATAATTTTTAAGTAAATGTTTTCCAAATTATTTATTTTCCGTGAAACAAACGTACCATAAATTATACATATTTTCCTCACATTATCCTAGATAAAATGCATTTTTACAATTTAAACCCATTATTTGATTAAACTAGCCAGTCTAATTGGGCTCATTTTCCTTAGAAAAGTTCGAGCCATTAAGGCTACGTTTGTTTGTGTTCATTTTTTTTTTTTGTTCATGAACACAATTCTTGTTTTTTGTTCGGGGAACAAAAAAAAAAAAAAAATGCGTTTGTTTGCATTTTTGTTCCAAATCTATTTTTTTGTTCCGAGAATAAATTTGGAGCAAAAACAAAGAAATAAGAAAAACTTATTTACTTTCTGGAACACTTCCGGAAAACAATTTTTGTCTTTCCTATTTTTTTCGTCTCTTTCTTTTCTTCTTCTTTTCTTCTTCTTTTTCTTTGGCCGGTCGCCGCCATGGCCGAGGCCGGCGACCGGCCAAAAGGAAGGAAAAATAAAAAAGGGAAAAGAAAAAAAGGAAAAAGGAAAAATAAAATAAAAATATTAAAAATTAAAAGAAACAAAAAAATCATACAAGTTTACTAAACGTGTTCCTATTTTTTTTCTATTCCAGAACAAGTTTACCAAACGCGTTCTTACGTTTAAAAATTGTTCTCGGAACAGAAATAATTTCTTCTATTTCTGTTCCCTAGAACAATTTTTGAATAAAACGTTACCAAACGCACCCTAAGTTTTGGGCTAACAAGATATTAATTCCTCATAAATTATTTGATGCGAAACACCTTATGTTAACGATACACGCGTACCCGCCTCACAAATTAAACACATAATTTGAACTAAAATATTACAAGTCCTATTATTTCTTTATTTTTTATTTTTTATTTTATTTGGGGGCCATAATCCATTTTTAAAGGGAAAATGATGCAAATAATATTTGAATTTTGGCTCAATATGCAATATAGTCTCTAGATTTTTAATTTGTAAAATGTGATTCCTAAACTTTTTCTCAATGTGGAATATAGTCCTCAAATTTTTAATTTGTTCAAATGTTCAACTTAGTCCTTGAATTATGTGAAGATGTTCATTATTGTCCATGGACTTGAATTAATGAAAGGACATCATGGAACATCTTCGCATAGTATAGGGACTGAGTTAGAGATTTACCGAAACTTCAAGGACCACATTAAATAAATTAAAAATTTAGGGACTATATTACACATTTGGCTAAAATTTAGGGATCGTATTAAACAGATTAAAATTTCATGAATTAAATTACATATTAAGTCAAAGTTTGGAAACGATTTGAGTTATTATTCCATTTTCAAAAGATGCAAGGGAGAAACAAAGCACAGGAATCTTCATCTTGAAAGGGTCAAGATCTGGGAAATTGCCGTTTCTTGTGTGAACAGCTTCGATTTTGGTCGCCTTGACCGGGCACAACAAGCTTCAGAATAATTACTAAAAACCCTACGTAGACTCGTGGACGTTGAGTAAAGACTCGAACCATTTCAATCTCCATCTCTCTATTCTGAAAATTTGGTATACGAAATAAAGTGACAGTCTTTGGTCTAGCATTAGTTATGAATCACTTATCCAAATGTCCTCTTATAGTCTGTCACATTATTTAGTGTACCAATTTGACAGTCAAATTTTTTTTTTTTAATGTCTTAAAGTCTAACGTCGGATCAAAGAGGCCTTGTTGAGTGACTCAAAAGTAAACACCAATCCCAAATGATTACCACTTTATGTTGTCATTAGAGTATTTCTTTTGAGGTTTGGTTTACGTGAAATGAGTCAAGTTGTTAGATATAATACCGTGTAAGATACTCTTTAGTAAATTTGTGTTTGGGGACGGACTGTGCTCATTTCAGCTTCAATGAGAGCAGCAAGTGATCAGGCAAGCAAAAGAGCTCGAGCAAAGTGTGATTCCTCGCAGCCTTCTAAAAGGAAATGTAGGAACATATTGGACAACTAGGGAAAGTTTCACTTGACAATACGAGTCAGCATTAACGCGGACATCAGTTCAAGCAACGGAGCATGTGACCTCATCAGTTATTTGACATGAGATACCTAATGTAACGACATACGCAAACTCAATTCACAAATTAAACACATAATTTGAATGGATGGCAGAAAGAAAGCAAAGGTATCTTCATCTTGAAAGGGTCAGATCTAGGAAATCGCCATTTCTTGTTTGACCAGCTTCGATTTTGGTCACCTTGACCGGGCACAAGTTTTGAAAAAATAACAACCACCCTACGAAGACTCGCGTTCGTTGAGTCAAGACTCGAACCATTTCAACCCCCAACATGCTTCTCTATATCTATATTCTCCATCCCTCTCCATCTCTCTTCAACTCAAAATCTCTCTGAAAGAACGAAATCTATTGCCAAGTTGAACGATCTGCTCACCGATCTCAGTCATCATCCTCCAAGCATGGCAACTTCATCCATGCTTTATAATCCACTTCCCATCACTCAATCCACCAAGAGGAGGTCACTAGCCCTCGCTCGTGCCCAAAAAGAGGCAGTTCTCGATCCACCACACACGAGCTCATTGAGCCAAGCCACTAGTCTCGCCGTGTCGCTATCAAATCTCCTCCATCTTCACGTCGAAGCGCCTCCGCGAACCGAGGATCTCCGATTCTCCAAGCGGGTTACTTCGCACGATATCGAAGAGAAGTACTCTTCCCCGACGAAGTCTCCTACGGAGGTGATATCCAGCAAGTGGCGCGAGATCCACGGTTCGTCGGATTGGGAGAACCTCCTCGACCCCCTCCACCCTTGGCTCCGGAGGGAGATAATCAAGTATGGGGAGTTTGCGCAGGCAACCTACGAGGCGTTTGACTTCGATTCCTTCTCGGAGTACTGTGGCAGTTGCAGGTACAATAAGCATAAGCTCTTCGACGAGTTGGGCTTGAAACAAAACGGTTACAAAGTCACCGGGTACATTTATGCGATGTCACACATGGAGATCCCAAGATGGCTGGAGAGGTCCCGGCTGGCGGACACGTGGAGCAAGGATTCCAATTGGATCGGCTACATAGCATGTAGCGATGACGAGGAGACACGCCGGATCGGGCGCCGGGACATCTTGGTGGCATGGCGGGGCACGGTGGCTCCGTCGGAGTGGTACGAGGACTTCCAAAGGAAGTTAGAACCGATTGGCCATGGAGATGATAATCATGCTAGGGTAGAGCATGGGTTCCTAAGCATCTACACTTCCAAGAGCAAGTCAACGAGGTACAACAAGTTGAGCGCGTCGGAGCAAGTGATGAGTGAGATACGCAAGCTCGTGAATCTCTATAGAGAAAGAGGAGAGGAAGTGAGCCTCACCATAACGGGCCATAGCTTAGGAGGTGCATTGGCTCTCCTCAATGCTCATGAAGCTTCATCCACTATCCCAAACCTCCCCATAAGTGTCATATCCTTTGGTGCACCAAGAGTTGGGAATGGTGCATTTAGAGATGAGCTACACCAAAAGGGGGTCAAAACCCTAAGAGTAGTAGTGAAGCAAGACGTGGTCCCAAAAATGCCGGGGCTTGTCTTCAATGAAGGATTGGAGAGGTTTGATGAGCACATAACTGAGGCATTGGAGTGGGTGTACACTCATGTTGGGGCTGAACTGAAGCTAGATGTCCAATCGTCACCTTACTTGAAACATGGGTTGAACTTCCTAGGGTTTCACATGATGGAGACTTATCTCCATCTGGTGGATGGGTTTCTAAGCACAAGGTCCAATTTTAGGGTAGACGCCAAGAGGGATGTGGCTTTAGTTAACAAGGCATGTGACATGTTGGTGGATGAGCTGAGAGTTCCTCACTCTTGGTACCAATTGGCTGATAAGGGTCTCGTGCGTAATGAGTATGGAAGATGGGTCAAGCGTAGCAGAGACCCCGAAGACATACCTTCTCCAATTGGAGCACACAAGCACAACCTTACCATTGAGGAGATCCAAGAAGGCCATGAAGGACTTGTACATTTGCAGAGTCTTTAAATGAAATAGAGATTCTTTTAAAGGAAGTTTTGTATTTGTTCATTACAACATCGGATCATCAAGAAATCAGTCTCTTTTTAAATGATGATTCAGAAATACTAATATATGACTCTTCACATTGGAGGGAGAATCAAGCATCATTAGATCAAAAACTAGATTGAAAGTCAATTTGAATAAATTAATCGTCTTGCCACCGGCTTGATAACTAATTGGTTCAGCAATACTGAGGAGTCATGACTCTCGAGGGGTGTCATATTGAGAACACAATCACAATACTAGGTATGCCAATACTATTATGAAAAATTGGTGTACGAAATAAAATGACGGTCTTTGGTCTAGCATTAGCTATGAATTACCTATCTAAAAGTTTACTTGTAGTCCATCACACTATTTAGTGTACCGTTTTAAGAATCCTTTTTTTTTTTTTTTTTTTTTTCTTTTTTTTTTTTTTTATCTTAAAGTCCTATGTTAGATCGAAGAAGCCTCATTGAGTGATTCAAAAGTAAACATCAATCCTAAATGGTCATCACTTTATGTGCCATTTGAGCCTTGAATTACATGAAATGGGCCAAGATGTTAAAGATGGTACTATTTAGAATGCCCTCTAGTAGATTTATGTTGTGGACGGATTGTGCCCGTGTCAGCTTCAATGACAGCAACGAGTGATCAATTGGGCAAAGAAGCTCGGGTAGCAGCCTTCTAAAAGGAGGCTTAGGAATGTATGGGACGACTAAGGGAAGTTTTAGTTGACAATACAAGCCAGCACTGAGGAGAACATTAGCTTAAGTGATGGGGCACGTGACATCAAATAGGTAAGACCTTGTTGAGTAATTCATTACTAAGCACCCCCCCACCCTCATCATATGTCCACCACCTTGTATAGTCACGAGAATATCCTTTTGAGGGTTCGACAGACGTAGAGTGGGTCAAGTCGTAATTATTTTAGTATACCTAGTATATTATACTACAGCCACAAGGACAATTGTTTGTCCCCATATGAAATGCAGTTAATTGAAGTGGACTTAAAGGAAGAGTCAGTATTGCTGCTGAGCCCTGCGTTGTTCTAGAGTCTTTCCTGCAAGAGCACCATCCCATCCTTGACAGGGCCATCCAGCGAGTTGAAGCTTTGTTTCTGCCTTTGCTTTCTCGATCTCTTTATGCTTGCTTGGCTTTTTACTCATTGTGATCGCAGCAACGTCCTCTTCGACCTTATTAAGCTTGCCCAGCTAGAATCCTGGATGATGAATGCCTGGCCAATTAAGGTAAACCACAGCTGTTTGGACCAAATTTTCACTATAGTGTCATGTCCAAACAATTATAAAGCCCTGGTGGCACATAATTAATGGAGCCATACGAACAATCGGACCACATTCAGCAAATTTATGACATTCAATTCGATTTAAGAAAACAGAAGTACCATAATATCTGTTGAGATTGTTTTATGGTACATAAGTTCGAGAATTAGCAAATTTTAAAGAAAACTTATATACTACTAGAATTTGAACATCCAAGAATAAATATAGAACTTTGCCTTATTTACCATAAAAATTTGGATAAATGAACCTGAATTTCTAACTCTTCTCATGAAAGAGCAATCAAAACTTAAAGCTCTCAAAAAGTGTAATTAAGTTATAAAGTTAACAGTAAAATGAAGCTTATGTCCACTTCTTGTTATCCTGGTGAGAATAAGCCTTACCTAAATCTAGGTCCACTAGTTCATTGATCATTTGAGTCCCACAAATGGGTCCTCTGTAAGATCATAAGATCAGTGACTGTCATTAACCCGATCCAGGTGACCTTGATCCAAACAAGTCTCTTCCGATGAAAGATTACTCTTACATTGATTCCCATAGGTACTAAAAGTACTACTTTTTGGCTAAAGTTTCTAGCACTATCTTGAATTATGTTCGTCCGTTCCTTATGTAGCGTTTGATTTCATCCATAATGCAAAGGACACTGAATTGCAATACCTTATTTATATGAGAAATTGTGTTATTCATCGAGACCTAAATTCATGTTACGAACCCTTTATATGCAATTAGCTTGTAACCATTCTCGATTGACTTGTCTCACCATGCGATCGAACTCTCGTGATAAAATGTGAAAAACGCGGCTCTCACCGATTATCCCCTCTAGAAAGGATTGATGCAGTTAGACCAGTGGACACCAAGAGAAGACTAACAACCATTTATCTTTTGGGGTTTCTGCTTTTTATCCCCCTGTTTAAAGTAGGTACCAGCTTTGATACGGTTTGATGCTTAACTCAGGCTATTCTGAGTGATTTTGCCCCTACAAGATAGAAAGCAAAGACAAGCTCGTTGCAGTGGCGTTTGTATTGCTATCTTGTTGGATATTAAGAGCTGTATCCAGTAAAAGGTAGATTGAAGCTCTCCCATGGAGAACTGAAATGATCCAAATCCAAGTACCCTTGAGCAATGAGGTTGGATACTAATCCGACGTTCAACACGCATTCACCAGAGACTGGCTATACCAAGATGAGAAATCGTGCAGGTGCACTCATACTTCATGTCGGACAGTATCTTATCATTTTCATTGTGCATATCCCATGCATCTGTTTTCTATAACAAAACCCCTCTTTTAACAGAGAAAATTAACTGAGGGGTCGAGAAAAAGTACAAAAATTTGGGTCGAGGAGAGGCGTGTGGAAAAAACTTCACTCTCGAACTCTACAACAAACCTAAACATAAGGCCATCTGGATGGTCTTCTGTCATCTTGCAGACAGCAAAGATAATGCAGAAGGGATCAGATCAACCAACCTACCCAACAAACTTGAAACAGCATGTTTCAGTACTAGACCAGGGAACATTGTCTCAAGATCAATGTCTTCGCGATGCAGTTCGTTCAGCTGACCTTCAAGAAATCTATAAAGACCAGCCTCTGCAATATTGATGAGACTAAGAGATGCATTAGTGTGCATGTATTTGGTGATAATAAATCCAGCAAGCATCTTCTGATCTGCCTTTACGAGTTCACATATAAAGACAGGGAAGAGGATTCTTTCGAAAACAATTAAGGATGGCCTCTCATCTTCACTTGAATTTGTTTCTTTACGTGCAAGCCTCAACAAACATGCTTCTTGGCACTGACGAGAGAAGTATCCAACCAAATAGCAGATATAAGAGAAAGAATTGTCATATAAGGACCCGGAGATTATCTTAGAGATGACCCCTGAATAGAGCACAAGAATCAGGACATCAAGATCCGTGCCTACTCCATCTGTCATGCCTTCTTGTTTCAGTTTTTCTTCAACTGCATTCAGACAATTCAATTGCAAATCTCCATAAGGAAGCAACATCATCACCTTGAAAGCCCATAGAAAGTCCCTTCCCAGCACCATCTCACAAAAGCTCCTAGCATTATCTTCGTCGAGTAATATGCCATTTGGTTTTGACAGAGACAGATCCAAGTATCGTAGAGTGTCCCCATAAAGGGACAGAGCTACATGTCTTTGGATTAGCTCAGACCAGCAATCGTGCAAGGGATGGAGAGAGAAAGAACTTCCTTTGCTTTCTGTGTTGAGTGGCTCTACTTCCTGAAAGCTTTCCCAGCCTTCATTCCAATCGTCATTGTCCCAGTCATTTCCTGCATCGGTCACTTCTATGGAATTCTTGTCATCTTTTCCAACCACAAAAAGCCCTTCCCACTCTCCCAAAACAGTTACCAGAGCTTTAAGATAGGAGTCTGTATCAGCTGCTCCGCATAATTTTGAGAAGCAAGAAACCGCTGTGCCAATGTCCAAGAGGTTGTCCGGAGTTATCTCTAGGCTGGGGCAGATGGGTGCCATTATCTGTGATGATCTAAGGGCAACCAAAGTGCTTGTAAACCTATTTGAAGAATCAGAATAATCAGAAACCCCTCGACTTGGGCTAGTTACTCTCCTTTCACCTGTATCATGCAACTCATCCCATCCCTCCCATGGTAGAACGTTTAACTGTTGCTCCGTAAAGGCACTCCTAATAGGTCTACCAACGATTGACTGCATAAGTTCAAGAGCATAAACTCGAACACGGCCAGGTAACTGCAAATCATTTGAGTAATTGGCCATTCTTTCCCAAACCACACGTCTGACCCTTTTCTGGTTCTCCATATCACCTTCCAGCTTACTCAAAGACGACAACAAATTGCACAAATTCTGATATTCGGGGACTTCACTAGCTAGGCCCTGTAGAATTGGTTCCAATATACTTAAATATAAAGCAGGAAGACCTTGCATTTCTTGCTCAGCTTCCAGACTGGATGAGCACTGCGATGCTGCTTCAGAAAATACTTCTGAAATCACTCCAAACCCACAACCTGAAAAAATCATAGCTCGGCAAAAAATTGATGATTCGGCAGCAACACCCCCCATAAAATCAGACTTGATGCAACCAAGGATAGTACCCCATCCCTGACTTGGGGAAACACTATCCTCAATCACTAGCCTCGTAAAACTTTTAAGACATTTCATAAAACATGTTGGGTTGAACCTAAGAATCTCTCTTGATCTCATGTGGCATAAAACTTCCTCTAAATCTTCAGTCAATCTGATAAAGAAGTTCATGAGGAGGATTAGACACTCTTGCGAAGCTGACGTATCCAGTAAACTTCCAGGAGTTACAATATTAGGTACAAGGACGATAAAGAACTGCTTCATTATATCATAAATATCAGAATCTGTCAAGAGCTTTATATACTTTCTGCACATCTCATATTTGTGCTCAACCTGACCAATAAATCCCTGATATGTTTCAGGTATTTTGACAGTGAAATTAGTTCTCTCATTACCCACCAATGGCTTCAACAAGATGAGGATGTAATGTCTGTAAACGTCCTGCCATGATATAAGTTCCTCAGGTGGGATGCCAGCATACAAAGTGACAAGAGCTTGTACCATGTTAGCTAAGGCTTCCACACTATGTTCATCTATATTCTGATAGACTTCATCTCGGAAACACTCTAAATTCAACCCACCTAATCCGACAATGTTTTTGAAGTTCAGATCTTTCACAAAAGAAACATTTCTGCATTCTTGCTCAATTACCTTGTAGAACCTTGCCAACCCAGAGGAAGCTATGATTGCTTGATCTGGGTGGATCAGTGGCAATGACTCTTTCTTTTCGTCCAACTGCATGCAGCAGTCTGAGATCAGACTATATAGGTAAGCAAGCCGGTGTTTTTTGTGCCCGTCAATAGCAGGATAGGCCATCATTGAAATAGTTTCAACAGTTTTCTGACCATAGCTAACAATTTCTCCCCTAACTCCAGCTATCTCAGCTGTGATGTCTTCATTGGTCCATATTTCAGAAACAAGGACAGAACTAAGAAACCTTAAAAGCACCTGCAGGGGGAAAAAAGAAAAGAAAATCGAGAAACAAATATCAGTCACTGACAAAAACATGCATTTCATCATCTCTAATAATATGAATGAGCTCTGACTACCTCAGACCGGTTCAAGCTATATGTGTTTGCTAATTTCAACAAGTCCTTCAAGATGTGCTTCCTCTCCATTTTCACACTTTCAATCAAGTTAAAAACAACACTTTCAATGTAGTCAGTATCACCAGACAAAAACTGTGCAGTATCAACACCAGGAATAATTTGTTCCAGCACTCTAGAATGATCGGCTACATGCTTTCTTTCTTCCAATTTCAGTTTCCATTCCCTCCAGAATGTTGACTGTACATTTCCAAATTTTTCCATTTCATCTGCAAAGAAGTCAACAATAACATTAGTGCGTGAAACAAGGAAAGACAACTCAGTATTCTGCGCATATTTTCTGCATACTGATCTTATGAAGATATAAAGTCGATTACCTGAGCTAACTGGCATGTGCTTCTCCTTGAAAAACCTCAGTAGCAGCTCCCTCCTCCAATTGAAATCCTCACACTCCACTCCAGAGTTGTGCAATAAACCATATTTCATCCCCACATTCATAATGCTACATATTTCTTGGTAATTCCGCCTTCTTCTCAGCTCTTCCTCAATAACTTCTACACCATTAAAGGCATCCACAAGGTTCAACAGGACCGAGCATCCCAAGATATCTTCCCACTCAGTGGCCTGAGAATCTATGACTGACTTTGCAAGAGAGACGATCAGATCATCTCTGGGAGCAAAACCATTTTTTGCTAGCCATGACAGTATGGTGACCACAGCATATGCTCTAACATTTACATAATTTTCTCCAAAAATTAAACCAGAATTCAATTTTTTAGTGGATCCCACTGTCCTACTTAATTGAATCAACCAGGGAAGTTCTGAAGCAGCAAAAGATGATAACCTCTCATTCTCCAGAAGAAGAGAGTCCCACATACTCCCAGTCTCAAGGGGCAAGTCTCTAGCAACGCTAAGAACTATATTTTCAGTAGTACTATGATGACCTACTTGATCATCTGTTGTACTTCCATTAATAGGAACTACGCCAGCAGTCGAACTAGAAGCTTCTTCAGTCTGCTCTACTGAGTCTGAGTTTACCAGGGCACTTTTAACTGAAAAATTAGGACCAGTCCCTGTCAAAGTCATCAAGGTTTCACACTGGCCTTGCATATCTAGGTCTTTCCATGCATGGAGCAGCTCACCAATTGACTCCTCATCACAGTTGCTTAGAGCGAAACCTAACAGCAATTTTCGGGAATTAACATCCATGTTTTCAAGGCCAGGACCTCTAGCTATAGCAGCACATAGGTCCCATACAAGACCATGTCCTTTCTTAACCAAAATAAGGCATAGATCAAATGCCAATTGCAGATCACCAGCAACTGCAGCTTCTCTAGCAATAGCTTCCTCAACAGCTGATATGTCATCCTTAGACCTTAGTCCAAGAAGCTTGGAAACCTCAATTATTTCATCTACATCCAGATAGGCTCCAGGCTGACTTGTTATCACCATTTTAATAATCTCCATCGGATCTTTTATTTGCCTGAATTGCAAAGGTAGAAGAGACACACCAAACCTTGGAAGCTTGGTTGTAAGTGCATCAATTATATCATTCTCTGCTTTAACTGCGCTGCTGCCAGGAAACAGATTCAAACATTCCTTGGCCTTCCAGATCTAAGAAAAGTTTCAAAAATAATAATTTAGATGGGATAGAATATAGACATGTAGCAAAAATTGCTTTAGAACATCTACATGGCATGAGCTCTTCATTTCACTCTTAAATATTGGGTCCAAAAATAGAAAAGTAAATGACAATCAATCCTCACTGAGGTATAAGATGTCCTAAAAACTTGCAAACAAGAGGCTCATTTGCATATGTTTGCCCAAGGAACATAAAATAATAGACATGGATGCATATCCATGACTTTGTCTTGTTGCAAAATTCATCACATGGAGATGAAAAGTGGAAACATAATCATATAGAATAAATGAAATGGCAAGTTTTTCTGGAGGTTAGACCATCGCAAGGGCACACAGTGCACTGCAAATTCTTCCGTTAAATGTATGCCAACCTCCCAAATTCATCTTAAGGTACAATGTTTGTTGCTAACCAAGGAAAAAAAGAAAGAAAAAAAAAGAAAAAACAGTAGGTTGTAATTAATGGGGCAGGCTCTTTGAAAAATTGCCTTCATTTTTCTCAAAAATTAACCAGTAACTGAAAAATTATAATAAACAAGTCAACCAAAATAGCCTCATTGACATTTCCATAAATAATTGAACTACGTGCTTACTTCTGAGGAAGCAAGAGTGGATGCAGAGAAAAAATACTCTCTGGCTGCTTGAATGACGAGGTTCTCGGCTTTTTCTGGTGCCAATGCAACTGTACTTGTACCCTTCAAGTAATTTCTAGCAAGAGAGAACTTGCCAGCCTTCAGCAGTCCTTTGCAAAATTCAATCAACATATACTCTGCATCAAGAAAAGTAAATGCCTTCTCACGCAATGATTGCATATCACGCCACATACTTGCCCAATCATTATCTGATTGGCCAGCTTGGCGGCGAACAAATTTGGACAGTATGAGGCGGAATATCTGCTTCACAACTTTTTCATCTGAATGTGCCTCCAGAAAAAAGCTTATCGGCTTTGGAACCTGATGACAATAACTATACATCAACATATGCTACCGAGGCTTCAACTGTTATATGTTGTCAGGATTATCCATCATCATGACAAAATTTATGCTTAAAAAGAAAAAGGACACTCATTTAGACTTGCATATAAGATAGAGAAAATGAACAATTTTGCTCATATAGGCCTAAAAGTTTTAGAATGATGCACACATTACTAAGATTTCCTCTTTGATGAGAAAACCACAACATTAACTAATAGTAGGGCTATATTTTCCTCTGACCATGCCTCTCATTGATGGGTTACAAGTTATATATATTATCCACATGCAAACTCATTCAAGTGTAAATATGATTGAAGTCCATATTTGTAACCACCAATTAGGAGACTGGTTGGTGCAATTTTTCTCTAATTAGGGATGAAGAAACACATGGCCCTAAAATTTGTCTATACAGGCAGTAAAAATTGAGATGTTCATCAACAATTTCACAATGAGCTCATTACTCAAGGAGGAAAGATGTATATGCTGCATGGGGTAAACCGAAATGTCTAAACACAACTAGAATAAACCAATCATGCAAGTTACCCTCCAAAGAACTTTCCAGATAATCTCAGCACAATAGAATGATTAATAAAAACCTAAGAGCCATAAGGCTAATGCATTGGTAAAGACTGAGGTACACAGACCTGGTAAAATGCCAATATTCTCCCCGCTTCTATGTGGGCTTCTGCCAGCTTGAGTCTTCCCTCAATATCAGCATTACCTATTTCATTAACCTAACATCAGTTTATTATGGATATTAGAAGGCCTGCTATGACCTTACTACCCTACATTAGTAAGAGCAAGCAAATCTGGCTACTCAAAATGCACACTCATCAGTACAATATACCAACAGCCTAGTCTGATGTCAAGAACAAAGTTATAAGAATGAGTCATTTTACCACCATTTTAATCTGCATTCACTGAATATTAGTCATCAACCCTAAAAGCTTTACAATATGAGAACCATTACTGCATGGAAAAATTTGACAAATATTTTCTTTAGTTCACAGTGGGTCCTTGGGGTGGATGGCTCCGCTCTGCATCAGTCACACGTCCCAACAACAGGCAAAGACCAAGACTTTACCATCAGCTAGAAAGTTATGGTACCTTTGCAAGCAATTGGCTACTCAAAATGCGCATTCGTTGTTCCAATATACCAACAGCCGGGTCCACTGTCAAGAATCTATAAAAATTTGGCTGCTTTACCCCAATATTAATCCGCACTCAATTTTAGTCATCAACCCTAAAGCTACATAATATGAAAGTCGACTGAATAAAATTTGAAAAAAAATTTCTTTACTTCACAGTGGATCCTTGGGCTGAGGCCTCTGCTCACCTAATCAATTGCCCGTCCCAACAATATGCAAAGACCAAGATTTTACCATCAGCTAGAAGGTTATAGTACCTTTGCAAGCAAATTCAGCTACTCATGCATCATGAGTACTATATACCGACAGCCTGGTCCAATGTCAAGAATATAGCTATAAGAATGAGCCGCTTTACCACCATATCAATCCACATTCCTTGAATACTAGTCATCCACCCTAAAGCTATACAATATGAAAGTCGACTGAGTAAAATTTGACAGATCCGCTCGCCTCATCAATCACACGTCCCAACAATAGGCATAGACCGAGATTTTACCATCAGCTAGAAGTACCTTTGTTAGCCCTGGCCTAAGGTCCACATTTATCTTTCTATATGTCTTCTAGGCTATTCTAGTTGACAGCAAAAGCACTGGCATAAGGCCTAAGTGAGCCATTTTCATTCATAAAACAAGTGTTTCCCATGGGCTCTGTTAATCTTAAGTTCTAGTGCTGACACATCCAAGCTTCAAGATCTGGCTTTCGCTTTGAGCACATCAAATGAGATATTCCAGCCTTTGATTGTTAAACTTGCAGATCCCATCAACCAAGCACAGGATGGATGGTGCATGAATCCATTTCGCCGGGAAGATGGCAAGTATGAGAGGAGGAGGAGGAGGAGGGAGGGGGGGGATGTTAGATAATTATGGGGGATATCCGCTAGCTAAATGCCTGAAGATCCTTGTACCAAAGGGCCAGAGATATTTTACAAATACATGAAGTCATTAGTATAAGTATTCATCAAATTCACATACAGAGAGATACTTTTGTTATCCACCACTACCATGAATAAAAATTCTATCTAATCTTATTCTATGCTTCATATGATTTTTGTCAAAACAAAGGTAAATCAGAATAATGCATGGAATAAAAGGGAGGATTGCAATACTTTCACAAACAACAGTAAATTCCATAAACAATTAGATCAATCCTGCTGGTCCAAATATTTTGTTGGTCCATCACACCGAACAACAACTAAGAAAAATAATGGTTAAGATATATGTAATATGTAAAATCTCTCTAATTGGCTTGAGTGAAAAAAAGGCTGGTTAAAAATTTATTCAGAACATCCGATAACACAAAGATATGAAGAACATGTACTCCTAACTTTTCTAAACGAGTCTCAGGGTGAGCTTGCCTCTGCAGCTAAAACAAAGCTTGCCACTAAATTCAAGTTCAAGTATCTAGCTCATAAAAGCCCACAATATAATCCCACTAGCCTACTGCAAACCCCAACGAAACCAGTTGAGCAATCATAATAACATCTGCTTATTCTGTGTTTCCACTAACCAATAACAAAATCCAGAAAACATCATCCTAAAAACAGAAAATTGTAAGTACAACAGGTGATGTTACATGCATTATTCAAAATGCATTGATAGATTAATTTACTCAAACAGAACAAAGTTATTATTCTAAAATTGAATTGGCTACATTTAGCTCTACATAATTTACTCATGTCGTTGCAACATCATAATTCAGTTTAGATCTACCGTATCCCTCTAAGTTTTAGATACCATACTCCATGGGAGTCCAAATCTACAGAAGCCCCATTACAACATGTTGTACTGCATCTCAAGCAGTTTCCAAAGCTGTTAGTCACATCCTTCTTGTTCCCCTCAAAAAGGTAACAAGCACAAAGAACCAAAAAGGAGATTATATGCCACCCCAACCCCCCCCCTTCTCTTTTTTCCATCAGCTCATCTACCAGTTAGTAACATTCATTTATTGGGACATTACAAATACCTTTTACGGGAAGACAAAACTCACCTAGCCATTAGAATGATCAACTTTTGTTTCTCACAAATCATCTATATGAAAAGACAAAAACTCACCTTGCAACTGTGGAAGCTTTGACAATATGGTAGCCATGTTACTCCACTGATCGGTACTAGAGCATCGATATATGCATTGTAGAGCACTATCCACAGCTTCAACCTCATCCTTGAAAAAGCAATTATGTCCAAAATCTCTGCATCCTTCATCAATGACCACCAAGCAAAGATCTAACTTATTTTCCGAAGCTATCTCCCTTAGCCATCTAACCAAAAATGACTCAACCTTATCTTCAGAAAACAAAGCTGCTCCATGTAACCTATTTTGCATAAAGGGCATTGCTTTGTTGTGTAACCTCTCAATCACAGTTTCCACCTTGACCCCTCTGAGCATCATTTTGAACTTCTCATAATCAGACAAATCCTCCCATGCAACAAGACTCAGACTAAAATTCAAGTCACCATCATCTGTGTAAATGAGCTGATTCAAGTATGAAATATCCTCATAAAAGTGCTGCAATGCATTGATGCCTGTGCTCCGACCGACATCAACTAAGCAGAGGCAGTTGTCAAGCTGCCCACTGAAACTATCAATATCTATAGCCCTCTTCTTATACCACCTTAAGATTTCATCAGCTGGCAGCCAACCATATGCTAGGCATTGCTTGACAATAGGTTCAGTTTTAAACTTGACAGCAGTCTCATCATCCATCGGCAATTTCTGAATGAAATTTACCATCTTCTCACATTCAACCCAATCTTCTTCCCTCAAAACGATATTAGCAGGAGGCCGACTCCCTGGAAGAAGCTGCTTATATGTCTGCACTGGAACTGTTTCAGGAATTGCAGATAGAATTTCCAACATGAAAGGAATTAAAGAATAAGGATGACGCTTGAACAATAGGTTGAGGGCACCAATTTTCCCACTTTCAGCTAGTTTAACAGCTGCATCGTTCAGAGGCATGTCACGGAATTTAACATACTCCTGCACAGAAAACCTGCGGAAGACTATGTCATTGGAAGTCAGTAGAAACTATCACAAAAATGGTCTAAATAGTATTGTGTTATAAAGATGATAACTACATGATAGTGGCCACCAGATACGGGCATCCAAACAAAATTCCGGTCACAAAATAAAGTTTTAGTGAATGGGGAACTTCTAAGTTTGTATCACAACCACACGAAAGAAGGAGGGCATCCCACATATTGGATAATTCCCACTTAGCGGGATCAGCAAAATGAACCCTATCATGCATGTGCTAGGTTCATACAGAAGACAGGCCCACATGCATGTGACTGTGGTTTGTAAAGAGCAAAATAGGTACAAGATCTCAATTAAAGCTGACACATCTACAATCTAAAGAATTTTTTCTTATTCTAGCAATCAATACAACTGGAATAGAAATAACAGCCCATGAAACAGTGCTATATGACTCAAACCATTTGAATAGACAACCAAGCAAAAGAAATCCTGGATCTTCCGACATAAACACACAATAACTAGATAATGCCTTCACTGGGGGGTAAAAAGATAAGTAGAAATTCCTGGCTAGGCTCCATCATCTATCTACAATAACCACACTAGAGTTACTGTTTCCAAATAGATTACTCTGTGTTAGGTAGGCACTGATAAAAGCCAAACACATGAGCCCCTTAAGTGTGAGGGACACGTGTCTTCGGGTTCACGTTTTTTCTGGTGGGAGAAAATTGAAATAACCATTAGAATAAGAAAAATTTGGCGCCACAACATGAAATGCAACATCAAACGTACTCATTCAAATTCCTAACTCCAGCTCTTACATACAGAGGAAGTGCCAGCTAAAGCATGCTCAGACAAAAGGACTCCACACTTGCTTCCCAAAATGGCCAAGATCTAAGGAGTGGTAGACATATATATCCATAAGATAGGGCTCCACTTTTGACAGTAACAATACTCTTGACCATGCAATGCATACTGGCGTCATAACATTTCAAAGCTCAAGTTGTGCTAACAGTCACATTTCCCTTGAATTGTTAATATTGTAGCATAAAATAAACAGAATACTTCAAGGGAGAAAAAGGAGGTCATAGGTTACATAATCCCTACTTCTTACATAAAGCAACTTTAGGCTTTTAAAGAACATGTTACCTGCCCATGTTGATCCCCATAAATGTCTCCAACCTGTCCATGTATTGCAATAACTGAAGTCTGGTCATACGGCGATCCCAAATGGCACGATTTCCATCCTCTGACTTTGAGAAAACATATTGGTCAGTGAGGCGCAGACCGTGCTCGAGCAAGGCCTTCGCAGCATCTTCTGTTGAACCAACTTTCTCAACACATTGAGAGAGTACAAAGTCTTGATCTGTGATCATAATCAAGAAATTTTTTATTGCATGCTTTCCTTGGTCAGAGTGCAACCACTGTGACTTCATAACCTCGTCCCTATCCAACCCATGATGATGTGCAAACTCCATGGCAGCCTCATACTTCTTATTGAAAATTAAGATTCTATACATCTCCTGGATAGATTTCTCTGAAAATGATATCAAGCTCCATTGGAGCCTAGATGGATCAAATTGATCAAAATTACATCCAGTAATCTGCTCTACAATGTATGAGCCATTTTTCTCCCTATTAATAGCTGAATTGTCAGATGGTGTCATCTCTATAAGAAATAAATATCCTTCAACCTCCTGCACTCTTTGTAAGACTGAGATACTATATGCAGGATCACTATCCTTTACGCTTAAACCATTTTTCACATCAATCATAGTGGTCACTCCACCCCTTTTTGCAAGAGTAAGAATGTGATCAGACCACCAAGTAAAATCCAGTATACCACTGAGGAGTTCCTGTACTTCACTTCTTCCGCCTAGTGAGCTATTCACCAAAGAAAGCCCTTGAGTATCCCGCCTAAAAATGTGCATCTCACCAGTCACATCCAAAGCAGCAGCTAATGTGCCTCGTGGTGAAATCAACACCTTTGGATATGATTGGTGACATTGGTTACCTTTTGGTAACGAATAGACACCCTTAAACTCAGTAGAGTATAGATGTTCCAGATCCGATGTGGCATTTCTATGCCAGAAAGAGAGCAAATAGCTACCTGCAATTTTAGTGTTTCCAAGTTACTAAAGAGACTTAGCATGATATGATCAGATTGCACTCTAAAGCAAGCTGTCTGGGAGTGACTGGTAATCTGCTCCATGATTCAGAGTTCCACAACTTCATTAAGCAAGGAGAAAGCTATACTTTGAACCCAAACCTTATTTTAGATATTTTTAAGTGATGATCTATACCTCTATTGAGACCTATCAACCATTCTAGTGAAAAAGTCAAGACAAGAGTCAGGTTTGCAGGGTTTAAGACTACCATCATTGGCATGAAATGCAAAAGCATTTGCAGTTGTCAGAACAGATGGCTGATCCTGATTTATAAATCATGTCTTTCCTTCTTGGATACAGATGTAGAGGAAAAGTTACAGCCTTCTCTTTTGGATTTAAGGTGTGAATAACATGTGCAAAAAAGATCAAGTATGACTAGTGGATATTGAACAAAAATAATGGTCGTAGAAATTATACCAGAGTTACCCTTGGACAGAGACAAGCCCCCAACATCTCTACCCACCACGGCGAGCAAAAAAAGTTTAGGATGGTAGTCGAGACAGATGATATCATGCAATTGCCCCTTTAGTGTTGAACTATTATTCGAGTATTGTGTGGAAGAAACAGAGGCTGTTGAATCTTGACAAATCTCAATATGCTGAAGGGAACCATCACATGTAACAACCGTAAAGCCACACCTGGAAAAATTATCTGTTAAACCTGTGCTGTCAAACTTCAGTAGAGCTGTTGAACAACAAGGAAGTACTTACAAGGAAGATTTCTGCATATCGTGATCGTCGGGCGCAATCAAGTTAATTATTGGTAGAGGGACTCTCAGGTTTCTTCTCATAATTCTCCCTATCTCATCACCGTTTGATTTGATAAAGTACAGTGTCTCAGAGTCATCAGCAACTCCAAGAACATCATGATAATCTGACCAGGCTCCAGCAGTAAAGGTACAGAAGCTTCTATCTGATGCATGGAGCAGAAGTTAGGGAAAAAGGTTTTTCATTCATTACATTGCTAAAAAGTACTGGTCAAGCTTCAAACCAACTCAATAATCATGTTAAATTGGCTGTAGCAAAAACGTTAGTAGGAAGACAGACTGTATAATTTTGCTGATCAGGCGCTTGAGCAACAAAACCACATTAAAATCGCCACGGAAAAGACTTATTAGGAACATAAAGACTGGCCCTATCAAGTAAAATCTAATCAAACCCAGAAAAAACATCATCTACTGCCAACAGTAAACCAGTTTCATCAAGAAATAACAAATCTTAGAGGATGTCCTGCTTCATAATGTTGAGTTCATAAGATGTGGTTTGTTCCCTCTTCTTGATGAGACAGAATTTAGCGGATGTGACATGGAAAGTGCTGCAGTAACAAGCATTGGTCCTTCTATCTGTGCTCTGTCCAAACTACATTCTATAAACCCTTTTCTGATCTTCGTCAATTCACATAACAGAATAACCCGCCCTCCAAATCAAGAACTTTTGACACAAGACAAAGCATGTCTTCTAAACATCATAATCCCTCAAAAAATGTTTTTTCAATGAGAGGCATCTTACTGATATAGATTCCGCAAGGTTCCCGATAATCATCCTTCCTGCGCAGGATGGTTATGCGGTTCCCGACGGCCACCGCCACGTGCTCCCCACTTGGCGAGACGAAGAGCGAAATCAGCCTCTTCGGCTTCCTCGGCTCTCTGTACTCGTTCCATCTCTGTTTCAGTCGGCTCACGCCTTCACGGACACGTAAAAACAGGAACACCCATTAAACCCTTTGCAAAATCCCAAACAGAGCCAACCCATTAACTCGAAAAGCATCGCAATGCATCAAAGAAATCTCGCCACACAACCATCATCGCTCACTCTCACAACAGCTAAAGAAAGCGACCGAATCGGGCTTCCGGAGGGAAAACGAAGACGTACCCGAGATTAAGGAGAGCAAGCTCCCGCCCGGGGCCTCGTTCACCTAGAAATTCAGAAGCAAACGAGGAAGAAGAAGGAGAAGATCAGGAACCCGGAAAAAGAAAGGCGTCGAATTCGCGAGAAATGGGGGATGCGAGGATCAGCGAATGGGACCTGCTGAGGAGGGTAATTGGAAACGCAAGGCCCCGATGCGTGGCGGCGGATCTCGTAGAGCGCCGGCCCTTCGTCGTCGGCCATGGTCGGCTCGTCTCCTCGTACCTCGAATTTGCAGAGCGAAGAGGAAGACGATGATGCACCCAAGAGAAGCAAGCAGTGCGATCTGATTCCGAGTTGCGACCTCCTCTGGTGGGTTTGAACTGAGCCGGACCGGTCTAGAGATCTTCTTCTTTTTTCTTTCTTCCATTTTCTTTTTTAATAATATGAATTTCTTTTTTTCTTTTTTGGGCTATCCGAAGTTATTTCTTTATTGCGTTAATATCATGAAAATCTCAAATTAGTTATGATAAATTTACTCAAAATTAATTTTTTATTACCCAAAATACCAATATATTATATGACAAATTTACTTTTTTTTGTCAAATTTTACTATTAAATTTGCTAACATGAAAGTCCACGTAGAAATCTATAATGTTAATACCATGAAAAACTATAAATTAGTAAAAATTCAGCTTAAACTAATTTTTTTAGTCATCAAAAATTTAAATTGATACATGCTTAACACATTTGCCCTCCGTTAATACTTCTAAACATGGCCGAGTTGTCATGTACTGTTGTGTTTATTTTCCAGATTTATCTAACAATTCCATCGTATCATCGATACTTGATTTTTTTTTTTCTTTTCTAATTCACTACAAAACATCACCAACATAAATATAAAAAGATTTGCTATTAAAGTGATATCAGTGCAAGTATTCATGATTGGAAACATCCTAAGGTAAAGAACAACATATATCCTTGCAACCATAATTTGCATAATGAAGAACGACACCCTCCCGCTCGCATGTACTGTGTCTTCCCATTCCCGGTGCAATGTCACTTGAACGCCATGCTTATGCTCGCCAAGCTTCTCTGCCTCGCCGATCCAGACGTCACCTTCCTCAAATCCGACTACATCCAGAGCCGCTTGCTCTGGTTTTCCGACATCCAATCCCGCTTCGAGTGATATCCAGGTTTCTGGTTCATCGCGATAACAGATGGGTTGTTGGAGGGCCACCCGCGCTGTGGTTATGAGGCTCGAGAGTTGTTCCACCTAATGAAGGGAGTGACAAGGCCGATGTTTAGGGAGATGCATGTGTTATGATATGGAGATCGATGGGATGCTTGACACCTCTTCTTATGTGCAAATATGATTGAGGATCGGATTGGATCTACTTTGAAGGGGCCTAAGCCAATGCCTTGCTTTACGATCGAACGCTCACTCGCTCGCTTTCCCGGATCGTAGAGAGAGAAAGAATCTAGAGAGAAGAGCTCTGGAAAAAAGTTTTTGTATTGCGGAAGTAGTGGATACATACAAATGAGGGAGGATACCCATTCTTATAGTCAAGGCGACCATCTTACCCATTGATCGCGCGACCCAAGCGGACGAGATCGCACCACCTCACCGACATAAGTGCTAACTCCTAGCTACCGACATAATGTCAACTACTATCTACCGACATAAATAAGGTTAGGGACTTCGCAGAATCTTCGGAGAGAAGGCTCGTTGGAAACCCTCAGCCGGAGAACACCCTAGGCGGCCGACCACGGACGAATCACGGCCGGCCGCCTCGCCGGCGGCCTCCTACCTCCTCGGGAACTCTTTTATTATTTTTTGATAGTTTTTTATTTCACCAAGTCCTTGTACATGCATGTATAGAAAATATATGATATGGAGATATATGATGTTGGATACTTTTACACCTCTTCTTATGTGCAAATACGATTGAGGATGACATGTGGAGTTGGTATACGAGGAGGCTCATATGCAAAATGAATCCAAGACAAATAGTGGCTATGATACCATGCAGAATATTCTATTTAATAACTTAGACTATTTAGTTTAGGGAGACTGCAGCATCTATGGCCTCCATGAGTCTCGTGGACAAACAATGTTAGATAGTTTAACACTGTAAAGAAGACATCATATGGAAATTGGTTGCTAAAGTACACGTCCACATTAACACTACTTGTATAAATGAACTATTCCAAGCATATATTCTTTGACTTAGCATAGCGCATTAGGGTTTTTGAAATTACTAAAGCACACAAGCAAATTGGTTTTATTACATTGAAAGGTAAAAGTCACACTAAACGCATTGTATAAAATTTTGGGGCTAGGACGAGCTGCACATGCCAAATAGAACCAAGTTAGATTTGACAACTAGATAGCATTGTCCAATACCCAAAAGTATCATTTGAGCCCATGGGTTGTTATGTTAAGTCACATTCATAAGTCTCATATTAGAGAATTAATGTGATGTGGAGTAATTAATATATCTAAGTTAGCTCATAACTCATTAGTTTGAGATTTTTTTTAGGGTAGATCGAACTATCTATGTTAACGAGGCTGGACTTAGACTCATCTCTCATGGTAATCTTCCCAAATAAAGATATCAGCCTTCTACTGTGCTTTCAACAAATGGTATCAAAATCGATGATTGATTAATAGTTCACTCTCATGTATATTAGTGTTTTGTGAATATATTTAAGGAATAAATCTCATGACCTACATTTTCTAGCAGCCTTTATGGTTTGGTCTAGCAAAAGAGGCATGGGGTGAAGGCGGGCTTATGGTGCAGCAATGCAATCTTGATGACAACCATAATGATTTAGTCTGGAGAAAGAGACTAGGGCTGAAATATGACTATTGTTATTATTACAGCCCTCACAAGGAAACAAAATAGAGATTTGAATTGAGACATGTTGATATGGAAGTACACATAAATTAAGGAAGAGTAAATTTCACATTGAGTTCATACATGAGGGGGATTATTGAGATACATATGTGAGTTGTGTTAGAATAGTCTTACATTGGAGAATTAGTGTCGTACAGAGGAACTAATACATCAAAGTTGATCCAAATTCATTGGGTTTAATTTTTTAAGTAAATGCGAGTCTAATTGGATATGTTAACAAATTCAAACTTGAGCTCTCTTTAAGTGATTTCCACAAATGAATATATTGGGCTTCTACTACTTGCCCCCAAACACATCATGCATGTCAATCGCTAGGCACATGATGAGGTCTAATTAACACCATGACCACCACCTCTGAGCCACTTCTAGGTGCCACACCACCTCAACGAAGGGATTCTATTGCCATCATAGCCCCAAGTATGGCCACGGAGAAGCTCCAAGGGTACCTAGCGTCGAGCTTTGCCACCTCGATGGCCGCAAGAGAGCCAGCCTAGATTAGAGCCGAAGTGGGGGACAATGCTAAACAGAGGCAACACAAGAGGGGGTGGTGGCATTTTTTTTTTTTTTTTTTTTTTGGTCAATCCTGCTGTGCTAAACAGAGGCAACAGAAGAGGCGGTGGTGGCAATTGGAAACGACATCTTTTGCCAGTGATGAGGGATGCAACGACCCTTGGACACAATGGCCGACGAGAAAGGCGAAGGGAGAAACTAGAGCGGTCTTCGAGTGGGTTTAGTGGGAATCAACTGAAAGTGAGACCCACTGTAAGACGGACATTCATCACAATCTTGGCCCAAGATTCTTAGGGTTTCAGATGAACTAAAGAACAAAAGACAAGCTGGTCCGAAGCCAAGCCAAGGCGCTTCAATTACACCTTGTACATATAATATCTACGTACCATTCGCCATCTACTAACAAATCACCCTGGAAACATGCATATATAAGAGACGTCATAAAGTAGCGAACAAAGGCCACTTGACTGTTGAGTCGTCAATCGCCAACACAGGAGAAGTTTCAGATTCTTTCTTGCGATTTTGGCTGAACCGGCTGACCACAGAAGGCGAACGGCATGTGAGAGTCGACTCTTTGACGGCATGTATTATCCCCGCCTCTGCCATTTTCAGCCATCATCATCTCCGTATGTTGCTGTAAGTGTACCCAACAAAGAAGGAAAAGGAAATGGAATGAGAATGTCATATGGTGTAATGCAGGCGCTGATGTATATGCCATATGGAAATCTGCATCTTGAATAAAAGCTAGATTTAGCTTTGTGGATGAGGGACCGGCGTATCTATGCTCTCTTTCCTCCCATGAAATCAATATATAGATATGAGTGCTCAAAGACATTATTTTGAGATTTTCTATGCAACCCGCATGTAAATTTTAGTGATTAAATTACTCGTTAATATACTCCCTTCCGAAGGTTCCCGCAAATAGAATATCAAGATCTTCGGTCCATGTTAAATTAGTGTCCGGACGCACCTAAATTAAGGTGTGAAATTTCAAGTTTTTGTGATTGATATACACGTGAACCTAATGTGTTCATATCGACAAATGATATAGAAACCATAACTCTAATTTAACGTTATGCCCTCTATCGATCTATCTATCTATTCTATAAATGGAAAAGACATTCCCATTTTAGGGATAATTTTTCCGTCCATTTCGGCCCTTATGAGCAGGATTTCTTGAATCTATTAGATTATTGGGGATAATGAGTAAAATAAGGTTTGTTTTAGAAAGTCATTTATAAGTTTCTCCTATTTTTTAGGAGCTGCTTTACTCTATTTGCAGCCTCGAAATATGTTTTCAGAATATCCTTGGACTTTGGAAGAAATAAGGATAAAAACATGCAACAAGAATTATCTACTTCTTACGCTTTTCTAATTTAAAAAATTGTCAATTTCATTTTCTCAAAGCTTTGGTTATATATAATTTATTTGGGAAGAGAAGTTCCAAATATAAAGCAATAATGTCATAGCTAATTTTATCATTAATATTGGACTAAAATGTAAAAATAAAAATAAAAATAGTCACACATAATTGTGCAAGTGTTGGGCTTCTAGTGATAAAACAAGAACCAGTTTCCGATAGATATGAAAGTGAATCTTGTTTGATGGTTTGCTCTATCCAGTTTTCTTAAGCATTATCTTCCCTAGCTATGCAGCCTAGCAATTTTCCATAATATAGTTTCAAACAGAACCTAACACATGCCCTTCTTTGACTGGTAAATTTGCATTGATTTCGCAACTTGAACAACTAAAATGTCAATTTCTAGATAAATTAGTAGAATTCAAAAAAGTTCCCTAAGATATGTATACAAAGTGCTTCTAGAAAATACTTGCAAAATTTGTAATTTGCATTTTTCAAATGGGTACGAAATTCTTTATTCTTGAGGACTCCGATCGTATGCACGATGTTATTAACATGTATATTATCTTTAGCATGAAAGAGATCTTGTACAGCAAATTGTTAAAGTATCTCACTTCATTCATCTATAGAATATATATGTTATTTCTCTTCACCCACAAACTAGTTTTTGTCTCTTTGTTATGTCTTTTTATCGATTACAGAAGAAAAAGATATTAATTATAGTTAGCATAAGAAGACGTAGAAAAAAAAGAATTGGACCACCTACATAAGAATGAGACAAAATTCATCACCAAACTCTAAATAATCTTCTGGGGGACCATGAAATGAGGTTCAGGCCATCTAGCCCAATTGATAACGATCTTACTATCACCAAACTCAGCTCCATCCTAAACCCTAATCTATATATCAAGTTAACTAGAGTTTGTACCGAATTATTAACTAGTTATTGCCCTTTTACCGTTTTTGTTTCTTTTTTATCTCTCTCTCTCTCTCTTCTTGTTAATTACTTATTAATGAATATGCACTCGCGTCATCAAGTTGAAGGTCGAAGAAATTACCCCATAGAGATAGAGCTCCTTAGTTACCTCCTCCTTCTGCTTCAGCTGTAAAAGTAAATTCAATAATAATAGGAAAAAAAAAAAAAGAAGTAAGAGAAAATAGTTTCTTTTATCTCCCAAAATGTAAGAGTTAAATAAAACAAAATTTAGGATTTGGAACAAACATTTCTCCTTTGCGTCGTGACAGCCTCGTCCTGCGATACACACAAACGGAAGAGTTAGGAAAAATGTCGGAAATAGCAATTATATATATATATATATATATATATATATATATGTATATATCTTCTTGTGAAATATAATTAAACAATAAGAAAGAAACAGTTTCTTGGAGACTTTGGAGAGGCTTACCTTTTGGTCTCGAACAGATGCGAGGCCATTTTCGAGAACATCTTCTAGGACCATCAACTCTTTATAATTCAGTGATGTTACGTCTTCTCCTTTTAGGTGCCTATTTAAAAATTAATATAACTGTATTATTTGTAAATCAGTATTGTTTTACTTACCGGAAAATAAGTAGTAAATTTGAGGGAGAGAGACGAACCTGAGCTGCATCTGCAAGTTATCGTTCGCCTTTTTTATCCTATCAATCTCATTGCTCAAATTCTGAAAGATTTCACATTATTTCAGGAAAATTCTAACACTCTTAGAATGTTTCCAGTAAATTAAATTAAAAAAAAAAGAAAACTATGAAGGAGCTACATTTCCTCAAGACACTAAATAAATAATTTAGAGTGCCTCTCATCTGAGATTGATGGCTTGTCATGAAAAGAAGATCGATCAAAAGCTAGGGAAACCAACATGACTTTGCCAACAACAATAAAGGTCTTCTCAAAGAAACTATAGCTAACGCAATAAATAAATAAGTAAACAGACTTTTGCATGCAACATAAACATACTTGGTGCCAGATCAACAGTACTAGGTTTTGTTTTGTTTTGTTTTTTTTTTCCTTTTTTTTTCTTTTGAACTAAAATTATGAAATAATCCGATTTAAAGGAAGAAATGGAAGAGGCCGGTGAAATCCAAATCACAGATTTTCTCTCAAAATACTTTCTTTTTTTTTTCCCTGAGCATCCTTCTATTGGAAAAATGTGTATTTTGAAAGAAAAAAAAAACCATTTTTGCCTGGAAAATCGGTAAATATTAGCTAGGGTTGGCAAACATTAAAATCTAAAACTCACAACATATTGAAAACCCACCTCATGCTTCGCATCCCAAAGCCTCTTCCCACACTGTGTGTGATACTGGTCCAATATATCAACCAACCTTAACCCAAGGAAAGAAAAGACATACACAAATTACAAACAATCAAAGCATCTTGTACTGCCCAAGAAAAAAAAGGTGGAGAGAGAGAGAGAAGATCCGTACGAAGCTTTGGGGCTGCAGTATTCATGCATCTTCCCGGAGGAGCCGAAGATGACGACGGCGACGTGAGCATCGCAGAGAACAGAGATCTCCTTGGCCTTCTTGATGATCCCATTCCTTCTCTTTGAGTATGTGATTTGCCTGTTGTTCGTGTTCTCTATCCTCCTGATCTCTAACTTCCCTCTTCCCATCTCTCTGATTAATTCTATGGTCAGTTTTCTCCTTTCTTGTGTGAAATTCTGTAGGGACCTTCTCTCTCTCTCTCTCTCTCTCTCTCTCTCTCTGCTCTAATTGTCTGCAAATGAAGCTGAATATGAAGAAGGGAAAAGGGGGGGGGGGGGTGGTGTGGAAGAGAGAGATGATAAGGGGAGTTTGGTACAGAAGTGGAGAGAGAACTTTTTTTCCATTTAGGGTTGAGGGTAAGTGCCGCTTTCCTGTGACAGAAGAGGAGGTTGAAGGTTTCATGCTAATGCCTATCGTTTCATTAGGTTCTTATCGCACTCGTGCGACCATCGGTCATTATCGCACTTCCTGACATGTGGTGTTTGACGCTATTTAAAACGACGGATTTTCGTGGGTGTGTTCATCACGTTTTAACTGCAGCTGGGTCATTTGTCCTTTACAAGTTTGAACCGATCAAAACCAAACCAATACTCTTTCTTTTTTGAGTAGATCGAGTCCGTCGCATTCGTGATGAGTTAGACTTCACATGCCAAGTTGATTTTGTGTGACACCTTCACTGTAAATGGCAGAGAGGGACTTGACCAGGTGGACTTTGAACTCATACGGATGAGGAGTTATTCTTATGAGGTAATGATACAAAAGGTTCCAGAGCTTTTAATTGGTTCGGTGTAGTTCTTCAATTTTAGCCCAACGTGTAATGTGATTTTTGAAGTTTTAATTTGTTCAATTGGTCCATAAACTTTTGATACATGTTCAACTTAGGCTCTGTTTGTTAACGTTTCTTGTTTCTGTTTATAAACAAAATTTCTGTTTTTTTGTTCCAGGGAACAAAAAAAGAACAAAAACGCGTTTGTTTGCGTTTTTATTCCAAATCTATTTTTTTGTTCCTGCGAACACATTTGGAAAACAAATAAACAAAGAAAAACGTATTTCTTGTTTCAACAAAATTTAAGAACATATTTTCTCTTTCCTCTCTTTTTCTTCTCTTTTTTTCTTCTTTTCTTTTTCTTTTTCTTTGGTCGTCATCGGCCTCGGCCATGGCCGGCGACTGGCCGTCGAGGGCCGGCGACGCCGTCGAGGGCCGCCGACCTCGTCGGAGCGTCGCCGCCCCTGGCGAGGCTCGGGCTCGCCCACCACCGGCGAGCGCCCAACCTCGCCCAACCACCGAGCGCCCAAGCTCGCCCAACCAAGGCTAGGCCGAGCCTCGCCAGCGCGGGGCAAGGCTAGGCCAGCTCAGGCTCGCCCAGATCCAGCGAGCCCGAGCTCACCCAGCCACCGGCGAGGCCAAGCCTCGCCGCCTCGCCGCCTCACCGGTGGTGGGCGAGGCCGTTGGCCCTCGTCGGCCGGTCGCCGGCCATGGCCGAGGCCGACGACCGGCCAAAAGAAGAAAAAAAAAAAATAAAGAAAATAAAAATTAAAAAATTAAAAAAATAAAAAATAAAAAAACAACAAAAAAGAATACAAATTTACCAAATGTGTTTTGTTCATTTTTTATTCCCCAAACAAATTTACCAAACACGTTTTTTTGTTCAAAAATTGTTCCCCGAAATGTAAACACTTTTTTTTCTATTTCTATTCCCCAAACAATTTTTAAACGAAATATTACCAAACGCACCCTTAGTCTCTGAATTATATGAAAACGTTTAATATTATCATTCCATTAATTCAAGTTTATGGATAATATTTTGTGGCACCCCAAAACCCGATAGGGTCGCCACGAAACTAAGCGAAAGAAACTAAGACAAAACGATTAATACGAAAGAATTGAAATTTAGACGAGGTATAGTCGTAAAATTTTTCTTTTTCTTTTGAGAAGGGGTTTATGAATTAGCGCAGCTCATAGCGGAAAATAAAAGGCGAGTCTCACCAACACTTCACTTCCCTCACGACGGCACAATGCACACCAACTATCTTTGATTAGATGAAAACACGAAGCCGAACCACTTTTATTTACACTTATAATTACGAAGGGCAACACAGTCGGTACAAAAGGGGTAGGCCAAGACTCATCTATGCTCGGCCTTCAACCTCAAAAAGAGACTCACGACCCTAAAAATGCGACGTGTAACGATCTCCCTTCGATTTACTAGTGGCGGCCATCCAAAAGTTGCTAACCCCCACTCCTCGTGCGCAGCCGTCACACCCAACCCGGTGCGTCGGGCGGTGGAGGTGGCAGCATCCCCATCATGACACCGTTGCGGCGGATGTGGACGGAGACGTACTCTGGATAACCGGGCCTCCGATAGGCCCACGTCATAAGATACGATCGCGCGCACACGCAAAAAGGTCGATCCGGCGGTGGGACAATCTATCTCGGTCACCTCGACCTCCACGTCGGATGGAAGGCGAAAACACTCCCCGCGTGACGGCGGGGAGAGCGTCGTCTTGTCTGAAATGTTGAGGCCTCCCCGGGGGTGAGACAACCACTCAACAAAAAGAGATCCAATCCACACTCAATGCATTTAAACAGTACAAACAATCACATCATACATGTCATACGTGCAATCCAACATGCTTACCTCGAAGCCATGCACATGCCATCATACATCATGATACCATATAACCCATACATGTCATCATAATTCCATGTCATATCATGTATACACATCATCATGTCTTATCATACTTACATGTCATCATCATATTATATCCCATATGCATGTCCTTATCATCATATCGTGCCACATATGCATATCATCATCATGTCATATCATGCCACACATGCATGTCATCATCATATTATATCCCATATGCATGTCCTTATCATCATATCATGCCACATATGCATATCATCATTGTCGAGACCAATTTTTCGGGTGTGGACCACCTATGGTTTGGCTAATGGATTCTTTAGCTGCCTGAGCTTATTTCGCCTCCTGCCCATACCAAATCGCGACATAGGGTTTTAACATGCAAAAGATTATTATCTAGGAGTCGCCACTAATCGGTTTAGGGTAGGTCGATTAGACACCTAAGTAAAATAACGGGAGGATTATCTTACTCCTACGAACCAGAGATTTTGGGTACGGGGACTTGATTACACTAGACTATCCTAGTGCCCTTTCGGTACCATTTCTTTTTGATTTTCAAAATGTTTTGCAGGCAGCTTGATTTGATTTTAATTGAGCTTCCTAACGTGTGAGGTGATCATACACGTGCGCATACCACCAATTTAACACATCAAGAAAGCAATTTAAATAATGCAAAAGCATACCTTAAAGCAACGAAAAGATCTGCAATGTTAAATCGAATTCACATCAACAATCCTAGATATGATTCCTAATTAACAAGCAATCAATTTTTTTGTTTTCACTTTATTTAATGAAAATCATGACTTATGCAAATAATCTAAAATGACATGACGACATGACCTAAACTATATGATATGAAGAAATGCAATAATTAAATGCAATCTAAAGGATCTAATTATAATGACATGCAATGCGATGCAATGACATACCAAATTAATTAAACTAAAATGACATGCTTTGTGCAATTTAATATGCAAGCTATATGTCACGTGACATTTATTGAATGACTTAGTCTAATGACATGAAAGTTCTAATTAAATGAACTTAAATAAACTAAATGACGTGCATTTGATGTTCCTATTTTTAAAAATGCAATCTATCCTAAAATTGAAATTAACTTATGCAAAGACAAATTTTGTATTTTCTTTCATGAAATTCGAATGCAAAAATGATCTAGCTAGATTAAAATTCTATCTAATTTAAACTAAGGATTAGATCATATTAAATCCTAATTTAAACTGAGACATTATCTTAATCTAAAATGCAACTTATCTAAAAAAGATGATTTAAATTATAGATGAAACATGCAATTCTAACCTAATATGCACAATGATTTTTTTATGAAATTCGAAATTAAAACTAACACATAATTAAACGTGCGCAATTCGAATAAAAAAAAAACTAACAACCTAAATGAATGCATTTTTTTGTTTTTTTTTTATATTTTTAAATTCGAAATAAAATCCCTATTCTAGATATGCAAAATAACTAGAAATATTCTAAAACCAATCGAAATCCTAATCCAAATGTCTTTTTGATTTTTCTTAGTGATTTTCCAAAACAAATATTAAATCTAACAAGCAAGATATTCAAATAAATAAAGGATCAAAATAAACGAAAAAATAACCCGTTATCTCACGGGTCAAATTAACGAATATTTTTAACCCTGAACATCATGACAATAAATCAAAATAATTAAAAATCTAATCCGAAATCTTACGGATCAAATTAATAATTAAATTAATTCAACAATTTAATATATCGTAAAACAAACCCCAAGAGTTAATATAATTAAAAAAAAATGACCCGAAATCTTACGGGTCAAATTAATAATTAAATTAAACCCTAGGGACAAATCCTATAGGTAATGCCTAAAAGAACTATAACCTAAAACTCACCTTCACAAAATTCAACTTAAACACTAATAATAAAATTACCTAAAGGTAAAGTAAAATAACATAAAATAATAAAATAATAAAATAAAAAATAAAAAGAAAAGCAACCTAAGGAAAAATGGAGGGGAGCACGTTCGTTGGTCCGGCCGAGGGAGTCGCCGGCGGTGGTCGGCGCGGGCTGAGGGGCTTCGATCGGCGCCTGGGTCGTGCGGGTCGGAGCGGCGGCAGCAGGCGGATGCGTCGGCACAGGGGCGGAGCGAGCTTCCGGCGTCGGCTTCCAGGCGGCGTCGGCGGCAGGGTGCAAGGGCGATCGAGGGCTTCAGGCGCGGTCGCCGAACACCGGGCGCAGAGGTGCCCGTGGGGAATTGCAGGTCGTTGGGAGCCGCGGCACGGAGGCGGTCTGGGCGGTGGATCTCGGGGCGGCGCGGCGACGATCGGGGTTCGCGGACGTCGGCGTGGCTTCGGGGCGACGGTGGTATGGCTCGCGGGATGCGGCGGCGTCGGCGGACGACGGTGGTGTGGGTGAGCAGCGGGGCTTACGGGTGAGGCACGGCGGCTGGATCTCCGGGCGGCACGGCGAAGCGGGCTGGGGAGACCGGCGTCGGTTGCTGGTGGAGGCGCTCGGACGGTGGTGTGGGTGAGCAGCGGGGCGAGGTTCAGGCACGGCGGGCTTCAACGTCGATCGGGAGGCAGGTTGCTGAAGAAGAAGAACAGTAAAAGCCCTTTTTTTTACTTTTTACTTTTACATTTCCTCCCCTTCTGCAGCCGCACCCCTCTTTCCTTTTCACTGTTGCTGCAGCCCTTTTTGTCTCTACTTTTTGCTTTTCCTTTTGATTCAAAGAACCAAAAAGCCCCCCCTACGCACGGATGGATTCCCCACCTCCTTTCTTTTTTTTTTTTTTTTTTTTTGTTTTTCTTCTCTCCTTGATTCCAAAGAAGCCTTCAAAAACCGAACCCCCATTAAAACTAAACCCTACGTCCACCTTTTATAGCCAAAAAAATGTGATCTTTAACAAAATATTTCAAAATTCCTTATATCCTCCGAATCACAAAAATCCTTATCTCATTAATATTCTTCAAAATTTCATCATCCATTGATAAAGATAGGATTTAAATGCGATTTAAATAATTTTCAAAATATCATAATATCGCACCAAATCTTTATTTAAATAATTTTTGTCATTTAAAAAAACGGGCTCGGGCCGATTTTTCGTTTTATGGGCTTAGTCCAGCCTGTTAATTTAAACTCAAAAATTTAATTCGAAGCCATTGACCACCGGTCCTAAAAAAAAAAAATGCAAAACATGTAAATTAAAAATAAATGCACCTAAAATTAATGCTATGCAAATGAATTATAAAAATAAAATTAACCCCTAATGACTAAATGGGCCGCCAAAATTTAGGTGTCAACAATTCCGCCCCTCTTTGGAGGTGAGCTCGAAGAGGTTGCCTTCAAAGATAAATTGAGACCTAAATTTTGACCATGCACATGCATTGAATGATTTGATTTTTGATTTTTTTTTTTTGATTTTTTTTTTTTTTTTTTGTTGGAAAATGAATCCCATTTTAAAATGCAATTTATATGATGCATGGAAATGCTAATGCAAATGCATGATGTGAAAGGAAAGAACATACCTACGCAATACTTACCACCGGTCGGTGCGGTAAAGCATCTTGAGGTACATGATAAATCCCTATTTACTTCCACAAGTACCCAACTCTCACTCGGGTTCCTTGAAGAGTCAAACAGGTAATAAATCGAAACATTGAGATCGAGAAGAACATTCACATCCAAAGTGAAATGTTCAACGACAAGAATTAAGACATCCGATCCAGGAGATGTCAAAAGAACCTACCCGAAATATCTTACCTTCAAGGAGGGTAAAATGATTCAAGATAGATTGGTGTTATACGTCCAGGGACCCGTACCATTCTACGGTCGCCCAGAATAATAACATGACTTTATAAAGAAAACTGCTTTCCTAGGACCCGTACCATTCTACGGTCCGCCTAGTAACATGACTTTATAAAGAAAACTGTGTCTAGGACCCGTACCATTCTACGGTCGCCTAAATGGGGATTTACCTTCCAGGACCCGTACCATTACTCTACGGTCGCCTAGGGAAATAAAATTTTTGTCTAGGACCCGTACCATTCTACGGTCGCCTAAACGGGGATTTACCTTCCAGACCCGTACCATTACTCTACGGTCGCCCGAATAGGGAAATAAAGTTTTGTCTAGGACCCGTACCATTCTACGGTCGCCTAAACGGGGATTTACCTTCCAGACCCGTACATTACTCTACGGTCGCCCGAATAGGGAAATAAAGTTTTGTCTAGGACCCGTACCATTCTACGGAGCCTAAACGGGGATTTACCTTCCAGGACCCGTACCATTACTCTACGGTCGCCCGAATAGGGAAATAAAGTTTTGTCTAGGACCCGTACCATTCTACAAGTATTTAAGCCTAAACGGGATTTACCTTCCCGGACATCTTACTCTTAGGGATAGGGAAATAAAGTTTTGTCTAGGAGATGCGTACCATTTGTGTTTACAAATAAACACGCATTTACCTTCCAGGACCCGTACCATTACTCTACGGTCGCCCGAATAGGGAAATAAAGTTTTGTCTAGGACCCGTACCATTCTACGGTCGCCTAAACGGGGTTTACCTTCCAGACCCGTACCATTACTCTATCGCCCGAATAGGGAAATAAAGTTTTGTTTAGGACCCGTACCATTCTACGGTAGCCTAAACGGGTTTTGCTTGGCTAGGACCCGAACCATTCTTCGGTCGCCCAACGTCGCAATCTGGAAAAATCTTTAGGGACAACTCCATCGAGTGTCAAAGTACTCAAAAGTGAAAATACATGTACAACGACAAGTATTTAAGGTATAGATAGAGATATACTTACCTTGTGACATCTCTGCTCATTAGGGATATGTCTCCTGGGCCTTGGGCTACGAAAGCACGCCAGGATAATATAAAAGGACTATGGGCTACGAAAGCACGCCAGGTCAATTTAAAAGGGACTGCTACGAAAGCTCTGGGACACCGGCTACGAAAGCATGCCAGTCAATTTTAAAAACAACAGCTTGACCGAGTCAAGTGTCGAGAATGGGTAGAGATATACTTACCTGATGATATCTTTGATTCTTTGGGATATGTCTTTTGGAACTTGGATATCCTGTGGAGGCCTCTCACCTCCTGGTAGAAATAAATTTTGGAACATTAAGGATGCACCTTGAATGCTCATGATGGTTTCTCATCTCCTCATATCATGAGGCATCTTGAAAAGAACCTGAATGTTAGGAGCTCTTGGGTCTTTGAGAAAACATTTTCTTAGACATGATTAGATCAAAAAAGCATGCATTCACCAGAGAAATAAGCAATTAAGGCTATTCTGGAATGCAAACTTCAAAATCTACTGAAACTTTTATCAATTCAATCAAGATTCATGCATAATGACTTTTGCATCATCCGAATTTCCATTAAAGAGAATTATCGTTCAAGACAATTTTCACTCATGACATGGATTTTTTAAGAATACTAAATGAGAGACTTTCGGTTAGAAATGACTTTCAACTCATTCTCATTTAGAATGGCTATTTTATGAGAATCACTCAATTTCATCATATCAACATGGGTCTGAGTATTCTCGCAAGCGGGTACAATCTTACCAATCTGAGAAGTCTTTAACAGGGACCATAATGTGGGTTTAGCCAAAGGCTTAACAAATGGACTCTTTGAGTCAAGGCTTTGGAATGAACAGTCTTATAATCATTTCTGGGTTTATAAGACAAGAACCCTGCAAAAAATGAGAAAGAAATAATCTTGCTCGCACTTCCTCGAGCGATGCTTATAAACATATGAACTCCTACGTTAATTCAAGTGCCATAATCTGAAGAGACTTTGTAAGGGACGTAACGTAGGTGGGTTCATGGGTTGAGAAATGAAAGGATCATTAGGCTCAAAAAGTGTGTAAAGGGTGAGAGTTGATGATCATCTTGACATTACCACCAGTTTTCTTTTTCACCATCGGGGATTGTCTTCATGAAGTGCCCCATTGATTGTAGAAACTCGACATTTGAGTTCTTTGAGTATTGCTCCATTAGGATTCAATTCTTGCAATTGACAGTCACCTATTTTGACTTTCTCTTTTCTTTTTTTTCATTTATGGGTATTGGCCTTGCTTTTACCAGGCACACTGCTTTTTCATGCCCCTAGTTCTCATGCATTTTTTCTTCACTTCTTTTTATGGGCATCGGCCTTGCTTTTACCAGGCACACTGCTTTTTCATGCTCCTTAGTTCTATTTTCAATTCTTACGCATAATGCATGCGTCAAGCAATTACACTTTAAATGACACTAGAACTTTTCAAAAGTCTTCATCTGCCTTTTGCCTTGCCCCAGTGTGGGGGTTGATCATCAACTGGTTTTGCCTTGCCCCAAAATGATCATCAACGGGTTTAAAAGAAATGAAATTGTAGGCTCAAGTGGGCTATGCAAATGATATAAGTGTTTAGGATAGAGAAAGAAATGCTCTTCGTCATCCTAAGGCACTTAAATTACCACATGAATTCAATGTAATAGCATGACTAGAAGATTGATGCAAGTGAGAGCAAAAAAATTTCAATCCATTTTCTTCACTTTATGATGCCATTTGATCTCTTAGTTGCCCCGATGTGGGGTGATTCTTGACAGGGGTAATTTGAAAAGAACATCCATAAGTGTATGGGCTCAAAAGGGTTAAGCAATGGATCACTTGTAGTGTTTGGGATAGAGAAATGAATTGCCTCTCATCATTTCGGTTGCCGTACCTTTTTGCGAGAGAACTCTTTACCTTATGGATATGAACTTTCCTACACTCATCTCACAAGTGTATGAATATGGGACTGTGTATAGGACAAGGTTTGCCTTTCATCATCCCGACTCGTCTCATTTAGTATGCTCAATCATTGATGTCACTCTATTGAATTGTCTATCTTGACAAATCTCCACATGAAATTGGTGAGCTAAATCAATATGAAAATTCCCTTTTCAAAAGAGTCTAGCAACTTTAAGCATGAAAAGAGTTTGTTACTTCAAAACAAACAATTTATTGCACTCAAAACATGGTTTTAAGCACTCATTTAGGGGAATTGCTCCACAAAAGAATTGCCTCAGCAATGGATGTCCTTGGATCGTCTCTATCCATCAAAAGTGGAGACCCGCTTTTGCCCCCGCACAAGAGAACGTGCATGAATAGGATACTATGCAACATCGAGTAAATTCAAATTGCACAACCATTTTGGCTCGGATCGAGATTTTGTCTCGCCATATCATTACTAGAATCTTTGCCCCAATTCTTCATCTGCAAGAAAAAGAACAAAAGTGTCAATTCCGAAATTAATTATATTCATGAACGCAATGTATCCATTTCATCCAAGACGGATGATCTTCTTTTGACTTGTTTCATCATTTTCTCATGGAAATGAGAAACTTCATTTGGCCTTCGAAAATGACATCGACACCAATTATTATGAGAGGTGTCACATATCACACTTTGGAAATCAAGATGATTTTCTTCACTCTTGGGAGATGTCATCACAATCGGCTAGGAAATGATCATTTGCCTTCATGTCTATTTTCCTTCGGATGTATGTTCCAAAATCAACGGGCGAACTATCACTGGAAATTGACGCATTATTTTCAAATGCCTCTCTGTTATGCTCTGAGACATGAAGTAAATGAGTTAGAAAAAAAACAAGGGTAACCTAATGCATGTTTTTGGAAATGGCTTGAAAAATGATTTTTTTTAAACAATGAAATGTTTTTTGGTTCTTGAAATTTTTTTTGAAGAAGCATGAGAAAGTCCAGCCCTCAGGATTTCTCCGTGGATGATATTGTCTTTTCATTGTTGGATATCGTCATCGGGCTGGTTTAGTGTACCCCATCATGTCCTTAAAACAAAACTTGTAATTTTATTGATATTTATCAATCAAATTACATTTATTGGAATGAAAAATGTGATGTTCAAGCACAGAAGAAATTGAAACCAATCCCTAAAGAACGATAAAAATTCTCACGTAGGGGAAGGTACATGCCCCTAATTAAATGAGGAGATCGAACTACTTAGGACCATGAATCATGTGTACTTAGATTTTTCACCCTCATTGATCTTGTAATGCAAACCCTTCAAGTGAGATATTTTTCCCTCTAGATATGTCATTAGTCTCTTCATGATGACATTAAATTCGGCTATCTCGGGAAAATGAGACGATTCAAAAAGTCTTCTTGGCTCTCTCCTTGGAGTCGCAATTTCTCATCGAATATAGATCGCAGCACTATTGCTTGACGAGATTAGCTCTTTTTTATTCGTCATTTTAGCTCTTGATCATGAACGGATGGGTGAGCGAGATCGCCCCATAATCACCTAATTCAAATGAATGGGAACATGTAAGCATGAGGGTAAATAGAAAGTCAATCCATGACAATGATCTAATTGATTTTTCATTTTTTTCATCTATTCATGAAAAGTTCGTACAAGAAGGGCATTTCCTAAAGAGAGTTGGAAAAATAGACACCCTAGTGAGATCAAATGTCCTAGGCATGAATTGCAAACAAATTCTCCAAAGTTTTTTTGTTATTTTCCAAATGATTCATTGCATGGCAATTTCCTCATTTCATTTCTAATTGACAAATGAATTAAATCAATGATTGACCTAGATTGTCATGGACGAACCAAGAGTAGGACAAAGTAAGTAAATTGCATTAGTATAGGGATGGAAGACTTACTTCACCAAGATAAATCGACGGCAATCACATAGACATGCGCATGGTAAGTGGCTCGATTTCTACTCTATAAGGCTTATCAAAGTGAAGCCACAAGGATGATCAGACTAGCCACGGGCTTGTGGACTATGTCGGGTCCTCATGACTCCGGCTTGGTCAAAGAGCCGACCCGGGTCGCGGGCATGCGGACCGAGGTGGGTACTCTTGACACCATGAAAGAAATTTCGGGATTGAGATGGGCGACTCGTACCGCGAGCATGCGGTCGGAGTGGTATCCATCTCAACACCATCCTAAATGATCCTATGCGGCCCAGTCCGGCGGCGGGTTGTGTGTGCAAAAGTGTAGTGCAAGATGCAAGGCATGCACAACAGTTTAAATCAAACAGCACTTCAATAACTTGAATTTAAAACATTCATCCCCAACTCCAACCTGCAAGACAAGGGTTAACAATCACTACTCCCCTTATACCTCCCAATCTGCAAAAACATTTAACACCTAAATGTTAGGGACGTACCTGGAATCCTCGCTGCCAAACAAAAACATTTTTCAAAAAGAGAAAATTGGCCTAAGTCCACTAAGAGTTTCAACTCAAGTCCCCAACGGAGTCGCCAAGTCTGTCGCGACCAATTTTTTGGGTTTGCCCACCTAAAACTAGGTTGATGGACTACTAAGCCTTTAAGCTTAGCTCGGGCTCTCCCAAGCCCATACCAAATCACGACATAGGGTTTTAACATGCAAAGCTTATTATCTAGGAGTCGCCACTAATCAGTTTAGGGTAGGTCGATTAGACACCTAAGTAAAATAACGGGAGAATTATCTTACTTCTACGAACTAGAGATTTTGGGTACGGGGACTTGATTACACTAGACTATCCTAGTGCCCTTTCAGTACCATTTCTTTTTAATTTTCAAAAATGTTTTGCGGCAGCTTGATTTGATTTTAATGAGCTTCCTAACATGTGAGGTGATCATACATGTGCGCATACCACCAATTTAACACATCAAGAAAACAATTTAAATAATGCAAAAACATACCTTAAAGCAACGAAAGCATCTCGCAATGTTAAATCAGAATTCATATAAATAATCCTAGATATGATTTCTAATTAACAAGCAATCAATTTTTTGTTTTCACTTTATTTAATGAAAATCATGACTTATGCAAATAATCTAAAATGACATGACGACATGACCTAAACTATATGACATGAAGAAATGCAATAATTAAATGCAATCTAAATGATCTAATTATAATGACATGCAATGCGATGCAATGACATACCAAATTATTTAAACTAAAATGACATGCTTTGTGCAATTTAATATGCAAGCTATATGTCACGTGACATTTATTAAATGACTTAATCTAATGACATGAAAGTTCTAATTAAATGAACTTAAATAAACTAAATGACGTGCATTTGATGTTTCTACTTTTTAAAAATGCAATCTATCCTAAAAATTGAAATTAACTTATGCAAAGACAAATTTTGTATTTTCTTTCATGAAATTCGAATGCAAAAATGATCTAGCTAGATTAAAATTCTATCTAATTTAAACTAAGGATTAGATCATATTAAATCCTAATTTAAACTAGACATTATCTTAATCTAAAATGCAACTTATCTAAAAAGATGATTTAAATTAAAGATGAAACATGCAATTCTAACCTAATATGCACAATGATTTTTTTTTTTTCTTTATGAAATTCGAAATTAAAACTAACACATAATTAAACGTGCAATTCAAATAAAATAAAAAACTAACAACCTAAATGAATGCATTTTTTTGTTTTTTTTTTTTATATTTTTAAATTCGAAATAAAATCCCTATTCTAGATATGCAAAATAACTAGAAATATTCTAAAACCAATCGAAATCCTAATTCAAATGTCTTTTTGATTTTTCTTAGTGATTTTCTAAAACAAATATTAAATCTAACAAGCAAGATATTCAAACAAATAAAGGATCAAAATAAACGAAAAAATAACCCGTTATCTCACGGGTCAAATTAACGAATATTTTTAACCCCGAACATCACGACAATAAATCAAAATAATTAAAAATCTAATCCGAAATCTTACGGATCAAATTAATAATTAAATTAATTCAACAATTAATATATCATAAACAAACCCCAAAAGTTAATCATATTAAAAAAAATGACCCGAAATCTTACGGGTCAAATTAATAATTAAATTAAACCCTTTAGGGACAAATCCTATGGTAATGCCTAAAAGAACTATAACCTAAAACTCACCTTCACAATATTCAACTTAAACAATAATAATAAAATTAACTAAAAGGTAAAGTAAAATAACATAAAATAATAAAAATAAAAAATAAAAAATAAAAGAAAAACAACCTAAGGAAAAAATGGAGGGCAGCACGTTCGTTGGTCCGGCCGAGGGAGTCGCCGGCGGTGGTCGGCGCGGGCTGAGGGGCTTCGATCGGCGCCTGGGTCGTGCGGGTCGGAGCGGCGGCAGCAGGCGGATGCGTCGGCACAGGGGCGGAGCGAGCTTCCGGCGTCGGCTTCTAGGCGGCGTCGGCGGCAGAGGTGCAAGGGCGATCGAGGGCTTCAGGCGCGGTCGCCGAACACCGGGCGCAGAGGTGCCCGTGGGGAATTGCAGGTCGTTGGGAGCCGCGGCACGGAGGCGGTCTGGGCGGTGGATCTCGGGGCGGCGCGGCGACGATCGGGGTTCGCGGACGTCGGCGTGGCTTCGGGGCGACGGTGGTATGGCTCGCGGGATGCGGCGGCGTCGGCGGACGACGGTGGTGTGGGTGAGCAGCGGGGCTTACGGGTGAGGCACGGCGGCTGGATCTCCGGGCGGCACGGCGAAGCGGGCTGGGGAGACCGGCGTCGGTTGCTGGTGGAGGCGCTCGGACGGTGGTGTGGGTGAGCAGCGGGGCGAGGTTCAGGCACGGCGGGCTTCAACGTCGATCGGGAGGCAGGTTGCTGAAGAAGAAGAACAGTAAAAGCCCTTTTTTTTTACTTTTTACTTTTACATTTCCTCCCCCTTCTGCAGCCGCACCCCTCTTTCCTTTTCACTGTTGCTGCAGCCCTTTTTGTCTCTACTTTTTGCTTTTCCTTTTGATTCAAAGAACCAAAAAGCCCCCCTACGCACGGATGGATTCCCCACCTCCTTTCTTTCTTTTTTTTTGTGTTTTGCTTTTCTCTCCTTGATTCCAAAGAAGCCTTCAAAAATCGAACCCCCCATTAAAACTAAACCCTACGTCCACCTTTTATAGCCAAAAAATATGTGATCTTTAACAAAATATTTCGAAAATTCCTTATATCATCCGAATCACAAAAATCCTTATCTCATTAATATTCTACGATTTCATCATCATCCATTGATAATGATAGGATTTAAATGCGATTTAAATAATTTTCAAAATATCATAATATCGCACCAAATCTTTATTTAAATAATTTTTGTCATTTAAAAGAAACGGGCTCGGGCCGATTTTTTCGTTTTTATGGGCTTAGTCCTACCTGTTAATTTAAATCCAAAAATTTAATTGAAGCCATTGACCACCGGTCCTAAAGAAAATAAAAAGCAAAACATGTAAATTAAAAATAAATGCACCTAACACTATATGCTATGCAATTGAATTATAAAATAAAATTAACCCCTAATGACTAAATGGGCCGCCAAAATTTAGATGTCAACAATCATCATGTCATATCATGCCACACATGCATGTCATCATCATGTCATATCATGCCACACATGAATGTCAATTTCCACTTTGAGATCCCAATTGATCATCACATCTCCCTTCCTCGGGATCATCCATCCCATACTTTTACACTCGCGCCCAAATTCGGGCCTCGCGAGAAAAACCTCCGGAATTATGCCAACCATGGCCACCGGGCATCCGGCACCCCCTAACGCTCCGGGCATCTCGCATCCCAACCGGCATCACGAGGCATCCCCTCGGGCAAAGACCTCCGAGGCTTCCGGCACCCATCTCATTCCGGGCATCCTGACACTCCCAGGGTATCCGGCCATGTATCGCTATACATTCCGGCCATCACTTCCTCCTCCAACCATTACCATGGATCACATTGCCAATCACTTTTCAATTTATCATGCACATGATGTCATGACAAAACAGGATTTACCTTTAGTACTTGTGCATGCATCAATCAAGCATTTACACATACATACAATAGGTGCAATTGCTCATATAGATTAAATCCTTATGAGATTTATACTTACCACATGCATTTTAAATTATAAAAATCCAATTTGTTCCAAATTGAAAATTAATTAAATAATCACATAAATCCTAAAATCATGAAATTAAGGCATATAATATCCAAATATAATAAAATGGAAAATTATGCAGAAAACACATGGCCAAACAATTTCCACATAATAAACCACTTTTCCACAATTTCCATGCACATTTTCGGACAAGGGCAGAACGCACGATTTTCTTGGGAAGTCAATTAAAATACCCATATGACCTCAGAAAATTATAAAATTTTACCAGGATGTAACTAAGACATTAAAATATACTTTTCATGAAGGAACCTAAGTCAAATTCATTTTAGATAAATTATTACAGACCCACGAAGCTCCTGGTCAAGTCACCGAAATACACAGAGCACTATGTCCGAAATATGCAGATTTGACCTACCTATACTTCTTCGTTTTCTCTGATTTTTGGATATGTTATTCTCCTAAAGATCCTCTACAACTTTCATGAAGAGACTTAGGCCAGACTACCAAAGGAAGACCTTCAAATGGTCCCACGAAGTCTCTGTTTACCCACATCGCAACTCCAGTTTCATCGTCTTCAAGATCAGGTTGGTTACCTAGTCTAAACTTGTTATTTTTGCATGAAATTTGAGTATGTTCTTCCCTAAGATGTGATCTACAAGTTTCATGAGAAGTCGAAGAGAGATTCTTAGTAAAAACCAACATGCAAACCACGAACTCACCTCAAGGTCAGAAAAACAGTTCCAGATCTAGGGTCTCCGAAATATGGGGCTTTGACCCCTCAAATCTCCATTATTTTCCACGAAATTTCAGTATGTTATATTTCAAGATGTTAGCTACAACTTTCATGAAGAGATCCAAGCCAAAATCGAACTCCAAGCACACATGCAAGCCCTCGCAAGTTTCTGACTTCACGGGTTCATGCGAAAACAGCATGCATTTTAAACAACCAAACACCCTAGCTTCGGTTTCTAGCTTCCAAACACCCAAAAGATCAATCATCCACACAAAACACACATGCAATGAGTAGGATGGAACCTAAACTTGCCTCCAACCAAGAAGAAACGGCGACAAGGCGGCGGATGGACGGCGGCGTGCGGCGGACGGCTCTCCCTCTCCCTCTCGCGCGAGCCTCCTTCCTTCTTCTCCTCTCTCTCTCTCTCTCTTTCTCTCTTCTCTCGCACGACTCTCTCTCTCTTTCTCTCTTCTCTCGCACGACTCTCTCTCTCTCCTCTCCCCCATCCGGCCAACCCTTCTCTTTTGATTCCCCAAAGGCAATGATTGCCTTGAAGACTCTAATGCATGGGTACCAAATGTCCCATGCATTAGGACACTTGGGGAGGGGCATGCAATTCGAATCCCTCCCCCTCTCCTCTTCGCACGGCCACAAGGCCCAATGGGCCTCATGGGCTTGGCCCACACGGCCCACTTTAGGCCCTCCACCTATTGGGTCTAAGGTCCACACTATTGGGCTTAAGGCCCAATTCCCTTTTCCTTTCTAAATTAATTAAAACCAATAATTAGTTTCACCTAATTAAAATTATATTACATAAGATCTATAACAAATTAATTTATAACAAGCATGGCAACACATAATTTTATCCTTATAAATTAACTTAGCTTAATTTAAATAAAAAAAACAAACAAGGCACAAGGCACAAAGCCTTAAGAGAGAACTAAAACTAAAACACAACCAAAATAGGTAAATTCATTACCTATTTAAAAGCTCTAGGGCACCTTAGGACTTGCCCTTAATTTCTAGGATGCCACATATTTAACATTTTTGTATAGATTAGAGGCTAAATTAAATATATATCAAAAGTTTAGAAATCACATTAAACAAATTAAAATCTTAGGTACCTCATTATACATTACCTTACGGTTCATGGACCACATTAAGTAAATTATAAGATCATAGATTGCATTGCATATTTGACTAAAGTTTAAGAACTATTTATGTCATTTTCCCTATTCTTACTTATCTTATGTCTATCAGTGTCGTCCAAAAAGTCCTAAATCTATTACACTTTTATTAATTCGGTCATAAACCTTTTAACTTTACCAATTGAGTCATAAACCTTTTTACTTTTTACCAATTGAGTTCATCTAACTAATTTTGACAGAAATCTACTAGCATGGACAAATTTTAATAATTTTTTAATAATTTTTTCGAATTAATTTTAGAATAAATTTTTTTATGTTTTTAACCTCTCTCTCTCCCCCCTCCCTCTCTCTCTCTCTCTCTCTCTCTCTCTCTCCCTCCCTCCCTTCTCTCTCTCTCTCCCTCCCTCCCTCTCTCTCTCCCTCCGGCAATCGAACTTAGGCAAGGGGCATAAGCCCAAGGCCGCAAGGTCGCCCCTCGCCGGATCTCAACGAAGGTGACCTGCGAGGCCATGCCTCGCTCAAGAATGACGAGGGCGACCTCACTTGAGGCCGGGAGGCCGACCGTTACCGATCATGGCCTTTGGCGAGTCGGCCGAGACTAGGGGTGCGTTTGGTAACATTTTACTTTTAAAAATTGTTCCGGGAACAGAAATAGAAAAATGTTTTACGTTCGGGAACAATTTTTAAACAAAAAAATGAGTTTGGTAAACTTGTTCCGGGAATAAAAAATGAACAAAACAAGTTTGGTAAATTTGTATTTTTTTATTTCTTTTAATTTTTAATATTTTTATTTTCTTTCTTTTTTCTTTTTTTCTTTTTCTTCTTTTGGCCGGTCGCCGGCCTCGCCATGGCCGGCGACCGGCCGACGAGGGCCGGCGGCCTCGGCCATGGCCGGCGACCGGCCGACGAGGGCCGGCGGCCTCGCCCGACCACGGCGAGGCTCGCCGGCCCGGGCGAGGCCGAGCCTCGCCGTGGTTGGGCGAGGCTCGGCCTCGCCTTGGGCGGCGAGCCCAAGCTCGCCCGGATCCGGCGAGCCCGAGCTCGCCCGACCACCGGCGAGGCCGAGCATCGCCGGTGGCCGGGCGAGCTCGGCTCGCCGGATCTGGCGAGCTCGAGCTCGCCCGGCCTTGCCTCGAGCCGGGCGAGCTCGAGCCGCTGCGGATCCGGCGAGTCCGAGCTCGCCCGCCACGGCGAGGCTCGGCCTCGCCGAGCCACCGCCCCGCGACGCCGGCTGGAGGTGGCCCGGCGAGGCCGAGCCTCGCCGGTGGCCGGGCGAGCTCGCCCGCCGGATGCGGGCGAGCTCGAGCTCGCCCGAGCCAAGGCGAGGCCGAGCCTCGCCGGGGGCCGGCGACGCTCGGCCTCGCCGGGGCCGTCGACGCTCCGGCGAGGTCGCCGGCCCTCGACGGCGTCGTCGCCGACCCTCGACGGCCGGTCGCCGGCCATGGCCGAGGCCGGCGACCGGCCAAAAGAAAAAAAGAAAGAAAAAAAGAAGAAAAGAAGAAGAAAAAGAGAGAAGTGTTTCGATTTTTGTTCCTAGGAACAAAAACAATTTTTTTTTTTTGTTTTGTTTCTTCTCCGATGTGTTTACGGGAAACAAAAACAATTTTGGAACAAAAACGCACCCAAACGCGTTTGTTCCTTTTTTTGTTCCCGGGAACAAAAAAAAGAAAAGTTGTTCAAAAACAAAAAAAGAAATGAAAACAAACGGGCCCTAGGCGACCAACCTGGAGGAAGAAAAGGAAAAAAAAAAAGAAAAGAAAAAAAAAAAAAAGAAATTAAAAAAATAATTAAAATTTTGAAAAATTATTAAAAAATAATAATTTTGTCCACGTCAACATTGGCCGTGTCACGTGGGATAGTCGACGTCCATGTTAGTGAATTCCTGCCAAAATTGGTCAGATGGATTCAATTAGCAAAATATTAAAAGGTTTATGACTCAATAGGTAAAATTGAAATGTTTATGATTGAATTGACAAAAGTGCAATAGATTTAAGACTTTTAGGACAATCCCATGTTTACACAAAAAGAAAAAAGAAGGAAAAAGAAAACAACCTTTTGGCAATCGACAAGTAATAAAGGCTTGATCACTTGGGTGGAGGTTGATGTGGACTGATGAGCACAAGGGAACTAAAAGTTTATGACTATACTAGGTGGTCATCGATAACTATAGGGGGTAATAGATGAATATCATGGCCGAGCCGCAAAGTCTACAGCTAATCAATTGATGTGGATTTTGTCAAGTGTTGGACTTATAGAGAATACATTGACCAAGGATGTCAAATAGGGGCACTAGTGCCAAGTGATAATTGAGTGTGATCTTAGAAGTTGTAACTCGTTATGAATAATGATTATCGGCATGTATAGGTGCTCTAGAAATTTCATAGAATGGGGTTTGCTCCAGTGGCCACCCTTCCACCTTGGAAGGGGGAGGTGGGGGGTTCGAATCCCCACCTTCTCAGGGAGGGTTGGGGATGGGGACGTTGTTGTTTCAGGAGTGGGTTTCGACTCCCACGCCCTGCAAGGAGGCAGGGCAAAAGTCTAAGAGTGAGCGTTAGAATAGGAATAGAATAGGAGCAACCAAAAAAAAAAAAAAAAACCGTATTTAGAGAAGTAATTGCTTGTACGTGGTTATAGTTAATGGGCTTTAATACCCACAACAACAAATGTGTAATTTAATGATAGTTTTTTTTTTTTTTATGCCGAGGATCCGTCGGGCCCGCCTTTCACTTACGCTAATCAGCAACTCACGGCCCGTACAGTGCCCGGACGACACCTCGGACCAAGCGTCAGTATCTTGGGAGAGACTAGCACATGACCCCACCACCATGGCCCTCCACTTAAGATGCTAGCAACTGCGGGTTTCGACCTCAGCGATGAGGGAGAAGCTCTCAACCAGCGCAGCTACCTACCGGTGGGTTGTGATTTAATGATATTCGTCTCTCTACTTTTTGAAGACACTTTTTAAAGTCTTTTCATCTTCCTCGCACCTTTATCCTTTCAGTATTTTAAATTTCAGAACTCGTCTCTCATCTCTCATTTCTTTTCAATTTCTCCAGCAACGATTTCTTGTCCAAACCCTACTATCATGGTCAAAAGGATTAACGCTCATGGTCGTTGCAATCCTCGTCGGCTCTCTCAGACATAGATTATCATTTCTCTCTCCTCCTCCTCCTCCTCTCTCCACATGACTCGCAACCATTGCTCTAGACTCCACCTTCTCGCCACTTCTAGCTCCCTGCGCACACCGAGAGACCTAGGATCGAGGCGGTTTACCCGGGGGAGGGGGTGACGGAGAGAGGGGAGAGAGACTTGATGATTGAAATTTCAAGGTCGGGAGAGACACTAGTGTCGGGGTGGTGGCCGTTGCAAATGGAGGTAAGAGGATCGTCTTCGGGGGAACAAATTAGTAAGGCAATTTGTGACAAGTTTCAATTTTCAACAAGCTTAATGTGAGCATAAAATAAACAAAAAAAAAATTCAAAATTGACAAAGATTTATTTTATTCCTTAGCCGATGGAAAGGTCATGTATATATTCAAATAAAATTTAATTCATATGTGAACAGCCGGACACGTTACATTTAAATTCTTAAGTGACTTCTATTTGACGAGCATAATAGTTGTCGAAATATTATTAAGGTACTTAAAGAATAATAAATAAATAAAACGTGGGTACAAAAAGGAAGTGGCATATGCCGCATTACCTAACCGAAATATGGAATGTTACATGATAAGTAGCGCACATCTTCTGTGATATCTGTGTCAATTAGTATTACCTAGCCAAAATACGTAGACACTTCAATCCTGCATGCATAAAAGACATATCGTCGTGCGATATGTATTCTCTTTTCTACTATGAAGTAAAAATCGATTGCCATAGCCAATTCAAAGCACGAGCTCCCGATCATGTGTGGATGTGTGCGTGTGCGTTAGCAGAGTTCAGAGTTTATGTGAAGCCCATGTGTTGATTTATTTCTAGCTAGAATAACAATGACCAAGCATGTTTGAATTCTCTCTTTATCCACATGCAAGCCATCAACTTCCATAGATTGACAAGCAAGCCTACTTTCACAACACACCTAGCCTTCTACCAAGCAAAACAACATACCACAGCTTCCTTACCAAGTCTATGCACCTATACTAGCCACAAATCCAACATGCAACTCACGAAAAACACATCACAAGCAAAGTCAAACCAAAACAGAGCCAAAGGAGAGGAGGATCCACTAGATAACATGCGACCAGCACCTCGCCTAGCAATCGAGGGATTTTCCTTGGCCTGGTACCCCACTATTTGCCTTACTTGGTGACTACTCAGCTCTCTTGCTTCCTTTGCTTACTGGTTCTTCAAGAACTTGGGCTTCTAAAGCTCAAAACCAAGGGAAAAAAGCAGAGGGAAAGGGAAACGTTTTTGTTGAGCCAAGGGAGGAGGAGGAGGAGGAGGAGGAGGAGGAGGAGGAGAAGAGAGAGAGAGAGAGAGAGAGAGTTGGAGGGGATGAGGGGAAAAGAGAGAGAGAGATGATTTCCTTAAGAGTGTCAACTTAGATTTTCATGAGTTTCAAGGATTGCAAATGATTACGTTGACAAATCCCCCATGGTTTTGGTGACTGAGAGGGCATTGAGAAGACAAAGGGCATTGCTTCTTGCATGAAGTTTTCTTCATGTCTTACATTTGCTCCAAAGATGAGGGTTTAAGGGATTATTAGGGTTTATTGGACTTCTCTTGAAATTCAATCATTAGCCCATAGCTTATCTCTATATGTTCCATTTCTACCCCTACTCATTCGGCCCTACAAGAAGAAATTAGACCTTATTGATTTGCATTTGTCTAAATGGCACATTGATCTCACATGGTTAGCCTAAGACCAAAAATTATGAGGAATCTCAAGAAGAAATATTAAGACTAGCTTACAAGGGATCATAATCATGCATGACTTAATAAGTCCCTAAATTAAATTTGTGTACAACCAATCTAAAACTTTATGCCATCAAGCTAGAGCCTTTTCCCCCTCAAGCTAGGCCTCACGTACACACCCTCGATCCACCAAGTCCAATTCACAGCACACCAGGCCTAATGCACAACCCATCCCATGCTAAGCCCAACTCATGGCACATTACTTGGCCCATCGAGCCCATGCCCATGGCCCTTACATGGCCCACCGGGTCCGTTGCTTCGCCCAATTTTCAAAATCCTGAGCCCATATCAATCTATGCTAGGATTGAAAATTCGGAATGTCACAACTTTCCCTTCCTTAGAAAATTTTGTCCTCAAAATTCTCAGGTCGTACCTATTTGTTGGAAGAGTTAGGGGTATTTATGCTTGATCTCCTTATCATTTTCTCATGTTGCCTCTTCCAAGGCATGGTACCACCACAAAACATTGGCGATGGTATGGTCTTATTCCTCGAAAATCGTTATCTTTGATCCAAAATTTGTAGGGATTCTTCCTCATACTTCACCTTTTCATCTATTTCTAGCACCTCAAAATCTAACACGTGTGGAAGATCCTGCTCAAATTTCCTTAACTTGGATATGTGGAAGACATCATGCACATTGGATAGCTTCAGTGGTAGGGCTATTAGGTATGCCAACTCCCCGGTCCTTTCAAGAATCTCAAAAGGCTCTATGAACTGCAGACTCAACTTTCCTTTCTTTCCGAATCTTAACACACCCTTTATGGGTGACATCTTTAGGAACACATGATTGCCTATGTTAAATTCCAGAGAACCATGACATTTATCCACATAACTCTTCTATCAGCTTTAAGCAACCCTGAACTGATCTCAAATTATCTTTACTGTATATGCCGTCATCTAAACCGATTATGGTCTTGTTAACTTTCACTCTTCGACTTCGTCCCAGCAAATAGGAGTCCTGTAGATTCTACTATACAATGCTTCGAATAAGGCCATCCTGATGCTCCATTAGAAGTTATTATTATAAGCAAATTCCACTAAGTGTAACTTTTCATCCCAGTTACCTTTAAAGTCGATGATGCAGGCTCGCAACATATCTTCTAATGTCCATATAGTTCTTTCCAATTGTCCATTTGTTTATGGATAAAAGGCGGTATTGTACTGGAACTTGGTCCCTAAAGCAACTTAGAGACTCTGCCAAAAGTTTGACGTAAACCGTGGTTCTCGATCCTATGTTATAATTACAGGGACACTATGCAATCGTAGTATTTATTTAACATACAATGTGGCATACTTCTCCGGTGAATAAATAATCTACGCTTACAACTAGAAAGTGAGCCAATTTAGTTAATTGGTGTACTATCACCTAGACCGAGTCGTGCCTACTAGAGGTCCTTGGTAATCATTGCACAAAGTTCATCATCACATCTTCTTATTTCCATTATTGGATCTCCAATGGTTCTAGCATCCTTGCAAGCTTACGGTTCTTTGCTTTCACCTGTCGGCACATCAAGCACCTTACAACATATTTAACGACATCCATTTTCATTACATTCCACCAGTAATGTTGGTGAAGATTTATGTACATCTTTGTACTCATTGGGTGGATGTTATAATTGCTTCGATGGGCTTTTGATAAAATCTCTTTTTTTATCTCCTCGTTGTTGGGCAGACAAAGGCATCCGTGAAACTTCACGATTTCATCGTCCGAAACTTGAAAGTCCAACATTTTTCCTTTAAGGCTTCTTCTCGAATTTTCGAAACTTCAGGGTCTGATTGTTGCATGGTCTTGATTCGTTATATAATTTCAGGTCATTCTAAGTGTAGCTATTACACTAGTAGAATTACCCATCTCAACTTTGAACTCAAAGTTGGAAATTTCCTTTAGTAAGTTCCATTCCTTGACCATCAAACTAGCTATTATCATTGCCGACTTTCGACTGAGGGCGTTTGCGACCTTGTTCAACTTCCCAGGGCAATATAGGATCTCACAATCATAGTTTTTTAGCAATTCCATCCACCATTTTTGCCTCATGTTCAGTTCTTTTTGGGAGAATAGGTATTTCAAGCTCTTGTGGTCCATATAAATTTCGAATTTCTCCCCGTATAGATAATACCTCCATATCTTTAAAATAAAGACAATTGCAGCCAATTCTAAATCATGGGGAGGGTAGTTCAGCTTATACGATTTTAATTGTCTTGATGCATATGCAATGACTTTTCCATGTTGCATCAAAATGCAACCCAATCCTCTATGGGATGCATCATTATAGACTGAAAATCCTCTAGATCCTAAGGGTATCGTTAAGATTGGTGCCATGGTCAAATTCTTGGAAGCTCTGCTTGTATTCATCCGACCATTCAAACCTTGAGTTCTTCCGGGTTGGCTACATTAATGGCCCTGCAATTCGAGAGAATCCTTCCACAAATATTCTGTAGTATCTTGCCAAACCCAAGAAACTTTGAACTTTTGTGACCGTTGAGGGTCTAGGCCAATTTATTTCCGCTTCAACTTTAACTAGATCCACCGATATCCCTTCACCTGTCACTACATGACCCAAAAAAAATCACTTTGTCCAACCAAAATTCACAATTGCTAAATTTGGCATATAGTTGATGTTCCCTCAGTGTCTGTAGCACAATTCTCAAGTGCTCTTCATGATCATCCCATCATTTTGAATATAACAAGATGTCATCTATGAAAAATATCACGAATTTGTCTAAGAATGGTTTGAACACTCTATTCATTAGGTTCATAAAAGCTGTTGGTGCATTAGTTAGTCCAAATGGTATGACTAAGAACTTGTAATGTCCATATCAAATTTGAAAGGCCATCTTAGGGATATCCTCCTTCTTTATTTGTAATTGGTGATATCATGCCCTTAAGTCAATCTTAGAAAACACTTACGCTTCCTGCAACTAATTGAATAAATCATCGATTCTTGGCAACAAGTATTTATTCTTAACTGTTACTTAGTTCATTTGCCTATAATAGATGGAGAGGTGTAACGAACTATCTTTCTTTCTTATGAATAACATTGGTGCACCCCATGGTGATGCACTTGGTCTAATGAATCTCTTATCAAGCAACTCTTGTAGCTACACCTTTAGCTTCTTTAACTTAGTTAACGCCATTCGATATGGGGCTTTCAACATGGGTTCCGTATTAGCAGCCAATTCAAGGACGAACTCAACTTCTCGCTTTGGGGGTATAGAAGGGGTTGTCATGCCCCAGTAAAATTCAAAACTTGGGCTATCCGGTGGGTCAAACCATATCATCTTCTTATAATAATCCACATTGGCTTGCTGCCTATGGAGCCAATCCAATCCCAGGATTATGTCGAAATCATACATAACTAATAACATCAATCTGCCACTAGACTTTGTCATCCTATAAGAATTCTATTGTCTTTACACACAAAGGTAGATAAAACTACATCTCTTAAAGGTGTGGAGACACTAAAGGGTACTTCCAGTGACTTGGGTTCCACCTTACTCTATTGCACAAACTAGGCAGACACAAAGGAATGGGTCACTCCCATACCGAACAAAGCATAAGAATTTTGATTGGATAAGGAGACAATACTTGTAATAACAATTTTAGAATTTTCTACCTCATCCTGGGTAATCACATAGACCCATCCTTGAGCTAGCGGTCTCTAGCTATTTCCTTATTGCACGGCTCCGCCCATTGCTTGTTGCGGTTGTGGCTATTGTGTCCTCTTCTAAGGACATTACTTAATGAAGTGTCCTGGTTGTTTACAACCGTAACAAGTTTTCGCTGATTGGCACGGTCCATTCCCATGCAATTGACCACATCACAACATTCATTGCTTTGGTATAGCGGCCGTCCTATCGCTTGATTATTCCCCATCCTTCTAGGACCTTCGGCCTTGTTTATCTTATTTTGTGCAAATAACCGTCTCTCAACTTGGTGAGGCCTTTTGTCATTATGGAAATTGTGTGGAGCAATTCTAGGCGGTGGTCTAGTTTGATCTGCTGATATCTATCCCCTTATTATCAAATTCTGTTCCACTAGTTGTGCCCGCTTATATAGTTCATTGTAGCCTTTCAAGTTCAAGGGTATCAATTGTCCTTTAATATCCTACCTTAGTCCATTTAAGAACCTATTAGCCTTGTCTTCCCAATTTTCAACTAACCTAGTGGTAAACATAGAGAGTTGGACAAACTTTGCCTCATACTGATCCGCTGTCATGTTATTCTAATTCAATTGCATGAACTTCATCATCTTCTTGTCCCAAGCATAGTTCGAAAAGTGTTTTCCAAAGAAGACCTCAACAAATCTAGTCCAGGTCACCTCCATACCTTCTAGAAATATCGTTCCTTTCGTTGTTCTCCACCAATGATCGGCATTTCCCTGAAGCTAGTACTTTGCTAAGGATACCTTTTCTGCATCCGTGCAATTCAACAATGTGAATATCTTCTCATTTCATCTATCTTTAGCTCCGCTTCTGCGGGATCTTCCAGTCTAGCAAATTTTGATGGCTTCAGCTGAAGGAATTGTTCCACTAATCCTTGTATTATGCGTTCACCATGTGCCTGCTATTGGGCTTGCCTTTCCAATAGGGTTCCCACTTTAGCAAGTGCTTGTAAAATTCCTTCCATACAAGGGTTCATCCTTGAGGAAGATGCGCCCGAAGTCATCCTCCTCCAGTTCCTTTCATTCTTGCAGCTTCTAATTTTTTCACGTCGATCACTAATCATTAGTTGACCAAACAATCCTACGTATCTAATAAGTAACAATCGTTACTAATGCTCATTAATAACAATTGTCACTGATGCCCTATAAGTAACATAAGTTATTGGTTCCATTGAAAATAACAACAAAAAACATATAGTCAATATCCTACCACATTAGTCTTATTTGCTCCAATCATTAACGCACCTTATCACTCCAAGGTAAACTTATGCTCTAATACTAGAAAGAAGAACCAAAGCTGTGACGTCCCAGTAGCGTCATTTACTAAATCGCAAGCAAAAGACTATTACTAATGATGCTAGTGGGGGTTCATGAAAATAGTTGTGACATGCAAGGTAGTTCACTCTTATTAGTAAGCACGTATAACATGAATATTATAGGAAATGGAACTCTCTAATGCATAGTCACTACATGTATTCCCCTAGTATAATTTTGTAAGCATGCACAACCAATAAGAAGTGGGCGTTGGACCTACAACATGCATTTCATTTCCATGCTTACTTCACTCACATGAGAGCTTATATCATCATGTGCACACATGACATATCTACAAGTCATGTTCCAAGATGTGTATATAATAATATGTCTAGGAAGAAGGTCAAAAAGGAGGCTAACTTATCTACTTAGCCAACTAACCCATATTAACACAAAATTAGTTGCCATGTGTTTCAACTATCCTAAACAGCAACCACACCATTGATGGTTCCATCGTCCCTGAAACGAAGTGGTCCAGCTAACTCTCCATCGTGGATAATAAACCATGCAACAAAACACATCAGTATTCAATTAGGGTGTCCATCATCCATCCACATGGTAGCCTCATAACGGGTGTAGGTCAAGCCAGAATCAAGGTTAGGCATGTCATGGTAGGAGGTTTCAATGTATGCAATGACCCCATGTCACACTAGTGGAGGAACATCCATGCTATTGGTCTAAAAAAATAGAAGGGTGAGTAATGCCCAATAAAGGAAACAATATGGCTCTAAGCTAAGCAATCCATTAATCACTAGGAGAAACGGATGATCTGACAATAAACAGCTCACATGGACAAGAATAGATTAACCCATAGCACATTCATTTGCCACAACTTACCATCTTCATACGCGTTCAAGCAAGGCACAATACATTACTAAATTTCATGCACACGGTTCCCATTCAAACATCCAGGCCAAACAACACACAAAGTACATGCAAACTTACACACCTGATATGTTTGATTTATCATGCGTTCACAATATCCACCCTCAAGTTGGAATTACACCAGGTCACCAATCGGTCCACTCAAGTCACTTACGGATCGCCAATCGGACTCCCATGGAGTCCTCACCATGGGCATCTCACTCCGAGACATCTCGGTATCATAAAGCTAAGGCATCCTCATTACACATTAGGGGCATCTCACTTCGAGGTATCTCGATATCACAAAGCCAAGGCATCCTAGTCACACAGAAGGGGCTTCTCACTTCGAGACATTTTGGTATCACAAAGCCAAGGTATCCATGATTACACAGCATGAGCATCTCACTCCTCAAGGCATCATCGAAATCACAAAACCGATGGAAATCTCTTACACTTAATTTATTTCACACAATTCACACATCCACACCTTGGATTAATCACACCACATCAGCAAACTCATCATTCAAATATCTCTTGATTATGTCGGAAATCGATCCTAATGCAATTGCACAAGTAACTTCTCTGTACAAATCCATCAACATACAAAGCACTCACGTGGCATTAAACTTGCCTTAGTCAAGCAACACACATCACAGTAAAAGAGATGTACCAAAGATCAATTTATATATTGCCCGCATGATCATTGAAAGGTCGCCAAAACAAGTCAATGAATTTCCCATTAGTATTCACAAAATCAGACCAAGGTAGAAAATGGACATAATTGCATGATTGGAAATATCATAACCAAAACCATAGTAAATCACCTCGAAAAATTATAAATTTTTAGTATGTTATAGAGGGTATTAATACACTTTTTTTTTTTTTTGTGAAGGACACTAGACCTATTTCTCATTGTAAAGAGAGCAACAGTTCATGGACTTGACATATGAACCTGTAAAATTTTCCAAAACCGTTACACACTAAAGAAAAGGCATTTCGACACTCAAAACTCAGCCAATTGCTACCAAATTTTAGTATGTTATATGTGAGGAAATACTCTACGATTTCATGAAGAGAGCATGACCTGAATATATCTCTAAAGTTATAGAAAAATCAAAGAATACATTGATGTCCCCTTGTTTAACATCTCGGTAGAACATCACTATAGAGAGAAAGCATATTTTCACTACTTACATTATTAGTTATATGGCCTAAAGCAACTATATAATAGTTACATGTTAGGGATTATTTAATACCAAATAAATATTCATTCATCGTTCTATTTTTATGAATAAGTCCAAGAGATCAGTTATGATTGATCATATTCTTAAGGTGTTAATAATATGTGTGATAGGTTTACAATTGTATTGAATCTTTAAACAGTTCCCAATCGATGGATATTAAGAGGATATTGAAGCTGAATCTTTAAACAGTTCCCGATCGATAGATCATTGAGAGGATATTAATGATCCTATTGAGACTTGTGTGTTCTCATGCTTCACCATTCAGTATTAGATACTAAAGGGATAATGAGTCATAAATCATTGAATATTGTGATATCCGAGCTAGAACACAGATGCTTGTCTCGAACAAGTTCACTGAACGTGACCCACATATAACGATTAGCAACATAGAAACTTTTAGCGAGGTCAATGTTTAATCGTTCACATTTTGGTTTGATATAAAATCCTTAGACTTGAGGCACGATGCTAAGTTAATGTTGGATGGTTGTGGTTCATAAGTACATATATTGGCGCTTCGTTGAACTATCTCTGTACTTAATAGTCATAGTTTGTTCACATACGAAGACGCATGCATACGCAACATGGAATCTGTCTTCTTGTTATATGTAGATTCACAAGATTGATGTCCTATGCGATCTAATTGTGACATTGTATTAAAATCTTTGGTCGGGTTATAACCGAGAATGACTGGTTGATGTCTTGAAGAAATACATGTTAATTAGATTTGGACATATAATCGAATTAGTGACTTGATTAACAATTTCATGGCATTTGTTCAATCGGACATGGTGAGACAAAAAGGATCGAATTACACGGTCGCCAAAGCTGATAGGTTCATTATATTCTTGAAACATTTCACACTGTTTGGGTAGCCATGATATATTATTAGATGTCACTTACAGTTTGTAAAAATAGGAGATTGATCTGGACAATCAATTCTCTCGGTTGTGCTAATGTGTTAATACAAGTCCTACTGCCAGCTCAGTGATGAATTTAGGAATGTCATACACTATAACCAATTAGAATGATATTTGAATGAGAGAGATATTATTGCAAATGTGTTTGTAGTTGAGCCAATCAGATTGAGTCGAGCTAAAAGTAAAAGATCTAACAAGCGCTTCGAACTTTACAAAGTCAGAAGCTGGTTTCAGATTTTATGACCGAATCAAAAATCTAAAGTGCATTTAGATTCAATGACCGAATTAATGATCTAAGTGAGTTTAGAATTAATAATTACATTAATGATTTGATGTAAGTTCATAATCAATGACATCATTAATGATGTGAAGTGAGTTCAGAATCAATAATCAAATTAATGATCTGAAACGGTTTCAAATTTAATGGCTAAATTAAAGATCTAAAACGGTTTTATATTTAACGGTCATATTAATATTCAGAAATGATTTCATACTTAATGGCCACATTAATGATCTGAAACGGTTTCAGATTCAAATGACCAATTAATATTCTGAAACGGTTTTAGATGTAATAGTCAAAATTAAATATTTATAATAGTTACAAAATTTATACCTAAAATAAAGGCTTGTAACGATTACAAATTAATGCCCAAAATGATGCTTTGTAATGGTTATAGAGCTAATGCCTAAATTAGTGTCTCAAATGATATCAGAACTTACGTACGTCTAACGTAACGACCGAATTAATTTTGAAATGGTTTTAGAGTTAATGAGCCGATTTAAATGTGATCTAAAAAGGCCATGAAAGAGCATATCACAAGATGATAGACAATCGACAATTGAGAGTGTTGATAGTGTCACACACGAGAACAACTGCTAGTACAATTATAGTTATGAGATCTCTCGATTTCTCTTTTATGTTTAACGTTAGATAGGTGGTATGTCTAAATTTGAGACCTGACACTTGTGGGGCTCGATCTGAAAAACGTCAAAACCTACGTTACGAAGAAATCAGACGTTATGCATCTAAAGAACATCAAAACTAGAACTACCAGAAGACATCAGACGTTCGTCATCAAAATTCCAAGAATGTTAGAACCAGTATTATCAGAAGATCAGTCGTTTATGGTCAAAATTTCAAAAAATCAGAACTGGTATTACCAATAGATCAAATATTTGTAGTCAGAGTTTGAAGAACGTCATAACTACTGCTGTGAAGATATCAGACGTTCATGCTCAAAATCTGAAAAACATAAAAACTAAATTTTGGAGCACGGTACAATGTTAATATGATTAGCCCCTTTTATTTCTTCTATGTGCTTTTATTAAAATGCATGAACAATGCTTTGGAAATACGTGTATGAGTGTTTTTACTTCTGTTGCGATTAGACTTTGATCTTAATTTACCTATGCACATATTATTATTTATTACAACAAACACCAATATATACTAATCCAGGAAATTCTATGAAAAACATATGTTGTAGTATAAGGTCTCAAGAGCAACTTTCATGAAGACAACGTTACCTAATTCTCAACATATTAAACAACACAAAATCGTCAAGCCGGATAAGTTGGTAAAACTCGATTTTGGAAAAATGACGAGCAACCATGACATACTTGCAAACTTAGCACCTGCTACATACATAACTCACATGCAAGTCTATTTCGAGCATCAAAGCACACATGCAAGGCATCTACACGAGCACCGACCACGAAAAGTCCATCCCAAGCTCAAACAAATGCAAGAATACATATACAAGCCATCAACTTCCATAGATTGACATGCAAGCCTACTTTCACAACACACCTAGTCTTCTACTAAGCAAAACAACATACCACAGCTTCCTCGCTAATTCTCTGCACATATACTAGCCACAAATTCAATGTGCAACTCAAGAAAGATGCATTACAAGCAAAGTCGAACCAAAACATAACTGGAGGAGAGGAGGATCTAATATATAACATGCGACCAACACCTCGCCTAGTACCCTACTATTTCCCTTGGCTAGTAAATACTCAACCCTCTTGCTTCCTCTGCTCGCGGGTTCTTCAAGAACTTGGGCTTCTAGAGCTCAAAACCGAGGGAAAAATGCAGAGGGAAGGGGAAACATTTTTGTTGAACTGAGGGAGAAGAGAAGAAGAGAAATGATAGAGAGAGAGAGATATGGTTTCCTTAAGAGTTCTAAGGATTTTTAATGATTACATTGACAATCCCCCGGTGATTGAGAGGGTATCGAGAAGACAGAGGGTTGCTTCTTGCATGAAGTTTTCTTCATATCTTAAACTTGTCTCAAAGATGAGGTTTAAGGGATTATTAGGGCTTATTGGACTTTCTTTGAAATTCAACCATTAGCCCCTAGCTTATCTCTATTTGTTCCATTTCTGCCCCTACAAGAAGAAATTAGGCCTTACTGATTTGCATTTGTCTTAATCTCACAAGGTTAGCCTAAGACCGAAAATTATGAAGAATTGCAAGAAGAAATATTAAGACTAGCTTACAATGGATCATAATCATGCATGATTTAATAAGTCCCTAAATTAAATTTGCGCATGACCAATCTAAATTTTTATGCCATCAAGCTAGAGCCTTTTCCGCCCAAGCCAAGCCTTACGCACATTGGGCCTAATGCACAACCCATCCCATATGTCGGGCCCAAATATCACATCACTTGGCCCATCGAGCCCATACTCATGGCCCTTACACGGCCCACTGGGCTCATTGCTCAACCCAACTTTCAAAATCTCGAGCCCATATCAATTTATGCTAAGATAAAAAATTTGGGGTGTCACATTGGTCTCTGTGCTTTTTGCAACACAAATGTTCTTTAAATTCATAGAAAGATAAAATCATATATATAAAGAAAGATAAAAAGAGTTTGTTGGTTTTGGAAACTCTCGCATTTGTCAAAAGTACAAGAATTGCTTGATTGATGTTAATATGATCGAGAGCAATTTTTTGAATTGCTTTGCTATTGAGAGATATTTTCTCCGACATGTTTTTCGACTAGATTTTGTTTCATTGAATTTTTATTATTTTTCTGGGGTTTGATTTTGGAAAATTAGTTGGTCTAGGAAAAACAATTTCCGAACCCATGCTAAATAACGATGAAATTGACTTTGGATCTTAAAATCATCGACAAAAAAAAATTAATAATACAAAAAATCCCAAACCGATACACTTGTAATAAATTTAACATAAAACTAAATTTTTTACTACAAAAAATTTCAAACTAATACACACGTGACAAATTTACTCTCCATTAGCTTTCGTTAAATTTTACTGTCAAAATATTAAGTTAGATGGTGCGTGATAGTTGATAGTTGTACAAATTTGGGATTTTATCCTCCATTTATCACAGGTATACCACTTTTGTGGTTTGTCATGATATTATTTCAATTTAACGGAAACTAACTAAGAATAATATATGTCACAAATGCACTGGTGACGTCTTTTTTCAATGTTTTGTCAGGAAAAAGAAAATGTCCTGACAACATTTTGGTCTTACTTTTGGCTTGTCAACCTTTGTGAACCATATATATAAAATCTTAGGTCGTTTTGCTCTTCATAACTATGTATTGTCTTAGCTATTAGAAAAATCGTCATTTTACGATGCACTATTATAATTTTTTTGTCAAAGGATAATAACACAAATACTTTTTACCTCTTTAGCCTAACGCGCGATGTAATTCTAGAAATTTTAATTATTCGATAAATTCTCTAAACTTTAACTCGATATATAATGTTTTAAACAATATTCAATTTTTTCATATAGTCTAGAGATTAAATTGAACATATAACAAAAGTTCGGGAATCACATTAAATCAATAAAAAATTCATGGACAACATTGCACATCGATTTAAAATTCAAGAACCACACTACATATTGAGCCAAAATTCATAAATCATCTATATCATTTTCCCCAAATGTGATTGTACAATTCATTTTGGATTAGGTTAATATCACGAAAAAAACTTTAAACCAGTACATATGTAATAAATTTATTCTAAACCAATTTTTAAATCACAAAAAATCCTAAATTAGTATATCAATGATAAATTTATCCTATATTGATTTCTATTAAATTTTATCATCATATTACTAAGTTAATTAGTGTATCAATGCGAGGCTTTACCCTCCATTACTAGTTTATAGTTTTTGTGGACTTGATCTGATTTAATCAAGACTAACGAAGGATAAATCATCATAAATGTATTATTTTAGGTAAATTTATTACGAATATATAAATTTAAGAATTTTTTTGTCATTAACCTTTTGGAAATCAAAATATTTCCCCATAGACTTGTGGGTGTATGGTCCGTCTTAGTACCTTGAAAGTCCCCGTGCATCTTGGGTCGCTCCATCTCCCTCGATCGCACTGCGTCTCCAGTCGCAGCCGTCGTCGCCGCTCCGCTCACTCCGACTCCGGTGGCAGTCAGGTAAACGAATCTCTTCAACTCCCAATTACACGAGTTTACATTCCCAGTGGAATTGGATCTCGCCCAGCAAATCAAAACCGGGCCTTCTGATTTGGGTCGCCGTTCTTGAGTATTGGGTAATCAAGAATTCTACTGCATTTTCAGGGATTTGACTTCGTGGTTCGAGTTTCTCTTTCCGGATCCAATTGATTTAGCGTTGTCATCTTTTGTATTCGATTCGTGGGCTAATACTTTGATGGATGCACTGGGGGATAAATCTGATCTTGGGTCGTTTTGCTTCTTGCGGAGTCTGATTCATTGTGGTTTTGTCGAGATCGGAGTTGAACAGCTCCTCGAATAAATTAACGACTGTGAAATATTTCTGGGTTCTTGAAAAGATTCTTCTTTGACTTTGTTCTGGTGCTCTTGGTTTTAAGATTGATTGTGTCGTTTTAGCTGCAAGTTTTCGGGTGATATTGACTGTGTTTGCTGCTTCTTTTCGTACCATAACACTCTCTGCTGATGGGTTGCTGGGTTTTTTTCTGTTTGTTGGTATGTTTAGTACAATGGCAGGGTCAGGGAGTTCCATGGTATACTCCTTCCTTCTGTTTACCGTTGTTCTTTCCCTTCAAGAAATGTACAGAGGGAAGTTGGCGTCATCGGAGTTGTTCACAATACTCGGAGGGTTCACTAGTTCTATCCTATTCCTTGTCCTGCTTACGGTGAGTCCTAATATACTATTTCAGCCGTTATTGTAACGTGTTCCTGCTGCAGGAATGTATGGATGGTTGATAAATAATGTGCCTTGTAGTCCCTCCATGACTGTGATTGCACATAGTGCAATCATGAATTCATAGTTTTATATCAAATCTCTCTTTTTGGCACTCATGAAATGATGCTCTTGCAGTTCATTGGCAACTTCCAGGAATCGTGTGGCGCGAGAACTGGTTGGGGTGCTGGTGAGTGGACAGTGGTTTTTTTTCTCATTTGCTGTTTTCGCTTATTACTTTCGTCAAGATATCAACTAGAGAATTGGCAGATTAGATATGGAGGAATGCACATGCTGTTGCATTTCATCACCTAGCATCCCTCTTGCGCTGTAAATGAACTTTGAATAGCATGAGTGTCTGAAGTCACTCGGCCAATTAAAGTTTTTCTGCCTGTTGGCTGTTTAAGGGCACATTCTAACATTAATTTTTGGGCATCAGCATCAGGACACTTTACATTGATGAAATGCATTGACAAACGTGACATGGTTGGTGGCCTTTAAAGTGATGTGGTATAGGAGTTTAAAACTTATCGTGCTGAGCAGTTCTTGCCCATGTATATTTCTATGCTTAAGAGGAGGATGTATGGACCTGTTTTACACCCTAGCCACAGATTGTCCACTTGTGCACACTCAGTGATTGTTAGACAATTGAATTGTAAATTCTGTATGCAGTAAGTAACGCACCTTTCTTACTGGAAGTAATGCTTCTTGACGTGCTCTGTGTGGGTTCCATGTTGTTTTCTTTGCCTGAACATTAGTTCTGACTATCTCTACAGTTTGTGTGTTTTTCATGTTGTAATTGGCATGTGAGAATGATGCTTTCCTCATTGGTTGTTACTGCTCTGAAAGCTCACCTGCTAGAAATTACGCATATTTTCCACATGATGCAGCATTACATAGTTCACATGGAAGTGGAACAAGTGTATTCATTCAAGTCTATTTTTCCTCTCTACTATTTGCAGTTATATTGGCTGAAGCAGTAGCTCTCATTGCTGCCGGCACTGTTCACCGAGTTTGTATCACAACATGGTAATTTTACTGTCATTGTCAAGATTGCACTCCTTTAATCAGAAGTTCTTAGCATAGGTGTTATTCCTTATTCCCCATGCAATGCTGGTTTTGATGGATCACCTCTGATGGTCTTTTTTACTTTTAGGATTTAAACTTGTTCCTTCATATGCTTGTTAAAGTGCTTCTGGATTACTACCTTTTTGCAAACCATGATGTGGTTACACCTGACCTGCATAATTAGTAAAGGCCTATATAAATATAATTGTGCTAGCTCTAAAACATAAATTTTGGGGCTTTGCTATCTATGGAAAAAAAAATAAAAAAATTCTGAGTAATGCTTAGTATTTCAGTGTGTTTTACTCTTCTAATTGTGATTTGTCAAATAGAAAACTACCGTCTCAAGTTTATCATATTCAAATGTAGTGATTGGCTAAGTAATGGTCTAACCCTTACGAGATCCAAGTTGATTTAGGTTCAACATTTATCTTTCCATACACATTTTACATTTTAATTTTTCGGAAGAAGAATCAGTAAATGTCCCCAAAAGAATGCTTCAAAGTATACATTGACCCGAATTTGGAACTGTAACACTTCATTGACAAGTAATCCCCATATGGTTCGATGACCAGAGTATATGTACCTCTGTGCTTATTTGCTTTAAAACTTGGTTTGTTCTCCAGAGAGCCAGTGTAGGTAAAGTATTCCTCATACTACCATCACCATCGCTATCCATTGTACCACGTAATCTCTGTTCATTGAATTTGCAAAGTTTATGTTCCAGCCTGTTGCTTTGGTTTCCTTTAGTGTTTCATGGCCAGCATGGTGTTATATCATTAGTTGGACAAGGTATTGAGCCAAAAACACAAGCAAATGCGCAGTCCCCCAACCCCACCCAAGGAGCTTCAGCTTTCTTGGCATTCCTGCCAGGAAAAATGCCCTGTTGGAAACTGCAATTATAATTCATTCCAATATCCTTTGTGCTAAGGAAAGAGGAAACCACCGAGAAAATCAGTTGAATATGTATAGAATTATTTCAGCATTTGTGATACTAAGCATGAAAATTTAACTGCATGCAGACTTTCTAGCCCAGAAGAAGGTGCTGACGTGTTGTGCTTTATTGCAGCTTCTTGTTCTCAGGTGCTCTGCTCTATGAAGTCAACAAGATTTCAGGGTCGGTGCTTTCTAAGAGTGAATCGAAGACAAGGAGGCACTGAGTTGTTCCTCTTTCTTGGTTTTGGCAGAATATTGATGAAAATTCCCTTAAGCATTAGATACTGCAAACATGATAGATGAGAACTAGAATATAACCATTTGGATTTTCTTTCTTTTCCTTATCTTTTTATGGCGATAACCCACGGTGGAGGGCACGAATCATGTTTGTACCAGAGTCCTAGATTCTCATTTGAGCTTCTATATGCGTATTTTTATCTTTCATCTGTCTCCTCTTTGGTTATCAAATTTCTGTTCCTATAATTGTTTGGTTCTTCCCTCAAATACTTACGGCTACAGCAGAAGTTCATGTTTCCAGTAAGAGATTATTCAAAGCTCTTAAAGAACTTCTGAAGAAAAACCACAATTCAACTGAGGATTTCATTGTTTAGGCTCCAATAAGTTGATGTGTCTCAACGCTCTTTTCAGTGTGTAAATTGTAGAGATTATATGCTTTCAACATAAGATTACCTATGAAAAACAAAGGGTTAGCTCATTAATCTGCAAATGCTTGTATAGAGTTCTCCAGAAACTGAATGTACTTAAGTAGAGAGGAGCTAAAGAGACTCCTGTGTTGTGATTCTTTTGAGGTTGAGGATTGTTTTCTTTGAAAGGACTAGGGCATTGTTTGGTAACCATCCAAATAGTGCCTGATTTTGATTTTTTGTTCCTAGAATCGCGTTTGGTAAAATTTTGGACAAGAATTGAGAATAAAAAAAATGATTTTCAGTCCCGAGAATCAAAAAAAAGAATCAAGTCTTTTATTCTTCCCTTTCGCCATCCCGCGACCACTGCTCGCCGTCGTTCGCCGCTACCATCGGTCGCTGTTCGCCGGTCCGGCGAGCTCGCCGAGCTAGGGCAAGGTCCGGCCGAGCTCGGCCGAAGGCTTGCCTAGCCACCCAAGCAAGGCTCGGCCTTGCTAGATCCGGTGAGGCCGAGCCTCGTCGGCCGGGCAAGCCTAGCGACGCCCAACCCCGCCGATGGCCGGGCGGGCCTCGCCCGGCCACCGGCGAGGCTTGGCCGACGAGGGTCGACGATGCTCCGGTGAGGTTGCCGACCCTCGTCTAGCCCGAACCGCGGCGACCGGCCACAAGAAGAAGAAAAAGAATAGGAGAGAAAGGAAAAAAAAAAAAAGGAAAAAGAAAAGAATAAAAAGTAAAAATTTTATTTAAAAATTAAAAGAAATTGATTTGGAACATAATCAATGAGCACGGTACCAAACACAATTCTATTCCAAAATCAGAAATTTTAGACAGTTATCAAACGCGTTCTTTTACTCGAGAATCGCTCGAAAACAAAATAAAAAAAAAAATCATTTCTCGATTAGAATCTACTCCTGGAACAAAATCGTTACCAAACACACCCTAAGAACTGGACACAAAGTGTTTGAACTAGGGAGATGGTAGTCGATGGATTGGAGAATAACCGTACAAAGCAGCATTGTGCACACTGATTGTCTTGAGAAGGTGATTTTGGTGGGTGAGCTCTCGGGCATTTTCATTTTGGCCATCGAAATGGAGTCCAAGAAAAAGGGATCCTATTCTATAGGTGAATTCTTTGTGTCGATATGGTTTGGCTTTACCTTACCATTGAACAGGAATTTTAATTCGTTGTTGAATTCTTTTGGAGGATATAGCTTGTATCGATATGATTTTGCTTTACCTTGGAATGGATCTCGTCCCTGTGGATATGGTAATCTTCTCACCCTTTTCGAAATTTGTAACGTGTAAATGTCACATGCCCGAGCTCACTTGTATTTTCTTCTTCCCTTCTTGGTTGAATTAATAATCTACACATTTTGCTAAGCCAAAGCAACAATCAGCTTTTCATTCCCTTCCCCAAATGGATACAGTTTCCAAGCCTAGACGCCGAGTGAGCGCTTTTAAGGACTTTTTCTGCATCATGAATTCGATCGCAAGAACTAGTAGTTACAAATATGGTAAGCGTATTAGAAGAATACACAAGACGAAACCTTTGACGAAGGTTTTTGAAGCAGCAAAATTCAAGTCGTGTCTAATGCCGCCAAAACTAGAAATTGTACTAGTTTAACTAAACCTTGTCATTCAATATCAATTATGATGCACAAGATGCTATAATTCAACCAGACTCCATAGTCTATATAGGAACTCATCCGCAATTCCATTCCACTGTTGAACATTATTCAACTTGGCAAATAATACCTAACGAAGAAATGGGGAAAATTACTAAAAAAAACCCCACACCTATTGTAATTGTACCAATTTGGTCTTAAACTTATTTTGTTGACTAATTCAATCCATCCAGCCAAATTTAGCCAGCTGACACTAACATGAGCGCCGACGGACAATTTTTAATATTATTTTATTATTTCAAAATTTTTATTAATTTTTAATCTTTCTCTCTTTTTTTCCTTTTTATTCTCTCATTTTTTTTGTTTTCATTTTTTCATTTTTTTTTCTCTCCTCCCTCGTTCCAACAACCAACCACCAACCAGAGGGGGGGTTGGTCACCAAACTGAGGTGGCCGCTAGGCTAGACTAAGGGTGAGCTCGCCCCACCGTCGCCTAGCGAGAGCCACCTAGCCACGAGCGAGGCAAGCCCTCGCCCAGATCCCACGAGGTGAACCCCCGTTGCCTGATTCGGCATGGCTGGGTGGCCCTCACCCAACGACAAGGGCTTTCCTGTCCAATAGCTATGCGACCCTCACTTAGCAATAGTAAGGCGAGCCCTCGCCGGATCAAAGTGAGGGTGAGCTCGGCGAGGCTAGCATCCCTCACCCAACGACATCGTGGCAAGCTCGCCCTCCGTTCGGCCTCCCCCAGTTCAACATGGCCAGCCACCTTAGTTCGACAACTAACCCTCCCCTCTAGCCAGTCACTGAAAGGAGGGAGGAGAAAAAAAAAATAAGAGAGAAAAAAAGATAAAAATTTAATCAAAATTTGAAAAAAAAAAATAATATAACATTAAAAAATTGGCTACTGACATCCACGTCAACACCGGCCAGCCAAATTTGGCCAGATTAACTAAATCGGCACAATTATAAAAAATTTAGGACTCAATTGGCCAAAAAAAATAAATTAAGACTGAATCGACACGATTACAATATGTTTAGAACTTCTTTTGTAATTTTCCCAGAAGAAATGTCTAGGGTGGCGGGCCTTGACATGGCAATGTCACACCACAGAATCTACCAAATCTGGCTTAGAGAAGGGAAACAGCATGTGATTTGCTAGCACAGTGAGCAAAGCGTGCCAAAACTAAAAGCACAAACCTTCAGCTGAGAATCAAGAATCTCTCTCTCGAATAGCAGAAGTCATGCACAGAAATGCAGGCATCAGCATTCAGTAGCAGGATTTGAGGCAAAAATGAAGTGAACAGAAATTACCATTCTCTGTCTAAAAAATCATGCCATATTACAACATATTTCCACTCAAGTCCTTCGAAACAGGAACAAAAGCCAAGCAGAAAAGGCACGAGGTGAGAAAGAAGTGGAATCCTGGACCACAGGTTATATCATCGGATCTGAATAATCTATTTAAACCAAGAAAAAGAGAATGAGAGAACTCCGTTGAGGTAATCAGGTTGCCTTCTTTCTTCCCTCTCTTCATTTATTGGAAAGCAAGCTCTGAGCCACCAATTCTCATGGGATGGTAAAGCTACAACAGGCAGGAAGATAAATTTAGTTGAGAATGCACTACAAGAAAGGAACCATCACCAAATTTTGGACTATTACAACATGCTTCATCAACGATGATAAGTTTTATAAGCGAAGCAGAAAAGAATGTTCAGAAGGAGCACCCGTGCACTTGCTTATCTAATGTATAAGAAGGGCCAAGTAAAAAAATCTCAAAAGTAGGGGAGACAGAGAACATAGCATGATAGAAGCATACCAAACAAGATAATACTCTAATGTCTATCAGAAACTCGGCCTGAACATTCTCAGGACTGGCATATAGTGACCACATCATACAATGGAGCATAGGTTGACTTTAGTGAGAACAAATAAATGGCGAGAAGCAACTTTTTACTGGTTTGTCCACCCTACCTTTAGAGACAAGTGAAATTTGTGCATAGTTGGTCTACCTTTTCCAAAGCATATTACTACTAGTGAAGAAACAGAGGGATGACACACCTTGTCAGGTCTTGCCTTCTAAGTGTAGATAGAGACCTATCCAGCCCATTTACTTCTTGATCCCATCCTTTTTATCATGATGGTGATGATGTTTGCTTCTCTTGTTGTCTTTTCTCTTCATCTTGTGGCTTTTGTGCTTCCTCTTGCCTTTGTGTCCATACTTAGCAACTGCAGTGTTGGCCCTCTCCACTCCCTGTCAATATCACAACATTCAAAACTCAATTTACATAAGAAATTCAAAAGCAATAGTGTGATTCATGAGACATACCAATGCACGCACAACAGTCTCATGCTTCAAAAGGCAAAAGGTATAGAGAAAACATAAAAGGCATCTTACAGGAAATAGGCATAAAGACGGTGCTTGTCTAATCTCAAAAGCTTCCCAGAGAACTTTCATGTCAAAAGCATGGATTTGTGAGCCTCCTTTCTTTACATGAGGCGGGGTTAGAGATAGCTGATCCAAATTTAGCCTTTCTCCTTTCCTAATTTCTCTATCTCCCACCACACTTTTGAGATAATTTGTATCTGAAACTGATATAGGAAGTGGTTTCTTGCAAAAGAATTCATGGTAAGGTTGAAGCCTGAACCTGCTTATAAGATCAACAGCACCACAAAGCTCCTTAGGACCTGAAATTAAAACATATTATTCAAAAAGAAGAAAACATCCCATAACACCACCTTATAGCAACACCTAAGAAAACAAAAAGAATGAAATGTAAAAGACTGTTGAAAAATTAAAATGAATGCTATAGTACATTAAACAAAGGAGGAAAACAACCGACATCAGGGATATGCCTGGAGACTTTTCTTAAAGGGGGCAAACTCCATATTAACTTAGAGTAATCAAGTTGATTGATTCCAATGATTTCTATTGATAGGATTCTTAAGCTAGAAAATTAGATAAAGAGCATACTAAGTAGACTTACTGTGTGAGTAGCAACTGAACATTCTAATTGCGTAACTATCTATTAACCTTTCCAAGTAAATCAATGATTTCATCATATATATTTCCAAAGACCACCAGCCAGTCCACCCACATTCCCTAGTCCTCAGCCCCCCACCATTGAGAGAAAAAACCAAAGAAAAGTTCCACAATCAAAGCAGAATCCACCACAATTTAGAACCTAGATAAATTGGTAAGATCCTACTTTTGGAAATAAGACATTAATTTTGTTTGCATATTGCTGATCATACATAACATTCATGAACATCAAGATATAACCTTTTGCATCCATATTTATTCATGTGACTTTGACCTTGCCTGTTTCACATATATAAAGTTTAAAAAAAAAAATGATGCTGCAGCATGACTCTTGAGGGTAGTACACATTAATGCACATAAAGAAAAACATGCAGTATCACCAGGCAGTTTCCTTCTCCAGATATAATCCACAGAACAATGAGGAGAAGTGATAGCATTCTTTAATCAGTGAAACATTGTTCAACAATGAAACAGCAAAATTTGAAAATGCTGACCCTCATCAGCTAGTTTAAGATTTACACTATATTTGGAAGCACCCTAGGGGAAGAAAATGGAGAGAAAACACCCACAATTTTAGATTTTTCCCTCTCATTCTAACGAAAAATTTTAATTCTTCAAAGTTTTCCACTCAAATTTTCATTCCTCCCATTTTCCCGCATTCCCCAAACTAGCATTAAGGATTGCTGGAGAATGTTGAGGGAACAGCTCTTGGTTGTAATCCTTTTTATCCGAACCTTCTCTGTCTAAGACACAGACTTTCCTGACTACATCAGTTTTCACAAACCAAAATGATGAGACAATAGTGATAAGAATTTTCTCTGAGAAGAAATTTTCATGAATACAAAAATCAAGACTGGAGCATAAAATAGATTCAATCGTCTTCAAACTGACATACTGTAAGTACAAAAAGACCGGTTGTATCACAAGTAAAGGAGGCAGACCCCCAAAAGGGCCTTTTACTGTGACTGGATAAAGGATGCTGAGTACTTTGTGATAACCCTAAAGATAAATCAAATTGACCATGCTATAAATTGCCAAATTGTTGTACAAAATATAGCTCTCAAATATCTTTCAGTTTTCTGAACAAAAAACCTCTTGGCAACGCATCTTTCGTGTTTGAGGCATACCTTTCATAGAACTACCCCAACCTATCTATTCCTATCCAGAAGGGGCATATATCCTCGAATCGTTATTCCACTGCGTTTAAACTTCACGCAAAATTCTTCAAAACGTGAAGCTCCAGTAAACAGTGAATGTGGAAGAAAAATAAACAAATGATGGAAGCTAGGAGATCTAGCATTTACTGGTAGAGGGAATGTAAACATGAAAGTTGAAGAAATACAAGGCTGTTACTCATAAAATATGCCCTACATCAAGTGTACTGATAGGATAAGAACAGGGAAAAAGAAAAAATGTAAGCACACTTCAATGTTTCCTTCTCTTTTTTTCTTTTTTTTTAATTCCCCATGTTCATATCATCCCTCACAAATCTGGAATTTGATTTTCTTGGCATATTGTAATAGCAATGCCTATGCTATGTAATTTGATGTAAAAACCAAAGGAAAAGAAAACACGCCCCAACAGAAAGACGGCATTATGAAATGATTTCTCATAAAGGGGTACTAGTAACCAACATTAGTAAGAACATAAGCTAATAAAAGTAGCAATCTCCCATTGTAGGAACTAGAAAGTCATATCAGCCATAGATAAATGTAACTCACCACTTCCAAACCTTCTATCCACCTTGCGATCCATCATTTTATCAATGTAGGGACTACTGACCGGCAGTCTCTGCAATGAGAAAGTCCAAAAGTTCCATTGGAAAGAGAGAAGAAGATAAAGAATCCTTGCCAATAATTATATAGAGATTCCAGATACTTAATCTCAAAAACCAAATTTTACCGGAGTCATCATAGAAACTGTTGAAATTACTTATCGTCAAGATGGAGCCAAAAAGATACTTATATAGATCATTACGCCATCTATTGTGCTCACTATTTGCTGATGACAAACATACAATGGCAAACTCAGTCATGATCTCCTTAAATACAATTTGAAGGAAAGCACCAACAACGGTGAAAGGTTCTAAGAGCCCCGATACTATAAAGCCAGCCACTCACAGGAAGGTCAATAGGTAGCTTTGGGCAACTTCAATGGCACAGGTGATTTGTGGGCAAGCGTCTCAGCGCACTAAGTCAAAACAGGAAGTATTTTCGGGAAGGAGGCAAATGGTCCATTGAGGATTGATGGTAAAATGAACCCATAAAAGTTTCCACGACACAAACAACGGGTAAACGCTAGCATCCAATGGCGATACTTAAACCAAACTTTTCACATTCAATTCTTTGCACTCCCAACAAGTACCCATCATGAACAGGCAGATTCTTTGGGAACCCATCTCCTCCATTCAGGACTTGGACCAAAAATGATACTTGCTTCAAAGTAATTTACCCAAACACCAAACGGGTGCAAAATTTGATACAGACCCAGCAAATTAATCACTCCAGAGATCGAGCAAAACGTGCAACATCAAGCGTCATTCCGAAATCAACTCGATATATCATCAAGAATCACCCAAGAAAGAACCAAAAAAGTCGCGAACTTTGTACCTAACTTGAAGAAGAGAGTGCCGGGTCTAGCTCCCACGCCATCAGCAACGGCGCATTGCGCTGAGAAAGGGAGGATTATGTCAGGGTTTTGCAAGGGATTTAGGGTTTTGGACGAGGAACTCCGAAGAGGTGCTGATTCCGATTCTAGGTGAACAAACAGTGTAACGTTCGCCGCCTGAAATCGCTATATAAGCTGTGGTTTACTGCAGTATGAAATTTTTTCACCAAAAGTGAATGATTTAAAAAATATTTTGTTAAAAATCATCATTAATAAAAATAAATATAAAAATATTTATTATCTACGATAATATTTATAAAATTATTTATTTTTCATGAAATAAATTAATCTTAAATAAAATAATTTTAAAAAATATTTATTTGAGACGCAGAATATTTGTTTGCTAAAAAATTTGAATTAATATTACTTTAATAATATCTGATGTGATCCACGTCAAAATCGATTAAAATTTAGGAACATCTTGATTTAACATGAGTTATTTTTTCAATGAATAAACCTAACTATTCAATGCGATGGTCTTCCAATTTTGGTTTTGAGGTCAAGCCTACGATTCAATATAGGAGTGTGCAAAATGGACTGCCCAAACCAGAATGTCCAATTCATAATTCCTAAAAGTAGAACTGGTGTTTGGTTTAATTTCTGATTCCAAAAGAAGATCGGATCGGACCAAACCGACTATATATATATTTTTATTATCTTCATTTCTTCAAAAAAATAGTGGGTTTCATTTATTGTTTTCGAGAAAATAAGAGCTTGTAATTAGACAATAAAATATTTGGATGGAGACATAGAATATATCTCGAGCTCTAAATTTGTTCATAATCATACTTTGGATGATAAGATATTCGAATGAAAAAAATTAAAAAAAAAAATAGTAACCGGTTCCATTGAACCGGACCAAATAAATATCAGTCCCTAGTTCCCAATTACCGCTAATTTAAGAGCAAGTGACCTCATATGAAAGGTCGTGACAACTTGAATTTGAGTTGCAACTTTTGATTTGAGACTCCACCCGGAGAGAGAGAAAGACATTGATATTTATCACGACAACAACTTAACAAGCATTGATACCCATCAATAAATATTGCTGACATAGGCAACACATTGATCCACATTTTGAAAGTTAGGGTGTTTATTTGAATGAGAAAGCTCTTATACAAGCAAAATTCAAATACTACCGATGCGTGCGTCCCTTACATAAAGAGAGGAAAAAAAGAACCGACACTTCAAGGCTTTGAAAAGTATACATCGTCATCTTCTAGAAAGAATCGGGAAAAGCAACAAAATTTGAGAAGCGAATGCCGTACTCATTGCAAGGATAAGATCGGTGCCGGTCCAATTCTATGGTGCGGCCCCACTGTACACGGAGTCCGACCAGGTCGCAGCTGGATTGTCAAAGCCCACCTTTACCTGTATGGAATCTCTTACATTGGGAAACCCACAATCTATGTTTTCCTTATAATGTTTACTAAATGAAATGCTTCGTTTTCTATATATATCCTCAAGTCTAGTAGTATAGGTCCTTCCATATTAATGAACGAATTAGGTGATATAAATTAAGTAATGGGATTAAGGTTCTGTTTGTTTCACAGAAAATTACTAATTTGAAAAGTATTTTTGTAAAATTGATTGCTTGTACTAACAACAAAATGAATAAGCGCAAATTAGTTTTGTCATCTCTTGAAATGTTTAGGGAACGATTATACACAAGAACCCTAAAACTATAAATCCTAATGTTTTCTTTCCTTTGTCTCTTCTTCTTCCATTGGGAAAATTATTAAAAAAAAAGTTTTAAACTTATTGCATTTGTATCAATTTAATCATAAACATTTTCATTTAGCCAATTTAATTCTAGACCTCTCTGATTAAATCCTAAACATGTCAATTGTGCCTTAAATATTTTGACAATTTGTCAATTTAATCATTCATGCCAATTTGGCCCACAAACACTGATGCGATGGTCTAGTCAATATTGATTGTCCCACGTGGTATAATTGGTACTAACGTGGATAATTTTTTGCATTTTTAAAAACTTTTTTCTAAATTATTTTATACTTTTACTTTAATTTTCCCCATTTTTTTTTTTTTAATTAACTCTTGGCTAGCAAGGTCATTATTCGACTTTCAATGGTCATCTCCATACCCTCACTGGCCAAGAGTTGGAAAAAAAAAAGGAAAAGAAAAAAGAACAAATAAAAAAATTAAAAAAAGCAAAAAAAAAAAAAAAAAAAGTCCACATTAGCACTAGTCATAACGCATAAAACAGTCAGTACTCGCTAGACCACCACGTGAGTATTTTCTAGCTAAAATTGATCAAAATGACTAAATTGACAAATCGTGAAAAAAAAAAAAAAAGTGACTACATTGGCATTTTGTCAAAATATTTAGACTAAATTATTGAAAGATTTGAGATTCATTTGACAAATCATCAAAATATTTAAGATTAAAATGATATAATTGAAAGGTTAAGATCTGAATTAACATAAAGCAATAAATTAAAGATTTTTTTTTTCTTTTTTTGGCAATTTCCCCTCTTCCACTCCACTAGATCTATTTGTGCCTAGCTGAACGGGGATTGGTATATGCAATATCCCAATCACCTCTCGTGGATTTTCTTAACACTTCAAGCACCATGACCTCTCAAGATTGAGAAGATGAGAAGTACTTTATGCTATTAAGTCATAGGGAACACGGAAGAGTGAGGCTACGCTTGGTGCATAGAATAAAAGTCAAAGATATAATAAATCTTTTGATATTTGTTGTTCAATTGTTGTGTGCAAAACCAAATAAGGCCGGATATAAAAAAAATGATATAATCTGGATTCTCATATAGGGATGAAATAAAGATGGATAAGATTTCTCATGTCTATGATATATAATGAGGCATCAGGCGAGGACCACCATCTCGACAGCCAATCATTGTTACCTCCAACCACTACTAATCGTCATTGTCGACCAACCGATCATCCTCACCGGCCAATCAATCATGTTCCATGTTACCTCTTAACATTTACCAGGCATCGTATAAGACATCACAAGTTCCATCATTACTTTATATCTTATCTAACGTTATCCTTTTCGTCAAAAAAGTTAAGGCCACCAAACTTAACTTAAGGGTTTGGAGAAGTTGGGACAAGTTGACGTTCCAATTTGATGTTTCCTAGACTCAATTCAATTTCCACATCACCACCAACTTTTTGAGTCTGTTGAGATGTTTAAGTTGGCTACAGAAGTTCCTTAATCTTAGATTGCTTGAATCGTACTAATTTAACTGTAACAAAGCGATGGACCTAAGTGATGGATTTGATACACACCACCAACCCCTCATTGCCCAACTCCAGATCATGCTCCTCTTGACCCCTCCCTCAATCATTGTACGCTCTCAAACTATATATAGACCAACACGTTGAATGGATTGATTTAATATATATATAACATTTTATATAACATTTTGGTAAATTTGAAAAATGCCAGATTAGAATTCAATTCTTCAAACGCAATTGATGTAAAAATTTCGAAAACAAATCTTAAGTAGTCCATCTTAACTCAATTGATGAACCTCATTGTAAATTTAATACATATAAGAGGATGCAATTTTGAGGGTTTTCCGAGCGGCTTTTATTTTTGGCCTTTTTTCAATGTCTCCTTTTACTGTTAGCATCTAAGATTCAACTTTGTTCATATTGAACGACTTGGATTTAAAGATTCAGATGTAAAATCATCTTGAAATCGTCGGTAATTTTTCGAAATTGATTTTTTTTTCCCTTATTTTGAAGAGATAGCATATAGTCCAATCAATCACAATCCTCAAAATGTAGGACAACAAGTATCTTTTTTTTTCTCCAAGCAAAACTCTTCCAAATACTCACCTAAATTTACATCAAATTCTTGGGCCCCACGACATAACTTTGCGTGTGAAAATTCTTTATTCACTCTCCCCCCCTTATCTTCCAATGAAATCGATATATTAAAAGCCACCCATCCATAAATAAATAAAAAGAAAGAAATACTTCAAAGGGCAGTCTCACCAAAGTAGATGCTTTGACAAAATAAATAAATAAAAGTAAAGGCGACAAAAGGGAAAAAAAGGAGGAAAAAGTGTTAAAAATCGGATATTTCAATCTAAGCCCATCAGGCCTACACCGATGGGCCCATCAACCAGAACCCCAGCAGCGCCACGCCCACATCCAATCGGTTCTCCCCTTCAGTTGATCTGACCAATCAGATTCTTCCACGTGTAAATACAACGTCAGCAACGGAAGCGCAAAGCATTATGGCGTTGCTTCTGTTGTGCGACAAGCATTTCTGTCACTACAATACTCGTACTTCTACTACGCAAAATACACGTTATTTCAGTAATTTTAGTACAAGAATTTCCCAAGCGTTGGCTGAATTTCCAGAAAAGTACTTTTTTTATAAATAAAATGAGTTATACACGTGTAAATTACAATGCGTGCATTCTCGGATAAAAATATTTCTAGTTTCGGACTTATCTCATATTTTTTCGTCACCAATTAAAGATTTAACTTGTTAAGTTTCTTTTATGCTAAAATAATTTTATAATGTCATCAATAAGTACGACATTGTTTTGATTTCCTCCCAGATGGAGATAGGGTGTGATGGAAATTCATACAAGTATCATCTATCAATTCAAATGGTTCCATCGTAACATAATGAACATTTTATATTTATAATACAATTAATTTAAACTCATGGTCACATTATCCTAGATTCCATTATACAATAATCTAATTTTGTCATGTACTTTTATGGAATGACAAAGGTATCTCATACTACAAAATACTATACCTGTACATTACTAGTAGATGTAAATGCATATTTCTCTTATAAAGATTTTGGTCTGCGTCATGAGTAATGTGAAGAACCCTAAAACTGACATATTGAATTGATACTCATATTGAGCAATACTTCAGATTGTAAATTTATTCTATAATAGATAGTCAAATCCAACACTCAAAAAGCTTGGCCACATCATTTACTATATCAATATCAATATATGTAACATTATTTCCGTACTATTAAATTGTGCATTGTTTCCACCCACTCTAAAAATTATCATACTCAAAAAATTGATAGGGCAATCATAGAACCTTGAAATTCCATTGTTCGGGTAAAAGAATTGGTTGAAAAATGGTGAAGCTAAGACTAATCGGTGCACTAATTCTCCAAAAGCATATACGTACGAGAGTTCCACGCCTCTTTTCGAAAGCACTTGGTTCGTACTGAATATGTCAAATTTGAGTCAAAGATAAAAATTTTCTCGAATATATAAATCAAATATAAGTTTCATAGGTTCGGAAGGAAGGGTTACAATTACCACTGGTACTTTCTTGTACTCTTTGAAATACTTATCTCGGGATCGAATTTGCCCTTTTGTCTTCATTCTTTTATTCACTCGAATGAAAAGTACAGCTCTCGACTTGTGTTTATCACGTACATATATACAAATTCCATCGGTCGAGGCGATGTGCGGGCGAGCCGATCCCGCCCTTGTCGCTCCGCTCGAAGAGAGTTCTCACAATCGTGACATAGTGGGTCGGGTAGCTCTAGCCCATGACTCACCGGAATGCTCCAACTATAAAAGATAGGGTGGCCTCCGACATAAATCGCAAGGCGGATGTATGGCCGGTATATGATCTCGGGGAGCAGGATTTCGAACAAAAGGGTCGGGACTACACCGATGAGACCGCGTGCACCGGACGTCGGCCCGGCCCCCAAGTGTACGCCGGAAGCGTGTCTGCTCCGCCCCGGGTTGCTTCCTTCCTTGGACCGTCGGCAACCTCTCTCTCTCTCTCTCTTCTCTTCTCTGTGCTTAGCTGTCACCACAAGCTCAGCAGACAAGTCAACACACGTGGCACGCCTCCCATTGGTCCACCCGCGGCCAAAGAAAGACACGGCAAACTACACTTCCATTTCCATGGTTTCTCTCCCTACATCTCTCTCTCTCTCTCTCTCTCTCTCTCTCTCTCCATCTCTCTCGCACCGTCACATGCCTGTACTTGACCAGGAAAACAGAGACCACTACCCCGCACTCCACACGCTACGCACGCAATCCTTTGTGTCGGCAGAGCAAACCCCGTTTCATTCAATGCCTTAGAGAGAGAGGGAGGGAGGGAGAGAGAGGGAGAGAGAGATAGTCAGTCTCCCAGCCGTCGTCCCCAGCATTTTCTCTCTCGCTTTCCCGAGAAAACTGCGTCGACCCAATTCGGAAAGCAACGACGAGGAGACGACGTGGGAAGGGGGGCGGAAGAGATGATGAGGAGGGGGTCGAACGTGTACGGGAGGGTGAGCGAGAGCTCCTCCGCGGCGGCGGCGGCGGCGACGTCGTCCTCGAGCGCCGCCGCAGGCGGGGACGAAAGGATGGAGTGGGAGATGCGGCCGGGAGGCATGCTGGTGCAGAAGCGGGCCGAGAACCCGGATCTCCCCGCCGCCCCGAACGTCCGGGTCCGGGTCGCCTACGGCAAGATCCGGTACGAGATCTCCGTGAATTCCCAGGCCACGTTCGGTACGGTCTTGAAAAGATGCGTTTTTTTTTTTTCAATTCGAATCGCTCCGTTCTTCGGTTCTCTGTTTCTCTTTCGCGATGCTGAATCGACCCGCATTCCTGCCTGCGCGCCGGGCACAGGGGAGCTGAAGAAGCTGCTGGCGGCGGAGACGGGGCTGCAGGCGGCGGAGCAGCGGCTGGCGTTCCGCGGCAAGGAGAGGGACGACGGCGAGTACCTGGACAAGTGCGGGGTCAAGGACCGGTCCAAGGTCAGCCTCGTCCAGGACCCCATCAGCATCGAGCGGCGGCTCGTCGAGATGCGCCGCAACGCCAGGATCCAGACCGTCCACCGCGCCGTCGCCGACGTCGCCGCCGAGGTCGACAGGCTCGCCGACCAGGTAAAATTCTTTAACCATCGATGCCGGTCTCTCCACCGGCGATTCTGACTTTTTAGGGGGAAAAAGACCGCCGGAAATTAAATATTTTGGGAAGAAGATTTTTTTTTTTGCCTTTTAATGTTGATAATTACGCAGTACTAATTACTAAGGAACTAAAAAGCCATCGAATAATCAGACAATTTAAATCTTTGCCATGCATGCACTTTTGTAACTGGTTTTACGGTTTTGCCATTGCTCTTTACAACAATAGGTGTCATGGGTAATTCGATCTTGGTCGACACTTTCAAGCATTTTTTCAATAGTATTTAAGCGATCGATTGATATTAGAAGTGATAGTGTGAGGCAAATGTTTAATAGGAGGATCGGTGTTATTTTCAAGAGATATTTTCCTTAAAAAATTTCGCATTTTTATTGCGTGGGTAAATTTGCAAAGTGAAATTAAAATGTGGGCAAAACGTGGATTGTTCAATGTAAGCTTCCATGAGCATCAAATTTACTATTTTTTGTCAAACAAAATTAGTTCACCTTTCTTATCAGAAATGAGCAAATTAGGCTGCGCATGATAAAATTTTTACTTCTCTATTTCGCTTTCTTCCCCCAACACGTTTGGAGCAAATCAATTTAACGCATTTGATTTTTCTATTTTGAAATATATTTCTATTCCATAAATTGATTTAAAAAAGAAATCGTAAAGTAAAATTTTTAACTTTTCAATTTTTATTTCGTAAATCGGTAAATCAATTTCTACCAAAAATCAATTTTTGTTCCAAAAATTTTGTCGTGCCCACCCTTAGAGCACTAGGGGCAACATTGGAAAAAGGAAGTCCTATGGAAACTTTTGACCTGATATGATGGAGCTGTAGTGACATCTATCCTCCCTCCTGTGGCCTCCCAAATTTGACAAAATCCATCGATCCAAAGCGATCCTAGTGGTTGGGCAAATTGAGGTAAAATTTGAGACCCACATGGGTCCATTCTAGGAGCTCAGCACCACCATGGGAGAGCCGAAATCGCCATCAAGGGGCGAATCGGAACCCTTCATAGCATGAAAGTCATGGACCGACATGTTCAAAATCTATAACGCTCTATAAATATCGATAATCCGAATAATTATAGCTCAAAATAAATAAATATTCCATAGCAATTTGCGAGGCTCTTGGGCGATGTAGCTCGGAGTTCCTGCGCCGATTGCTCTGTCTTCTTCTTCATTTTTTTAATAAATGAAAGATACATAAATCTCTAGAATTGGGAGATGATGGAAAGGGACAAGGGTGGGTGGAAAACAGTTGCATTGTCATGATCAAGCAATAGCTGGCAAACTTGTTTTGTCGTGGGGGCCAGTGACACTGGAAGCAACCACATAGATTGGCTTTTCTGCTCCATCAATTTCAATTGGGAACAATTTTTGGTATGCATCGAAAGCATGCGCAACCACTCCATCTCGGTGTTTTGATACCAGGGACTCCACGTGAGATTCATATAATCCGATAGTTCATATAGAGCGGACTCACGTATAATGGGTGCATGCAATATTCAATTTTTGTGAAATCGAAGTCGTATTTTGACCCAAAAAAAAGTCGTTTTTGGGTCCATTTCGTCTCTCTCTCTCTCTAATCAAGTATAATATGTGGACCGTGCATAGGGTTCCATGCCATTTCAAAAGGTTGTATGCTGTGTAAATTTAAGAAAAATGATGCGATTGTCCGTAACGTGACCAGGTCTCTGCCATGGAGAAATCGATCGCCAAGGGAAATAAGGTGCCGGAAGTTCAGATCACGACGCTGATAGAGATGCTGATGAGGCAAGCCGTCAAGCTCGACAGCATCTCCGCCGAGGGCGACGCCGCTCCTCTCAAGAACTTGCAAGTACACGCCGTGACGACCCGTTTGAATCTCCTCTCTCCCTCGTGTCCCTATCTAATTTGATGCTTAGAAGCCGTGTATAGTTTTGAGATCGACCTATATATCTTCGTGTCGACTGTCTGTAGGTGGCTTATCGATATGTTGGATTCACGGTTCACACAATGTGGATTTAGGATGATGAAAACGGGAGTAAATGTGTCGCGGGTGTCGACCAACGTGGTCGTCCATCTTCCAAAATGCATGCCTTATGTACTAGCACTAGAATTGGATTTGAAGATTACATGATTCTCCATGGTTGTTTTACAGGGAAAGAGAGTACAGAAATGCGTGGAGACTCTCGACATGCTGAAAGTGTCGAATGCCAGAATAAAGCCCGTGATCGTCACGACAAAGTGGGAGACATTTGATCATCCCCCACCGACGGCGGCGGCGGCGGCGGCGGCGAACGCCACCAACCCATGGGAATTTTTTGATTGATCTCGACATTCCTCCTCTTTTCTACATTTCTTTCCTTGATTTTTGTTGTGTAAATTGGGTGGAGATAGACATAAGCGAGGTGCATGCTTGTGGTTTGACAAAAGAAAACCTAGAGCTTTCTCTCCACGGTCTTTTGCCAATAAGGGCTGGTTATCATATGGGCGTTATAAATTTTGTCATGTAAGTAGTGATTTATGAATGCTAAGATGTATGTTGCATGTTCAATTAGATCGATCCATTTTCATGTAATACAATTTTCGCGATCCATTCGTGATTCAATTGCAGAGGCACAAGAAACGAACGAAAATCGCAAAGGGAAAGAAGAAGAAGAATGAGGAGGAGGAGGGTATTCACGTATGGCATACACCTGCTCTAACAAACTATTCATAGTGCAATAGCCATGTGACGACTATTTAAGAGCGTTAAACCCATAGATGCATTGAATTTAAAAACGTTATCACTTTCCGTGAAAGAATAGATATGGACTATGAAGCGACCAATTTATAATATAGGAGCGACCCACTTCGATGAATAGAAAAGTGGGGTAGTGGTAGTGCATCCATTCTGTTGTGTTCAATAACGAAAGATGCGAGATGTATGACGGAGAAAAGAGTTTAGGCAGATTGTTTATTCAATAAATATTCCCCTCTATATCTGATTTCTTCATTCAAGGATGAAAATAGTGGGAAGAAAAAGAAAAAAAAGAATCGTGAGGAGGACACCAAATTAAATAAAAAGAGAGAAGGTCCCACCGAGATTTGAACTCGGGTTACTGGATTCAGAGTCCAATGTCCTGACCACTAGACCATGGGACCGTGAAGTTGCGGGCTTTGTTTTTCTTATTGATTTTAAATAATGACATCCAATGGCGAGGATTTTCGGCAGTAGCTTACTGCTTCGTTGGACCGTCACCCATTTGGTTCGGCTTTTAGAAAATGCCATTGGGAGAACGCAAATACTTTTGAGATAAAGGGATTTTTCGAAATGTTATATCATTTGGTAAATTATAGCATTTAAAGGTAACTTAGCATAAACACCGTTTGACAAAACCCACATTTGTAATTGACTTTTGTTATTTTTTATTTTATTTTTTTAAGTTTGAAAATCAAATCCGGCGGCCAACGGCCGGTCGGACGGCCAGATCTGGCCGTTGGACCGCCAGATATAGCCACCGAAGGTCGTGGAGGCCAGATCTAGCGGCCTCAAGTCGTGACCTCAGGCGGCGTCGCTTGGGTCACGGGTCGCGCCACCCCAGGCGGTGGTCACGAGGGACACACGACTCCCAGGCGGCGGTGACGGCTGCCGGAGAAGTCCGACTCCGGGAAAGACAAAGACGAAGGGGAAGAAGATGAACAGTGATAAGGCATCTCTAGAATGCTCAATGCTCAAAGCTGGTCTTGAGGTGCATTGGGCTTTCAGCATTAGGAATGCTGATATTTGGCCAAGGAGCTTTCCAAATTGCTTGCTAAACACAAGATATTTTCCCCAAGAGGCTTTGGGGGCCCAAAGTCCCTTGAGAAAGCTGAACCAAACGGGACCAAATCATCCTCGGCCCTTAACTGAGAGGGAAACGAGGCGGTGCATGACGTTGACGATCATAGATCGAGCAGCTCAACACAGGTCCACCGCCACACCTTGCAATGTATGTGGGTCCATCGGGCATATTAGGATGATCCGTTTTGAGTGTCTTTCTTTAATGTGGTGGGCGGTGCTTAATCAAGTGACTCCCTTTTGAGGATTATTATCTAGCCGTCCAGACCGGTTAGATCCAGTTACAGAGTTTAGACGTGGTGCGATCTACTTGGTCCTTTTCATAACTCTCTCTCTCTCTAATCGAGTATAAATTTGGACCATGAGGTTCTATATGATTCCTACTATATTTCAGTTGGTTTCTGCTACGTAAATTGAAGAGAATGATGCAGCTGTCCGCAACGTGACAAGATCTCTGCCATAAAGAAGGCAATCCCCATGGAAAATAAGGTCCTAGAGTTTCAAATCACGACGCTGATAGAGATGCCGATGAGACAAGCCACCAAGCTCGATGGCATCTCCATTGAGAGTGATGCTGCTCCTCTCAAGAACTTGCAGGTACGCGCCACGGCAACCCATTTAAATTATCCCCTCTCCTTCTCATGTCCCGACTTAGTCCATCCTTACAAGCGGCGTATAGTTTCGAGATCGACGTCCTTGTGTTGACCACCCATAAGTTTCGAGATATTATTTCTCACTACATTATTGCTTTTGCCCCTATACAAGAAAACGTGCATTAATAGGATACTATGCAACATTAAAGTAAATGCAAATTGAACATCCATTTTCACTCAGATCGAGATCTTATCTCAATTGAGTTACTATTAGAATCTATCATGCCCCCAATCTGTCATTTTTTATTTTCTTATTGATGTGCAGGGACGAAAATTCTGTCAGGCATGGAAAGGTAAAACACTTCGTTTGGCTCTTTGAAATGGATATCTCAAGTAGTATCGAGATGTGACCCATGTTTACTCTTTGGAAGTGTGTTCTCAACCTTGTTGAGTAACGGTTCAGCCAGTTGGTCCATCATTACAACTTGATGTGCCCTTTTTAGATGCTTTCTCATCATGCCAAGAAAATTATACTCTAAAATATAAAGTAAATGAGTCGGAATTTGAAAATGGTTTCAAAAATGATTTTTTTGTTCTCTTTTTTTTTTGGGGGGGGATTTTTGGGTGAGGAAGCATGAAGAAGCCCAACCCTCAGAATTTCTCCATGGATGATATTTTCTTTTCAATGTTGAATATTGTCACTGGGTTGGTTTGGTTACCCTATCTTGCCCTTAAAATTAGAAATAAACTTATAATTTTATTGAATAGAATTAAATGAATTACATTATTAGAATGGAAAATGCAAATAAGCAAACCCTAAAAGCGAAAACAATAATTGAAATTTCATAAAGTAGGAAATCCTAAAAAAAACACTTGAAATCCTAGAAAGCATAAAAAAGACTCATTCATAGAGGAGTGTAAAAATAAGAACTTCTTCACGGTTATGATATCTACACCTCCGTCATGGTTGGATAGAAGATTCTTCTAGACATTTGGCTGATTACTGCTAAAAAAGAACGGTGTTATATCCAAGAAGTCTTGGACCCTAGCTTCAAAACATAGCAATCATCAGTGCAGTGATCAACCCATCCCAAGTAATAGTCACACTTTTCGGAGGGATCATACACAAGATAACACTCAGGATTTAGTTGTTTCGACTCAGTAAAGAGTAATCCCTTCTTTTGGAGAATAAGCAAGACTTTGGACATGGGTCCAGGGAGAGGTGTGAATTGTCTTCAAGCACTTCATCATCGACCAGAGAATTGACATTCTCCACCTTGTTGCTTGGTAGAAATCTAAATTGCCAGAGTGCGATTAGATGTACCACGATTCGGTTAAGAATATGCCTCATTAATCTTGGCTTCAAGCTCCTTCTCTTTCTTGGGAGTAAATTCTTTGCTCGTAAAGGTTGGCTAATTAAACGATCCATCTCAACCCTATCTCAATCTGCTCCCCGCAAAAATGAATTGATTAAAGTTCTCAATATATGTGCTAACTGTCCGATTATGAAACTCAAATGGGAGGGTCTTAATAACTCCTTCATTAACTCTTTGTCTATAGGTTCAGGAGTGATTTGGGCGGCCAAATTTTGCCACCTAATGGCATACTCTTTAAACGACTCACTCTTCTTTTTCTCCATTCGCTTGAGATCTTCCTAGGAATGTGCAATGTCCGTATTGAACTTGTACTACGTAAGAAATGCATTGGTCATCTCATTCCAAGTGTCAAGGAGGTTTATATTCTTCATAATGTATCGATTCAGTACAAGTTCGATTAAACTCGCATGAAATGATTGGATCATTAGAGGCTCATTTTTCACAAATGGGGTCATCCGCACGTGATACATTTATAAATGAGCTTTCGGGTAAGAAGTGCCATCATACTTCTCAAATTTTGGCATTTTAAACTTGTTCTACATGTTGACCTTCTCATAAACAGAGAAGTAGATGGGGAGCGAGCTTTGTGAAACCTACAATTGTTTCACTTTCTCCTCAAGCTTCGCAAGGTGTTCGCCTTGCTCCATCTTAGGAGTATTGTCAGACTTGGCTTTCTCAAGAGTGATTGGGTGGGTCATCTTCCAACTCAAGCATATCAACACCCATCATTTGGACCCTATTCGCCTGCTTCGGGATCACTATCTCAAGAAGAGCGGGTGTAGGAATCAGATTCGCCCATAGGGAACTTGATTTAGGTAGTCATATGTTGCATTGACGTGAGTAGCAACTGTTTGAGCTAATCTTCCATATTGGCAACACGATCACACATCTCGGTTTGGTCATCCATCTTTGTTCTAGACCGTGTATGGATGGGTGAGTAGCGTTGATCCATAATCACCTAGTTTAAAGAAATGAACGCACATAAAAGCACAAGGTAGAAGTACGGAAACCAGTCCTTGACAACTATCTAATTTTTCATTTTTTATTTATTTATTCATGAATATTCCATACACTATGGGAATTTCCTAAAAGTAGATTAGGAAAATAAAGACATAGGACATCCTAGCATGGATTAGGAAAAAAAAGGATTCAAATTCCTAAGCATGAAGTAGGAAAAGAAAAAATAAAACTTGAGACTCCCAAGGAAGGCATAAATTGAAAACAAATTCTTCAATCAAAGGAATAAATTCAATGATTGACCTAGACTGTCATGGACCAACGAAAAGTACGGCAAAATAAGTAAATTGCATAGTAAAGGCATAGAAGACTTACTTCACCAAAGAAAATTAGTGGCAACCACATAGATAATCACATGAAATGTAGGGCTCAATTTCTAACTAAGAAGGCTAAGCAAAATGGAGTTAAAAGGGTGGGATGACTAGTTGCAGTCATGTGTACTAAATCAAGTCATCTTAACTTTAGCTTAGTCAAAAGGAATGTCCTAAGGATTGATTGTCCTGCATTTTCCCAGACAAAGACAAACACAGATAACACCATGAAGAATTTTCGGGGGAAAGAATGTCAACCTCTACTTAGTAGTCTCGGGAAGTTTTCTTCTCAACACCATCTCGAATTATCCTATCGTAGCTCAGGTCCAGCGGGATTATTGTATGTGCAATTGTGGATAAAGCAATAAAACATGTAAAACAATTTAAATACAAGCAACACTTCCAAACAGGGAATATAAATAATTCATTCTAACACCTTCTTACAAAATAAGGGTTAGCAAAGACTACTCACTTTATACCTCCCATCTATAAAAATATTTAACACTTGATATCAGGGACATAACTAGTATCCTCATTGCCAAATAAAAATATTTTTTGAAAAGAGAAAATTGACCTAACTCCACTAAAAGTTTTAATTCAAGTCCCTAGTGGAGTCGTTAAGCTGTCGCAACCTAACCTCGGGTGAATCACCTAGAATTTGGCTAATAAATTACTGAGCCTAAACTTAGCTCAAACTCTCCTAAGAGCATACTAATTCGCAACTTAAGTTCAAATTCTTAACATGCAAATGATTTTTCAATTATGAATCGCCGCTAATTTATTTTTGGTGGATCGATTAAATACTCAAATAAAGTAACATGAGGATTACTTTACTCTTATGAAGTAGTGACTATGGGAACGAAGACTTGAATATGCTAGATTTTTCTAATACCCTTTCAGTATCTTTTCTCTTTTATTTGAAAAATGTTTTGTAGGCGGCTAACATTGATTTTAGCATTGATTTCAAATTACTACTAACATGTGAAGTGATTAGATGATTGCGCAACCATTATTTAACACTTAATAATCAAAGCATTAAATAAATTACGAGAAAATTGGAGATTTACTTACCTTGAGCAACGAAAGCATCTACAATATTAGTTAGAAAATCACATTAACAACCTAAATATAATATCTAATTAACACGCAGTTTTAGTAAAAAAGAATTATGTTTTCTTTTATTTAAATGAAAACTAAGCTATATGTCATGCAATTTAACTAAATGGCCTAAATCTAATGACGGACAAAGATTAATGCAACTATTCTAATATGTCATGCACTACCCTAAAATGTAATTTACTAAATGACGTGCAATGATTGAACTAATCTATATGACATGCACATGACATTCTTATTCTTATTTTTATTAAAATTCGTAATTGAAATTGCTTAAAATAAAAATCCACCTAAAGTGAGATATAATATATTTCAAGTTGGGAAATAGACTAACCTAAATCCTATCTTAACCTAGAAACTTATCTCAACAAGAAAATCAATTAAAATGTGATATTTAATCTAGATTTTATCTAAAGATGCATTCTAATTTAATAATAATAATAATAAAAAAGTAACCAAACTATTCTATTATGCAATTCTATCTAAGAAATCAATTCTAAGCTACACGATATGCAATTTTTATTTTTTATTTTTTTGTATTTTTGGCATAAATAAAGCAATTAAAGTAAGATAAGCATCAAATCACTCAAGATCATATATCATCCAATCAATGCAAATAAAGAAACAATATCCAATCGACATGCAATTTCCCAGATAAAATCAATAAGTTGATCTTAAACTTTAAAGATCAAAACATCAATTTTATATATTCCCGCAGAATCAATAATTTCATCTAAAGCCTTAGATGGAATCAAAGATTATATGCGGTTGCGAATTAAGAAATAAATCCTAGTTCAGGGATATGCCTATCACTCAAGTATGAACATCAAATATGAAAAAATCAAAATAGGTCATGAAATATTCAATGGAATCGAGTAAGGAATATTACCTAATTGCGACAATAACTTTCCAAATTCGAGTGTAGGACAATGGATCACAAATAGTGACCGGCGATGGTTAGCGGTGCTTGACAGTGAAACAGCGAACAACAGCAAAGGAGGATAGCGAGCTCAAATAGCAAGGACGTCGAACTTGCGATGGCGAATTGGCACGGCAGCAAGGCGCCACGGCTCGCGTTGGCTTGAGACAGCGGTTGAAATTTCGAGCGACTTCGCGGCTGAAGTGATGCTGGCCACGATTTGGGATCAGCAACAACGTTGGATTTGCCTAAGCACCAAAAAAAAAAAATTAAAAAATAATAATAATAAACTAGAAGCTGCTGGACACTGAGAATATTGAGCACGTGTTAGGCAACGGATATGGATAGCAGCGGCTTCGAACAAGACACCATGGCTGCAGAAAATTCGCTGGATCTTCTAGTATGTGGGTCGGGAACGCTTGACTGCAAAAGGTTGACCAAAAGACCACGTGGGTCTACTGGTGCAGATGTTGAACCAAAGTGGAAGAACGCTGCTAACTCAAATCGGCAAGTGTGGGATCTTTGCAGGTCACGCCAATGTGGCTGGTCCGGGCTGTGCGTTGAAAGGAACTGCAGCAAGCCATCCTTGTCGAACCGGACAGCAAAAGGAACGGCGTCGTGAACGGTGACGGCGTGACTACGGTGAAGGTGCCGTGGGGGTTCTCGTAAAAAGCTTAGCCTAGAGCTCTCTCTCTCACATATGATCGTGTTTCTCAATTGTGAATGTCTGTATTCTTGTGCTTTTATAATGCCCCTATTGCATCTCAGAACCAGCAAGAAAGGATCGTCCCTTCTCTTTTTCCTGTTTGTTTTTTCAAACGCAACAAAAGTAGGAACCAGAACATCACAAAACGATGCTGACTTCCTGTTCTGTTCATGTCCACCGACAATCAGGGGCACAACACTCAATTCTTTCTTCACGGATTGGTCAGAGAATAGGCAATTTCTTGTCCCTGCGCTACCAAATATACGGTATGCAACATATCGCTCAAGATCAACTATGCTTTCATGCGTGATATTACCTCTTATTATTTTGATATTTCATCTGAAATCTTTCAATCTACTGCAAAATATATCATTTAATATATATTGCATGAATATATAAAAAAATTCACCGAATATGGAAAGAATAATATGAATCTTTTCCAAAAATATCAAATCACCATACTTCATAAGTCAGCTTTTCGTCATCAGAGAGTAACAGACTTGGGCCAATTCCCTTTCTCCATGAGCTGAGTCCAACTCGTCAGATTAAAGCTCAGAACCATCAATTTAGACCCATCCATCATCGGTCCAATGCAAATTCAATAATAAAAAATAAATGCTCTAAAATTATATGCTATGAAATTAAACTTTAATATTCATGTTTAGGGTTTGAACAGCAATATCTAATTTTCTTTGCAATAAATGAATGATCGGGTCATCAAAATTTAAATGTCAATATAGCTCAAACCCTCCTATGGTTGATGGTGGAAGGAGACGATGAGAAAAGAGAGAGAGGAGAGAGAAAAGACTTTTCAGCTCTTCACGGGAATCTTGTCAATTAAATTCTAAACATTTTGATATTTTGTCAATTGAATCTATCCAACTAATTTTGATCAAAAATCATGGACATGGACACCGGCCATCCTACGTTGCACAATCGACCGGCACTGACATGAACAATTTTTAATTATTTTAATATTTTTTGAATTTTTTATTTACTTTTTCTTTCTTTTCTTCTCTTTTTCTTATTTTCTTTTTTTTTTTTTTTTCTTTTTCCCCAGCCACTTGTCATTAATGGCTGCGGAGCGTCGACCTCAAGCCAAGGCCATCTCCTCACCTGATGGCCGATGACCTCCAAAGCAACCATTGAGGAGGACCAGCATTTGCCAGTGGAGGAAAAAAAAGGAAAAAGAAGAAGAAAAGAGAATATTAAAAGAAGAAGAAGAAGAAGAAGAAAAGAGAAAAAAAAAAAAATAATAATAAATTCCAAAAATATTAAAAATCTTTAAAAAACACATTAACATTAGCCCGTGCCATGTAGGACGGTTAACACCCATGTCAACAATTTTTGGCAAAATTGGCCGTGTTGATTCCATTGACAAAATGTGAATAGTTAGGACTTAATTAACAAAATTGAAAGATTTATGACTAAATTGGCAAAATTGCAATAAACATAAAAAAATTTGGATAATTTTCCAAAAAAATAAATAAATAAGGAGAAGGAGGAGGAACAACTCCCAGTGCAAGAGCATGTGGCAACTGTTGAAAAGCATTAAAGTCATAAGTGCATTGGATTATAAAGCATTATCATTTTCTACGTGCGAATTCCATCATTTTGTCTAGTGAAATTTCACTTTTTTTCACCAATTCTTTTCGCATATAGTGATGACAACGGCGACGGTGGTGACCATGGAAGAAGGAGAAGAAGAAAATGGAGGTTGGAAATAAAATAAAGAGAGTTTTTTTTTTTTTTTTTTTTTTGGATGGGGGTGGGGAACAATACATGAAGAGAGAGGTGACCTCAACAAGAACGAGGATGTGAGTTCAAGCTCCAAAATTCATTATATTTTTTTTTTTATTTATACGAGTTAGAAATTGATCAAGGCAAACCATTTAAACCAAAATCTAGTTGGGTTTTGTTTTTATACCTCATATCGACCTGTTCATAAATTGGAGTGACCCATTTGATACTCAATTCGACAAATATGAACAAAAAAATGGATTAATGGATCCATTTCATGGAAAAATGGTTTATGCAATGTATCATGGGAAAATAGTTTATGCAACTCTCCCTCTGCATCTGATTTAAGGATGAAAACATCGGGGAAAAAAAAGATTCAAAAGAGCACAGAAAATAAAAAGAGAGAAGGTCCCACCGAGATTTGAACTCGGGTTACTGGATTCAGAGTCCAATGTCCTGACCACTAGACCATGGGACCATGTTTGGTTGGTCGTCGCAAAATATTTTTTATTAATTTTCCTCTCGAGCGTTTGGTTTCTTTTAGAACCGTCTTTTGTGAACGATTATTCGCAATTTCGCCCTCGAGGAATTGCTGATACGTCATCAGATGCTGGGTTCTCGTTCTACATGTTTCTTGTAAAATCATTGTGAGTGTGTCGTGATACATTTAGGACACATTTTGTAACTTATCAAATAGCATTTCATTCTATTCTTTTATTCCCAAAAATAGATTTGGAATGGAAATTCGTTTGATAAATTTTTTGTTCGCAAAAACAAATTTGTTCTTAGAAATAGATTAGGAATAGAATCAAAGAGTACAATAAAGTTGATTATTTGTTCTCGGAAATAATTCAAAAATCAAGTTAATCCATTTTTTCTCTTCTCTCTTTTTTTTCTTCCTTCTCTCTTGCCTCTTCCACCACCATCGCCATTAGCCATTGTCATCGCCACCGTCCACCGCCGCCAGGTTGCCAACAACTAGTTAGGCGAGGTCTGGAGAGCTTGCTAGTGGCCAAGTGGGCCTCACCCAAGCCTCTCCTGACCATCGACGAGCCTCACCTGGTTGGGCAAAACTCAACCTCGCCTAGATTTGGTGAGGCTCCTTGCCCAACCAAGGCTCGACTAACACTCTGTTGAGGTCACCAACCCTCATTTGGTCGGTCGTCAGTCAAGTTGTTGATCATCCCCAAACTAGTGACCGACCATAGCTTGAAGAAGAAGAAGAAAAAGAGAAAGAAAAGGGAAAAAAAAGTAATAAAATTATTAAAATATTAAAAGAAAATGATTTGGATTGGAAAGTTTGAGAACGGAACCAAATAAATTTTATTCTAGGAATATAAATTTTAGATAGTTATTAAACGCCTTTAAAATGCTTAGAAATTGTTCTTGTGAACAAAATAAAATCCAAAACAAAATGGTTATCAAATGCATCCTTAGATTTAACTCCGGCACACCTATGATGCAATCACAATTAAGTTTAACACGGACAAAGGTAACCGCATGTTGTGTACATCTCGCCACCAATGATTTGTTGTTTGCAATGTTACCTTTAAGCCATCATACTATCTAACAACATCCAAAAATCGTTAGGGTATTTAATTGTCTCAAAATTTCTAGCACAAAAAAAAAATGAAAAGCGGGGTGGACTACATCATATAGAGATTCGATCATGGATCGATAGATATGAACAACGAATTAGAGCTCTATAGATTCATTTAATAAATAAATCCATATCATTTAGGTCTTGAGTCTAATAGAATCATGATACATGAATTCTGAGTCGATAAATATAAGTAATTATACCAGTTAATCAACTCCAACTTAATTCGAGTTTCTTGATGGCAAAAGAAGAATTCACTTCCAAGGAAGCAAACGCAACTACTCAATCCTAAAATAAAGCATCATTTCATGCCTAATCCAATGAATAAAAAAATGACAGTTGGTCAGTAAGGGCTGGGGAAAAGGCACCAAAAATATTTACACCCCAAAATTGCCTTCATTGGATGATCGAGTGTGGATTTGAACTCAACACTAAAGCAAGAATCGAAGCCACACAACCACACAAGCATTCCTTTAGCATAGGAAAAAACGCAACCACATTGTTCCTTTTCAATTTGATCTACAAATTTGTAATTTGCATAACCAAGTTCTCGAATTCTTTAGAATTTTCCCATCAAATACCTCGGTAGCTAATTCCAGTATATTGAAGTTGGTGCATTGATTAATGCCAACCAAAAGTACGATGTGGAAGGAATTATTGCCATTGTGACAATTAAGTTGTGCTAACAACCATAGGAATGATACCTTGATCAAATGGAGCAAAGATGAAGATGGCCTCGAGATTCTGCAATAGAAACAATAAAGAGTGCTCGTGTTAGGTTTACATTGAAGTCCACCGCCTTCAACCTTTTACAAAACAGGAGAAAAAAGGCAGAGATTTGACCGGTTAAAGTGTGGTCCTTCCAAGAGTGTGTTGTCTTTTTGTGATCAATTTGTGTTGTTTGCATCGGTTTCCTCGGATATGATATGCTGATGGTTTGCTGATCTCTTCATGAATTTTGTTCTCCTGAAGTAAAACTAGGGTTCGATCTGGATAGGGTTTTAGAGATTTTGGCTGATTTATATGTATCATTTTAGATGAAGAAATGACGCCAACCAACAACAACATCATCTTGTTGAAAATAACTCACATTATGCCGCCGCCACAATATACAAGATAGCCAACGATAATTGAATTACCATGTCAGAAAAATCAAGCTAGACTTTGTCGAGAGAACTAGATTGCATTTTCTTTAAAAATTTAAATTACATCGGTTTTACTACAAGGTTCAAAACTTGATATGTTTTGGTACAATGGATTTAGGGCTGATTATGCAATTATTCCGAAAACAATATAAGCTAAAGGATTATCATATGTGCACTTTTTCTTGAAAAGTTGGCTGATTTGTGTGCATCATTTCAGACGAAGAAACAACGCCATTTATCCAAGCAATAATGCATAGTCTTGTTTAAAATAGCTCATATTATGCCGCTGCCATGATATGCAAGACAACAACAATGATTGGATTACCATGTTAGAAAAATCAAGCAAGACTATGTCCAGAGAACTTAATTGCATTTTCACTCAAAGATTTATATTACATTGATTTTACTACAAGGTTTAGGACTCAAAATGTTCTGGTACAATGGATTTAGGGCAGATTGATTGTGCAATTACTCCGACAACAATATATAAGCAAAGGTATTATTATACGTGCCTTTCTTTTTCTTTTTCTTTTTCTTTTTCCTTGAGAAGTCGGTTTACATACTAATATTCCAAATTCAAATACTCAACAAGACTACAAGATGCATTGTAAACCAATTTCTTAATACCACTTTCGTACTCCAGACGAGTCATTTTTTCACTTTTTACTCTGTTCACTTCCTAAGGCACGATGAGAACCGCACGACTAGAACCACATCCCCTAGCTATTATTTGCATATTATCCGATGAACTTCCGTTTTATTGTCGTTAAAATATGTTCCAAGAACTGCAGTTGCAACTTGCGATTACATCGAAACATCCAATGGTGCGGTTATGGCATCTAGACAGTCTTCTGAAAGTTCACGTCAATGAAATTTGGCATATGAGATACAAAATGTTTGCACTCACCGAGTGGCCAGCAGCTTCACATGAATTCTATAGAGATGCAAGTAACACCTAATTCAGCAGAGTGAATCCGTCTGGGAAAAGGGAAAAAAAAGAAACTCGCGCAGAGGATTTGAAACACAGTTTTATTAGCAATCCACTAAAGTTGAAGTATGGTGCTCCTACAACACGTTTAGATCTACAGAAGAAATGGTCTTTCTGACCTGTGTAAGTATTTCTGCTTAATTGTCGTTCTAAAAGGTAAAAACAGGTAAAGAATCGAAATGTGCCCAAAAATTGAGTTCCCCAATATTTAGTTAATTCCCAGACGACATATCGGGTTCTTCTTAATAAGACCGAGATCAACCTGCACGAGACAAAAGTGTATGAATTATGGTAGTGGAAGTGCACCAGGTAGATCTCGAGAAAGGGAAGAACAGAGTGAGATCGTACCTTGTGTCCAAACAGATCCCGGATGTTATCAACTCCATAAAGTATCATCGTGGGTCTGGTCCAAAAACCACAAACATGAAAGGAGTCAAGCAACGAATAAGCCGAACAGCCTAAACCTCCAGTAAAAAAAGAAAATGGAAAAATTGCACCAACTTCGGAAATCAATTAAATTTGCATTTATCCTAACAACAAAACAAGCCCAATGTGATAATAGCCCTGCAGCTTCACCATCCAATCAAGCCACAAATAAAAATATGAAGAGATGCCATTTACCTTTCGAGGGAAAGTCCCCAGGCAATAACACGAACATCCTCAGGGAGTCCCATCGGAAGCAACATTTCAGGTCTGAACATGCCAGAGTTCCCTATCTCCACCCATTTCCCAAGGCCCTCGTGGTAACTGGCCAAAATGTAAAACATTTTCCTTAGACAAGTATAGGGATGGGAAGGGAAGTAATATGTAGAGGAATGTAGAATTGAACGGAAGACCTCTTGTGTTAGATTGATCCCTAATTCACACTAAAAAGGCTATATAAAGCTACTTCACCTGAAAATCTCCATGCTAGGTTCAGTATACGGATTGTAAGCAGGCTTGAAACGGAGCTTTGACATGCCTGGATAAGGAATTGGGCTACATCAAATATACATATTTACCAAGACTACCTTAAACCTGCCCATCATCATCTGAGGGCTTCCCAAGGTCTTTTTGTTGGCTGATATTATAGAAATACTCTCTACCTATACGAGAGAAAAAATCATGCAGGACTCCAATCAAATCTCCAAGAGTAAGTCCTCGATCACATACGAGACCTGAAACCAGAGTCAAGATTCAGAAAGGTCATCAATACAAGAACCCATGTGATTTCTACCAGAATACCCAAATTTGTTTCTACTCACTTTCACTAGAAAACATTTCTATCTAGAGACAGTATACCTGTAACTTGGACACCACTTGACTCCTAATCCCACAGATCTAACAGATTTTATTTATTGTAGAGACGATTGGAAAACTAGGGACAGAGAACAGACGTAAATTCCAATGAAGTATTTATTCTGCTTATTTGAGAGACAGCATAACAGAACATCCCACAAAATCCAGATATATTCTCTTAAGTCTCAATATGCAAGGATAATCAAATAATTACCTTCAATCTGGTGGAACTCTGCGAGATGGGTTCGATCTACCGCTTCATTTCTGAAAACACGATCAATTGAGAAGTACTTCTTTGGTTCAAAGGGTTTCTTCTGCAAGTAATGTCAAGAAATCAAACAATAAATGGTCCATTTGAATTGACTTCCTCTTTTATTTGCGACTCACATTTTAGGTTTATTTAATTCGGAACTCCCAAAACCTTTCAAAAATATCTAAACATCGATGTTTAGTAGTTTTTCATTAATTAAAAACGATTCATTTTTTTTCATTTTAAATCTTCTGAGACTGAATCTTAGATAGAAATAGTAAGTTGTTCGTTTGCTTCCCACGATGCCCCAATAACGCTTCCAGCTCAAAGCAGAACACACTAGGACAACTTGCACGATTACATCACAAAGTCATTTAGTGTGTAAATCAACTTTTACTTCACTTTTCTAGTTTTTACTTTTTAGCAACTGATATTGTACTTTTATCTAATGTTGAACGCCCTGATTCTTAAAAACTATGGAGAGTTATATTCATTTGCAAAATTGCAACCACGTGCTTATTTTCATAATCTATTTTTTTGGGTTTTGGAGAGAGAAAGTTGAAACAGGTGGGTATGAGACAGTTCTATAGGAACATGAAGAACTGCAGAAAATATGTTGACAATATTTACCAAGTGTCTAAACCAACATTCATTATGTTCAACAAATTATAGTTGTCTATGAGGTGGTACAACAATGGAGCAAAAATAAAAGGCTCATAAATGGTTCTAGGTCTTGTTGGCAATGATGCATGTTATTCTAAATTAACTGATCCATTAAAATACTATGCAACAAGACAATAAACAAAATTAAATGCATATTCTAGGATTGGCCAAACAATTGCAGAGTAAGCTTTTTGTCGGGAAACATCAAGCACTACCAAACCTGTGCCAACAAGTAAAGCATCCGCGTGGAAACAGCAGTTGTGTGAGTTCGTAAAAGGTTCTTATTTGCTTCATCTCTTTTCCATTCATATCCATATCTGTGCACCCAAAAAAAAAAAGTCCATCAGCAACAGAAATGTAAGGCAATTCTCACACCAATTGGATAGATAAATACAGGAATGCAGTTAAAAATGAACACGAATTGATAAAAACATGAAACAAACAAACATGATACCCTCGAGACTGGTAACCACCCAATTCATGAACTCTCTTCACACGTTCAACATAATCTTCAGGAAGTTCTCTCGTGGTGGAAGGAGCTATATGCATCACAAGCCAAATAATTATGAGAACAACACCACATAAAGTGGAACTACCAATTATGCAATCAGATAGGACAGACCTTTTAGAAAGAAAGTATCATGTGAATCACGAGCAGGGTGCTGCTGAGGCTGGAACAGAGCATCAAAGTTCCAGAAACTGCACATTAACCAGAAATTGGTAAAACCCCATAGACTGGTAATCTACAATAAAGCTGGACAACAGCAATACAAGGCAAAAGCACCTCGTGCATGGTAGACAATAGACGACTAACTCATATTTAGTTACTTAGCCATACGCTCACATGCATTTGCTTAGCCCTCAATACATCAGATGCGTCATCAGTTACAAAAAGTTGAAGAATGTAAGCATAAAAGCCCCCATTTTCAGCACAAACAGATAGAATTCATGGACAATTTGAGATGACGTTTCAATTGAGGAAAGATTGTGTACTGCGTGCATAAATATATTCATTCTCATTTCAATCTCTCAGACTGGACAGCATGCAAAAACCAGGAATTGGAGCATGATGTCATTTGGCAGATTACCAACTAATTTTAACATGATAATCAGTTTCTACCAAATGTCTAGAATATAGTATTACCTTAATAGAGATGTATTATAGATAAGACCAATTGGCGTAAGTTTTGTGATCATAGTAATGAGTGCTTAACATATCACAGAGCACCGACCATGACATGAAGCATGTATATAACTGCAAAGCAGAGAGATGAGAACCTATACCTGCTTTCCACATAGTTGTTTGTAGGCATTTCCTCGAAACTGCAACCAACGAAAGAGCCACTGTAAGCAACTATAGAACCAAGGAACAAAAGGATAAATAAACTGTCATACTTTCACTAGCAAAAGATATTGCCACATCTTACCCCATATAAAGAAAAATATTCTTCATCTGCTGCCTCACCTGAAAATGAGGAAAAAAACATATTCATAAGCAAAGCTAAGAAAAGAGATGGGGAGTAAATTAGTCCAAGTTTCAATTTAACAAATTAAGCTTAAATTGCATATGTTGAATTTGCAAAATCTTTAAACGATGGACATATGAGAAAATATTAGTGGCAATAACATGAACTTGAGGATGATACTGCAAAGAGCTCACTGTCATATGGAAGTTTCACCGTGTTTATGAAAGATTTCAAATGAACGTTGCAAACAGAGCAGCTTTTAGTTGCCACAAGAATCGGAAAAAGCAAGATGATAGGAACCATGAATTACATGGACTTTCTTTCTGGATTGTTATACTTGCTTTTAAACTTCCAAAAATCAATTAAATACTTTTGACAGAAATCTAAAAGCTTTGAGAAGTAATCAAGAAGTTCAAGACTTGTCCTTCGCAAGTCATGGAACTTGCCTCCAGATAATGTCCTCACTTTTTGATAGGATGCAAACTTTGTGAAGTGTGTTCAATTAAAAATTGAAACTTTTCAGACCTTATGGAGTGTTGTCAACAATATGAGACCAAGACCCTTGAGCGATATTCATGGTATCACAGCATAAAAAAAAATTCAAGATCTAGCTGAACACATTCAGCATATGACAAAATAGATTTTCCATAACTTAATTTTTCAGGGCAAAGCAAATCTTAGATTTTTATGCAGATTTCATCTCCCATTTAATTTTCTTCAATAGATGGCAATTTATTGGTCCAGACGGTTCCTATGAAAGTAACAGTCTGACTAAATGTGCTCTTTATAATTTTTGCAGGACTGAGTACCTAGCTCTGTATTTCTTTATGCAATTGATGGAGAATTCATCCTTATGATTGGCTAAGGTTTTCCACAAAATGTCATATGACAGATATACTTCCAAAGCTCGATTCAGAAGCAGTACCATGATTAATAAATGATACATGCAACAACCAGTTGAATTGAACATAACATCGAATCTCAGTTCAAGCCCGGGGGAACACAAAGTTTCCTTGACACTAGGCACCTTTAACTTTCTAAGAGACTAAATGTAGCCATGGTGACTCACGGTTCTACTTCTGTCACCAAAAGTGACCAGGGTTCTGAAATAGTTGGTCCTCTGTGCTGATTTGACCACCAAGTAGGGACCTTTCAGCAGCGGTCAAAGCTAAGGATATGATTAATTGATATTCTCCTTAGACCCTATGTCCACTTATCTTGGGTCTGGAACTGGCCAAACACAATATTAATATTCTCAATAAAAACATTTAAAGAATAGAATCCTTGCCTTAAGAAGTGGATGAACATGGCCACCTTCAGAAGGTGGACCCTTGGCACTGAAGTTATACTCTTTGAATTCTAAATCCCTCCAGTCGCCCCTGCAATAAAAGTGCATGCTTCATCAGTTAACAAGAGTGAACCAGATACAAGCACATCATATCGCATCTAAAACAGTATGAGCTACCAATTTTCAGGGCCTACATCCATCAACCAATCAGCCTTGTGTGATTTCCTCAATTTAAAATAGGAAAAGTTACATGTAAACGAACAAAGACAACCCCTAATAGCAGAAACAACCCATCTATTACGAAAATGGAGAGTTGAAAGTTAATAGGTAATATCGTTTATAGATTATAACAATGTGAGAATTGCTTGGCTGCAGCAAGAAATTCAAATAAGCAAATAAATTAGCAAAGGAAAATGCAGAAACTAAACACAAGAACTTAAAGGTTATGTCTGGAAGGCCAAAATCAGCTTTCAAATGAATTGCCATTAAGGGTCAAATTCCCATTCCTCTGTCGATAAGGAAAGTGAGAAGCATTTGAAATCCACTCAAAAGCTAAATATATATTTCTTTTTTCTCTAATGATAAATCTGAAGACTTTCATACAACAGCAGACTCCTCTAATTTTCCTGATTTAATGGAACTTCACATCATTAGGGATATGCAGCTGTAAGGTGGGGGACATTGGGTAAACAGAAACTTTCACATGTCAAACGATTTCCCTCATAAGCCAACTAATTTAGCAACGTCAATGCACAACTTTGTCAATGAATTAACTAAAACGTAAAACTAATACCTCTGGAGATTTTCCCGAGTCAAATCTGTAGCAGCCTTCTTCCTTTTAGGGGCATAATTAGGACCTCTCTTCACTGAGTAACCCTTCCATGTCCTTAAAGAAAACAGGTTTTACATGGATGTGAGCATTAAAACAAGAAACCCAAGAAAGTTCACAACTTCTGGACAAACCAAGTAATTAGTAAACCAAAACTCGAGATGTATTTACTGTGGAGTAATAAGCTTTCTTGCTTTGAGAGCTTTGATGCTGTCTGCATCAATACCCTGAGAAAAAACAGATATTAGGCAAGGAGACCATTCAAACATTAAATAAGTGGGAAGGAAAAAAGGACAAAATAGTCTGTATAAACTCTAAAATATACATCTGGATCAAACAGAGAAGAACAAGAGAGGGACAAGTCCCCAATTTACTAATGTGTCGATTTTATTGTAGTAAACCCCATGCTACACATCCTTAAGCTCGCATCATGCACAAGCACCAGATACTTGCAAAAAGCCTACCAAATATCCACACCCTATTATGCATTACTTAAGGTGACTTTGGTGGAACAGAAGGTATTCCATGTGAGAAGTACCGCATTTCCCAATAACTCGTGGTGTGACAAGCCAATTAAAATTGAGTGATTTAGCATTTAAACACTAAATAGGATGAAATGCATAGCAAGAAAAGTGATTGGTCAATCACACTAGATCTGCTGTGTGACCCAACACAAAAAATACTTCTCCCTGATGGATAAGCCCACACTCTGAACCTCGATAACCTACAGCACCCATTGCAAGTCAAACAATCGCATGTCTACCAACCACAGGAATTTCCGTAGTATCTCCAGCAAAAAACTCAGACCATTTGCCACAAATGGTTTAATGACGTTTATGACTCCTTACCATACAATGACATGGACCAATTAAACAATGATTTTTCTTGAGCGTTTGGTATTATTCGTATGCGTCTTTTAAAGAAACCCCCTACATTGAAGATCTTACCCTTATATGTTCATTCATCAAAGAGATCTCTCATTACATACTAGATGGTACTTATTACATGGAAAGCAATTCTTACAATGACCCAAAAAAAAAAAAAAAAATGTATGAATGATTACAAAGGAAAAGGGGAAAACATGAAGTGGAAAGAAAGAATTCATGAGCAATTTATTCACCTGCCCATCTTTTATCCGGGTAAGCATATCTTTGACTTTGTCATCCACGTGTTGAACCTAAAGAAGTTTTCCATTTCATTTGTTAAACATAAAAAACAAAGAATACTAAATGGGCGCATGCAAAACTTAGAGCCAAGAACAAATAGGTTTCCTTTTATTTCCCTTAAAAAAAAAAAAAAAACTCAAAGCCAATAATAAATGTATCTGAAACTAATACATTAACTAAAATTCAAATGCAGCCACTCAAGCTCTCCACAATCGCATTAAACAGTTGACTTCACTCTTAAACTTATGAACAGAAGATACAAAACCATAACTATCACACCATAAGTATCACTCTTAAACATACAAACTGGAGGAATACAGATCAGAGGATCTAATCAATTCCATAAGTATTACACCATAAGTTAACCTAAATAAGCAAGGAAAAAAGCTTTTGAACAGAAGATACAAAACCAGAAAATTCATCAACAAAATAGCATAGCTGCTTACCTTTCTAGATATATGTTTGCCCATCTCGACCCATTTATTCTTCCCTGCTTGTGCACAACCTATTTTGAAAACTGAGGGGTCAAGCCTTTTCTGCATCCACGTAACACCTCAGTGATAATTCATCCATTCTTAAATATTTTTACATAGAACTTGAAAAGGAACACACAACCGAAGGACGAAATCCAAATTTACCCCCTAAAAAGCAAACTTGCTAAGAAAGACTCACTCGCCAGGCACAGCATTCGATAGCATCGCAAACCCAATCAGGTTGGAAGCGGTGATGCTAACCTGAAGTTCTTCGCGAGAGATACCCTCTGGTGGTACAGCCAAAAACAGCTGCACTTCAGGTGATCCGGCGTCCGCATACGTCTTCCCTTCCTCTGTAAGAACCCACGTTTCCCTCTTGATGTCCTGCACGTCCAGCCCACAACATAAACATCCGTGTAACAAAGACCCGAAAACACAAACATGCGACGAAAATCCGCAACCCGGTGGATGACCCATTTGCACAGACAAACTGTAGGTTCACCGAGATTATCGGCGTCCACGCTCCAACGTCCCCATAACAACACCAATTCCGCCCACGTCCAACCCCATAATCAAGATCCTCGCGGCGTATGAGCAACGGAACGGGCAAGCATTGCCCGTACACCCACAGGAAACAACACCCAGTCGACGAAAATGCGCGCACGACAGCCGGAAAAAAGCAGCCGGTGGGTGGGAGCTGGGCAGCGAAAATGTACTGAGGTGAGGTGTGACCTGAGCGTCGATGTATCTGAAGCCGTGGAGGCTCTTGATGACGTTGACAACCTCGCTGTGGTCGAGCCCATGCGCCGCCGCGAACTCGCCGGAATCGGCGATCTCCTCGTGGGTCTGCAAGAACCCTAGGATCGCTTCTTCGGCCATTTCCGCTTCTGCAGACACCGCCAAAACCCTCCCTTCTTCTTCCCGGTTGAGTCCTGAGCATTAGGGCAGAGAGGGAAGAAGACGATCCCGTTTGGGCCATAACTGCCGGGCTCGGGCTTGGGCTCGAGCTCGGTTTTGGGCTCGGGCTCGACCCGAATCAATGGTAGATGATTCCGTTGTCTTTTCCGTCTTCTTATGGCATTCTTGGAGAAAATATTAGATACCGCTGTGATGCCACCGTGTCAAAATCTGAATTTATTTAATGGGTGACACGTGTCGCCCAGCCCACTGTGTCAAAGGCTCTCCTAATTTCAATTTCAAACGGATGATATTCTCTTATTTCCGCCTCTCCACTTGGAGGTTCACTCTTCTCGATTTCATTTTAGAAGTGGGTTTTTTTTACTCCCGCAGAAAGAGGCGGGCAAAAGTTCATATCCCTGATCTTTCTCCCCCATTCAAATGGCCCTTTCGACTCACAACCGACACTATTCAATGAACCACACCGAACGACACCATCTCTATCTTGACTCGCTCTATTCTTTCCCTCTCTCTCTCTCAACTTACTTTGTTCTCACCCTCTTCGTCGTCCAAGGAACTACGCCACCATTGCCTCCGCCTCAAAAGATATAGATTTTCTTATATTCATTCCAAAAATTGTATAATTTTTGCATTCCATTTGTAATTTTAGGATTTTATTTTGAAGCATGGACTTCGATGTCATCTTATAGAACCGCCTCGCTAAACTATAGTGCTCTTGTCTTTTTTATTTTCTCATGCTTGTCTTGTTAAATGGATCTCTTTTTTAGGGCTCTTTTTTCTCTTTACAATTTTCTCTCTCAACTCACTTTGTTCTCTCTGCCTCTCTCTCAACTCCCTCTTTCTTGCTGTCTCCGCCGTTTGACAAATCACACTACTACCACTGTGCTCTATACCACGTCGTTGCCTCCGCCTCAAAAGGTATAGTTTTCTTAAATTTACTCAAAATTTATGTAAATTTTGCATTTATTTGTAATTTTGGGGAATTTAAGGGATTGAAGGATATATTTTCGTTTATGTATGTCGTTGTTGGTGCTTGCCTCCCTTGTTCTGGTCAATTTGGTTAATTAACTCTCCATGCTTTTATGGTCTTGTGCATAGTTACCTACTTTAAAACAAATGATACTAACAAAATCTTATGTTTAAGAAAGCACAAAAAAGCGACTTTCCTATATATGAGTAGGTAGGAGAGAAAGAAGAATCTGAATTTTTTAATACCTTGGGATGTCTATTTTATTAAACTAACATATTTATGAGGAATCTTTAGTTAAAAATTAAATTTTATTATAACAAATGGAGCACTTGAAGCAAAACTTTCAAGATGTATTTAGGACCTATTTGTTTTTACTCCAAATAATGTCTGATCTGTTCTTTTGTTCCCCGAAACAAAAAAAGAATAAAAATCTGTTTGATAAAATTTTTGTTTATGGGAATAGATTTGGAATAGAATCAAGAAGTAAAAAAAATAGCTTATTGTTCCTAAGAACAATTCCTAGAATCAGTTCCTATTTTTTTTTTTTCTTCCATTTTCTTTTTCTTTTCTCTTCTTCTCTTCATCTTTCTTCTTCTTCCCTTTGGTCGACGACCTTGCCAGAGCATTGCATCGGGGCCGGCGGCGGGCGGCGAGGCTCGTCGGCTCGAGCCTCGACCTCGCCTCGGCTGGGCTGGGCGAGCTTGACCTCGTCAGGCCAAGCAAGGCTTGACCTCACCCAAATCTAGTGAGGCCGAGGCTCGCCTGGCCAAGGCAAGCCTCCGGTGAGCTTGCCGGACCTCGCCCAGTAGGTCATCGGTCGCCGGCCACTATGGTCAACGACAGCTACAAAGAAAGAGGAGGAAGAAGAGGGAAAAAAAAAGAAAAATATAATAAAAGTATTAAAATTTTAAGAATTTTACCAAACGCATTTCTATCCCGATAATAGAAATTTTAGACAGTTACCAAGCATGTTCTTTTGCTCAGAAATTGTTCCCGGGAGTAGAATCAAAAAAAATCATTTCTAATAAAAAATTGTTACCCAGAGTAGAATGGTTACCAAATGCGCCCTTAATCTACTTTATGTTGTTTATGTAATAAGGTAGATTGTTGTTTTGGTCATTACTGAAGTTAAACTTACTAAATTTATCTTTCAAGCTTGCTAGTCAAAACTGTTTTGATGTCATTTTAATCCTAACTTAATGCAATTTTGGCAAATTTACACTATTTAAATTTATCAAACGGCTAAAACAAAGATAAATTTATTTGGAATGAAAAACATTTTTTATGTTAGTTTGATGATAATAGCTTTTTCTCATGGGATCTTGATTATGAGATATGGTACTAGAGTATTGTGACTAGACTTTATTTCTTGGTGAGCATTACTTTTTTTATTGAAAGATTTCGTAGTCCTACTTGTTTAGTTATCTATTGTCAACGCATTTATAGTTTGATGTTCATTTATTTTTTTGGTGGCCTTGTGATTTTGTTCCCTTTGAAAAATGAAGATGACTACTTGTGGAACTAAATGACTCCATGAGCATAATGTAACTAAATTATCCTATTGATTGTAACTTTTGAGAAGAATGAGTTTGTCCATTATAACTACATTAATATACCAAATTATTAATTATCTGACTAAGGAATTGACAAAATACACTCATAATCCCCAACGGCATGATGTATGGTGAATGCCACATCTATATAAAGATTAACCAAATTAATAATATGTAAACACAAATGGAGGACTAAGAGCAACATACCTAATTAATATAAGCGAAAAATTTACCCAATCATATTAGCTAGAATGATATGTCACTCATCCCAACTTTTTATTTGCGTTGAGAGTGTTCCTTGTTTAGATTTTTATTCTTTTTCTCATTTGACCTTTTATGCCTGTCATGAGTTGTTCCCCTTCCTTTCCTTCAAAGGGGGTCCAATACTGAAATCTCACACAAAAAAGCCTCATTATCATCATCAGTCACAACAACACTTGATTTGTATGATGATAACTCAGCCTTCGCATTTTCCATGTTCTTCGTCACTATTCTCATAATATTTACATCTTTGGTACCCAAACTCATCAATTCAAAATATTGTTGCATTAATGTGAAAAATCGATTAAATTTAGATGGATTTGATGAGATTTGATGAGATTCATCATTCATAATCCCTTGTTTGGCCCCCTTAATATATCTTTTCAAAATATAGGTAGATGGAATGCTCGTAATCAGTATGTTTTCAATCAACACTTTCAAGGCATGATGATACAACTACCCTTTTGATTCAAATAATTTGCATTCACAAAAAAATGAAAAGTCTGTAAAGTCAAATTTGATAACATCGTACGTGTGATTGAAGGAACTTCTTCAAGATATAATTAGCATGGCTAGTTTAAAAATTGCACTCAATTCCTTGTTGATAAAATTCGATCTTCAATGATCATTGACAATTATCAATTCGAGTCAATTATTTAATCCTCAAGAGATAGATTAGGATTGAATAATTTCCAAATAAAATAAAGGTAGGAAACTATGGAGGGTGAAGACTTTTAGAGATAAGAAATATTAGCATTTAAGCCATCTTTTGAGCTTCAAACGAAAAATCCGATCGTGTGATGGATTGAAGGTTGAATAGAATAAAATTTTATCTCTAAAGTTCTTATTAATAAGGGTGAGCTATCCTTATAAATAGAGGTGAGGGAGCTAGATAGGGGGTGGGGTACAAGAAATTGAGTGAGAGAGAGTTCGGTCATAGTGTTTAGAGCTAGGTTTGTCCTCTCTCTTTCTCTCTGATATATCGTCAAAAGAGGGAAACACCTTTTGCACAAGAAATCGACACCGCTGCTCACTGCTCGACCACCAGCTACCATGAACGACACTCGACAACGCTGTTGAGTTCCTCGTTCGATTCAACCACGCCACTGTTTTTTAGTCTCTTGACACCAAAACCGTCGTTGTTAGTTGCTGCTCCACCGTGACCAGAAGACCAAACCTGTCGCCACCGTTTGCTGTACTACCACGACTGAGAAGCACATCCGTCGATCCAATAGCAATTCTTTCGGTGGCTAGCAATTAGGAATAACGATGTCCACCTCCCATTATTGCTGTGCAAACGTTGAAGACTTGATTTCCGACATAACCCGCTGTTTTTTGCTGAATCCGACAACCCCTCACCGTCAATCTCATCGAGATAACCATTGTTGGCCAACACCATGATCTACATCCAGTTTGAATTCGGAAGTGACGTTCTCGAATTAGGTGATGATCATTATCTTTAAATTTTATTCCTTATTTTGAACGATGGTTGTCTAACTTTGGTTATATTGAGATTTTAGGAATTATCTAATAGGATTTTATTGATAAAGACCGTTATAATTAATAAATTTGATCCGTAAGATTTCGGATCACTTTTTCTTTATATTATTGATTTTCATACATATCGATAATGTTTTAAGGGTTAAAGATGATTGTTCATCTAATCCGTGAGGCATTGGATTATTTTTCAATTATCTTAATTCCTTGTTGGAAATTTTGATGAGTATTCTAAATTTAGACGTATTAGTTTTTTTTTTTTTTTGTCGGTCCTACTCTATTCCTATTTTAATGCTTACTCTCAGATTTTTGCCCTGCCTCCTTGTAGGGCGTGGAAGTCGAAACCTCACTCCCGAAACTACAACGTCCCCACCCCAACCCCGAGAAGGTGGAGATTCAAACCCCCACCTCCCCATTTCCAAGTTGGAAGAGTGGCCACTGGATTTGGCTAACGAGTCTTGGTCAGCCGCCAAGCAGCCAGCCATCGTCAGGCCTGCGGCAATAGAGGAAGGAGGAATGAAAAGAAAAAGGAAAAAAAGAAAAAGAAAGAAAAAAGAAATAAAAATTTCGATTTTTTAAAAATACAAATAATTAAAAACTCATTTTTTTAGAAAAATAAAAAATAAAACAAATTTTTTGGTCAATTAAAAATATTAAAATTCAAATTTTTGATCATTTTTTCCAAAAATTAAATTAGCTAACGAACGGTAGAAAATATTTTCCACTAAAAGTTCGGGTTTCAGCCGAATACCGGAAAATATAGTCCCTAGAAAATATTTTCTGAAAACGTGATATTTTCCACGAAATGAACGTAGTGTCCTGTATGTCCAATTCATAGTGTCAACATTGGTGCAACAAAGAAGCGAAAACACAAACATGCAACAAAAATCCGCAACCCATCTAACGACTAATTTGCTTAAGACAAACTGCAGGTCCGCTGAGACTATCAAGCATCCTCGCAGATCTGCAAGAACTCTAGGATTCGCTTCTTCGGCCATTTTCTCTTCTGCAGACACCCCAAACCCCCTTCTCTTCCGGCCGAGCAATGATAAGACGACGGTTATTGCCGTTTTGAGTTATGACAAACAAAAACGCAAGTTCTAATAATTTTTGAATTGAAATAGTTTTTCCATTTCTTTTCGGCAATTTTTGAATATAAAAATCTTTGGTAATTGTAAAAATTTCTTCCGGCCGAGCAATAGAAATGCATTTGGTAAACTTGTATAATTTTGTTATTGCCGTTTTGAGTTATGACTATTTAGGGGTGCATGAAAACCAAATTTTCTATTCTATAAATAAATTTTCTATTCCAAACTTGTTTTTTAAATAAAAATCTATTTGATAAATTTATTTTATTTTTATATTTATGAAATATATTTTTGTTTTAGAAATAGTTTAGAATAGAAATCAAAAATAAAATTTTTTTACTTTTCTATTTCTTTAAAGCAGAAATGAGAAATAAAAATTATTCTCATTGTTCGTCATTGCTATGAATCGGTTGTCCATCCGTTAACGTCGACCACCGCCCGTCGTTCGCCGCCGCCCGTAGCCGGTCACCAACGCCGCCGCTCGTAGTCACCACTAGTCACCGGCTGCCACCGCCATCGGTCTCCGGCCGCTGTCCACCGGTTACCGCCCCGCCCCGATCCTTGATCCCCGCCGCCGGTTGCGCCGAGCACCACCGGTCGCCGCCGTCAGTAAGAGAGAAATTTTATATCGTTATCAAATGGGTATTTTTGCTTAGAAAATAGAAATAGAAAAATCTGTTTCTCTTCTAAAAATCAATTTATGACCAGAATGATTATTATTCGCACCCTTAACGTAGAGATGGCGAAAAGAGAGATTCAGGTTGGGACTTGGGCTTGGGCTTGACTCTTGGGCTTGGACTCGGTCTTGGGCTGGGGCTCGATCCATATCTACAAGGTAGTCAACGAGATGAACTCTGACTTTCGGAGCTAAAAATCTTTTCTGAGCCGTGACGGAACCCATTCTCGAGGGGGAAGCGAGATCCGACCGCGTGAAGGGCCCCCACCGGAAAGCGGAAGATGGCGCCACCCCCGGCGGCGGTGGCGACCCGGTGGCGAGCGGCGGCGGCGCTCCTCGCGTTCTCCCTCCTCGCCGTCCGATCGGCGGCCATCTACTGCGACGAGGACGACTGCTACGATCTCCTAGGGTCAGCTCCGCTCTCTCTCTCTCTCTCTCTCGCTACCTTACCGGAGCACCTTGCTGATTAATCGTTGCTTTGTGTTAATCTTTCTAGGGTTTCGCAGAACGCGAACTCTTCCGAGATCAAGAGGGCGTACTACAGACTCTCCTTGAAACAGTACGTTCCCTGCCCGTCCGCGCGTTTCTTGGGTTTTGATTTCCTTTTGGGTTTTTTTGCGGTACTTCGTTTTTCTGATCCGATGATGTCGCCCGTGAATGTCCAGCCATCCTGATAAGAACCCGGATCCGGAGTCGAAGAAGCTGTTCGTGAAGATAGCCAATGCCTACGAGGTAGGTTTGTAGCGTCGCGGGGGCTCTTGCTGCTTTTTAGCTCGATCGCGATGTTGTTGGTCCAGTGGTTTTTCCCATCTTGAATGGACAATGCAGCTTGGTTTGAATCAATTCATTTGAATTCGCGAGTTGGGAAGTGTGATGTGATTTTGATGCAGCAAAGCTTGTGCGAATCGTGCTTGAGTGATCTGAGTTTTGAGATTTCGACTGCTCTGTGAATTGTATGCCACGAGGCATCAGCCAATTAGTGTGGTTTCTACTCCTTCTTTGGTGGGTTTTGGTGTGTAGCTTAACTATGATTGTGAAATTGCAGATTTTGAAAGATGAAGCAACTCGTGAGCAATATGATTATGCCATTGCGCATCCAGAGGAGGTATTCTTATCCTTTTTTGTGCAACTCAAAATATATCAAATGGGTTTGTTTCCTTTGATGCTGTTGATTGTTTTCAAATCAGGCGAGCATTTGACTTGCTACCCAGCCGTAGATAATCTCGATGCACATTCTATAGCTGAATACATTGCGTACTGAGTGTTTGACATAGGCAGCACCCTAGATTCTTGTTTGGAAAATAATGTGGCTCAGCGAATTGCTGATGTGATTCATTGGAAGTGCGATGGTAGAAGCATGGAGCGCTAGGATTATGATGGAGCAAAATGCTTTGATTACTGTGTCATCAATGTGTATTTTTGGTTCTCAACACCATTTATGATCTGTTGCATATCTAGTTGGTGTAGTCTATGTATGGTTAAAACTTATGCGTCGTGCTGCTATGCGAATTGGGTCTTCTCTCTTCTCCATTCTCTTAGAGTAGGAGGAATATGGCCTGCAAGGCTGCAATGTCTATCACATTTACTGAAAGTGAAGGGCACCAACTAAAGTCCTCTGTCAATAAGAAGCATATGTTCAATCATTTGTCATTGTGATGAGTACTTACTATCGTTACACCATTCAGGTATTCTACAATACAGCAAGATACTATCAGGCATATTATGGTCATAAAACAGTAAGACCTTGCAATCTTTCAATGGCACATTGCTCCTCTTGTCAAACTTTCTTTCTCTAGCATTTTTTTTTTCTTTTTAATCATTTTAACCACTGATGGTTCACTTGTCAGGATCCCCGTGCTGTGCTTGTCGGCCTCCTTCTTATTCTTTCAGGATTTCAATATTTTAACCAGTGTACAAGGTACAACCAGGTACTCTCATATGTTAAGTCCCTGTTGTACTCAGTATTATATTAAATAATGATGCTTGCTGTGAATATTAATGATGTTTTCCTGCTCCCAGTGTCCATATGCACTATAGTTGAGAGTTTACTAAATAGTTTATATTCTTTATTGTACTCTCAAATCGAAATGGGCATGATTTATGTGAACACTAATTTGGATAGATTTCAAGTTTGTATTTTCTGATATAATTGATAATCGTTATGCCTGAAATGACACTTATCAATAAATCACATCTTTTTTATGCCGCAGGCTGTCGCCATGGTAAAAAAGACTCCAGCGTACAAAAACAGACTTCGAGCTTTGGAACTGGAACGTAGTGGAGGAGTGACAAATAAGAAAAAGAATCTGAAACAAATGGACAAGTATGCAGTCTCGTGCTTCTTAATTGGTTACTTGTTAGTTAACTTTTGCTTGTGGACCAGAATTCAGTGATTTGATGACAATTGTTGACTGAAACAGAGTAAATTGAACATTGGAATCGCTCCTAATTTACATGAATGACAGACTTCAGGACAAAGTAGTGACTTTTTTTTTTCCTCCCTTTTTTTAACATTTTTTTGTTTATAATTTACCCTCTGTTTATTTTTTTATTTTAAAAAAAATTAGCATTATTTTCTCGTCAATATTGAGTTTTTGATGCATCAGTTGGTGACTTAGTTGTTTTGCGACAGTATAGCTCTTCAATTAGTTGGGATTTATAACTCATAACTGTCTGCAATACAGTTATAAGCTTTTGATGCAGCAATTATCTGGAAAATGTTAAATTGCTTTTCAGTACCTTTCTTTTGGAGTTAACTGCAGGTTCTTATTATTGAGTCATGGTTCTTCTTTCGTGATTGAGGTAAAGGAGTGTCATGTGTTATTGCAGAAAAGTGGAGGAAGAACTTAGCAAAGAACTTGAATTGGAAATAAAGGGAACTGAGAAACCCTCCTTGTGGAACCTTGTCGGAGTGCGTTTCATTCTCCTACCTTACACATTTTTCAAGGTAAAGACTTTTCTTTGATCAGCTGATGATGCGTCTAATATGCTGCTATAATGGTTCACAACTTATCCTTCTCATCTTTTGACTCTCGGTTTTTAGCATGTGCAATTGAATAGACTAATTTGGTTCTTTTCCTCAGCTAGTAGTGTGGTATGGATGTTGGTTTTGGAGGTACAAGGTGAAACAGGCTCCATATTCTTGGGAAGATGCTGCTTACCTCACACAGAGAGCACTTAGCGTTCCCATTGATGCCTGGAGCAATATAGGTAAATATTTCATGACCCTTTTTTCTCTTTTTTGCCAAAACAAGCCCTTAGAAGGTGCAAGGATGCTTGCTTAAAAAATAAAGGGTGGCAGATCATTAGTTAAATTTTTAACCATAGTTGGACTAAATGATAGATTGGCAATGTTAAATGTATGGTCTAAAATGTCTGGTAAGAATTACTTTATGAATGTTCAGTCGGACATCGGTTGATAGGCTTACTTGGCAAGTTTTTTTCCTTCCCTTTATTGGGGGATGGGGTGGTTTAATGGAACATAGTCATAAAGTGAACGCTTTACAGAGTCAATACTGATATTTTGCTGAAATCATAAGAATCTCATACTAAAAATTTCCGTATTGACTCAATGATGGTGCATGCTATCCAGATGAATTGACCAAAGAAGATCTGATCAAAAGACGTCTATGGAACAAGTCGAACTTGGATAGCTACTTCACGGAGATGAGGAAAGAGCACAAGCGCAGAAGATAGCGGGATTTTTTCGGTTCGCTTATGAGAGATGACACAGTTTAAAACAAGATTGACAAATAGAAACCCAGTTAAACCGCAGTTTTACCTTGAAATCACAGGATCCGCCATGACAGGATTCCTCTTTTCTTATGACAAACTCCGTGAGTTATTACAATCCTTGATGTATTATTCTTACAGTCTTTGATGGATATTAGGAACAGAGATAATTTATTGGTATTGAGGGCTATTTTGCTTGTATATGCCATTTGATGTTCATCTGTAGCTTGAGTTAGCGGTTTCTATGAGAAAGTTCAAGCAGCCGCAGTGTTTCTTGTGCTTGGCGAAGAAGGGATTGAGAATGTTGAATGACGTAATTCGTATGTAATAATGCTATATGACTTACTTGTCACGTTTTTTAATAATTCACCAGATACATGGCAATAATGACAAATTTTGAGAAATAATATACAAATTTACAATTTTTGAAAGGTTCTAATTAGATTTAAATAGGTGTCACACCTGCCTTAAAATTTTTATTTTTTTTTTCGAGATGTCCACTCGATTCAAGCTCGTATAATAATCGAATAATCTTAATAAAAGGTTAAACATTTTCAGCCTATGTGTATAAATTAAATCATTTTTTTAAAATTATCATTTTACTTTTCTTTCTCGATTGAACTAAAATTAAAAATCTATTCATTTTTCTCGGCAAAATTTCTATTGATTTTCTTTTATTTTTCGAAACTATTAATTAGTTGTTTCTACATTAGCTTTATTCATACTAATTGAGGTTCATATGTTTAGTTCTTCGGTATAGGAACAATTACGGTGTCCCTTATATGATATTAAAAAAACCAAGTTGTGTTGTGTGCATGAATTAGCGAACTACGTTTCTAGTATCTGCTTGGATTTTTTCCCTTCTTTTCGCATTTCTTATTAAAATTTAAATTTGATAAACAATCACGTTTAAAACGTTGGAAAACAAAAAAATAATGGCATATAAATTCATCTTTAAGTTTTTAAAACTTAATTTTTTTAACGCCATTCTACTCCATACTATCTCATATTATATAGGATATTGAACATATAGGAAGAGTAACATAGAAGTAACCCAATTTACATTTTGTGTACAATTCTCAAAAGAAAGCAAGAGAGTGGACTACAAAATAAAATAATATTATCAGATATGTTTATTTCAAACAATTTAATTTACCCATGTACACAGAGTAAGCATGTGTATATATATACAAGCTTCCACATAGGAGAAAACCATATGTGCAAGATAGCAAAAAGGAGCGTCAAACAAAGAAATTTCCTGCTCAAAAAATGAAAAGAATCCAGAAATTATATTCGTTGCTCCATAATATATATAGCATTGTAATATAGGCGATATTACTTTTTTTTCAAATCTCAAAATTAAAGAGTTTGAGGTGCTCTCATCTCTCTTAACATTTCCTAATTTCTACTCACCTATGTATAGATACAATAATCAAGAAATACGATGCTTGAAATTAATTCATGCTGGTCAAAATGTTGGTATTTTATCTTGTTAGAGCGATATTTATTAGCGAAGTATATGTCTATTTATATAAGAGTGTGTCCTTTTGAATTATAATATGACCATCCCATTCAAATAATGTGTTTTTATTTTTGAGTGGATAGTCACGTGAGATGATAAACAATTTTATTCGTATGATTCATAGTTTTTTTTCAAAATAAGAATAATTACGGTTTCCCTTACTTAACAGTAAAAAGAATTAAGTCGTGGCCTGTGTGCATGAATTATCAAACTATGTTTCGTATAATTTGCTTAGATCTTTTCCCTTCTATTTGCATTTCTTATTAACGCCAAATTTAATAAGCAATCATATCTGAAATCTTTCAAAACATAAAAATAATGCCAATGTAAATTCATTTTTAAAGATTTTCAAGCTCAACTTTTTTGTTTAAAAATTTTGGATAAAAGTTTGATAAATTTATTATGCCATTATTCTCCATATTATTTCAAATCATTAGCAAATGAACATATGGAAAAATGAAAATCTTGGAAAAAAAGTAGTAAATTGTTTATGCCATTTTTCAAGGTCAAATCATATAGGATAGGAACAAATTAAAGAAGCGACATATGAAATATACAGCTTATTATGATGATAAAAATACAATTTGCATATTTGTATATCTTTTATAAGTTTGTGTACTCTACTTTGAAGAAAGCAAGAGAATGGACTATAAAAGAAACTAATGTTGAGTTATTAGTTATGCTTCTATTTATATGATCATACACACACACACACATATATATGTATTTGGAAAAACCATGATGATAGGAAGTTCTCCTCTCATTGCCTAAAACAATATTAATTTCTAATCACTAGATAGAACTTATACGTTCAAGATAGAAAAAAGGAGCATTCAACAAAGAAATTTCCTATGCATCAAATAAATACAATTCGTAAATTACTCTCGTTTTTCCAAAATATAAAAAGCACTATAACAATATTATACACATGCATTTCTGTGAAGATTTGAACTTAGCTAACGATTGAGAGAGGCATATAATAGGTGTATGTTATAAAAATACATGTTTGCGGAAAAAATATTTGACTTGAAAATTTGACTAGTTTAGACAAAAAATCAATATAGGCTTAAAAATTATGATGACTTATTTAAAAAAAAAAAAAAAAAAATCTATAAACTAAAAGAGTGTAGGGATGTTTTCATCTCTTTTTAATTTCCTATTTTATCCTCACCTATAATACAGATGTAATAATTGAGAGACGCAATGCTTGAAATCAACTCACGTCCGATCAATATGTTGGTATTTTGTCTCGTCAGAGCAACATTTATTAGAGTAGTATACGAAAGTTGTGACCTTTCAAATTATAATAGGCAATCAAAATGGAGAAAATGACACAAATAGTTCCAAAATTTTGGCTTGACATTTGACGTGGTCTTAGAACTTTTAATTCGTTCAATGTGATCCATAAAATTTTAATTTATTCAATGTAATATTCAAACTTTTGGTATAAGTTCAATTTAGTCAACGGATTATATAGAAATTATTTAATATTAACCCCAATATTAAATTAATAAAATAACTATATAAAAAATTTAAAACCATATTGAATATTAGATAAAGGTTCATAGAATTACATTAAATAAATTAGAATTTCATGGACCACATACACATTGGACCAATGTTTATAAATCATTTATGCCACCATTCGAATAATGCGTTTTTAGTCCCGTGGGATGCCGAAGACAATTTCTCACGCGCAGGACACGTGACACGCTGAGATATCCGTAGGCGCTACAGCTTTTTCGAGCCCGCCACTCGGTCGCGGTTTTTTCCTTTTGGCGGCAGAAAATTCAAAAGGAATTCGTGAATCTTGGCTTCCCGAACACACTGAAATTCACCGAAATTCCCAGTCCAGAATCTCATTCTCATCGGCTCTCGCAGTTTTCACCCGCTAAACCCTCTCCTCTCTCCCTCTCCCTCTCCCTGTTCCTGTCCCTCTCGCTCTCTCGCTCGCTCGGTCGCTCGCAGGTCGTACTTTCCGAGGTGGGTATGGCGGACCCGATCCCGAGTCAGCTGGAAATGATGGGCAGGGAGCTCAAGTGTCCTATCTGGTGAGCCTTCCATACCCAGATGAAAAAGAAGAGAACTTGTCTCCGTTTTTGCCCCACAGCAGATTCTGATGGTCCTGTTCTGTTCGTTTGATTCGAAATCGATAGGATGGATCGACTCGAGACGGATTCATTTCTTTATTTTTCTTTTTGGGTTCGTTCGCATTTGTTTGGCGAGCCTGTCGCATTTGAATTTGAGCCGGTGCTGGATGAACCCGTTGAAATGTTAAAAAGAAAAAATTGAAGTGCGAACCCTTTACTTTTGCTGTTCGGTGAATATTCGTTTTGGCGAAACTTCCATACCCATATGAAAAAGAAGAGAACTTGTCTCTGTTTCTGCTCGATAGCAGCTTCTAATAGTCCTGTTCTGGCCGTTTGATTCAAATCGAGTGGATCGATTGACTCGAGACGGATTCGTTTCTTAATCTTTTTTTTTTGGGTTCGTTAGCATTTGTTTGGCGAGCTTGTCGCATTTGAATTTGAATCGGTGCTGGATGTACTCGTTGATATGTTTAAAAAAAATGGAGTGTGATGAACCCTTTACTTCTTGCTGTTCGGTGAATGGGTTTGCCTATTGGGAGTGCTGATTGCGGTGCTGTCAATCTCTTGCAGCTTGAGCCTGTTGAATTCTGCGGTTTCGCTCCTATGTAATCACGTGTTCTGCAAGTAAGCCGACTGTGCCTTGTTTTTCATCATTGGTTCCTTGGATGAAATGTAGTGATAGACGTATGTTTGGACACTTGATAACCATCTCTCATTGCTCTTGTCCAGCTCATGCATTATGAAATCAATGAAATCTGGCTCTAATTGTCCGGTTTGTAAGGTGCCCTATCGTCGTAGAGGTATGTTTTAATGTTTTCCCTGAATCATATGACATCAGGATTTTTCCTGTCAGGGCTTTTTTTTTCTTCCCCCAGTTTCTAGATACACAATAACTCTGGCGAGAAATTGCAGAAATAAAATGCACATGATGTTGATGCTTTTTTAGGTTGCAGTTTGTGGAGTTGGGGATTAAGTCATTTATATGATAAAACTGGAGCATTTTATGAGGGACTTCTCTTCCCCACTATGAGTTCTGGCATTTCTTACATTGATGAATGCTTAGAGGTTGGGCCCATAATAAGATCTATTCTATATCTCGCACACACTTATTCTGTTAGTAAAGGATTTATTGTTCACACTACGTGGCAATGGAATCTCTATGCTTTTGGTCCAACAATTTTTTTCTTCAGGGTTTCTGATTTATTTGCGCACAGATTACCAATTGTGTGCAAACCTTTGGGTTAAGTTGCATCTGCCTCTTGGTCTGGACTTAACCAATTCATGGGTATTGTAGGGGGTTCCATGGGCCTCTGGGGAGCTGGGTTCCAATGTAGGTGCCCCTGGATCATAAAAAATTTTAAAATAAAGAAAAATCTTGAAACTCCTAAATTTGACGAGAGAAGTGACTGTTCTCGACTTATAAATTGTTCAACCTATTATAAAGATTTGTGAGAACTAACCCTTCGAATTTTCCAAATCAAAAGAGCTGCACCTTTGGATCCCTCAGAAGGCTATAATGGCAATGGAGAAAATTGGAGTTTTTGAACTGTTAAAGTATCTGCAGTAAGAGGAATGAGTTATTTAGCCATGCAAAGATTCTTAGATCCCAAATTTTGGTCGATATGTTGCACTTTATAGATAAACAAGCACATTCTGAATTGTAAAACTATGACTTGTTTTTATGTCTCAATATCTGGAGAGACATGATGCATAGGCTGTCTACCTTCTAGAGTTGCATTTGATGTTCTCTTATGCTAAATTTGTCTGGGTAAACAGAGGTTCGGCCAGCTCCGCACATGGACAGCTTGGTAAACATATACAAGAACATTGAAGTGGCTTCAGGAATAAACATTTTTGTCAGCCAAAATGTGGCACCCGATAAATTATCAGGTGATGTTTCTTTTTGGTGATTCATTCTTGACACAAATGATTAAACTGTATAATCTTGGACAACTCAAAAGAGTTTAATGCATGTCTGACATAAATAGCTTTTCTTATCAGCTTCTTTTGGAGGCTGCTGTAGAGTAAATTTATGACATCTTATAGATAAAGGTTACATTCTTTTGTTGATACTTTTTGTATCATGCTTGTTCTCCTGATTTATTATTTTTTCACTCATGTCAAACTACAGATGGGGAGAACCAACTAGAGCATTGTGATGTTAGGAGTAATGGAGATGTTGAAGTGTCTGGTCATGAACTATCAGAGGGCAAAAGGACATCCAAAAAGAAAGTACCAAGAAAAACAAAAGAAGTGTCCAACACGATAATATCCAGTCCTAATTGTGTAAAACCTTCCTTTCCGAAAAAGAAGAGGGTCCAGGTTCCGCAATATGCTTCTGCTGAATCTTCGCTATGTCCTCCAAATCCAAAAGCTGGATTATGTGAAACTAAAGACAATGGGAAGAACACTTTGGCTTCAGAGAAGCAGAAACTAGCACTGAATGAAAAGGGAGAGCCGTCATTTTTGCCCTTTTTCTGGTTGAGGGAGGAAGAAGATGCTGAGAAGCTGACTCAATCTTCCGACAATGAACAGCTCACAGGCATATCACCTCCTGATGTTCCTTCTTTCAGTGATATGAAGGACTCAGATGATGAGTCTCCCTTTAAGTTGACTACTGAGGTTAGTTTCCATTAATCTCTATTAAAGTCCATCTAACTTTTCAAACGTTGTATCTCATAGTAGCAGGACATTTGGTGAATGTGGTTCTTGATCATAATTAGAACTGTTTGTGTAATCATCTTTTAAGTTGCTGACTGCAAATAAACTTATATCTCAACATCTTGCATGAACTTCACTAGTTTTGGAAAACTACTAGTAATATCACCTTCTGATTTTACTACAACCTCTATGTTTAACAACTCAAACTCATTCTTGCAGTAGGCGCAGTTGCCTCGATTCCAAGTTAATATCAGTTGAACAATAGATTATTGGACTTAAGACTTTCTCAATTACCTCACCCTTAGACACAAATTTTGCAGGGAAAGAATAATGGTAATCCTGAGGCCAGAGAACTCTACGACAGTGAGATGTTTGAATGGACGCAAAGACCTTGCTCCCCTGAACTTTGTTCAAGTCCCATTAAAGTTCAGGTATCAATCAGGCCATGTTTTGTGTGCTAATAAGATTTATGATTTCTTTTTGTGTTTATTTTGTAGATTGTGACATTTTCGGTGCGGTGCAGGTAACTGGTAGTAAGAAAGATTTCAAGGAAGCCTCACAACAAAAAATTGTTATTCAAACAATTAGAAATTTGGATAATCGAATTGATATTGATGATGTGCCATCCCTGGATTTCCCTTCTGCGTCAATGACTGAGAATAATCATATGAGGAAATTTGCATCCAAAAAGAGAAGCAGAAATAGGAGTGGAAAGTCCCAGATGAACTCTATGACTGGCAATGCCAAGCACAGTCCTGCAGCTCGTCTTAGTTCAAATGAAACATTTGAAACCTGTCATGAACAGCCATCATGGCATAGTGATGAAAATATTTTGACTGAAAAAAAATTGAAAAAGAGTAAGAAATTGGTTTCTGTTGTTGGTCAAATTAAGACAACAGATGGAGATGTTTCTGGTGAGATTCCAGGCAAGGGCTGCAGTGTCACTGAAGTAGCTGAAACTCCAGCTTCGAAACAGGACAATGATGATAATACTAGCTCTTTCAAGACTGGAAATAACCACAACCTTGACCTTCCATTCCAGAAAGATCATCTTACAATGTTGAATGAAAGAAAGCCGATATCTGCAGAAGAGAGAATCAATTTTGAAGGGCCTGCCATCCAAGACCTAACCAATGAAAACTTAGTGCACAACTCATCCCTTTCAACTTTTCCGTTGGTGAATCTCACAGAGTCGTCTACAGTGAGAAATAAGGATGACAACAACGAGGGAATGAAGTCTGGAAAGTTGCTAACAGATGATCGAGGATTGAGACTAAAGGAGAGTAAGAAATGTAAAACTTTGGTAATCTCAGATGCTGGGGTGGATGATGGGAATCCAGAGGTTGGTGATAATGCGCAAGTTGAGGAATCTCAAACAAATCATGACATGAGAGTTGCAAGTGAGCTTCCAATAGCTGAGAAACTACAAGATTCAGATGAAATGGTTTTGCGAAAATGTGGGACCATTCCCTGGGACGTCCAGTGTGCTTTCTGCCAGTCATCAGAATGCTCAGAGGTCCATTTGCTTTATTTTCATGCAACTTTTATTTTCTGGGCTGATCTGGAATGTAATGCCTTAGACTCGGAAGCTCAAAATGCTACATATGCAATGTACAATGGCAGGCTTCAGGAGAGATGGTCCACTACAGTAATGGGGAGCCTGTTCCTGCAGATTACAATGGAGGATCTAGGATCATACATTCGCACAAGAATTGCACTGAATGGTAAGAAACACTTGAATTATGACAAAAATACAACCACCTTCCCGTTTACATTTATATAACGAGCTAAAAAATTTGGTTAATGGATGTCAGAGGAATGTCTTGATGGTGATCATATGATATGTTTCTGCATCCTTCCATCTTTAAATTATATTAAAACAACGGTTGCAGAAGCTTCAAACTTCAAAATTGTGACTGTCTTGTATCAAAGGCGGCTATTAGTTTTGATGTGGCTGAGCTTAAAGAGGAGGAACTATACATGTGCAGGGCTCCTAACGTCTATTTTGTGGATGGTAAAGCCATTAATCTTGAAGCTGAAGTACTCAGGAGCCGAAGAATAAAATGTTGCTGCTGTGGAATCAAAGGGGCAGCTCTCGGATGCTATGAGAAAAGTTGTCGCAAGAGTTTTCATGTCACTTGTGCCATGAAGATCCCCCAATGTAGATGGGATACTGTAAGTTTCACAGATGCACTTGTAATTTGTATACAACATTTGGTTGGGGACAACTTATTTATGTTTTTCTTTTGCTGAAACTCTCATTGAAACAGGTTAATTTTGTTCTATTGTGCCCGCTTCACTTTTCTTCTAGATTACCAATTGAAATTCCCAGACCTCAAGAGATGAAGAGTTCTTCAAAAGAAGAGTATGCTAACATCCTTAACAAGTTTGATTAAATGACCTATTTTTGAGTAACATTATGAGCCTGATGAGATGGCTTACACATAACTTTGACAGGCGATCACTACTTGTTCATGATGAAAATGACGAGAAGCATCAGCATGGCGCAAGCTCGAAGCAGATCTATCGTGGATCTCACGACAAAATAGTTCTGTGCTGTTCAGCTTTAACAAAAGCTGAGAGGGTAATAAATTATTGATGGATTTGAGGCTTTTGATATTTGAATGTATTATTTAGGATTATTGAAAGTCATTGATTCATGAACTTCAGGAAGCAGTTTCTCAATTTGGGAGGGCATCCAGAGCGACAGTGGTGCAAAAATGGAATCCAACTGTGACCCATGTGATTGCATCAACAGATGAAAATGGAGCTTGCAAAAGGACGTTCAAAGTCTTGATGGGTATCCTAGAGGGCAAGTGGATACTGAGTGTTGAATGTCAGTATGGAACTGTAAACATTAAATATAGTATTCAAATCCTAGTATATCGGTCCGTGGTGTGTTTATGTTGCTAAGGCTAGTGTCTTTTGTGTTCATGTGTCCAGGGATAAAAGCTTGCATGGAAGTAATGGAACATATAAATGAGGAGAGATATGAAATTAATGCTGACATTCATGGAATGAGGAACGGTCCTCAACTTGGAAGACAAAGAGTCATTAACATGGTGGGCATCTATTTCACTCAGCTGCATCATCTGTTTGACTATTTTTAGTTATCTAATATTCTCTGACATTAAATTATAAAATTTCTGTTGGCTCTTCCATTGATGTGCCCCTCAACTATATTTGAGTACTTCTGTGATGAAATCTGGCATTCTATGTAAGAGGACTTGCATGTGTCGTATTGCAATCTGACTGAAGTAGCTGCCACTGTAGACTGTCATGGCAGCATAACTGCGCTTCAAGCAAATAGCACAGAGTCGAAGGGCTTCACACGTTTGTCTTGTAGTGAGCATTTAACTGAAAAGTCACTTGAACAATTCAGTTCCTGAGTAAACTTTCACTCTTAATGTGCTCATTTTATGCATGCTCATGCTATGCTATGGAATTCAAATATAGCGTCTTATCGTTCATGCATGTGGATTGTGGACTTGCATCTCATTTTGGTTGGTTTCCTCCTATGCAGCAACCAAAACTATTTGATGGGCTTAAGTTCTATTTCATGGGAGATTTTGATCCTTCATACAAAGGGTACCTACAAGATCTTGTAGTTGCTGCCGGCGGCACCGTGCTTCACAGAAAGCCCATTCCTTGCGATGAGCTAGCCCCCTTACCTCCATCCATCGCTTCAACCTTCATAATATACAGCCTTGAGATGCCAGACAAGTGTGGTCTGAGCAGGGATATGATCATCAAGCGCAGGTTGTCTGGTGCAGAGGCCCTTGCTAGATCAACAGGAGCAAAAGTGGCAAGCAACTCATGGCTTTTGGATTCTATTGCAGCATGCAAGTTAGGAGATCTCTGATGAAAATATTCCTTGTTTGTTATTTAAAGAGCTTGGCCAATCCTTATAGCTCTTTCTTTTCATCATAAACAACAAAGCGAATGGATCAGGGCTCTTTTGTAGAGCTGATTTTCGAAATGAAAAGTGCATATTTTTCGGCATTGATATGATAGACAAGCACTTTCACCATTTTGTACTCTTTTAACTTCCTTTTTATGCTCTTTGACTTGTTAAATTTGCAATTCCCCCCTTTGATTATCTTAACTTGTAAACTAGTGCTTGCTAAACTTGGTGAATTTGCAAGAATCCTTGGCTTTGGGTATCTTTAAGTTCCTGTAAAGTGCTGCTCTCGGGAGGATATCTAGTTAGGCTGTCTAAGGACTACAGATCCATAACAATTTCTATTGGGTGTACTGCCTCAGGTTAGTACTGATATTTTGGCTTGACAAGAGGATTCCCATGAATCTTTACCCCAAATTGAGAGCTTATGCTTGTTTGATTGCTGGTCTAATTCCCTAGTGTCTTGGTTGGATAATCAGGATACTTGCCCTGGGGACATTCAGTTTGCTTCACATCTTTTCTGGAAAAGAGTTCAACCAATTGACCTAGGGCAAGATTTCCTCAACCACCTTGTTTAATAGTTTTTGACATTTTCTTGGATTTAGGATACATTTTTATTTAAGTTCCTTTTTCTTTGTTACTAGGTATTTTCTCTGGTAGGAGTCTTATTAGGTCTTGGCTAAAAATAAGGCCCAAGGCAACAGTTTTTTTTTTTTTTGCTTGATCGATTTGATTATTGAATGTTGCCTATCTAGCGTTTCTTCTTTCTAATTTGGATTTGGTATCTTTTTTCTTTTGGCTTTCTCTACATTCTTCCCCTTTCTTACTATATGATTTTTTTACCTCATCCATTCTTTTTGCTGCTATGTGCTTCAATTTTATCATATTTGGTATCAAAGCCTTGTTTAATGTGCAACCCATGGCAACATGACAATCTCAGAAATTTGAAGATTGATTTTCCATGCCTCTTTCAATATTCATGAAATTCGATTGGAAAACATTGCAATTCTCCAGAAAATCGATCGTGTCGGGATGTTGAATTTCAAGATCTCTGTTCTAAAGCCCTTAATGCTTGTCACAATGTCCAATATGAATTTAGAAGATTTCATAATGATTATCAAAAAAATAAAATTGAGTGGAAATAGATGGAAATATACTTAGGTGACTTGCCATATTATGTAAATATTGATTTGATATCCATTGTCACGTATATATTATCTAGGGTTATCAAATGGATAGGTTTGGTTGAAAATGATTTGACCTATATTGGTGCCACATCATTTATCTGTGGGCACCAAATCAGCATATCGCGTGCGGAAATTGGCTGGATTCTGATTAAGGTAGTAGCATTCTGAGTTCCTTCATAGGTCCCGTTGGACCACATACCGTTTATGCCATTTCCAACTTTCCTTGCTATAGCAGGTTGTCATAACTAATGGCATTTACGGCAAGAAGCTGGCCCCGGCGATCGGGGAAGAAACAAACGCGGTTGGAGCTGTCATTGAGGGTGGCAAGGTAAGGCCGAAGCACCGCTGCGGCCCGGGTCACGCACTAAGGACGCGAAGCCCAGAAGAGCGAGAAAACAAGGGCTCTTGGTCGGCAGCGGCGGTTCTCGGTGTCACTAGCCCATGCTTAGACGTTGAGGTTGCAGGGAATGAGCAAACGAAGCTTTGGGGTCAGCTCGACGAGTGTTGTAGCTGGGAAAAATGGTTGCTTGGAGCTCCAAGAAACTGGTGAGCCGAAACCAGGGGATCTCGTTTGGGATTGCTGGAGGCAACGCTGGCAGCTATTGACGGTCCGGAAGGGATCGGCAACGGTTGGGATGTTGCCCCGAAGGCTTCTTTGGCGGGCGACACCAAAGATGATCACGGTCATGGCTGAGTTCATGCGGAGAAGAAGATTGACAGAAACAAAGGGGGAGCATGCGTGGAAATGAAGAAAATAAAAGTTAAAAGTCACGTATCGCCGACCGATGTTTATCGGCCTCCAGTCTTAAAAAAGTAACCAAAAAAAAAAAGAAAAGCCACTTCAATATTCCTGTTTGTCATATTGAATGGATTTAAGGGAGAGATTTTTTTTTTTTTTGGTCGGTCATACGCTAATCCTACTTTAACAATCACTCTCGGACTTTTGCCCTGCCTCCCTTGCGGGCGTGGGGTCAAACCCACTCCTCGAATGAAATCGTCCCCACCCCACGTCTCCCCTGAGAGGTGGGGATTTGAACCCCAACCTCCCCCTTCCAAGATGGAAGGGTGGCCACGGGGATTTAAGGGAGAGATTTGATCACATTAATTTGACAAATTTTAAAACTTAATTATACTTTTTTGTTATGAAATACATGAATGGATGAAATACATGAATGAATATTCATTATATTCATCTTATCTAATGTACTTATTATGGTACATTTGTATCATACTTTCTAAGTACATCTCCCTATACAATGAGCGTTCATCTCCCTTATCTAGTACATGTATCATTCGATACATTGATATTAATGATAAGTACATTCTTGTTCTCCTATAAATAGGAGTTTAGTTTTGATGTACAATCACTACTGTGAACAACCATCAGAATAAACAGTCACACCCTCTTCTCTAACTTTCTCTACTATCTCTGGTGTCCCATTTTCCTTACTCAATCTCTCTATTCTCTCTATTATATATTCGCAATGCCATATTTTACAACACGTTATCAGCACGAGGATCTACCGACTGAGTAAGTAATTTCTGCAAGCACGAAGATCTACCGACTGAGTAAGTAAGTTTTGCAAGCACGAGAATCTACCAACTAAGTAAGTAATTTTTGCAAGGTGGGTATTCATTTTATTAATCAACTTATACTTCATCTTCTTCTATCAATTCTTCATTTTTATTTTTTCTTGGCCCGAAGCCAAATTTTAAATCTAAAAGTATCCTTCTGCTCCTGAAGTGGCGGTTGATATTTGAAAATCCTTTTAATTAATTTAAGGATTTGATTTTGCAAGGATTATATGCAAATTTTATGATACTTGACACCTAAAGTTGTCAATATAAATGCAAATGGAAAATACCAAGAAAAAGGAAGATGTTTGTTTGCTTGATAGTGCAACAACACATATTATATTTCGTAGTAGACACTTTTTCTCGAGTATGACATGGCGGAAGGCACAAATCCATGCAATATCAGGTCATGTTCAGATTATTGATGGTTTTAGGAATGCCACAATTATTTTGCCAAATGGCACAATCCTGCATATTGAGAATGCGTTTCTAAGCATTAGATCAAAAAGAAATCTGCTCAGTTTCAAAGATGTACGCCGTAATGGGTACCATATTGAGATTATTTATGAGCAAGATAATGAATATATTTGCATTTCCTCTTATAAGATGGGCCTGAAGACCATCCATGAGAAGCTAGAAGCTTCTTCTATGAGCTTGTATTGTATCATGATTAAGACTGTTGAAACCTACGCCACCATATCCTGGAGATTGGTAAGCCCTGATCAGTTTGGACTGTGGCATGATCGCCTTGGTCATCTTGGCGCTTCAATGATGCGTAGGATAATTCAAAATACAAAAGGGCACCCTTTAAAGGATATAAATGTATTGTTGTCCAAGGATTATAATTGTGAGGCTTGCTCATAAGAAAAGCTCATTATCAAACCTTCTATAACAAAAGTTAATCTTGAATCCCATTTATTCTTACAAAGAATTTAGGGTGATATTTGTGGACCAATATAACCACCAAGTGGATCATTTCGATATTTTGTGGTACTAGTGGACGCATCCTGTAGATGGTCTCATGTTTGCCTATTATCTACGTGCAATGTCACATTTGCACGTTTATTTGCACTATTATCATATTCCATCTGCAAATGCTCCAGCTAGGATAGCTGTTCCCGAAGGACAGGCTAAAATGGATCAAAATCCCCCGCACTTGAAGTATGGTAGACCGATAGGATCAAAGATACTGCTCCTCGAAAACGAAGGGGAAAGAATCGGGGAATCTGCTCCAAAAGAGCCTAGCGTTGTGCTTGCTCTGAAGAGCTTATTGGCCCCGAAGAGGCGCAAACCCATGAAAGGAACACCAATCCTCGGAATACCGAGAATTCCATTACATATTATAATGAAATTTGGGATCGAAATGAAATCATCATTGATGATGCTTTTTGCATTCTCGGTTGCTCATAAAATTATGGATGATGATTGTGAGCCGCAATCTATTATTGAATGTCGTCAAAAGCAAGATTGGCCTAGGTGGGAGGAAGCAATTGAGGCTGAATTAGCTTCCCTAACTAAACGAGAGGTTTTTGAACCTGTAACTCGTATCCCCGATAATGTAAAGCCCGTTGGATATAAATGGGTATTTATCCGAAAACGAAATGAGAAAAACGAGGTTGTCAGGTATAAAGCCCGACTCGTTGCCCAAGGATTCTCCCAGAGACTTGGGATTGATTATAATGAGACATATTTACCTGATGGATATGATTACATTTCGTTTTCTCATTAGCCTAGCAATCTTTGAAAGATTGGAAATGCGTCTTATGGACGTTGTGACGGCATATTTATATGGCTCATTAGATTCTGATATTTATATGAAAATTCCCGAGGGATTCAAAATGCCTGAAGCATGCACTCCCCGCAATTTATTCTCAATAAAATTGCAAAAATCCTTGTACGGGTTAAAGCAATCCGGTCGCATGTGGTATCAACGCCTCATTGAGTACCTAATTAAGGAAAGGTACAAGAATAATCCTATCTGCCCATGCGTGTTTATTAAGAAATCAAAAACCGGATTTGCTATTGTAGCAGTTTATGTCGACAATATAAATTTGATTGGAACTCTAGAAGAGTTAGCTAAAACTGCCGAGCAAACTAATGAATTGCTGCTCAAAAATCATGATCTTAGACTTCTTTGGCTCAAAAGTATTGCCTGAAGCACATGCTAATTTTGAGAAAAATACTGCCATTTTAAGGGCTATAAGTGCAGGCAAGATAATAATCCTAGAATGGATGACGGAAAATTTAACCGCCCTATGAAATCAAACTTTGGCCTAAATCATGGCAAAGAAAAGAAGCCAAAGAATATGATTAATGAAAGTATTTGTCATCGTTGTGGCATGACTGGGCACTGGTCATGTACCTATCGTATGCCAAGGCACTTTGTTTACCTACTAGGCATCTTTAAATAATACGAGCAAGCGTGGTGAATCTCATGTCATTGAAATCAATCCTATTGATATTTCCGTTGGTGGGACTCCTCTTGCTCCTGAAGTAGCAAATGTGAAGACCTCTGATTACTTTGATGAAACATCATATTGATTAGCCCCAGAAGTGGCTATATGGCTCAATTGAGGGGGAGATATTATGAACTATGCATTGCAGCATTGATATGCGGCAAGTTCACAAGATGCAAGATTGATTAGCCCTAGAAGTGGCTATATGGCTCAATTGAGGGGGAGATATTATGAACTATACATTGCAGCATTGGTATGCGACGAGTTCACAAGGTACAAGATTGATTAGCCCCAGCAGTGGCTACATGGCTCAATTGAGGGGGAGATATTATGAACTATGCATTATAGCATTGATATACAGCGATTTCACAAGATGCAAGATTGATTAGCCCCAGCAGTGGCTATATATGCATTGCACTCTTTTTTCTTTTTGTCCGGTTTTTTCCCACAGGGTTTTTCCGGCTTAAATTTTTAACGAGGCAATTAATGCATCTATAAATGTGAGAGATCATAACATTTGTGCTCTACACTCTTTTTCCCTTTTGTCCGGTTTTTGTCCCACTGGATTTTTCCGGCTTAAGGTTTTTAATGAGGCAGTATCATTTGATGCACATTCATAATGAATACAATGAATATTCAAGGGGAGTGTTATAAAATACATGAATGGATGAAATACATGAATGAATATTCATTATATTTTTTTTTTTTTTTTTTTTTGGTGTCCCAGAAACCCCGTAAGAATATTGAAACCACCACCCCATGCCACCGGGTAAGTCACCTAATATATTCATCTTATCTAATGGTTGTATTCATTATATTCATCTTATCTAATGTACATTTGGTACATTTGTATCATACATTCTAAGTATATTTCCCTGTACAATGAGCGTTCATCTCCCTTATCTAGTACATGTATCATTCGATACATTGATATTAATGATAAGTACATTCTTGTTCTCCTATAAATAGGAGTTTAGTTTTGATGTACAATCACTACTATGAACAACTATCAGAATAAACAGTCACACCCTCTTCTCTAACTTTCTCTACTATCTCTGGTGTCCCATTTTCCTTACTCAATCTCTCTATTCTCTCTATTATATATTCGCAACGCCATATTTTACAACATTTTTGATATTTTAGGACTCGATTACACTTTCACCACATGTTTTAGAACTTTTGGTGCATTTATTTTCAAGTTCTTTTTTGATCTTCATTGTCAATTTTTAAATCCATAAGTGAATTTTTCAGAGTATAGGGATGCTAATGATTGCCATTATGAAAATATATGGTTCTAAAACTAATGTGATGATCAATCTAAGTCAGAGGTACTTATAGATGCTTTAACAAAACTTAGTAAGAAAATAGTTAGAGAGAACTTTGAAGATTGAATTAAGTCCCCGAAGAAATTTCATGTTTTAATTTGAAATTACTTCTTATCTCAATTTTGATGATGCTTTGGATCCAAAAATACAAATATATTATTGTAACAGATTATTGTGAAGATATAATTCTAAAAGACTGTAAATATAGGGTGGTTTATCACTATAATATATATAATTAGTTTTTAATCAATCGTATCTTTCAATTAACTACTATTAAGAATATAAAAAAAATCAAAGAAATGTAAAATGGCTTCTGCCATTAAATTTTGATGTTTTTTATCCCGAAAATCTTATAATTATAAAAAATTATCTAACTTTTAACTTTTGGAATCCTTACTCCATATATGCACACTCATTTGGGGGTGATCGGATCTCGCTTAGAGCTAGGAATAGACCTTGTGACTCCCGGTTCCGATATTAGATCCAAAATTGGCCCAATTTATGTTTTTGTATAAAATATCAATTCTTATAGTAAAATATAAAAGTTGTATCATTACACCACAAAAATCAATATTGGTCAAATGGTTATATTATTATTTGTTCATCTTGAAAATGATGGTTTGATTCTTGATAGATGCGAAAATATGTATATTATCTCAAAGAAGTTTCAAAATTGGCTTAGGAAACTGGCAATTACTACCTTAGAATTGGGAATCGAATTAGTTCTAAGCCGGTTCTAGGTTCATGAAATAGTGACCCAAATCGGTTCTCCCTTGAAATTGACCTCGAACCGGTTAGTTCAAGCCAGTTTGGTTCAATTTTCAAGTTGAACCGAACCCGATGCTCATTCCTACACTCATTACCTTGGAAAGTTTCGGTGAGCTCTTTCTCTACAGTCTACTCGGTTGGGCTTCTTTTGATGGAGCCGATCACAGGTTGATCTTAAGATTATGTTTTGCGTGAAAAATATTATTTACTTTAAGTTATAAAGCTCCAACAATAAAAAAATATATTTCTCGACAATACTTATTCTTTTATAACTTTCCTAAAGAATGTTTGACACGTAGTTATTTATACAAGCCGATAAATTGAGTTTTGATACATATCTTGCATAAATTCTAGCTGATTTTGGTTATCTTTTATTAATTTATAATTATTTTTTCTAACTTGGTCATCAGATTTTGTATCTTTGTTAGTAACCATCCACCAATTTTTCAAATGAAAGATAAATAGTCTCTTATTATGAAGTAAGAAATATTGCAAGATGCATTTTATTGCCAAACTCGTGGCAATACATATTCTTCTATATATTTGTATGAAATTCTTCCCTTCAAGAAAAATATTTATTTTCAACAGTAGAATTCATATTTGTACAAACATATATTTCTCTTCTAGACAACACGTTAAACACAAGCCTGTTCAATTTTTTAACAGATCATAATTTAAAATTGTTGAAAATAGCCTCTTTATTATGCTACTCCTGATTTCAACTGAAAAATTTGTAGATCGCTTACGGATATAGGCAATAAATATCAGCGACAATTAATTTAGCCATGAAATTAGTAACATTCTACAATGAAAAATAACTTTCAACCTATTAAAATTAGTAACTTCACCATGTTAATTGTCATGTTTTATATATAGGTGACGTTTGAGCATAATGGCGACTAGCAATTTCTTGATGTTGTCAGTAATATCTAATTTTAAAAGTTGCTTATCCATGTGATTAATGAAAATGATAAAAGGGACTTTGGATATATCAATAATAAGTTACATCCATACGTGCTTAGTGCTTGTCAAAAAACCTGTGATCAACAACTTTCCTGAAATGCTAAAAAAAGACAATATAATTATATAAGTAGTAAGCTTCAGAAATAGCAGTGCTGGAGAATTTGCACTTGCAAGTTGCACCCCCAAAGAAAGCCAATACACACAGAGCTACATTATTGGAATTGAGTGAGACTGATCCTACTGAAGCATTCTTCGACAATCTTGCTACCCGCACCGACCACCGATACATTCCCTCGAATCGCCGCATACCAGGAGGCTGAATCTGAAAGCTACACATCCTTATTCATCCACCAGAGCAAACATACGTCTAGGAACCGAGAGCAATTCCAGACATCCCAGTACTTTCCTGTCAAGCTGCAGAAACCAAGCTTTTCTTTGAATCAAATTTCCGGTAGCTAACCGGTTGCAATTCGTACAAGAAACAATAAAAAAGAAGAAGAAGAAGCAAGTCAATTTATTTTGGATTCATTTTAATATACTATAGCACCAAAATAGAGTTCTAGTAAACTGACCGTACTCAAAAATGTATTGCAGGCCTTATGCTAGTTTAACATATGTACATATACGGATGGTGGAAGATAAACGACTATCATCTTTAAAGAAAGATCTTCAGTTATGTATTTTGCCTGTACGTTTGCGTTCGCATAAACAATACAGAATGTACAGCAACGAGAGAAGAGAAAAGTTTTAATAAAATTTATGCTATAAACCTGTTGTTCATTTTTGTCCGTATAAACCCCTTGCGAAGAGTTTCTCTCTAATCTTTTGCAGCTGATTTGCAGCTCCGCTGATGTTCATCCGTCTTCCAGGCACTTCATCGGAGCAAGCGACTCCAATATTGTATACTGTAACCAAGCACTCTGAAAATACGCCATCGCTTTCAGAGAGCCAATGCTGAGCATTGTTGGGGCTTAAAAGATTCTCTCTTTCTTGAAGTAGAATGTGATCCGTAATTTTCAACACTTGCCTAGGCAAAGCTTCGGCCACAAAACTATGAAGAGTCAAATTGTCTCTAAATATGTCATCGATGGGACTCAACCCTGTGAACATCTCCAATAAGAGTATGCCGTAACTATAGACATCGCCTTCTCTTGAAACCTCACATCCCATTGCATATTCTATAACAAATGTAGATCATAGTGTAGGTGAGATTTGGAGTACGGATCATTAAAGCAGAATGTAATGGGCGTAAGAGGTATCATGCAGTTACCAAACTCACAAAAAGACCCATCAGCATTTTTTACCTAAATAAACTTTCTCAATTTGAAAGAGAGATTACCTGGTGGAGCATAACCAATTGTTCCTCTTATGCCCATTGAGCTCATCTGATTAGCCACGGTATCACTGGATGATCCAAGGAGGGACTTTGCTAGTCCAAAGTCACCAACATGAGCAACCATCTCAGCATCTAAGAGGATATTGCTCGGCTTTAGATCACAATGAAGGATGGGGATGTGGCACTGGTGATGAAGATAATCCAATGCAGAAGCAACATCTATAGCAACGTTTATCCTTTGATGGAAATTCAATTTCGAGGTAGGCTCATTCCTGGGAGATGGTGTTGGGTTTGGGTGTAGCCACCTTTCTAGGCTTCCCTTTTCCATATACTCATAAATTAAGGCCTTAAAATCATTTTGCTGGTAATCAATACCCGAGCAAACTGTCAATATCTTTAGAAGATTTCGATGTCTGATGTTCTTTAATGCCTCACACTCCGCCAAGAAGCTCTTCCGAGCACCGCGATGCACTAAATGAATCACCTTCACTGCAACTGTTGTACCATTCTCCTCAAGTATCCCCTTGTAAACAGAACCAAAGCTTCCAACACCGATCAAATTCATTGAAGAAAAACCATCGGTTGCTTTTAGGAGTGCTTGGTAAGATATGTTTGGCCATGAATTCTCCATGGAAGTTGAAATAGGTTCTTTTACTTTCTTTTTCAACCAACAAAGATACAGAAAAACCAGAGTAAGAGCTATTCCAAGAATGCCAAAAATAACACAAGCCGAGAATACCAATATATGGAATTTTCTTTTCTTGGAGCTTTTGGAGATGCATTTGGGGAGGTGAAATGCTGGCAATCCCCCGCAGAGCGCATTGTTCCCAATAATGGAAGTCATGGTAGCATTCTCAAAAACTCCTTCACGTGGTAGCATGCCTTCAAAGCTATTGTAAGACAAATTTAAAAGTTTCAAGGAATGAAATAATGCTAAGAATTCTGGAATCTGACCCGACAAATTATTGCGTGACAGATCTAGTTCTTCAATGCCCCCTAACGATCTGATCGATTGAGGAATGGACCCGTGGAAGAAGTTTCCCCCCATCCTTAGAAATGTCAATCCGGTGCAATCCCCTAAACTAATTGGGATTTCACCTACCAACATATTGTTAGAGATGTTCAATGTGGTTAGAGTTCTCAAGTTCCCTACTTCTATGGGTAGAACCCCACTCAGACGGTTGTGAGACAAGTCCAAAAAGATTGTTATCGACGAGAGACCTATGAGCTGTGGGGGTATGGAACCGTTGAGATTGTTATAAGAAAGATCAAGCAACTGGAGAGATTGACACTTCGATAGATGTGAAGGAATTTGCCCATGAAACTTGTTCAAACAAAGACTTAGTATGTTCAATTTAGTTAAATTTCCTAAAGAAATCGGGATCATCCCTCCTAGGTTGTTACCATCTAACCGGAAATCCACTAGATTTTGTAAATTCCCGATAATTGAGGGGACCTCACCTGAAAGCTGGTTGAGAGCCATATTTAACACTTTCAGGTTCACTAGATTTCCAATCTCTCTAGGAATCTCACCAAACATCAAGTTCATGGTCACACGGAATGTCCAAAGAGTGCTCGAGAAGTTACCTATGCATTTGGGTAATGCCCCGCCGAGCCTGTTCTTATCAATTGCGAAGTACTCTAATGTAGTGGAGTTTGTCAATGAGCATAGAAAGCTCAAGTCTTCAGAATTTCCACTTCCTAGCTGGTTATCATAGATGGCGAAACGCCAAAGCTTAGGCATATTTTCGAAAGAAGGCACTTTCCCTAAAAGCTTGTTCATTGCGAATTGAAAAACCTCTAGTTTTGTCCAATTGGACACTGAAGGAGGAATGGGTCCCTCAAATTGGTTCACGCTAATGCTAAAAGCTATAATATTTGGGAGCGTCAAGCCTATGTTTGTAGGAAGACTTCCTTGCATCTGGTTAAGTGCAACGTCAAACCAATATAGAGAAGAGAGATTGAGCAATGAGAACGGAATTGTGCCGGACAACTTATTTCCTAGGACAGCTATAACTTTGAAATTCGCCAGGCTGCCTAGAACTTCGGGAATGCTCCCGCCCAAGTTATTTCTCGAGAGTTCGAGAAGCTGCAGTGAAGACAAGTTTCCAAAGGAGGAAGGCACATTCCCGGAGAGTGCATTTCTTTGCAAAGACAAATACTTTAGCATTGATAATGAACCGAATTCTCTGGGAATTACTCCAGTTAGTTGGTTGAAGTCAATGCTCAGGACTGTGAGTTTTGAGCAACTTGACAAGTTTCTAGGAATTTCTCCGGCCAATGAATTGTTGTCTAAATCTAGGACACATAGGCGGCGCAACCACCCAATTTGTGGAGGGATTTCTTGAACGAGACTATTATTTTGGAGAGAAATAATACTCAAGAAACTTAGGTTTCCAATATGAGGAGAGATGGACCCCGAGAGTCCTAGGGAGTGCAAGTCAAGGACTGTGACCCTCTGGTGTCTCAGGCTGCATGTAACACCGTACCAATGACAAAATCCAATGGTGTCGTTCCATGAGTCAAGCACCCCATAAGGGTCTTTGACTGCAGCCTTAAATGCGAGGAGTGCAAGTTTGTCGGTTTCATTCGTGTTGGAGGAGACTAGGACAAGGAATGCAAGCACAAGAAAAAGAAGGAAAAGACGCGGCTGAAACTGTGCAAAATTGAAGTGCGCAAGCTCCATAGCCCAAGTGGAAGTGGGTAGATATGAAAGGAGGGACTGTAAGAGGAAATGAGAGATGTTGCAAGTGCTGTTGCAAACTGCGAAGAGATTTATAAGGAGGGATGAAGTCCGATGGAGAGAATTTTGAAGGGCCTTTTTGGTTTTCCCTTTTCCATGTCGTAGACAAAGCCAAAACAATGGCGAATGAGTAGTTGTCAACCGTTAAACCCCCTAACCTTGGGTCGAGCACTCAACCCATTGGAGAAGTTGCGCTACCTTTTCCTCCAGGTTGTCACAAGTAAACGATATTGACTTGGTAGCCAGTGTTCCTAACCATCCATTGGTTTTTGTTTTGTCCCCAATAATGATAATACATAAAAATCATAGTGAAAATTCTAAATGGTTGAGCCTTTAAGTTTAGCCCGCTTCGAGTCAGGATGACTAATCCAACCAATCTTGGGAGGAGGGCAAATGTCTTGCTTATATTTACTTTTAGGTTGAGCTCGTTTTACGGGTCTGATCAATCATAGCAGTCAGGTGGAAAACTGTTTTGGGGGAGAGTCTTGCCTATACTTACTTTTGGGTTGAGCCAATTTTACGGGTTAGATCAATCACAGCAATCGCGTGGAAAACTAGGGGAAGCTCGATGGTTGGGATGTTGACTTCAAGTCAATCCCTTTTTTGACTTGAGTCCATCGTTAATACTTTGAATTATCCCCACGAGAAAGTGACCATTTGATGTGGGAGCTAGGATGTCACCCGCCGCCACCACAATGTCTTCTCCTCCCACGCTCCTTTTACATATTTCATTTTCCTTTCTTTTGGATTTCTTATTTTTCGAATTTTGATGCACACTTATTTTAATTTATATTCTTTTTAAACTTTTCTCTATTTGCCACGTGGAATGCCACATAGGACGCCATTGCAGCGCTTCACAATAATTTATTCACGGCCCCATCGGCACTTTCATTTAAGGAAAAAAAGAGAGAGTATATGACTCAAAAGCGCAATTGCCCAAAAAACAAATTCAGGAACCTGATTGCCCATATTCAGAATGTTTTGGGATTACCTCGCATTTTTTCCTCACGGAATAATGAAAATAGTAAGTCTCGGAAAGAGTAGCGTTGAAGAATTTGCACCTGCACCTGCTGGAGAAATTCAATACACAAAAATTAATTGATTGGAATTAAGTGAGACTAATTATACCGAGGCATATAAGGATAGTACCCTACTACGCACAGTGAGCGTCGATACATATCCTCGAATTGCCGCATTCCAGAAGGCCCAACCTGAAAGCTACATGACCTTATTCACCCACCAACGCAATAGTGTTGCCTCTATCTGACCGAGCATAGCTATAGGAAGTGCTTCAACTAAGCTAATGGAGAGCCATTGTTCCTAGTCCGTTACAGAACCCAAACTTTCTTCGAATCAAATTTCCAATAGCTCATTGATTGCAATTCGTCTTAATGAGTATCATACAAGTCAAATGAAAAAAAAAAAAGAAGCAAGGGAATTTTAATTGGATTTAAGTAAACTGATAGTAATCAAGAATTTGGGCGCATTGCAGGCTTATGCTAGTTTAAAATACGTATACGGATGGCAAGTGATAATCAACTATCATGTTTAAGTAAGAGATCTCTAGTTATATATTTTCCCTATAAATTTGCTTTTGGGTAAATAAGAATAAATATATAGCAACGAGAGAAGAGAAAACTTAATAAATTTTATCATACAACGTGTGGAAACACTCTTTTTACAGTTGATTTGTGCACAGAGAGAGAGAGAGAGAGAGAGAGAGAGAGAGAGAGAGAGAGAGAGAGAGAGAGAGAGAGAGAGAGAGAGAGTAATTTGATCAAAAGATGTGCTTTAACTAAAATTGGTGTGGAAATAACCCCGGCCTTATTGTTATTTTATAAAATAAGGCATATGACTTTAATTGTTTCATTAAAATATTTTATTTTTGTAGAGTTTTGGAAATTTACTTGATTTTAGTAGATTTTATTTTAATATATTTGTTGATATTAGATTGTTGTTTGTTAAAAGGGTTATTATGAAAAACCCTAAACTGGTACACCGATAATAAATTTACTCAATGCTAATTTTTTGACAACAAAAACTCTAAACTACTCCACCTATGGTAAATTTACCCTCCATTAGTTTTTGTTAAATTTTATCTTCAAATTGCTGAGTTGGATAACACGTGATAGTTAACAAGTATACCAATTTAGATTTTACCATCCGTTGTCACAGATGTACTAATTTATGATTTTTGGTGGTCAAAAAATTAGTTTTGGGTAAATTTGTCACATATGTATTAGTTTAGGATTTTTTATGTTTAAAAAATTAATTTGGGGTAAATTTATCACATATGTATTAATTGAAGGTTTTTTGTGGTATTAACCCTTGTTAAAATTAAGACGTGGTTCTTATAATTTAAATCAGTACTAGTATTTCTAGCCAAACAATATTAATAAGTTTGCCTTTCCTCCATTTTGCCTCTTTCATGCTTGTCTTTTATCTTCTATATCTTCATGCAAAAACTCTCTCTAGGAATTCATAACGTCACCCATCTCTCGAACAATATGACGAATGTCCATTTACATTCAAAATTTCACGTCCTTCATATTAATTATGTTCATGGATTTTTTTTTTTCAAGTTAATCTATAAACAAAATAAAGACATTCCATTTTGAATTTGCGCTACATGGAAATTAGAGATGTATCTTATCAACTGGCTTTACCACTTGTCCTAGCAAGAGTACCCAACGCTTTTCATGTATTTATGTTGCGAAAGTATACTCCCAGCCCTAATAATGTCATTCGTTACAGGACCCTACAGAATTCAAGAAAACATGACTTAAAAGTTGCAAGACCAAGTATTGAGACATCCCACCATTCCTCATGTGAAGGGGCAATGACAAAATCATAGTGAAAGACAGGTGATATGAGAGCTGGAGGAAGATATGAAACAAAAGTATCTCCCTTATTCAAAGTTTTTGAGGATGAAATTTTTAAGGTGGTTAGATTCCAATATCCTAAAAAGGGGGAAATTCGGAAAAAAGAAAAGAAAAAAAGAATGGAGTGAAGCATTTGGATTTATTTTGAGAAGGCAAGGAGGGAGAGAGAGAGAGAGATAGATAGATACCTGAACTTTTGGGTTGAGCCCATTTTACGGGTTGGATCAATCACAGCAGTCAAGTGGAAAACTAGGGCAAGATGGGGCAAAAGTCTTGCTCATATTTACTTTGGGTTGAGCCCATTTTACGGGTTGGATCAATCATAGTAGTTGAGCGGAAAAACTGGGGGGCAGCCGAGTGGAAAACGCCGGGGAGGGGGAGTCTTGCTTATATTTACTTTTGGGTTGAGCCCGTTTTAGGGATTGGATCAATCACAGTAGTCGGGTGGAAAACCGGCGGAAGCTTGATGGTTGGGATGTTGACTTCAAGTGAATCGCTTTTCTGACTTGAGTCCATCCGTAATACTTTAAATTATCCCCATGAGAAAGTGACCATTTGATGCGGGAGCTAGGATGTCACCCCACTACCAAGACAGTGGCTTCTCCTCCAACACTCCTATTACGTATTTCATTTTCCTTTTCTTTGGATTTCTTATTTTCCGAATTTTGGAACACACTCATTCTAATTTATATTCTTTTTAAACTTTTCTCTATTTGCCACGTGGAATGCCACATAGGATGCCATTGCAGCGCTTCACAATAATTTCTTCACGGCCACATCGACATTTTCATTTAAGGAAGAAAAGAGAGAGTACATGACTTGAGAGCCCAATTGTCCGAAAAACAGATTTAGGGATCTGATTGCACATATTCAAAATGTTCTGGGATTGCCTCGCATTTTTTCCTCACGAATTAATGAAAATAGCAAGTCTCATAAAGCGTAACGCAAAAGAATTTGCACTTGCACCCGCTAGAGAAATCTGACACACACGGGTTACCTGATTGGAATTAAGTAAGACTAATCATATTGAGGCATATAAGGATAGTACCTACTACACACATTGAGCATTGATACATATCCTCATATTGCCGCATTCTAGAAGGCCGAACTTGGAAGCTATGGGTGCGTTTGTTTGTGTTCTTTTTTTGTTGTCATGAACACAATTTCTATTTTTTTGTTCTGGGGAACAAAAAAAGAACAGAAACGTGTTTGTTTACGTTTTTGTTCAAAATCTATTTTTGTTAGAACAATTTGGAAACAAAACAAAAACAAGAAAAACCCGGAACACTTCCGAGAAACAATTTTTCTCTCCTAATTTTTTTCTTCTTTTTCTTTTCTTCTTCTTTTTTCTTTGGCCGGTGGCCACCCTCGGCCATGGCCGGCGACCGGCCGTTGAGGGCCGATGACCTCACCGGAGCGTCGCCTGCCCCTGGCAAGGCCGACCTCTCACCGGTCGGCGAGAAGTTGTTCTCCGGAACATAAAATTGTTCTCCGGAACATAAAATGGTGGAGAGAAACTCTGTGCCTAAAACTCAGACGGTGGTCATGCTAATGAAGTATTTTTGTATTAATGGACAAGTTGATTTGAGGCTGCATTTATGGGAATACCTGGTGGGCAAAGGGCATTGTCCTCATGGTAATGCACTGGATCTTTTGGTGATTGGATTATGTTCTCGTGGAAGATTACTAGAAGCATTTGAGTGCGCTCTGGATCTTTTGGTGATTGGATTATGTTCTCGTGGAAGATTACTAGAAGCATTTGAGTGCGCACTGGATCTTTTGGTGATTGAATTATGTTCTCGTACAAGAGTACTAGAAGCATTTGAGTGCTCTAAACAAATGCTGGAGAGAGGAACACTAATGACTGAAGCAACATTTCGGATGTTAGGGGGCTAACTGCTGTAGGCTGGTGAGGCTGACAAGTTAAGGAAAGCTCAATGAAATGGTAAAGAAGTTGAAAGTTGTTTTGCCTCTGTCAAAAGGGCATGCCGATGGTATAACTAATTCTCAGCATTTAATGTAGAAAGGATATTTTCGACTTGACTTTGTTTGAGTACAGCCTCTGTTTACTGGACATTGGCTGGCTTGTCATTTTTGGTTCTCCTCAAAGTCTACAGGGCTAATACACATGTGATGAGAAACTCTGATGGGTTGCATTCACTGTGCAGTCTTGACTCAAGTTAGCGCTGAGGCTTGGGCCACGTCCATATAACCCAACTTCTATAGGGCGGTTGAAACAAATCCTGGAGGGAGGAAGGAATATGAGAGGCACAGCGTTTGCCTCATGTGGTTGCTTTTGCCTTCTGTAGGTTGGTCAAAACAGAAACATTGAGATTGAGGACTTGACAAGATGGTGAAAACTTACATACTCATTTGACTTGCAAAAGGAAATGCTGCTGCTCAAATTACTTTGAGGATATAACATAAGTGCTATGCCTAAAGTGGAACGAGATTAGTTGATTGGTTTGTACAAAGATGGCTCTCAGACCCTGCTCTTGATTTTTTTGCTGTCAGTAGGCCGCTCGGTATGATCAATGTAATGAATATACTGAAGTATCTACATATGGAAAGGTAAGGCATTCTAATTCTTTCTTGAAGAAATGTTGAAAGAAGTTACACGCTGTCCCATCTCCATCTAAAGGTTTGTATGCTAGTGCCATGATGTCGATAATTGCTTGGCACTGAGTTGTATGTCTTATGGTCATAGATTAAGGATGTTCACAAACCGTCTTTATTTATTGCGACTCTTCACTATTGTACTCAGAAAAGCTCCTGCTTCTTCTTGCACACTCTAAAGGACTAGTTCTTCCTTAGAAAAGAACCTTGCCACGCCACATTTATGACTTGGTCAAAACAGATTCAGCGGTGGCAAAGGATATGACGAAATAAGAATTGTAAGCTAAATACCAGAATATGATATACTAAACCCTGAAGCATAGTTCTGCTTTTTGAAGGAGTTGTACTAATTGATTGTCATATATGAAATTTGTTGAACAAACTCCAATGTTCTGTTAACTTTTATATGGGTTGATTGCACCATATCACCGGTCAAAAATAAATGTTTGTCATGTGCAGGAGACCACTGGTGCTTGCTTAGAAGGAAAATGTTAAGTAAACTGTCTCGGAACACTTGTTAAAACTTATTAAATATTCTTTTAAAATGCAACTTTGATTTTCGGTGCAATTAGTTCCTTAAAATGTCTACCTTTTCAGTATCCAATGTGATTTGATAAGCACTTCTTTTTTTAAGGCTTTTAATTGGTGCTGTTAAGTGTCGACACTAATTTTGTTGACCGTTTTTTTTTTTTTGGTCGATCCTAAACTATTCCTATTTTAACTCTCACTCTCGTTTTTGTTGAGTCAAACTTTTTAATTCGTCCCCACCCCAACCCCCCGCGAAAAGGTGGGGATTGAACCGTGTTGGAAGGGTGGTCGCTGGGGTAAACCCCAGGTGGTTGTCGACCATTCAAGTGTCCATTTTTGGCAAAAGCATAAAAATAAAAATAATAGTAATAATAATAATAATAAAACAGAGATAATAATTAAACAAATATTATAATTAAAAAAAAAAAGCTTGACAAAATCGGTGAGCTTAGCCCATTTATTTTCAACAAGTCGTGGGCCAGAAGAACTCTTGCGCCCAGCCTTTTTTTGCCCATTCCTTCTGTTTTTATTTCTCCTTAGCCCATCAGAGCTTAGAGAAGTCCCAGCCTATGTCCTAGGCTCCTTCTCTTTCGCATGCTCGCGTCTGTGACCGAAGGGAGGACCGTGATGCGACAGAGGGAACAGCCACGAGTGAGCGTCTGTGACGAAGCATGACCAAGAGCCTTCTAGAATCCTGAGCTGGCGAGGCTAACAAAAAATTCCATTCGGGAGGCGTGAACAGCGTGCTGCAGGAAGAAGAGAGGCTGGACCGTGATGTTTTGTGGGGAATGGTTGGCCAGGAAGGAGCGAGAGAAAAGCTCCGCTGAAGAAGAACGGCTGGCTAGAGAGAGGTCGCCGTGGAGAAACCAGAGAAAGCTCAGAGAGCAAGGATATTTAGGGGAAAGCAACGTTCGGGATTTAAAAAATCGGTTCTTCACTGAAGAAAGCTCGCTTGAAGACCAGAGAGCAAAAAGGGAGAGAGAGAGAGAGAGAGAACGTCGGCCATTGGAGCTCCGGTTGATGAAGATGGAGAAGCAGAACCAGTCACGACCGAGAATATCCCCGCTGTGAGAAAACAGGGTGTCTTCGGCCATAGAGACAACGTGGGTTTTGAGGAGAAGAAAGGTGGGTGGAGAAGCTTCCTTCGAGTGGGTGGAGAAGCATCCTTCTCGTCCGCCGGAGCCAACTTACTGGTCGCGTTCACTACAGCTCATTCTCGATCTAGAGTCTCTTATTGCACAAATAATAAGATATCCTCTCGTATTTTACTCAGTTTCTAGTCAACCAAAAAGGCTAGTGGTGACTCCTTTGTTGAAATTCATATAGGTTTAATTATTTAAAATTTGAACACCCGATATCGCGCGGGATATGGATTGGGAGAGCTGGAGTCAATGAAAAGTCGTCCGTTGGAAATCGGCAATATCCTTAAACCTAAATTCTCCCTCCATAGTGAAAGGGTTAGGTCGTAGTTGTTATTAACAATACCCTCTTGAAATATATCAGGGACTGTGTTCTCAATGACCGAAAGTAGGACAAGATATTCATCAGCCCATGAAAGGCTGTATTGGAAAAGCAACGATTAGCTATATGGAGCTCATACCTCTTATTGCACCAGCAGTATCTGTTGAATTTCAAACGTCAGAATTTGCTCTTTGGCAATTGTCTCCTTATTATGATTATGACCAGAATACTTAAGTCGATAATTGCTGCTAGAATAACAACAATGGATCTTTTGAGCAGCCTCCTTCCACCTTCATTCCTACTTTCACCTCTCTTCTCTCATTTTCACTGATGGAATTTTAGTCGGCGGAAGACGACTTACCTGATTCCAATGCGCAAACAGCAAATAGCCCCGGAACGAACGTTGAATTGCGAATCAATCAGGAACAATACTATCTCACGTTGGTCTGGATGCGATCACGAGGAAAGCACCCGATTTCCACGGCATAAATGCAAACCGTTCTTGCCAAATTGAGATGGAACGCCTTCTTCCTTTGACGATGGAAATAGAGAGAGATTTTGGTACAAATGATCGACCACCTTTCCAACGGTTGTGTTCGGGAGGATTATATACGTCTCCCTTCGTACCCCTCCATTAGCGTCTTTCCATCGTAACATTTCAACTTGAAACGGTGCATCCAATCGCACCCCATCATGTACGTACCGGCTGAAAGAACTACATCTCCCACTCGGACATGATGGGCCTGATAGCGCTCTATCAAGAATATAAGGCAAGGCATTCAACATTCATCAACTTTACAGAACAATTCATGCGGCAAGTAAGCCGTGCGACCCGGTGAGTACACCTGCACTTGGGAGCTCAAATTATGCACCTGTTAGGGATGACATAATGGCTACAACCCCGAAAAGAAATAAACAACTAATGTCTCACGGTGCCCTGACATATTTTGTTACATCAATTCAAGTATACCTATCCCTTAAAGGCTATACTTGATTATCCTCAAAACACCATGTATTTACAATTATATCCGCAATCACATAAGGCGATATAATTGGTCGACCAGTAAATACATGTGACAGATGTAAAACAGCAATAGTCTTCCTTCGCACTCATGTCTCTCTCAATTTTAGAACAACCGCTTTCCTAGACACGTCCCATAGGCCATATCTATTCATGACCGCCCGTAACATGCTAAAGTAGCAACATTGATCTTTCATTTCGAGAACATAGTCGAAGTAACATAGGGCACGAAATTAAGGTAAATTATAAATTACCTCAAGGGCTCACACAATGAGTAAATAGGGATAATTTTACTCACCTTCCCTTGTCGGTCGAACAATGCACATGTAGTATGAATTACATGCTATAGTGGATTTCTCTTTCTATAAGAGCGTATGTCATTTCTTAAATATATCCACTATACGGATTTTAGCCTAAACATAGTCACGTGCTTCTCACGTACTCATGTTTAGCTCGAGTGCTATATTAGCTCGCTTTTTATAGCGCCCAATTAAGTACTCACATCCGGCATCTTACAGGTATACATGATTGTGGGACTATCATGTTCGGTCTTATTATAAACAAATCATAGACCTCATCTTGACTCCAATTAAGGCGACATATTTTATGTACCAGACTTGCTCTTCAGCATTTATTTGTACATAACGTCTCATCTCAACGTGCTAACTATAGCACTCGAGCCGATTGCTCGTGTGAGTGAGCCAATCATTACCTGCTGACATACTTTCCAATAATATATGTGTGCTTGTACTAGTCTCATAATGGATTTGTACTTCTTGATAAAACATCAAGTCATTAATAAACAAACAAGTACAATACATATATGAATAAATACATAAAACAATGATTCTCTACAATAACATATATCACATTCTACGCAAACCTAGTGACATCCTGTGGGTTAAGAATATGTCTCTAGGAATAGCCTTCGTAAATGGATCAGCAACCATTCTATTGGTTGAAATGTATTGTAGAATCACTTCTTTCTGCGCTATAACATCTCTGATGAAGTTATTCTTTATGTCAATGTGTTTCGTCCTTCCATGATACTTGGGATCTTTCACATAGGCAATGGCTGCTTGACTATCGCAATAAACTGTCACCGGTCTTGGAATCTTAGTGACAGTGGCTAAATTTTCAAAGAAACGTTTTAGCCATACTTGCTTCTTGCACTTTGCAACGGTAGAACATGCAATAAATTCAGCCTCCATAGTTGATAAGGCTGTGCATGTCTTTTCTTGCTATTCCAAGAAATTGCACCTCCATTGAGCAAGAACGCATATCCGTAAGTCGATTTACGCTCATCCCGGTCTCCACCCCAATCAGCATCTAAATAACCTAATAGGCGTAAATCATTCCCTTGGTAACAAAGTCGATAGTCCATGGTGCCCTTCAAGTATCTTAGGATCCTCTTCACTTTGCTTTCCAATGTGTGCTTGACCGGGATTTGATTGATATCGGCTCACCAATCCCACGGCATAACATATGTCGGGTTGAGTACACATCATAGCATACATCAAACTTCCGATCGCACTTGCGTAAGGAACAGTTTCCATTATTTTAATTTCTTAAGGTCTTAGGACACATCTCGGTACTTAGGCCTTCACCTTGCATGACAGGGGGGGTATCAATGGGATTACAATGCTGCATATTGAAACGATCAAGAATCTTCATAATATAAGATTCTTGTGATAAAGTAAGGAGTTTCCTTGATCGATCTCTTTCGATCTTAACTCCTAATATATAAGCAGCTTCTCCCATGTCCTTCATTTCAAAATTGGAGGACAACCATTCTTTTATGGTGATTACCATAACCTTGTCATTTCCAGCCAACAGAATATCGTCCACATAAAGTGATAAAATCACAAATTTATCTTCAGACCGCTTGACATATACACAATGATCTTCTTCGATCATCGTAAAACCAAAAGTTGTTATGGCTCGATGAAAACGAAGATACCACTGTCTAGATGATTGCTTAAGGCCATATATTGAGCGATGAAGTTTGCAAACTTTATGCTCTTGACCTTTAGCTATGAAACCTATTGGTTGTTTTATATAAATTTCCTCATCTAGTTCTCCATTGAGAAATGCCGTCTTTACATCTATTTGATGTAATTCAAGGTCCAAATGTGCAACGATGACTAGAATAAGGCGTATTGAGGCAAACCTTACAACTGGTGAAAAGGTTTCCTCGTAGTCTATACCCTCTTGTTGAGTATAACCTTTCGCCACAAGACGAGCCTTATACTTTTCAATGGATCCATCCGCCCTTTGCTTAATCTTAAAGACCCATTTGTTTCCAATGGCCTTACGATTGGGTGGTAGATCAACCAAGTCCCAGACATGATTTGTCTTCATTGACTCCATTTCGTCTTCCAAAGCTTTTCTCCATTCTTCCTTATCGAGAGGATGAGAGAGCCTCTTGAACAGTCTTAGGCTCGGCATCATCTTTATGAGCAATCATAAATGCTTCCCCTTCAATCTCAAAACGACGACGAGGAATACTTTTACGATTACTTTTACGCAACTGAATTTCTCTTGAATTCAATTCGCCAGACGATGCTACACTCCCACTAGGTCTTTCATGTTGAGGTAAATCTTCATTTCCCTCCATAACATTAGTGGGTGTATTATTAGGATCTTCCATCTCATATAATTGGAAATCCTTATCAATCTCACCTCTACTAGGAAAATCGTTCTCCAAGAATGTGACATCTCGTGACTCCTTTTCGGTCACACTTCCATCAGCTTGTTCACCTATGAACACATACCCTTTGGAGTGTTCAGAATATCTTATAAAGATACATTTCTTCCCTCTAGGGCCTAATTTGCCATATTTATGGGAAGATTCATGAACATAAGCTGCACATCCCCATGGACGTAGACTACTTAAGTCTGTTTTCTTCCAGTCCATAATTCATAAGGGGTGGAAGTGACCGATTTTGAGGCACTCGGTTAAGTACATAGGCAGCAGTCAATATTGCATCTCCCCAAAAGGAGATAGGTAAATTTGCTTGCGCCATCATAGACCTAACCATTTCCAATAGGGTTCTATTCATTCTCTCAGCTACCCCATTTTGTTGTGGAGTATTAGGAATAGTCAATTGTCGTACAATTCCCTTTTCATCACAAAGAGCCTTGAATTGCTCCGATAGATACTCACGTCCGCGATCGGTTCTCAATGCCTTTATTGTTTTGTTCAACTGATTCTCTACCATCGTTATATATCGTCTAAAGCATTCTAATGCTTCGGACTTATGGGAGATCGAAAGACATAACCGAAACGCGTGAAGTCATCTATGAAAGTAATGAAATATGAGGCTCCATGCCTCGCCCTCACATTCAAAGGACCACAAATGTCGAGAATGTATGAGTTGCAATGGAAATTCAGCTCTAGTCCCTTTACCGAATGGTTTTCTAGTTGCTTTTCCCGCTAGACAATGTTCACATACGGGTAGATCAACATTAGTGAGTGACCCTAAAAGGCCTTCTCTAGCTAATCTTTGCATTCTTTGCAACCCAATGTGACCTAATCTAGCATGCCAAGTATTTGCATCAATCTCAACATTACTAGAAGATGCAATTAAAGAAAAACAACCATTAACATTAACATTGTACTGATCATAGTCAATGTCTAACACCATAAAACCATTCAATACATGACCTGAACCATAATAAACTGTTCCATACAAAATATCAACACAATCACCATGGAAATTCAATACATAACCTAAGCTAAGAAGAACAACTACGAGAGACCAAGTTTCGTCGAATATCTGGAGCATAAAGGACATCATGCGGGAATAGGTTTCGACCACCACGTAAGATTAATTTACATGTGCCGATACCCTTCACTTCAACTCTTGAGTTATTCCCAACATATATCCATCTTCTTCCGGGCGGTATCCGACGATACTCCACAAATGCTTCTCGGTCTCTAGCTACATGGTCTCATTTGCTCCCGAGTTTACAGTCCACATTGGATGAGATTCAGCAAGCATTACAAGTACTAGAAACAAAAGCATTACTCAAAGTAATGGAGTAATAGGGTACCTTTTTCGGCTCAGTGCATTCACGAGCAAAATGACCCAGCTTGCCACAATTGTGGCACTCCATCTTGGCCTTGTCCTTCTTCCCACCACGCTTCTTGCGTTGGAAGGTCTTAGCCCTTTTGGGTGCTTGATCAGTCTTCTTCCCTTTGTTGTTGAATTGAGAATTCCTTTTGCGCTTGAAGCCCGAAGCTTTGCGCGAACTCGATTCAGCAACATAAGCATGAGTAGAGGATCTCGCAGCCTCTAGGCGCTCATCCTCTAATTCCAAATGACGCGCTATATCATCAAAAGTGACAATATTATCATTATGCGTCATATTGATCTTCATATGCTCCCAATTGTCAGGAAGGGACCTTATAACAGCCTGAACCTGCTGTTCATCAGTAAGGGAGTGACCTGCCGACTTCAACTCACGAATCATATTTGACATCTCCCGAAGATGCTGCCTCATCGTTATATTTGGGCGCTTTCGGTATGTGTCAAACTTGATGGTGAGTCTCCTTAGCTTAGTGGCAGATGTACCCCCAAACTTATCTTTCAAGGCAACCCACATTATATGAGCTTTATCATAACTTTCAAACTCACACATGAGATCATCTTGCATACAGCTCGGCAACGTGATGCGAGCAATGCTATTCTTCTTTTTCCAAGCTTGATAAGCTTCTAGATCTCTCCCGTGTTGAGCTGAAGTTCCATGCTCGGGTTCATCCATGGTGTGGTTGAGGGTTTCCAAAACCTCTTGCTCCTCAAGGATGTACTTGAACTTTTCGGTGCCAAATATCATAATTGTCACCGTTCAGCTTCTCACCCTTATTGAGGTCAGCCACAATGGTCTTGGATGCCGATGCCATAATCAATTGCTATAACACATTGACATAATAGATGCAGAATCAATACTAGCACATTTTTCAGAGTAACACACATATTTAATTTGCAGCAAAAACAAACTAAAATAATGATAATTCAACAAAAGACACAGAAACAAAAGTTCACTATGTTCCCAATCAACTTCTATGTACAATTGTTCTATTATCATTAATTAGTTTAATTTGCACAAATTTTGAGTTCTAGATGAGAACTCCTACGAATTCTACCAACCTACGAACTCCCACTAGGAAAAATAATTACATGGCCTCATGTAATTTCTACATTTTCCATTAACACAAAAAACCATAGCATGATAATAACCAATATACAAATAACAATCATGCTTCAACTATAAAAAACAATTCAACATGTAATGGATTTCCTACCATTGTTCAAATTTTCTAGCAACTAGAAAATTGCAAGTATATTGAAACCATATACATGATATCATTGAACCAAACTTTACACAACATATATAACATCATTTGCACACAAGTTAGTCTACCGTATTTCCTAAACCACAAGAAAATACAAGCTACAAAGGAATAAACTATGCATTAAACCCCAAAAATTACGCGTACATAGGGTTCCCTACACATTTTCATACATTTATAAAATCCAAAAATGAAAAATAATTATACCACAGTGTAGGGGACATCCATACGAACCCAACGCCACCAACCACGCTCCAATCGGAGCTCCCACGCGCCCCCACGCACCGCCGAGTGCGCGGCGCGTGTGGCGCACGCGCCCGCGAGCCAAAGGCTCTGGCCGGTCGGATCGAACCGTTGATCGGTCCGATCGTTGACCGGTCCGATGGTTGACCGGTCCGTCGGCCGACGGTCACGGGTCAACGGTCAACGGGCGTCGGGTCAACGGGTCGGGTCAACGGGTCAACGGGTCGGGTCAGGTCGGGACGGGTGGTCGGGTCGGGTCAACGGGTCGGGTTGGGTCGCCGGCCGGTGACCGGCCGGCCAACTACCGCCGGCGGTGACGTCATCGATGACGTCATCCCAACGGTTCCGACCGTTGGATGACGTCACGGTGATGTCTCCCACGCGCCGGCTCGCCGACCGGCGCGTGACGCGCAGCCGCCGGTTCGCCCAACCGGCGCGTGCATGCTCACACGCGCGGGCCAAGCCCGCGCCGTGGCGCGTGGCGCCCACGCGCGGCTTACGGCGCGCGTGTGGGCGCGTGCGGCGTCGTATGGCGGTGATCGACCCACCGTTGGACTCGTCTCGACGAGATCTTTCACCCCGTATATTCAAAAATTAATTTTGACCAAAAAATTATATCGAAAAATGGCCAAAACCGTACGGGTGTACGCGACCCCCCGAGTCCGTTCTTCGCTTCGGTTGATTTTCGAGTTTTTCAGATGGCAATTCCGACCATTAGACATTCAAACAGTGTAGAATTTCATACTCTTGATCTCAATATCAAAAGTTAAACAAGAAAATTCAATGAAAAACAAGGCAGAAATCACGATCGGGCTCTGATACCAATGATGGAATTCTAGTCGGCGGAAGACGACTTACCTGATTCCAATGCGCAAACAGCAAATAGCCCCGGAACGAACGTTGAATTGCGAATCAATCACGAACAATACTATCTCACGTTGGTCTGGATGCGATCACGAGGAAAGCACCCGATTTCCACGGCGTAAATGCAAACCGTTCTTGCCAAATTGAGATGGAACGCCTTCTTCCTTTGACGATGGAAATGAGAGAGATTTTGGTACAAATGATCTGACCACCTTTCCAACGGTTGTGTTCGGGAGGATTATATACGTCTCCCTTCGTACCCCTCCATTAGCGTCTTTCCATCGTAACATTTCAACTTGAAACGGTGCGTCCAATCGCACCCCATCATGGACGTACCAGCTGAAAGAACTACATTCACTTTACTTAAAAAGTTGGATAAATCACAGCTTGAAGCATGGATTCATGAATTCTGATGCCAGAAAACAAGCACTTCTCCTGTCCAAGAAGAAAAAAAAAGGAGAGAAAAAAACAAGCACTTCTTTCATAGACATGAGGACATGAGGACAATAATGTTGCCTACTGATAGGAACTGAATTATAAATAGTCTATTTGAATAACTTTCTTCTAATCGAATTCAGCTCAGCCGCAACATTGCCGATGTCATTCCGTTTATTCGGCGTTTTAGCAGAGCAGGCAATTCCAATCCTAAAGACTGAAATCAAGCATTCCTCAAACTTGCACCCTCCCTTTGATAGTTGAAAACTGGTTTTTGTATCTGACTGCTTCTGCTTCTTGCATATCCTGGAACAGCTAGGGGTCTACAATCTCTCCCACTTCACCAGGTAATGCTCTCTCAGCAAAGTTATGGAGGTTTAAAACCTTCTAGGAACATCACATCAGTGGGCCTCTTCTCTGTGAAAATCTATAGCAGGACGATGCTGTAGCTGTAGGTATCTCCGTGTACCAATACTCCGCTTCCCACTCCACACACCGGAAGAAAATCCATAGCTTGAGTGAGCAGTTTCTATGAGAAAGTTCAAGCAACCTCAGTGTTTATTGTGCTTGGCGAAGAAGGGATTGAGAATGGTGAATGACGTAATTCGTATGTAATAATGCTATATGACTTACTTGTCACGTTTTTTAATGATTCACTAGATAAATGGCAATAATGACAAATATTGAGAAATATTATTAAACTTAACAATTTTTGAAAGGTTCTAATTAAATTTGGATAGGTTTTAATACATGGCAATAATTCTCTTTTCTTAACACATGTCTGCAAATTTTTATTATTATCTTTTTGGTTAGAGCACATAGGGGTGAGCGTGGTTCCCGCGTAGAACCGAGAACCGGAGAACCGAACCGGAGGTTCGGGTTCGGTTCCCGGTTCTTAAAGGACCGGTTCCGGTTCCTGGTTCCATTTTTCCGGGAACCGGTGATCCCGGTTCCACTTGGAACCGAAACCGGTCGCGGAACCGGAACCGGAACCGGTTGCGGAACCGGTTTTAGAACCGGTTAGGATTCTCATTTAGACCCAATTTCTGGGGGACAACACCGTTTTTTTGTAGCTTTCAATGGCCGAATAGTCATCATATTTACAAATTTGATATATATGTGCAAAAGAGGGACGAAAAAAAATTGTGACATTTGTGTTTGGAAGATCACGCCCGGTGGTCCTTGTAGGCTTGATCAAAACACCGGAGACTTCACTGATTGTCATCCATGGGAGTGAACCTCTCTCGTAAATGTATGGTACGAAAAAATGATGTGGTGAACTTATACATCACAATTAAGATAGAATAAGAATCATCTCACTTTTTTTTTTTTTTTTTTTTATTATCAATATACTCCCAAATGTTGTTTGTTTCTTCTAATATCTTCATCAGTTCACTTTCTATTGGCATGTCACAAGTGAATCCCAAGGGCTAATGGTTTAGTATACATGAGTGGATAACCCTCTTACGAGGTGATGCTTACGCCTTGCACACACTCTGCCAAGTCGCCTCTATCATATTCTAGGTCAATTAAGGGGGCGAGTAAGACGTCGGAGATTGCCTTTCTTTATAAATCACATATTTCTCGTTTGGAGATTATGTTATGCTAGTTTTACCTAACACCCGTTATCGGTAACGTGCGCGTACGTTATAGTTTTTTGGTAACTTGCGCGTACGTTATAGTTCAAATCTGAAAATAACAAAAAGAAAAAGAAAAAAGAACCTGTTTGGAACTGAACCCACCGGAACTTGTGACAGGGTAGGTTCCAAGTTCTCGGTTCTGACGGGTAGGTTCTAGGTTCCTTATTTTGAGGAATCTGTACCCGAGGGTAGGTTCCAGGTTCTAGATGGAATCGAACCGGAACCTAGAACCGCTCACCCCTAAGAGCACATGCCTTAAATTGGTCCAAATCTATTTTTAATCTGATTTAAATAATATTTATCAATTTAATTTAGATTTAAAAAAAGTTTTGGCAGGTTCTAATTTTTGAATGGTTCTAATACGTGGCAATAATTCTCTTTTCTTAACACCTGCCTTCAAATTTTTATTCTTATCTTTTTGGTCAGAACACTTGCCTTATATTGGTCCAAGTCTAATTTTTTAATCTAGTTTAAATAATATTTAGATTAAAAAATCAATTTAATTTAGATTAAAAAATCAGTTATGGACTAAAACGATGTCATTTTGATATTGTCCTTCATGTTTTAGCCATGTTAGCGCTACGTAGAAGAGATAAAATAATAATAAAAGCAACGCCAGTGATTTCCATTAATTAAATTGAATGAAATTAATGGAATAATGTAATTGCACCAATTTGATAAGTTTTAGGATGTGATTGCACTCTTCGAAAGTTTTAGGACTCAATTGTACTTTCATGACAAGTTTTCAGACTTTTGGTATATTTATCCATTAAGTTTTTAAAGCTTGATTTTTATTTATTTTTTTAGTTTGGAAATTTTGGAAAAGGATTTGTACTCCATATACCATTTCATATAATGTAGGATACTGAACATATGGGAAAAGTAGCATACAAGATACCCAATTTACATAAGTTTGTATGCATTTCTCTAAAGAAAGCAAGAGAGTGGACTAGAAAAGAAAATAGGATTGAGTCATCAGATATGGTTAATTTTATTTCAAACAATTTAATTTACTTCATATACACACATTAAACATATGTATATGTATATACACATTTTCCTATGCAAAAAATAAAAAAACAATCCATAAATTATTATCACTGCTCCAAAATATATATAGCATTGTAATATAGGCTTAAAGAATGGGATTACCTTTTTTTTTTTTCCCAAAATCTCGAAATTAAAAGAGTTTGAGGTGCTCTCATCTCTCTTTATACATTTCCTAATGTTTACTCACCTTTGTATGGATGCAATAATCAAGGGACACAACACTTGAAATCAATTCATGCATGGTCATTATCTTAGCATTTCGTCTTGTCAGAGCGACATTTATTAGTGAATTATATTTCTAATACAAGAGTTGTGTCCTTTCCAATTATAATATGACCATTCCATTTAAATAACGTGTTTTCACTTTTTGAGTGGATGGTCGTGTGAGATGCTAAATAATTTAATTCACATGTTCATATATATATTTTTCCAAAATAAATAAATAACGGTTTCCCTTAAATAATAATAACAAGAATTAAGTCGTGGTCTGTGTGCATGAATTAGCAAACTACGTTTGGTATAATTTGCTTAGATTTTTTTCCCTTCTATTTGCATTTCTTATTAAATCCAAATTTAATAAGCAATCGCATATGAAATCTTTCAAAACATAAAAATAATGCCAATGTAAATTCATCTTTAAGTTTTTCAAAGCTCAACTTTTTTCAGTTTAAGAATTTTGGGAAAAGAGTGATAAATTGTTTATGCTGTTATTCTCCATATTATTTTAATTCATATAGGATGTAAATGTAGAAAAATGAAAATTTTGGAAAAAAGTATAAATTGTGTACACCATTATTCACCATATTATACATACACACATATATATACAGACACAGACACACACACACACAAGCAACATACAAAATATGCGATTAACATATGTTTGTATATCTTTTATAAGTTTGTATGCTTTACTCCGAAGAAAGCAAGAGAATCGACGATAAAAGAAAATAAAGTTGAGTTAATAGTTGTGCTTAAATTTAATTATACGAATTATATGCATACATGTATAGTATATATATTGGAAAAATCATAATGATAGGAAGTTCTCCTCTCATTGCATTAATAATATTAATTTCTAATTACTAGATAGAACTTATACGTGCAAGATAGACAAAAAAAAAAAAAAAAGGAGCATCAAACAAAGAAATTTCCTATGCATCAAATAAATACAATTAAGTAAATTATTCTCATTTTTACAAAATATAAAAAGAATTATAACTTTAGTATACACATACATTTTGGTATTTTGTCTCGTTAGAGCGACATTTATTAGTGAAGTACATGTCTATTTCATAAATAAAAGCTGTGTCCTTTCGAATTATAATACGAACAATTCGATCAAAATAACGTGTTTTTTATTCCTCGGGTGGATTAAAGTCATGCGAGATGCCAAAGACGCGATCTCACGTGCAGGGCACGTGACACACTCCCTTGCATATCCGTAGGAACTACCGCTTTCCGAGCCCGCCACTTTCGTTTCTTTTTCTTTTTTTTTCCTGGTCGGACGAGCCCCCGGCGCTCGGGGAGAGAGAGAGAGAGAGGATGGTTGCTGTTTTTTCCTCTTGGCGGCTGAAAATTCAAAGGGAATTGGTCGCTCATTCTCATCGGCTCTCGCAGTTTTCATCTGCCAAAACATCTCCTCTCTCCCTGTCGCTCGCTCGCTCGCAGGTCGTACTTTCCGAGGTGGGTATGGCGGACCCGATCCCGAGTCAGCTGGAAATGATGGGCAGGGAGCTCAAGTGTCCTATCTGGTGAGCCTTCCATACCCAGATGAAAAAGAAGAGAACTTGTCTCCGTTTTTGCCCAATAGCAGCTTCTGATGGTCCTGTTCGGTTCGTTTGATTCGAAATCGATAGGATCTCGAGACGGATTAATTTCTTTATTTTTCTTTCTGGGTTCGTTCGCTTTTGTTTGGCGAGCCTGTCGCATTTGAATTTGAATCAGCGCTAGATGAACTCATTGAAGTGTTAAAAAGAAAAAAATTGAAGTGCGAACCCTTTACTTATTGCTGTTTGGTGAATCTTCGTTTCTGGCGACACTTCCATACCCACATGGAAAAGAAGAGAGCTTGTCTTTGTTTCTGCTCGACAGCAGCTTCTAATAGTCGTGTTCTGGCCGTTTGAGTGGATCGGTCGACTCGAGACGGATTCATTTCTTAATCTTTTTTTTTTCTGTTCTTTTTTTTTGGTTGGGTTCGTTCACATTTGTTTGGCGAGCTTGTCGCATTTGAATTTGAATCAGCGCTGGATGAACTCGTTGAAATGTATGTAGTGTGATGAACCCTTTACTTCTTGCTGTTCGGTGATTGGGTTTGCCTTTTGGGAGTGCTGATTGTGGTGCTGTCAATCTCTTGCAGCTTGAGCCTGTTGAATTCTGCAGTTTCGCTCGTCTGTAATCACGTGTTCTGCAAGTAAGCCAACTATTTCCCGTTTCTCGTCATTGGTTCCTTGGATGAAATGTAGTCATAGACGCATGTTTGGATACTTGACAACCATCTCTCATTGCTCTTGTCCAGCTCATGCATCATAAAATTGATGAAATCTAGCTCTAATTGTCCGGTTTGTAAGGTGCCCTATCGTTGTGGAGTTATGTTTTAGTGTTTTCCCTTAATCATATGACATCAGAAATTTCCAGTCAGGGGCTTCTTCTTTTTTTTTTTTTTTTTTTTTTTTTTTTTCCTGCTCCCCCAGTTTCTAGATACACAATAACTCTGGTGGGAAATTGCAGAAATAAAATGCACATGATGTTGATGCTATCTTAGGTTGCAGTGTGTGGAGTCAGGGATTAAGTCGTTTATATGATAAAATTGGAGCATTTTGAGAGGGACTTCTCTTCCCCACTACGAGTTCCGGCTTTTCTTTACATTGATGAATGGTTAGAGGTTGGACCCATAATAAGATCTATTCTATATCTCGCACACAAGTATTCTGTTAGTAAAGGATTTGTTGTTCACACTATGTGGCGTTGGAATCTCTATGCTTTTGGTCCAACCAGTTTTTCTCTTCATGGTTTTTGATTTATTTGCGCACAGATTACCAATTGTGTGCAAACCCTTGGGTCAAGTTTCATCTGCCTCTTGGTCTGGACTTAACCAATTCATGGGTGTTGTAGGGGGTTCCATGGGCCTCTAGGGAACTGGGTTCCAATGTACGTGCCCCTGGATCATAGAAAAATAAAAACAAAGAAAAATCTTAGAGACTCCTAAATTTGATGAGAGAAGTGACTGTTCTCGACTTATAAATTGTTCAACATATTACAAAGTTTTGTGAGAACTAACCCTTGGAATTTCCCAAATCAAAAGTGCCGCACCTTTGGATTCCCTCAGAAGGCTATAATGGCAATGAAGAAAATTGGAGTATTTGAACTGTTAAAGTGTGCAGTAAGAGGAATGAGGTACTTAGCCATGCAAAGATTTTTAGATCCCAAATTTTGGTCAGTATGTTGGAGTTCATAGATAAACAAGCACATTCTGAATTGTAAAACTAAGACTTTTTTATGTCTCAAAATCTGGAAATACATATGCATAGGCTGTCTTCCTTCTAGAGTTGCATTTGACGTTCTCTTATGCTAAATTTGTCTGGTTCCAATGTACGTGCCCCTCGATCATAAAAAAATAAAAACAAAAAAAATAAAATCTTAGAGACTCCTAAATTTGATGAGAGAAGTGACTGTTCTCGACTTATAAATTGTTCAACATATTACAAAGACTTGTGAGAACTAACCCTTCGAATTTCCAAAATCAAAAGTGCTGCACATTTGGATTCCCTGGGAAGGCTATAATGGCAATGGAGAAAATTGGAGTATTTGAACTGTTAAAGTATCTGCAGTAAGAGGAATAAGCTACTTAGCCATGCAAAGATTCTTAGATCTCAAATTTTGGTCAATATGTTGCAGTTCATAGATAAACAAGCACATTCTGAATTGTAAAACTATGACTTTTTTTTTATGTCTCAAAATCTGGAAATACATGATGCATAGGCTGTCTTCCTTCTAGAGTTGCATTTGATGTTCTCTTATGCTAAATTTGTCTGGTTATACAGAGGTTTGCCCAGCTCCGCACGTGGACAGCTTGGTAAGCATATACAAGAACATTGAAATGGCTTCCGGAATAAATGTTTTTGTCAGCCAAAATGCGGCACCTGATAAATTATCAGGTGATGTTTCTTTTTGGTGATTCATTCTTGACACAAATGATTAAACTGTGTAATCTTGGACAATGCAAAAGCGTTTAATGCATATCTGACATAAATAGCATTTCTAACCAACTTCTTTTGGAGGCTGCTGTAGAGTAAATTTATGACGTCTTATAGATAAAGGTTACATTCTTTTGCTGATACTTTTTGTATCATGCTTGTTCTCCTGATTTATTATTTTTTCATTCATGTCAAACTACAGATGGGGAAAACCAACTAGAGCATTGTGATGTTAGGGGTAATGGAGATGTTGAAGTGTCTGGTTATGAAGCATCAGAGGGCAAAAGGACATCCAAAAAGAAAGCACCAAGAAAAACAAAAAGAAGAGTCGAATGTGATAATATCCAGTCCTAGTTGTGTAAGACCTTCCTTTCCAAAAAAGAAGAGGGTCCAGGTGCCGCAATATCCTTCTGCTAAATCTTCGCTATGTCCTCCAAATCCTAAAGCTGGATTATGTGAAACTAAAGACAATGAGAAGAACACTTTGGCTTCAGCAAAGCAGAAGCTAGCACTGAATGAAAAGGGAGAGCCGTCATTTTTGCCCTTTTTCTGGTTGAGGGAGGAAGAAGATGCCGAGAAGCTGACTCAATCTTCCGACAATGAACGGCTCACAGGCATGTCACCTCCTGATGTTCCTTCTTTCAGTGATATGAAGGACTCAGATGATGAGTCGCCCTTTAAGTTGACTACTGAGGTTTTCCATCACTCTAATAAAATCCATCTAACTTATCAAATGTTTTATCTCATAGTAGCAGGACATTTGGTGAATGTGGTTCTTGATCATAATTAGAACTGTATGTGCATCTTTTAAGTTGTTGACTGCGAATAAACTTATATCTCAACATTTTGCATGAACTTCACTAGTTTTGGAAAACTACTAGTAATATCACCTTCTGATTTTACTACAACCTCTATGTTTAACAACACAAACTCATTCTTGCAGTAGGTGCAGTTGCCTCGATTCCAGAGTTAATATCAGTTGAACAATAGATTATTGGACTTAAGACTTTCTCAATTACCTCACCCTTAGACTCAAATTTTGCAGGGAAACAATAATGGTAATCCTGTGGCCAGAGAATTTTACGACAGTGAGATGTTTGAATGGACACAAAGACCTTGCTCGCCTGAACTTTGTTCAAGTCCCAATAAAGTTCAGGTATCGATCAGGCCATGTTTTGTGTGCTAATTAGATTCATGATTTCTCTGTGTTTATTTGTAGATTGTGACATTTTCGGTGTGGTGCAGGTAACTGGTAGTAAGAAAGATTTCAAGGAAGCCTCACAACAAAAAATTGTTATTCAAACAATTCGAATTGGTACTGATGATGTGCAATCCCCAAATTTCCCTTCTGCATCATGACTGAGAATAATCATATGAGGAAGGTTGCATCCAAAAAGAGACGCAGAGATAGGAGTGGAAAGTCCTAGATGAACTCTATGACAGGAAATACCAAACACAGTCCTGCAGCTCGTCTTAGTTCAAATGAAACATTTGAAACTTGTCATGAACAGCCATCATGGCATTGGAAAATATGTTGACCGAAAAAAACAAATTGAAAAAAAGTAAGAAACCGGGTTCTGTTAGTGCTCAAATTAAGACAACAGATGGAGATGGTTCTGCTGAGATTCCAGGCAAGGGCTGCAGTGTCACTGAAGTAGCTGAGACTCCAGCTTCGAAACAGGATAATGATGACGATAATAGCTCTTTCAAGACTGGAAATAACCGCAACCTTGACCTTCCAATCTAGAAGGGTCATCTTACAATGTTGAATGAAAGAAAGCTGATATCTGCAGAAGAGAGAATCAATTTTGAAGGGCCCGGGGCCCGCCATCCGAGACCTAGCCAGCGAAAACTTGGTGCACTACTCATCCCTTTCAACTTCTCCGTTGGTGAACCTCGAAGAGTTGTCGACAGTGAGAAATAAGGATGACAACAATGAGGGAATGAAGTCTGGAAAGTCGCTAACAGTGGATCGAGGATTGAGACTAGAGGATAGTGAGAAATGTAATTCTTTGGTAATCTTAGATGCTGGGGTGGATGATGGGAATCCAGAGGTTGGTGATAATGCCCAGGATGAGGAAGCTCAAACAAATCATGACATGAGAGCTGCAACTGAGTTTCCAATAGCTGAAAAACTTCAAGATTCAGATGAAATGGTTTTGCGAAAATGTGGGACCATTCCCCGGGACGTCCAGTGTGCTTTCTGCCAGTCATCAGAATGCTCAGAGGTCCAATTGTTTTATTTTCATGCAACTTTTATTTTCTGGGTTGATCTGGAATGTAATGCCTTAGCCTCGGAAGCTCAAAATGCTACATATGCAATGTACAATGGCAGGCTTCAGGAGAGGTGGTCCACTAAACTAATGGGAGCCTGTTCCTGCAGATTACAATGGAGGATCTAAGATCATACATTTTACACAAGAATTGCACTCAATGGTAAGAAACACTTGAAATATGACGAAAATGCAATCACCTTCCAGTTTACATTTATATAACGAGTGAAAAAATCTGGTTAATGGATGTCAAAAGTAATGTCTTGATGGTGATCGTATCATATGTCTCTGCATCCTTCCATCTTTAAATTATATTAAAACAGTGGTTGCACAAGCCTCAAACTTCAAAATTGTGACTGTCTTGTATCAAAGACGGCTATTAGTTTTGATGTGGCTGAGCTTAAAGAGGAGGAACTATACATGTGCAGGGCTCCTAACGTCTATTTTGTGGATGGTAAAGCTATTAATCTTGAAGCTGAAGTACTCAGGAGTCAAAGAATAAAATGTTGCTGCCGTGGAATCAAAGGGGCAGCTCTTGGATGCTATGAGAAAAGTTGTCGAAGAGTTTTCATCTCACTTGTGCCATGAAGATCCCCCAATGTAGATGGGATATCGTAAGTTTCACAGATGCACTCGTAATTTGTATACAACATTTGGTTGGGAACAACTTATATCTTAAAACAATTGTTTTTATTTTTCTGAAATTCTTATTGAAACAGGTTAATTTTGTGCTATTGTGCCCGCTTCACTTTTCCTCTAGATTACCTATTGAAATTCCCAGACCTCTAGAGATGAAGAGTTCTTCAGAAGAAGAGTAATGCTAACATCCTTAACAAGTTTGATTTAATGACCTATTTTTGGGTAACATTATGAGCCTGATGAGATGGGTTACGCATAACTTTGACCGGCTATCACAACTTGTTCATGATGAGAATGACAAGAAGCATCAGCATGGTCCAAGCTCGAAGCAGATCTATCGTGGATCTCAGGACAAAATAGTTCTGTGTTGTTCAGCTTTAACAAAAGCTGAGAGGGTAATAAATTATTGATGGATTTGAGGCTTTTGATATTTGAATGTATCATTTAGGATTATTGAAAGTCATTGATCCATGAACTTCAGGAAGCGGTTTCTCAATTTGGGAGGGCATCCAGAGCAACAGTAGTGCAAAAATGGAATCCAACTGTGACCTATGTGATTGCATCAACAGATGAAAATGGAGCTTGCAAAAGGACGTTCAAAGTCTTGATGGGTGTCCTGGAGGGCAAGTGGATACTGAGTGTTGAATGTCAGTATAAAACTGTAAACATTAAATATAGTATTCAAATCCTAGTACATCAGTCCGTGGTGTGTTTATGTTGCTAAGGCTAGTGTCTTTGGTGTTCATGTGTGCAGGGATAAAAGCTTGCATGGAAACTAGTGTCTTTTGTGTTCATGTGTCCAGGGATAGAAGCTTGCATGGAAGCAATGGAACTTGTAAATGAGGAGTGATATGAAATTAATGTTGACATTTGTGGAATGAGGAACGGTACTTGACTTGGAAGACAGAGTCAATAACATGGTGGGCATCTATTTCACTCAACTGCATCATTTGTTTGACTATTTTTAGTTATCTAATATTCACAGACATTAAATTATAAAATTTCTGTTGGCTCTTCCATTGATGTGCCCCTCAACTATATTTGAATACTTCTCTGATGAAATCTGGCATTCTATAGTAAGAGGACTTGCATGTGTCATAATGCAATCCAACTGAAGTAGCTGCCACTGTAAACTGTCATGGCAGCATAACTGCGCAGTGCAGTATTGAAGGGCGTCAGACATTTGTCTTGCAGTGAGCATTTCACTGAAAAGTCATTGGGCTTGAAAGTCCCATCATCCAATTTGATTATCTAACCTAGTAATCGAAATGACTTGAACAATTCAGTTCCCACGTAAACTTTCACTCTTAATGTGCTCATTTTATGCATGCTCATGCTATGCTATGGAATTCAAACATAGCATCTTATCATTCATGCATGTGGACTGTGGACTGGCATCTCATTTTCGTTGGTTTCCTCCTATGCAGCAACCAGAACTATTTGACGGGCTTAAGTTCTATTTCATGGGAGATTTTGATCCTTCATACAAATGATACAAGATCTTGTAGTTGCCACCGAAGGCACTGTGCTTCACAGAAAGCCCATTCCTTGCGATGAGCTAGGCCCCTTACCTCCATCCATCCCTTCAACTTTCATAATATACAGCCTTGAGATGCCAGACAAGTGTGGTCTGAGCAGGGATATTATCATCAAGCGCAGGCTCTCTAGTACAGAGGCTTTCACTAGATCAACAGGAGCAAAAGTGGCCAGCAACTCATGGCTTTTGGATGCTATTGCAGCTTGCAAGTTAGAAGATTTCTGATGAAAATACTCCTTGTTCGTAATTTAAAGAGCTTGGCCAATCCTCATAGCGCCTGGCCAATCCTCATAGCTCTTTCTTTTCATGATAAACAGCAAAGCGAATGGATCAGGGCTCTTTTGTAGGACTGATTTTCGAAATGAAAGGTCCATATTTTTCGGTGTTGATATGATAGACGAGCACTTTCACCATTTTATACTCTTTAACTTCCTTTTTATGCTCTTTAACTTGTTAAATTTGCAATTCCCCCCTTTAATTATCTTAACTTCTTGTATGCTAGTGCTTGCTAAACCTGGTGAATTTGCAAGAATCCTTCTCTTTGGGTATCTTTAAGTTCCCGTAAAGTGCTGCTCTCAGAAGGATATCTAGTCAGGCTGTCTAAGGACTACAGATCCATGTGGATGGGAAGTTCTTTCAATTGGTCGCGACTTGATTTGCAACAATTTTTGTTGTGTGTACTGCCTCAGGTTAGTACTGATATTTTGGCTTGATAAAAGGATTCCATGAATCCTTACCCCAAACTGAGCTTATGCTAGTTTGATTGCTGATCTAATTCCCAAGTTTCTTGGTTGAATAATCAGGATACTTGCCGTCGGGACATTCAGCTTGCTTCACATCTTTTCTGGAAAAGAGCTCAACCAATTGATTCATCTTCTGGCTGAATAGTTGGCTAGGAGGCTCTCTGGTCTATATTTTTTATGCCACATCATTCCCTGTGGGCACCACCACGTCAGCATATCTCACGTGGAAATTGGCTGGCTCATTTTCGAGCCATTTTTAAGACTTGATTGTATTTTTTAATATTTTAGAACTCAATTACACTTTCGTTACAAGTTTTAGGACCATTGACACACTTATTTTCAAGTTTTCTTTTGATTGATCATTGTCAATTTAAAAATCCATAAGTGGACTTTTTAGAGTATAGGGATGCTAATGAAAGCTTGGTTGTAAAACTAATGTGATGACCAATCTAAGCCGGAGGTAGTTATAGATGCTTTAACAAAACTTCACAAGAAAATAGTTAGAAAAATCTTTGAAGATTGAATCAGGTCCCAAGAAGAAATTTCATGTTTGAAATTTGAAATTGCTTCAAATCTCAAATTTGATGATGCTTTGATCCAAAAATACAAGTGTAAGAGATGGTTGTGAATATATAATTCTAAAAGATCGTAAATATAAGGTCGTTTTATCACTATAACATACGTAATTAGTTTTTAATCAATCGTATCATTTTCCCACAAAGTTTAGTACCGTGTACACTAATTTATGAAGTTAAGCTAACAAATTTCAATTAATTAACATTAAGAAATATATATATAAAAGAAAAAAATTAAATCACTTCTGCCATTAAATTTCGATGATTTTTTGTCCAGAAAACTTATAATTATAATAAATTATTTAATTTTTAACTTTTGGAATCCTTACTCCATATATGTCCACTCATTTAGGGGTAATCGGTTCTCGCTTGGAACTAGGAATAGACCTTGTGACTCCTGGTTCTGCTATTGGATTGGGAGCTGGCCCATTTTATGTTTTTGTATAAAAAATAAATTCTTATAATAAAATATAAAAATTGTACCATTGCACCAAAAATATAGATTTTGATTAAAATGGTTATAATGTTGTTTGTTCATCTTTAAAAATATGTATATTTTCTGAAAGAGTTTTCAAAACTAGCTTAGGAAAGTGGCAATTCTTGCCTTGAAACTGGGAACCGAATTAGTCCTAAGCCGGTTTTGGGTTCATGTAGCATTGAATCAAATCGATTCTCCCTCAAAATGGCCTCGAACCGGTTGATCCAGGCTGATTTAGTCTAATTTTTGGGTTGAACTGGACCCGCCTACACTCATTACCTTGGAAAGTTTCGGTGAATATTTCTTTACAATCTACTCGGGTGGGCTTCTTTTGACGGAGCCGGTCACAAGTTGATCCTAAGATTATGTTTCACATGAAAAATATTATTTACTTTAAATTATAAAGTTCCAACAATAAAAACTGTATTTCTCAATAATGTTTATTCTTTTATAACTTTCCTAAAGAATGTTTGACAAGTAGCTATTAACACATGCTGATAAATTGAGTTTTGATTAGGGGTAAGCATAGTCCGGGTTGGGCCGGTCCTAACCCTAGGACCAACTCATACAGTGTTGGTCCTCAATTTTCGGGACCAAGGACCAACCCTATTGAGCCTGGGACCAATGACCGAACCAATCCAATGGGTTCGGTCTGGTTCCAGGGTCAACTCAAGACCAATCAATAATTTGTTTGTTTTATTTTTTATACTTCTCGAAAAGGCGACCGAGGATTGGACTGATTTAATGGGTTCGGCGACTAGCAAGGTCAACGAAGAGTGGCAAGCGGGGCAAGCGTCGAGTGGCGTGAGCGACCAAAAGCAAGTGAAGCGAGCGTCGAGCAGTGCGAGTGACCAAAAGCAAGTGAAGCGAATGTTGAGCGGCAAGCAAGGAAGTTGTTTCTTTCGATATTGGCAAATTAAAGACTAAGAGGACAAAGAAAACAGAAGAGAACAAGTACTGGAGGAGGATACTGTGAGGAGCTGTTTAAGCCATTTTGGATGCTGTGAGGACTCCTCACAAAGATATTTTTCTCATTTGTAAATTATGGCTATTGATGCCGTAAAAGACATTAAAAGTCTAAGCTATTAAAGAATAGTGTAAAATTACTTGGACTCCTCACTAAGGAGCCATTTAATGTTGTTGACGCTGTTTGACTTAGGGTTTTCTCTATATAAAAAAATTATATATAATATATACAAATCAGGGTGGGTTCGGTTTGGACTGACCTTAAACTCCAAGGACCGAGGACCAATCCGCACAATATTGGTTACGGGATCCTAGGACCAAGGACCAACCCAGTCCTCCTAGGAACTGGACCAAGACAGGTAGGGTTGGGTTGGTTTAAGGTCGCTTTAGAGTCAGTCCAAGGTTGACGTTAGATCGATGCTCACCCTTAGATAAAATTCTATCTGATTATGGACATCTTTTATTAATTTATAACTATTTCTAAAACTTGGTCATTAGATTTTGTATCTTTATTAGTAAGCATCCACCAATTTTTCAAATGAAAGATAAATAGTCTCTTATAATGGAGTATGAAGTATCGGAAGACACATTCTGTTGCCAAACTCATGGCAATTAACATTCTTCATATATTTGTATGAAATTCTTCCCTTCAAGAATAAAATTTATTTTCAACAGTAAATTTCATATTTGCACAAATATATATTTCTCTTCTAGACAACACGTTAAACATACCTCTGTTCAAATATTTAACGGTATTTTATGTTACATTAATTGAAAATAGCCTCTTTCTTATGCTACTCCTGATTTCTAATATTCCTCTACTCATAGACACAAAAAAATAAAAATAAAAAAATGTACAACATAATGTCTGAGTTGTAAGTTTAAGTAATAGCGAGAGGTTAGTTTGTTTCATTGAAATAATACGTGCGTTTTAGATAGTGCCAATAATGAGTGTTTTTTCACATTGCATGAGCTAACACCTCTATACAAAATAATGTGTTTGAATTTCAAACAGACATATCTCTCCAAATTAAATGCTAGTTTAGATTACATTTATTTTGAAACTATACATTTGTTATGCCAGTGACAAATACACATTCCTCCAATCCTAGACAAAATTAGCCCCATCAATCAGTATTATTTAACAAGGTTTGATAGAATATTTTAAATATTAAACCAAACCATCGTTTAATAGCTTAAACTTTTAGAACAGTTGAAACAATTGATTCCATCAAATCTCACATTGTATTAGAGCAAGAGCTCATGAGTTCAAATTTTTTCAGGTCTCATTTGCTTTTCTAATTAAATATGTCTGTGAAAAAACACCTTCTTCATAGTTGGAAGGACAGACATAAGTAACTTAGACTATTTTTCTTTTTAAAGATTAAACGTTGGCAATTCTCGTCAAAACAGTAACATAAAGGGGGCTTTTGATATATCAATAATAAGTTACATCCATACGTGCTTAGCGCTTTTCAAAAACACGTGATTAACAACTTTCTTGAAATGCTAGAACAAGATAATTATAGTAAGCTTCAGAAATAGCAGTGCTGGAGAATTTGCACTTGCACCCCTAAAGAAACCCAATACACACAGAGCTACATTATTGGAATTGAGGGAGACTGATTCTACTGAAGAATTCTTCAATCTTGCTACGCGCACTGAGCATCGATACGTTTCCTCGGATCGCCGCATACTACGGGGATGAATCTGAAAGCTACAAGTCCTAATTCATCCACAAGAGCAAACATAAGTCTAGGAACCGAGGGCAGTCCCAGACATCCAAGTACTTTCCTGTCAAGCTGCAGAAACCAAGCTTTTCTTTGAATCAATCCAGTAGCTAACCGATTGCAATTCGTACAAGAAACAATAAAAAATAAGAAGAAGCAATTCGATTTAATTTGGATTCATTTTAATATACTATATCACCAATACAGAGTTTTAGTAAATTGACAGTACTCAAAAATGTATTGCAGGCCCTATGCTAGTTTAACAATATACAGATACGGATGGTGGAAGATAACAACTATCATCGTTAAAGAAAGATCTTCAGTTTTGTATTTTACCTGTACGTTTGCGATTGCATAAACAATACAGAATGTATAGCAACGAGAGAAGAGAAAATTTCTAATAAAATTTATGCTATAAACCTGTTGTTCATTTTTGTCCGTGTAAAGCCCTTGCGAAGAGTTTCTCTCTAATCTTTTGCAGCTGATTTGCAGCTCCACTAATGCTCATCCGTCTTCCAGGCACTTCATCGGAGCAAGCAACTCCAACATTATACACTGTAAACAAGCACTCTTGAAATATGCCATTGCTTTCGGAGAGCCAATGCTGAGTGCTATTGGGGCTTAAATGATTCTCTCTTTCTTGAAGCAGAATGTGATCTGTAATTTCCAGCACTTGTTCAGGCAAAGCTTCTGCCACAAAATTATGTAAAGTCAAATTGTCTCTTAATGTGTCATCGGTGGGACTCAACCCTGTGAACATCTCCAATAAGAGGATGCCGTAACTATAGACATCACCTTCTCTTGAAACCTCACATCCCATTGCATATTCTGCCACAAATATAGATCACAATGCGGGTGAAACAGAGTTCAATGGGCATAAGAGGTATCATGTAGCTACCAAACCCAAACCCAGCAACATTTTTTACCTAGATAAACTTTCTCGGTTTGAAAGAGAGATTACCTGGTGGAACATAACCAATTGTTCCTCTTATTCCAATTGAGCTCATCTGATTAGCCACAGTAGAAGGGGATGATCTAGGAAGGAACTTTGCCAATCCAAAGTCACCAACATGAGCAACCATCTCAGCATCTAAGAGGATATTGCTTGGCTTTAAATCACAATGAACGATGGGGATGTGGCATTGGTGATGAAGATAATCTAGTGCGGAAGCAACACCAATAGCAATGTCTATCCTTTGAAAGAAATTCAATTTCTGGGTAGGCTCATTGTTGGGAGATGGTTTTGGGTTTGGATGTAGCCACCTTTCGAGGCTTCCATTTTCCATGTACTCGTAAACTAAGGCCTTAAAATCATTCTGGTGATAATCAACACCTGAGCAAGCTGTCATTATCTTTAGAAGATTTCGATGTTTGATGTTCTTTAATGCCCCACACTCCACCATGAAGCTCTTTAGAGCACCAAGATGCATTAAATGGAGCACCTTCACCGCAACGAATGTACCATTCTCCTCAAGTATCCCCTTGTAGACAGAACCAAAGCTTCCAACACCGATCAAATTCATTGAAGAAAAACCATCGGTTGCTTTTAGGAGTGTTTGATAAGATATGTTTGGCCATGAATCCTCCATGGAAGTTGAAATTGGTTCTTTTACTTTCTTCTTCAACCAACAAAAATACAGAAAAGCGAGAGTAAGAGCTATTCCAAGAATGCAAAAAATAACACAAGCTAACAATACCAATATATGGATTTTTCTTTTCTTGGAGCTTTTGGAGGTGCATTTGGGGAGGTGAAATGTTGGCAATCCCCCACAAGGGCATTGTTTCCAATAATAGAAGTCATGGTAGCATCCTTAAAGACTCCTTCTTGGGTAGCATGCCTTCAAAGCTATTGTAAGACAAATTCAAAAGTTTCAAGGAATGAAATAATGTTAAGAATTCTGGAATCTGACCCGACAAATTGTTGCGTGAAAGGTCAAGTTCTTCAATGCCTCCTAACGATCTGATTGATTGAGGAATGGACCCATGGAAGAGGTTTCCCCCATCCTTAGTGATGTCAATCCAGTGCAATCCCCTAAACTATTTGGGATTTCACCTCCCAACATATTGTTGGAGATGTCCAACATGGTTAAAGTTCTCAAGTTCCCTACTTCCATAGGTAGAACCCCACTTAGATGGTTTTGAGACAAGGCCCAAATGAATTGTTATCGATGAGAGACCTATGAGCCATGGGGGTATGGTACCACTGAGATTATTGTAAGAAAGATAAAGCCATTGGAGAGATTGACATTGTGATAGATGTGAAGGAATGTGCCCATGAAAATTGTTTTGACCAAGATTTAGTTTGATCAACTTGGTTAGATTTCCTAAAGAAGTAGGGATGATCCCTCCCAGGTTGTTACCATGTAATTGCAATGACATTAGATTTTGTAAATTCCCGATATTTGAGGGGACCTCGCCTGAAAACTTGTTATAATATAGAGATATAATCTGCAAGTTGACTAGATTTCCAATCTCTTTGGGAATCTCACCAAACATTAGGTTATCACCCGTACCGAAGACCCTTAGAGTGCTCGAGAAATTACCTATGCATTTGGGTAATGCCCCACCGAGTCTGTTCGCACCAATTATGAAGATCTCTAATCCAGTGGAGTTTGTCAATGAGCATACAAAGCTCAAGTCTTCAGATTTTCCACTTCCTAGCTGATTATCAAAGATGGAAAAATGCCGAAGCTTAGGCATATTTCCGAAAGAAGGCACTTTCCCTAAAAGCTTGTTTTTTCCAGATTGAAAAACCCCTAGCTTTGTCCAATTGGACACTGAGGGAGGAATCGGTCCCTCAAATTGGTTTTGGGCAATGCTAAAAAATTGAATATTTGGGAGCGTCAAGCCTAAGTCTGCAGGAAGACTCCCTTGCATCTGGTTAAGTGCAAAATCAAACCAAATTAGAGAAGAGAGATTGAGCATTGAGGACGGAATTTTGCCGGACAATTTGTTTCCTAGGAAAGAGATAACTTTTAAATTTGTCAAGCGGCCTAGACCTTTGGGAATGCTCCCACCCAAGTTAATTAGCCCGAGTTGAAGAACTAGCAATGAAGACAAGTTTCCAAAGGAGGAAGGCAAATTCCCAGATAGTGCATTTTCATACAAAGACAAATGTTGTAGCTTCGACAATGAACCGAGTTCCGTGGGAATTACTCCAGTTAGTTGGTTGTTCCCAATGCCGAGGGCTACGAGTTTTGAGCAACTTGACATGTTTTTGGAAATTTCTCCGACTAGTGAATTGTTGTTTAGCCGTAGCCAACTTAGGCGGCGCAACCGCCGACTTGCCGGGGGATTTCTCCAAAGAGACTATTATTTTGGAGATAAATTTCACTCAAGAAGCTTAGGTTTCCGATATGAGGAGAGATGGACCCCGAGAGTCCTAGTGACTTCAAGTTCAAGACCGTGACCCTCTGGTGTCTTAGGCCGCACGTGACACCATACCAATGGCAAAATCCAATGGTGTCGTTCCATGAGTCAAGCACCCCATAAGGGTCTTTGATTGCATCCTTAAATGCGAGGAGTGCGAGTTTGTCGGTTTCATTTGTGGCAGAGGAGACTAGGACAAGGCATGACGCAAGCACAAGCGAGAGAAGGAAACGGCATGTTTGTAACTGCGCAAAAATGAAGTGTGCTAGCTCCATAGCTCGAGTAGAAGTTGGTAGATATGAAAGGAGGGACTGTAAGAGGAAATGAGAGGCGTGGCGAGTGCTGATGCAAACTATGAATAGATTTATAAGGAGGGGTGGAGTCTAACGGAGAGCATTTTGAAGAGCCTTTCTAGTTTTCCTTTTTCCATGTCACAGACAAAGCCAAAACAATGGCGAATGAGCAGTTGTCAACTGTCAAACTCCCCGACCTTGGCTCCAGCACTCAACGCGTTGGAGAAGTTGCACTACTTTTTCCTTCAAACCGTCACAAGTAAACGATATTGACTCAGTAGCCGGTGTTCCAAACCATCATTGGTTTTTGCTTAGTACCTCATAATGATAATACATAAAAATCATAGTGAAAATCCTATATGGTTGATCCTTTAAGTTCAACCCGCTTCAAGTCAGGATGACTAATCTAGCCAATCTTGTTTTGGGTAGCAAGGGGGGAGGAGTCTTGCTTATATTTACTTTTGGATTGAACCCATTTTACGGGTTGGATCAATCACAGCAGTCGAGTGGAAAACTAAGGCGGGATGGGCAAAAGTCTTGCTCATATTTACTTTGGGTTGAGCTCATTTTACGGGTTGGATCAATCATAGTAGTCGAGTGGAAAATGCCGAGGGGGTGGAAATATTCTTGCCGTTTTTATTTTGGTTTGGGAGCGGAAAAACTGGGGGTTCAACCGTAGTCGAGTGGAAAACGGGGGAGGGAGGGGGACAAAGTCTTGCTTATATTTGCTTTTGGGTTAAGCCCATTTTACGGGTTGGATCAATCACAGTAGTCGGCTGGAAAATTGGCGGAAGCTCGATGGTTGGGATGTTGACTTCAAGTCAATTGCTTTTTTGACTTGAGTCCATCGGTAATTCTCTAAATTATCCCCATGAGAAAGTGACCATTTGATGCGGGAGCTAGGATGTCACCCCACTACCAAGACAGTGGCTTCTCCTCCAACACTCCTATTACGAATTTCATTTTCCTTTCCTCTGGATTTCTTATTTTTCGAAATTTGAAACACTCATTCTAATTTATATTCTTTTTAAACTTTTCTCTATTTGCCACTTGGAATGCCACATAGGATGCCATTGTAGCGCTTCACAATAATTTCTTCATGGCCACATCAACATTTTCATTTAAGGTAAAAAAAAGAGAGTATATGACTCGAGAGCCTAATTCCCCAAAAAATAGCTTCAATGACCTAATTGCATAGATTCAAAATGTTCTGGGATTACCTCGCATTTTTTCCTCACGTATTAATGAAAATAGCAAGTCTCATGAAGAGTAGCACAAAAGAATTTGCACCTGCACTCACTAGAGAAATTTAATACACACGGGTTACCTGATTGGAATTAAGTGAGACTAATTATACTAAGGCATATAAGGATAGTACCTACTACGCACATTGAGCATTAATACATATCCTCATATTGCCGCATTCTAGAAGGCCAAACTTGAAAGCTATATCACCTTGTTCACCCACCAAAGCGATGGTGTTGCCTCTATCTGACTAAACATAGCTCTAGAAGAGAGCAATTCGTGACATCCAATTATTTTGTGCTTCGACTAAGCTGACGGAGAGCCATTGTTCCTAGTCACATTACGGAACCCAAGCTTTCGTTGAATCATATTTCCAATAGCTCATTGATTGCAATTTGTCTTAATGAGCATCTTCCAAGTCAAAAGAAAAAAAGAAGCAAGGGAATTTTATTTGGATTTAGGTAAAATGATAGTAGTCAAGAACATGTGTGCATCACTGGCTTATGCTAGTTTAAAATACGTATAGATACGGATGGTAAATGATAATCAATTATCATCTTTAAGCAAAAGATCTCTGCTCGTATATTTTCCATGTAAATTTGCATTTGGGTAAATAAGAATAAATATATAAAAATGAGAGAAGAGAAGCCTTAATAAATTTTATCGTACAACGTGCGGAAACCCAATGCAAAGGGTTTCTCACCAATTTTTTTATAGCTGATTTACATGCACATAGAGAGAGAGAGAGAGAGAGAGAGAGAGAGAGAGAGAGAGAGAGAGAGAGAGAGTAATTTGGTCAAAAGATGTGCTTTAACTAAAATTGGTGTAGAAATAACCCCTCCTTGTTGTTATTATGTAAAATAAGGTATATGATTTTAATTATTTCATTAAAATATTTTATTTTTGTAGAGTTTTGGAAATTTGCTCAATTTTAGTAGATTTTATTTTAATATATTAGTTGCTATTTGATTGTTGTTTGTTAAAAGGTTATCACGAAAAACCTTAAGCTTGTACACTTATGACAAATCTATCCAAGCTAATTTTTTGACAATAGAAAATCCTAAACTGGTCCATTAGTTTTTGTTAAATTTTACCGTCAAATTGTTGAGTTGGATAACACGTGACAGTTAATGAGTGTTTTACCATCCATTTGTCACAGATGTATCAATTTATGATTTTTTTTTTTAGTTAAAAAATTAGTTTGGGGTAAAATTATCACATATGTATCGGTTTGGGGTTTTTGATGGTTAAAAAATTAGCTTTGGATAGTGATTAGAGACCAGGGGAAGCGTAAATGGTACTGTTCACCGATTCTCTCTAGGGGGCAATCCGGATACTATTCATCGTCTTCGGGGTTCACTCGGCCCAGAAGCTACAGGCATCCATTTGTTCCAATTTTTGGAGGGATTCCTCCTAACCCACCAACCTTGCTCCTCACCGAACGGTTTGGCCTGAATCTTCTACTTGGCGGAGATCTAGCTCGCCCTTCTAAGTGCAATCTTCTGAATCGCGAGAGGCGACTGCTGAGGACCTGCTCGTGCGACTCCCGGTGGGAAGCTTCGACCTAAAGGTGGAGATAGGGGTCGACATCCACCCCCTTCCCTGCTGGATGGTTTGGTATGGAGTCCTTCCTCTCGGCTGAACCACAGCAGACAGAGAAGCTTCTTCAGCTTATGGGTGTTATGGCGTCTTCTTCGTTTGAGAAGGCCGATGGCTCTGGTAGCGGGAAGGGCCTCAGCTCCTCTCCTCTTAATGCTATAGACCGGTTGAAAGGGAAGACTCAAGTCCCTCGATCGGGGGAATGCACCAAAGGGCATGAGAGCCAAGGGGGCTCACTCCTCTAGACCTCCTCGGGCTTATAGGTCAAGGGGTAGGAGTCGGTTAAGGGCCCCTTCCAATCGGGCCCCAAGCAAGCCTGATCGATCCTCCAAGCCACCCCAACCCCGATCATGGGCCAATGTTGCTAGATTGGCAGCAAAGGGCTTTGAGCTTCCTTATGTCTAGCCGACCTTTGTGGAAGGGAAATCAATTGTCAATTTGACGAAGGAGGTCCTCCAGGCCGCATATCCTAAATGGAATGAATTCCTAGTTGGATTCTTTGTTGGGAAAAGGCTCCCATTTCACCTTATAGAGGATACCTTAAAGAGGACTTGGGGTCCGAGGCTGATTGATGTGATAGTTGACGACCAAGGTTTCTATTACTTTCATATTCCAGACCCGTTGGTTCGCAGGAAAATACTGGAGGAGGGTCCTCTCACTGTTGCTAGAGTTACACTTTTCTTGGAACAATGGAAGCCATTAATGGAACTGAAGAAGAACAAACAGTCCGCTGTCTCGGTTTGGGTAAGACTCAAGAACTTGCCCCTTGATCTTTGGTCTACACCAGCGATTGGTGCTATTGCCAGCCATGTAGGGAAACCCCTTTTTGTGGACCAACGCACCGAGGAGAAGATGATGATCTCATTTGCTCGTGTTTGTGTTGAGATTCAAGAAAACCATCCTATGGTCTCTTCGGTGGAAGTAAATGTCGATGGTGTTCCCAGGGTCATTGCAATTGAATACGAGTAGAAGCCTGTGGAGTGCCAAAAGTGTGGAGTTTTTGGGCACAAGTGTGCTGCCCCTGCCCCTGCTCGACCCCCTTCGTCCCCGATGAATCATCACCGTGCCCCTCTTGCTTTGGAGATGGCCCGACCTTCTTCCTTCGACCTGGCAGTGCCTAGTGCCCTTAACCAGGGATGGAAAAAGGTTAAAAGCAAGAAGAAGAAAACCGTACCTTCGCTTCTTTATACATCGTCCCCCTCGGATGATGTTGGGAGGTCCTTGAAGCTGAAGACAATAGCGATTGAGAAGAGACTGCCTATATCCTACTCTCGAAAGGGCCATAGAGGCCAGCTGATCATATCTGAGCCGAATGAAGATGCCCCTTCTTTGGACGGTGATGTCCTTCTATCGGAGCATGATGTTCCTACTTTGGATGGTTCGAGGTGAAGGGGCTGAGGTCTCCAGCCTCATCTCTTTCTCGAATGATGACACCTTTTCTCCATGCACCTCCCCGAAGACGGCTGTGGATAGGAGGCTTGCCCTTGCTCTGGACCCACCCCTTTCCTCGATACAAGACCAGCTGCTTGCCTTAGCTCCGGATCCCCCTTTGGAGGCACGGCCTCCTCCGCCTGTTACTAGGCGAAGCTCCTCTAAAAAGAGGTAATCCTTCCTCTGTTTCTCCTTGTAAATATGTATATAGGGTGTTGGAATATTAGGGCGCTTGATGCCCCTCTTAAACAAGCGGAAGTGAGGAACTTTATTTTGATGAACCGATTATCCTTAGTCGGGTTAGTAGAGACTAGAGTTTCTCATCATCTTTTTAATGCTATTACTAGCAAGTTAATGATGAACTAGTGCTAACACGTCAACTTGGAGTTCTCTGATAGAGGCAAGATTTGGATAGGCTGGGATCTTGCTGCGCTTTCCTTGGAGCCTCTTTCGGTCTCGGATCAGGCGTTTCATGGGAAAGTTTGTTGGTTGGATTCTGGTGCGACCAGTGTCATCTCTATCATTTATGCTGAGCATTTTTTTACGTCTTGGCGTCCGTTGTGGGAGGATCTGGTGACTAGGAGCTCTTCCCTCCAAGATGTGCCTTGGATTGTCATGGGAGACTTTAATGCGATTAAGGATCCCTCGGATAGGGTGGATGGCTCTAACCTTTGGGTGCCTTCCTTTGACGAGTTTCGGCAATGTCTTGATCAGGCGGAGCTGGAGGACCTCAGGTATGTGGGCTTCCAATTCACATGGTCCACTTCTTCAGGTCCCACACGCAAGATGAGGAAGATCGATAGAGTTTTGGTGAACTCGTGCTGGAGCCAGGTGTTTCCTACTCGGAGGCTTCCTTTCTTGCTCCTGGGATCTCAGATCATTTGCCTATGCTGGTTAAGGTGGAGAACCCAATTCTTTGGAAAAGGCCGTTTAAGTTCTTTGATTTTTGGATGCAGCATCCGGACTTTGATTCAATCGTGAAACAGGTGTGGGAGGCTCCGGTGTTAGGGGTGCCTATGTTTAGGCTTGTGTGTAAATTGAAGGCCCTCAAAGGCTGTCTTAAGCAGTTGAACAAGGATTCCTTTGCCAACATCTCTCTTAGGACGTTCGATGCGAGGGAAGCGTTAAAGCAGACTCAAGTGGACCTACTTCAAGATCCTACTAGTGTAGTTCTTGCGGACTTGGAAAGGGTTCAACGTCGGACCCTTTTGTAACTTCGGTCCCAGGAGAAGTCATTCTTCAGGCAAAAAGCTCGTATCAGATGGCTCAAGGAGGGTGATCGAAATACCAATTTCTTTCACCATTATGTTAGTAAAAGACAATTGAGGAATAGAATTCTCTTGGTGGTGGATGACTCAGGTAGCCAAATCACTGACCTTCATTTGGTCCAGCAGCATTTCGTGGACTTATTCCGCAACCTTCTCTCGCCTCGGTTGGATCAAATTGCCCCAGCGGTGTCGGAGCTTCGGGATGTTATTAGGACCCGGTTGAATGATGACCAGGTCCTCCTTCTCGATCGGCGGTTTCAGATCTCGAGGTGCGAGACACCCTCTTCTCCCTTGGCCGAGGGAAAGCGCCCAGACCAGATGGCTTCACGGTGGAGTTCTTCAAGAAGAATTGGGATACGGTGGGTCAACTAGTCACGAAAGCCGTAAAGGACTTTTATTTCAGGGAGGCTCCTTAAGGAAATCAATAACACCATCCCGGTGCTGGTTCCCAAGGTTCCAAATGCAACTACAGTTGATGATTACAAGCCCATTGCTTGCTGCAACACGGTATACAAGATCATTGCCAAAGTGTTGGCGAATAGGGTGTCTGCCATGCTCAAAGATCTGGTGAGCCCCTACCAAAGTGCTTTCGTTAAAAGACGGCGAATTAGGGACAATATCCTCTTGGCGCAGGAACTTTTCGCTGGTTTTCATGTGGAGCCTCGTACCCCAAAGTGTGCTATCAAGGTTGATTTCAGGAAGGCGTATGATACCGTGAATTGGCAATTCCTTGAGAATGCTCTACTTGCCTTCAGGTTTCCTAATCAGCTGGTTTAACTCATAATGACTTGTGTCAGGACTCCTCGGTTTTTCATTGCGCTGAATGGAGAACTTCATGGCTTCTTTCCTAGTGGGCGGGGCCTTCGTCAAGGGGATCCCATATCTCCTTACTTGTTCACGCTGGTGATGGAGGTGCTTTCTGGGGTTCTTGAGAGGTGCTCCATACAGTCTGAGTTCAGATTCTTCTGGAGGTGTAAGCCTACTACCCTTTCAAAACTATTCTTCGTAGATGATGTCTTTCTTTTCTACGAGGGCCACATGCCTTTGATCAAGCTTCTTAAGGAGGGTCTACAGCAGTTTTCGGATTGGAGTGGCCTCCTCCCAAATTCGAGAAAAAGCAAAGTGTTCCTCTCTGGTGGCCTTCCATCTCTCCGGGACCATATCTTGAATGAGCTTGGCTTCTAGGAGGGGTCACTTCCAGTTCGGTACTTGGGTGTTCCAATCATCACTTCAAGGCTAAGGAAAGTGGATTGTGCCGTTCTGGTTAGGCGTATCACATCCAGAGTGCAATCCTGGACTCTTCGATTCCTATCCTTTGCTGGTCATCTTCAATTGATTAGGTCAGTTCTCCATGCCATCCAGGCCTACTGGGCTAGTGTTTTCATTCTCCCTGTAGCAGTACTGGATGAGATAGAGCGGATTCTTAAACAATTCATGTGGAAAGGACCTCACTTGGGAAGAGGGGCTACCAAAGTTTCTTGGGAGGACGTCTGCCTTCCTAAGGTGGAGAGGGGCCTAGGTATACGGAGACTGCGCGAGTGCAATAAGGCGGCTATGCTCAAGAACATCTGGATCCTATTCTCTGATAAAGAATCTTTATGATGCAGATGGATGCACTCGACCTTCTTAAAAATGAGGAATTTCTGGGTGGGGAAGAAGCCGACTTTGTGTTCTTGGGCTTGGAAGAAAATTCTACAACTCATGACAGAATTCCGGCTCCGCTTCCATTGGAGGATAGGCGATGGTCTCGACACTTCGCCTTGGTTTGACAATTGGCACCCCAGGGGTCCTTTGAACTTAATATTCACAGATTCGCTTATCTATAGATTTGGACTTTCAAGACAGGCTTCGGTGGCTGACCTTTTTTCTGAGGACAGCCACGCTATACGGTCAGTGATTGCAACTTGGGGTTCGCCGCTCCCTTCTTTGACTGATGCTAAGGATCGGTTTTGTTGGAGGGAGAATTCTTCGGAAGTGTTCTCGGTGGCCTCGGCTTGGGAGCTTATAAGGCGAAAGAAGGATCGAGTTAGTTGGAATGGTTTCATCTGGAACAATGCCATCCTACCTCGGTATCAGTTTAATCTTTAGCTCATTACCAAGCGAAGGTTGCCTACTCAATCCCTTCTCATGGCTCATGGTAGGATCTATGATGCATTCTGCCCTTTCTGTGAAGAGGAACCAGATTCAATTGATCATTTATTTTTTGGATGTCGCATTACGTCGCGTATTGCCTTCTTTTGGGCGACTAGATGCGGACTCCCTTGGAGTAACAAGCCTTGGGAGGATATGCTGACTTGGGCCACTACCTTCCTTATGGGCAAGGAGTTCCGTAAATGTATTGTCCGTTTTTCCTTTGGTGCGCTTTGTCACATCATCTGGAAGAATAAGAATGATATCCTTTTCAGGGGTGAGCCCGTTTCTACCTCGACCATGAAGAAGCACCTTCTCAAAGTCGTTCAAGATAAGGCTCTCACCTACAGGAATGTGAACGACTCCACTAGAAACAGAAGATTACAACGGTTCTGGGAGTTGGATCCTTCCATCTTCTCCTCTGCTGTTTGTACTCTGGTTGGTTAGGCCCTTGGTGTTTTGGGTGTGCCAGCGCCTCTTGTGCTGGCTTTGGTCCTTGTGCTTGCCGCTTGGCTTTTTTTCAGCTTCCTTCCACTTTTTATGAGCATGTTCATTGGGAGTGTAAGGTTTTGAAGCCGAGGGTTGTATAGTTTTACCTTCCCCTTTTATCATATTTATTACCTTTACCAACAAAAACATTCCATTTTGAATTCAAAAAACAAAAAGAAGAATGGAGTGTAGCATTTGGATTTATTTTGAGAAGGCAAGAAGGGGGAGAGAGAGAGAGAGAGAGAGAGAGAGTCTTGGATAAGTACATGGCCTAGAATGACCAAACATGCTTTAAAGCTTCTAGCGTCTAAGATTTTGAAGTATTATCAATTATTCCTGGGACAATATTGGAAATGTATACTTATATTTTGGAGAATACTACTATTTACTAAGGTAAATGGTAGATAGGGAAATTGGATTTCCACCATTAGATCAAGGGGAGATTTATGGTTGTAATTAGAAGGACTTATGTACACATAGGCATAATTTCCCCCTCATTTGTATCATCCCACAAATCCAACACACTAAGAGTAATAGAGCGGCAAAAGAACACCCAAGTGCCAAAACTTGGCACAATAAGACACTTAAGTGCCAAAAGTTACGAAAGTGACACTTAAGTGCCACTTTTTTTAAAAAAAAAAAATGGGATACTTGAGTGCCACATCGGGCGAACCCCGAGTTGGAAATCTTACGTGTCAATTTTTTATTAATTTTTCTCACTTACATAGCTCGTTGGAAGACCGACTCAGCAAATAAACACAAAAACGACGTTGTTTCGGCACAATTCGAATTTTAATATAAAAATTAATTAAATTAAATTTAAAACGAAAATTTTAAAAACCTGTTCATCTTCCTTCTCCCTTCCCTTCTTTTTTTTTTTTTTTTAAAAATTTGGTTTTAAATTTAATTTAATTAATTTTATATTAATTATTTATCACGTTAGCACCAAAACGATGTCGTTTTGGCACTATCTAGCCACATCAACGTGTAAAACGACGTTATTTTGCATTAGGTTCGCTGAAAAATCGTCACATCAACGTTTTGGCCAGATTTTCTCACAATTGGCATTTAACGGATCCATTTTGCTTCAATTTTGGCACTTAAGTGTTAGTTTCCTAACTTTTGACACTTAAGTGTTCCCTCGTGCCAAGTTTTGGCACTCCAAGTGTCGTTATGTCGTAATAGAGCATTCTCTCCCAAAACACTTCTCTCTTTTGAGTTTCTCTCTATGATCCTAGGTGGGCCAAGTGAATGAGTGAGTGATGGAAGGCTGAGCTTAGGTAGCAACTACAATAAGGAGCGAATGAGTCGAAGGAAGCCTAAGTGATACATGTAATCTCAAGTGTTGGCCCATGACAAATGATATTTGGATAAGTTGTACACAATGTGGGTGAGAGAGTTGGTGGTGCATACCAAGTGGTCAAGAGAATGTCGAAATTGATTGTTACTACTATTGTTATTATTGAAGACAAGGCTCAAGATAAGTAGTTCCATGCCAAAGGTACTCGATCGATAGATATCACATCCTCGTTCGAGGATAATCTCACTAAGATTATGGTGGTCATGCGCGAACAGAAGGATACGTTCAAGGATTTGAAAAAGCTTATCAACAAGGTTGGGGAGACACTTTGCAATCATTTCTTAGCAGCTTTGAATCATTTTGTTGGCCAACTGCATGAGAGGAATGTTGCTCTCGAGTACATGATGAATGACCTTCTAGAGGAGCTGGAGATGGTCAAAGGGGAACTTAGGGCTTGCAAGATGGTCGTGGTGAGTGAAATGTTCACCATAATGCCGAGTCTAGAGGTGGACGTTCCAAGGCCAAAGGAGTTCAAGGGTGATAAGTCTACCAACGAGGTGGAGAACTTCATATGGGGCATGAAGTGATACTTCGGTATCATGGGAATCAAGGATGAGACACAAGTATGGATTGTTGTCAGGGGTAAGTATACTATCAGTGCCAAAACTTGTGTACTGCGCTCACTTTAGTGCCAAAACTTTATTTTGGATCACTTAAGTGCCAAATCGGAGAAAAAACGATCACTTTGGTGCCACCGGCGAGAGATTCCGATCAAATTAATTACATGGTTTTTATATTTAAAAAAAAAAAAGAAGAATTTGTGGTGGCTTTTAAACAACGTCGTTTTCCATCCTCCTCAAGAAATGACGTCGTTTTTCCGTCATATGTGGACATCCTCGCAAAACGACGCCATATAGCTCATATGTGGATTGAAATTAGGGTTTCTTTGTCTTCACCTCTCGGCCACCGTCGTTTGCCCGCCATCGCTCGGCCATCGTCGCTCGGCCACCATCGTAGTTGCTCAACCAGGTGAGCGAGGAGAGACTGAGATTGTTGCTCAAGCAAGAAGTGGCAGGAAGAATAGGCGAGGGAGGAGGAGGAGGAGGAAGAAGAGGGGTCGAATGTGCCACTGCAGGTGCGCTGCTGCCGGTGCGCTGCTACTGCTAATGCTGGAGTCGTTGTTGGTGCCGTTGCTGGTGTTGTTCTTCGGGGAAGAAGACGACATGGCTTCTCTCTCTCTCTCTCTCTCTCTCTCTCTCTCTCTCTCTCTCTCTCTCAATTTGGGGATTTAGGGTTCTAAGTTGGGGGAAAGACGCCAAATGGTGTCATTTTGTTGTTTGGATGCTAACTCAACTCTCTGACGAGCCACGTCAGCTTAAAAAATTAATAAAAAAGTGTCACGTCAGATTTCCGGCCAAATTGATCGGCATTGGCACTGAAATGATCGTTTTTCAAATTTGTTGGCACTTAAGTGATCCAAAATAAAGTTTTGGCATTAAAGTGAGCACCGTACACAAGTTTTGGCACTGATAGTGTCCTTCCCCCGTTGTTGTCATGTACTTAACTGATGTTGTCATGCTTTGGTGGCAACGTAGTCGAGACACTGATAGGCGGGGAGCCAAGATGATCAAGTATTGGGTCGCATTGGTTATCATCTTTGGGGACCAGTTCTTCTTAGAGTTTGCTAAGGATGAATCGTGGATTAAGATATGCCATCTCATGTAGAAGGGTAATGTTCGTGAGTATGTGTAGGACTTTACTGAGCTCTTGTTGGAGATTCCGAATATAAATGAGTTTAAGGCTCCATTCACATTCATGAGTGGGCTCACGTCTTGGATGAGGTATGTCGCGCCCCGATCCTCGAGCGTGCAAATCCCTCAGTGGTCGATAAAATTTTGCGACTTCCCAAGTCGAGTCGTCGACTCTTTCATTTTATTACACATATAGAAGTGAATAACAAATCCCCTGACAGTAACCATCTCAGGATAGAAAAGCAGGACATCATATTCAAAAGCAAAACATGTTGATATAGGCCAAATGAGTCATATACAAAAGTCTACCATCACAAGACTTCCAAAGACCGACTCTCAAAAGAAACTGTTCTATTTGACCTACACTTTAGATCACCTCAGCTCGGCTCCAGGCCTTCCACCCTATGGTCCTGAAAAATGAAGCCCACGACGGGGCGAGATATACATCTCAGCGAGTTTACTCGCTAAACCCCGATTAGGAGGGTAATACGCCTAAGACATTTTAATCACACAATCATACAATCACAGAGACTTACCTTGTCTCAGATCCTCCCCACAAGTCAACACAGTTCTTATCACAACCATGTGTATATATCAAATTCACACATCAATTTAGAACGTCTAAAGCAATAATCACTCACACGAGCAAGAATTACAACTTAATCACTACTCCCACGAGCAAGAACTACCAATACACATCAAAGCAAGAATCATAATTAAATCACTACTCACACGAGCAAGAACTACCAACACACATCAAAGCGAGAATTACCGACACACGTCGACCCATCAATTCAACTCAACAAGCGTTCCAATTAATTAAATACTACTACCTACACGAGCAGTTTTATTTGACACACGCCGGGGAAGAATAATAATTACCGACACATGCCGGGAAAGAACAATAATTACCAACACACGTCGGGGAAAGACTAATAATTACTGACACACGCCGGGAAAGAATAATAACTCCCGACACATGCCGGGAAAGACTAACAACTACCGATACACGCGGGAAAAGACTAACAACTATTGACACACGCCGGGAAAGGGTAAAATCCACCGACACACGCCGGGGAAGAGTAATAGCTATCGACACACGTCTGGAAGAAATAATAACTACCGACCCACGCCGGGAAAAAGTAAAATCCACCGACACACGTCGAGGAAAAATAATAACTACTAATGTCCATCAACATACGCTGGGGATGGGTTCTCTTAACTATTAACGTTCACCAACACACGCTGGGGACGGATTCTCTTAACTATTAACGTCCACCAACACACGCTGGGGACAGATTCTCTTAGCTTTCACACGATCATCAAGCATAAACTCTAGGCATATCACAAACCAACCATATATCATCAAATGAGCAATTTCCAGCAATCAAACCCTCAAGAACCATCACAACTCATAACTGGCTCTAACCGGTAGAATAGGCCCACTCGCACATCTCCAAGTTTAAATCCAGAAACCATATACTAAATCAAACGAGTTCGGAAAATTCCCAAATTTTAGTATGTGGTAAAGGGAACATAAGTGAACATTTCCGTTTGATCAATCCAGATACTAAACAAAAATTTTAGTATCTTAACCTAGATACTTCTATATTCGGCCCAATAAATCGCTCAATCCAGCACCAAAACTGGATCTGTTTCCAAAAAGTCCGTTTTCCGAAATCAGTTTGGTTTAAGATCCAAAACATGTCCATTTGATATGAAATTTGAGTATGTTCAACTAGAATATGTGACAAACAACTTTTGTGAAGAAATCATTTTGAAATTCGAACTGAGGTTCTGTTTGTAAAAACCCCTAGAATCCTAAAAGGTCACTAGTTCCAATGCGCGAGGTTACTGTTTGTAAATGACGGAGCTGATATCTCCTTCTTTTAAGCCCCTAAAAATCTTGAGAAAAATATATGTTGTAGTTGAGGATGTCTAAAACATTTCTCAAGAAGACATCAACCTCAAATTCGTAACCCATTTCGATCAACACAAATGGCAAACGGCAAGGGTCCAGAAACCAGAACTGCAGGAATTCCACTAGATTCGACTAATCCATCATCAACGGTGCTAATCTCACTAATTAGCTAAACACTAATCCATTCTAAGGCTAATCTAACCATTCTAGCTTATCAGTAATCCATACTTAAGCTAATCTAAATAACCCTTAAGCATAATTAACCTATTAAGTAAGGTTTAGTGAGCAAACTCACTTGTTCGGCGATCCGATTGGATCAAACTGACGAGGACACGACAGGGGACGATCCTCTCCAAAGCGGGCTTGGCTTTCGAGGTTGGGAAGCAGGCCAAAATGGGCCAAGATAGTTGCTGGAAACCCACAATTTTCAGCTACTGTCCGGGGCCGAAAAAGGTTGAAACAAGAGTCGGTTGAGGCGACAATGGGCTAAGGTGAACCGAGGAGGCTGAATCGAGTCCAAGCAAGCTCCACGGTGGCTCCGGTGACATCACACAGTGGTTGAATGGCCTTGGCATGGCCTGAGGCAGCGGCTGGAACGCGAGATAGGCGGCTGGAGCACGGTGCAGCAGCGGTACGCGAGGACGGCGAATGGCATGCGGCGAGGGTCTAGTAGCGATGGGCTGGCTTTGGCGACTCCTTCTGGGTTTTGTTGAGCTTCAACGGCACAAAGAAGAAAGAGGGAAGGCTGGTAGACAGTTGAGGGGGAGAGAGGAGGGAGGAGGGAACAAAGGGGGGCCACTTGGTCTCTTATCCTCATCTTCTTGTTCCGCAAGACCAAGTCCAACTTGCGTTTTGTCTTCCACAGCAATCTTCAGCCTTCAAGCTTCCTCAACAAGCTAGGGAAATAGTCCAAAAGTCATAAACAAGGGGGGCATACGAATTTGCTTTGTTTTCTTCTCAATTGGATCTTCAATTCTTCTTGAATCAATCCAATTTAGCCTCTATAAATTCAACCGACACCTCATTGATTCAATTGGTATTTTTCCTCACCACCGACCCCACTTGCTTCCCACCGCACGATCAAAATGGTCCTCGGACTTTTCTAAACAAAAACGACCCTACCTCAACTTTTTCCCAAAAAGTCTCGGTTTCGAAAAAATCTTCGAGGCGAGTCGACGTTCCTAAAATGACTTGTGACATGCCAGAACTTTCAATTTATGAAATCGGGTTCAAATGCGCAGTTAATTTCAATCCGACGCGATTTTAGCGTGACATAGACTACCGGGTAGCTTTCAGAAATTTTTAGTGCAAATGATCCGTGATCGATTTTTTTCGAGCCACAATGTACCACTTCGACACATCGGCAACCCTCAATGGTCATGAAAATCTAAAAATTTCAATTACGGGCACAAAGTACCCAAAACGACAAAAAATCGGTCTAGTGCCGATTGACTAGAATTTTGCAATCAGGTAGAATTACCCACACTTTAATCACACATCTCAGTCGAATCGACCTATCCCTTATCTCTGATCAATTTTGACAATGCTGTAATAATCATTGCAGACTAGCACGGTCGAGCAGTCGATTTCTAATTGAATTCTCAAATCCATTGCATTAAAATCTCTTACTGACTTCCCCAGATAGTCTAGTTATCTCACGAGTGATCGGCTCTGAGAATAGCACTATAAGCACGTCAATGAAAAGCCCGATTTATTCAATTGAAAATAGGACTAAAAATCCAGGATGTCACAAGATAGAAGTTGCAATAGCGAGGAGTGCAAGAGCTATCCAAGGCTCTAGCCGCGGCTTAGACTTTGATTGATCTCCATTAGCTTGACTCTTCTAAGTTTGGGGAAAAGGTGGGGAAGCATATCACCACTATGATGAAAAGGGGGAAGACGAAGTTATTCATGATTGAAGGGACAAACGGGAGAAGCCTTCTAATGGCAAATGAAAGAAGCCACAAGGAGACATGTCTAAAGATCGTGAGAGGAAGCCAATCAAACTAATATTGGTAGCTAGAAGCATATTTCTTGCAACCAAATTATAAATTTGGCCACAAGAATTTCATCTCTGGAGGCCAAATTTAGCATATTTTTTGTAGCTTAGATTATATAGGTCCTAAGATAGGTGAGATTTAAGCAGAAAATTCAAGTCATACGGTGGGTCAAATTATAGTAATTTACCCACTAACTATTTTTTCATATCAATTCATAATAGACGTAACTTCTAAGTTAACAGAAATTAATATATATATATAAATGCATCACAAATATAGCAATTTGAGATTTAATTTTGGGTAAATTTGTCACATGTTTACTAATTTGAAGTTTTTGGTGGGTAAAATTTTAGTTTTTGGTCAATTTTCTATAAATATACCGGTTTTGTGTTTTGAAGATATTGACCATAACTTTTTTGATTCCTATGGTTTGTAATTTTTTTCACAAGAAATAATAAATATACCTATGAAAATAGTAAATTTCTTTATTCGTAACGTTAATAAGATACCTAGTTGAGCGAATCTTTCCCTTATTATTTGTAAATATGTTCAACCTATCAGTCAATAATTTTCTTTACTTTTCGTAATTTTCCTAAATACAGCAGGTTAAAAGTAGAGTACATGGTGCGGGAGCAAGAGCGCGTTCCAAAGCAGACGAACACGCAAGTTCCCAGATTTCGAGCGCGGCGAACATCCGCATTCCTGGCCGACCGTGGACTGGACCTGCAAATCTACCGAGATTCAGGCTCCACAGTGCCGCCGCGGTCGGGAAGAAGACGAGGAGGGGGGTGTGTTCCTTCGTCGTTCCAAATTTCGAAAATAGTGTCGCTTGATCAAATCGTTTCACGAGGGCGTTCGAATGCGAAATTTCTGGTGATGGGTGGCCGTAGATAGCCGAGCATTCGACTTCTGGCCGACGTGGTTGTAGATCCGGAAGAACCCACAAGAGAATTGATTGCTTTTTTCATTGGAAATCCCATTGATCATGAGCTGTTCGATGAAATTACTGACCCAGAATCAGTTCGCTGGAGTTCCGCACCGGCGCTTCTTGTCCCGACTTCTCTGCGCCGCTGCTCCTTTGGAAAGGGATAACGAGATTGACAGAATCACCAAGATCATAAATGACCACCCATTTCCCGATAGCCCGCTTCAACCCGTCCTCCAGAAGCACATCCCGCCCCCTACTCTTTCCACCGGCTTGGTAGAGGACGTGCTTGGTCATTTATTTGGGGCTCATTCGAATGGTCTCAAAGCTCTAGAGTTCTTCAGATACACTGTCCGCCATTCGCCGTGCGGTCCGACTTCGGTGGCATTTGAAAGAACTCTCCACATTCTTGTGAGGATGCGGTACTTTGAGAAAGCCTGGGAATTGATGGATGAGATGCAGGTAACGCACCCTTCTTTGCTTACGCTGAAGGCGATGAGCATCATGATATCAAAGATTGCAAAATTCAAGTCGTATGAGGATACTCTCCTGGCATTTGAAAGGATGCAGAATGACGTGTTTGTTGGTAGGAAACTTGGTACAGATGAGTTCAATATACTTCTTCGGGCATTTTGCACGCAGAGGCAGATGAAGGAAGCACGGTCTGCGTTCAATAAGATGCATTCACAATTCTCTCCTGATATGAAGACCATGAATATACTGCTGTTGGGATTTAAAGAGTCAGGTAATATCACCTCAGTGGAGTTGTTTTACCACGAGATGGTTAGAAGAGGTTTTAAACCTAACACAGTGACATATAATATCAGGATTGATGCTTACTGTAAGAGAGGTTGTGTAGGTGATGGTTTAAGGCTTCTTGAAGAGATGGAAGGGGTTGGTTGCTTGCCCACTGTTGAGACAGTTACTACTTTGATTCATGGTGCGGGGGTTGCTCGCAATCTAACAAAGGCAAAGGAATTGTTTGATGGGATTTTTACAAGAAATATGCAACCAGATACTGCAGCCTATAATGCGATGATTAGTGCACTGATAAAAGCAAAATATGTAAAAGCCGCCATTGCCTTGATGGATGAGATGGAGTTGAAGCAAGTTGGGCACGATAATATGACCTACCACACATTGTTCTTTGGATTAATGAGATCAAAAGAAATAGACGGAGTATGTAAGTTATATCATAAAATGGTGCAGAGAAATTTTGTGCCTAAAACGCGGACGGTGGTCATGCTGATGAAGTATTTTTGTATTAATGGACAAGTTGATTTGGGGTTGCATTTATGGGAATACCTGGTGGGCAAAGGGCATTGTCCTCATGGTCATGCACTGGATCTTTTAGTGATTGGATTATGTTCTCGTGGAAGAGTACTAGAAGCTTTTGAGTGCTCTAAACAAATGCTGGAGAGAGGAAGGCTAATGACTGAAGCACCATATAGGATGTTGGGGGGCTTACTGCTGCAGGCTGGAGAGGCCGACAAGTTAAGGAAGCTCAATGAACTGGTGAAGAAGTTGAAAGCTGTTCTGCCTCTGTCAAAAGGCATGGTGATGGAATAACTAATTCCTCAGCACTTAATGCAGAAAGGACGTTTTCAACTTGACTTTGTTTGAGTAGAGCCTCTAATTACTGGACATTGGATGGTTTGTCATTTTTGGTTCTCCTCAAAGTCTATAAGGCTGATACATATGCGATGAGAAATTCTGATGGGTTGCATTCACTGTGCGTCTTCACTCAAGTTATTGCTGAGGCTTGGGCCATGTCTACACAACCCAAATTCTATAGGGTGGTTGAAACAAATCCTGGAGGGAGGAAGGAGCATGAGAGGCACAGCGTTTGCCTCATGTGGTTGCTTTTGCCTTCTGTAGATTAATCAAAACAGAAACATTGAGATGAGGACTTGACAAGATGGTGAAAACTCACATACTCATTTCCCTTGCAAAAGGAGATGCTGCTGCTCAAATTACTGTGAGGGTGTATACATAAGCACTATGCCTAAAATGGAATGAGATTAGTTGATTGGCTTTTACAAAGATGGCTGTTAAACCGTTCTCTTGATTTTTTCACTGTGCAGTAGGCCGCTCAGTATGATCAACGTAACGAATATACTGAGTATCTATATTTGGATAGGTAAGGCATTCTAATTTTTTCTTGAAGAAATGTTGAAAGTAGTTACAAGCTGTCCTGTCTCCATCGAAAGGTTTGTATGCTAATGCTATCACGTCGATAATTGCTCGGCACTGAGTTGTATATCTTATGGTCATAGTTTAAGGATGTTCACAAACTGTCTTTATTTAGTGCGACTCTGCACTATCATACTTAGAAGAGCTCCTGCTTCTTGCACACTCTAGAGGACGAGTTCTTCCTCAGAGAAAGAACCTTGCCACCCTGCCCTTATGACTTGGTCAAAACAGATTCGGTGGTGACAAAGGATATGACGATATAAGAGTTGTAAGCTAAGTATTGGAGTACTATATTTTAAACCCGGAAGCTCAGTTCTGCTTTTTGAAGCAGTTGTACTAATTGATTGTCATATATGAAAGATGAACAAACTCCAATTTTCTGTTGACTTCTATATGGGTTGATTGGACCGTATCACCAGTCAGTTCTGCAATGAATGTTTACCACGTGCAGGAGACCACAGGTGCTTGCTTAGAAGGAAAATGTTGGTAAATTGTCTTGGAACACTCGTTAAAAATGAAACTTTGATGTTTGGTGCAATTAGTTCATTAAAATGTCTACTTTTTCGGTATCCAATGTGATTTGATAAGCAATTCTTCTTCTTTTAAAGCTTTTAACTGGTGCTGTTAAGGTGTACTTGTTATTAGGGTGTCAACGGTTTGGTTCGGTTCGGTTTTTAAAAAAAAATTGAACCGTTAGAAAATCTTCCAACCGAACGAATACGAACCGAACCGAAATTTCGGTTCGGTTTGGTTTTTCAGATTTTGGTTTTCAGCTTTTGGTTTTTTTTTTTTTTTTTTTTGGTTTTCAATTTTCTCTTTTTATTTTCAATTTTTAATTTTTTTATTCCCTAAATCTTCTTCTTCCTTGTGTTCTTCTCCGTCCCCGAGCAATGCCTACAGCTTCCCTGTTTCACCGAAACAAGCTTTCCTCAGATCTCACCCAAAAACACCACTGGCCGAAGCAGCCAGCACCCACATCGTCACCGAACCACCACCCTCTGCCGGTTGTTCCCTCCGACCCGTCGACTACCGCCGGCGGACTACTTGGCTCGGCTTCCACCGAGCTTGGCCGGGAAGATAGAACTCAGGCCCCATCGACGGGGCACCATTCGAGGTAGCCCTAATGTTGACATCTTCCAACACCCACCCGTGCCAACACCGTTAACCTTCCCTTTCCTCAAACCGTCCACGACCAACCCACAAAACCAAAGAAAATCTACGCTGATCTGGCCTAGACAAAACGTCGAACATCTGGGATGCGCTCATGAAAAAGCTAATGAAAGCTCGACCGAGAGATCAATCAACAATCCAAGCAAAAGCAACAACCAAGCAAAGTCTAGAGACAACAAATCGCAGCCCGCCGAGGTCGGGCCGGAACTCGGGCGAACTAAAGAGCCGTGAGCTCCGATTCGACAAGCCAAAAAACAGAGCAAAAGGAGCACGTTTGTGCACTCGGGTGACAGGGCCCTACTCGACTAGACGAAGGCGGCCAGCGAAGGCGAGCCCGAGACGGATCGAACCGTGGTCGGCCGCCTTGGCGACACTTCTTCGACGATGGTCGGCTTCAGGACCGGCTCGAGCTACAAGTCCCGCTTCCTGGCGAGCAACGCAAATGCCCTGTTCGGAGACGGGCACGCGCGGAAAGAGGATGAACAATCGTGGGTATGGCGAGAAGGTGGGTGAAAGGCGGTCACTTCGAGGTCGGAGGGAACAGGAGCAAGCGGGGGCGTCGGTCTCAGCTTCCATGGCGTCACCAAGTTCATCTCTTTTTCCTTGGTATAGTGTAGTCGAAACGGGAGAGGACAGATTTTATTGGTTTGTGGTTCGGTTCAATTTGGTTAACCGATAAAAACCGAATCAATAAAAAAATATTGGTTTTAAATGAGAACCGAACCGAAAAAATCGAATTTTTCGGTTCGGTTCGGTTCGGTTCTGACACCCCTAGCTTTCGTGTCGTGTCAAACACCCCGACACGTGTCCCACACTCTCCAACATTCTGGACACTCTCCGACACTCGGTCAACACGTGTCGAAAAATCCGACATCTAGTTAACTTTTCCGATATTCTCTAACACTTGAATCGAAATTCTGACATATGAGTTTTCGACATGTGATTCCGAGATTTGATGGTGTGAGGCGAGTGGGATTTCATTACTTCGCTTGCGGAAAAATGGAACCAATTAGAGAGGAGAGATTAAAATTGCAGATATGGGCGAGGGCCACGACCCGCCATTTCCGACGATGGTGCGGGCCACATAAAAAGAAGATGAACAGTGATGTCTTCTTGGCAATGAAGTGGTGTGGAAAAGATAAGAAAAGAAAAGGAGAAATAAAAGAAAAAGTTCAGAAACTTTAAAAAAAAAAAAAAATGCTAAACCTGGCCATTTCATTTTCAAATCAAGAGGTTAGTTGTCGTGGAAGCACGTGTGGACTTTGTCAATTTTGTTTGCATAGAACCGTTCCACGGTCGATAGCAAGTTCTTCAACAAAGAAAAGTGCTTGGAACATGCCACGGACGCCTATATGTGCAGGTAACGACATCAAGGCACCAAAAAGCTGTGTTAACTCCTCAGTCTTTCCTCAACGAGAATGGAACTTCACAGCTCAGATATCATTAATTTCAAGACCAGAGAGCTTCAATCACTCTTAGTCTTGGTTCTCTCTCTAGCCTTTGCCTTCACTGCTTCGGCATCGTCACAGGGCATCCATTTCAGCTTCCAGACTTTCAACGATAGTATCATAAAACTCCAAGGCGATTCAAGTTATGATGGGAGCTTCATCCAACTTACGAAGTCCAGCAAGAACGCGAGACGATCGATTGGGGGGGTGGGCCACGTACCACGAGCCTATGCGCCTTTGGGATAAGGCGACCGGGAACGTGGCGGATTTCACCACCCATTTCACCTTTGTCATCAATTCGAGCCACAACACGGCTTTTGCTGATGGATTGACCTTCTTTCTTGTGCCCAAAGGGTCTGAACTCCCAGACAACTCGTCGGGAGGTGCCCTTGGTCTTGATCAGACCTTGGTCCTCCAATCTTTTCGGTTTGTAGCCATTGAGTTCGACACTTTTACAATGTTGATAACTTTGGTGACCCAATCATGTAACAAATGGTCCACATGTTGGTATAGACTTGAATAATATCACTTCCAGGAAGTCAAGCTGCGTCGATTGGTTCAATGATAAAATCAGAATGCGTGGGCAGATCAAGGCTACGGTTACGTACAGTTCTAGCACGCAAAACTTAAGCATTCTCATGATGGATGCTGATGCCACGAGTACCAACATAAATTCCTCCGCCATCTATGATAAAGTCAACATGACAGAGTATTTGCCGGAGTGGGTAAATTTCGGTTTCTCGGCTAGCACAGGTTCAGATGTTCGAGTTGCACACTATTGAGGCATGGGAATTCAGTTCTACTGTGCAGGTGGCTGGAAAAAAGAGCAAGTCATGGCTATGGTCTATCTTAGGCTCAGGTTCTTTCTTTTTGCTCATTCTTGTTTTAGCTGTTATTTGGTTTCGTCACCGTTCGAAGAGCAAAAGAGCTAACATGAGTGGAGAAGAAGATGATCTAGCGATTGACGAAGAATTCAAACAAGTGTCAGGCCCCAAGAAATTCACCTACAAGGAATTGGTCGCGGCGACCGCTAATTTTGCAGTCGAACGGTTGCTTGGAGAAGGGGGCTTTGGTAGAGTATACGAGGGTTACTTGACCAGCATGAATGCTAATGTTGCAATCAAGAAGATTAACCCAAGGGTCAAGACAAGGGATAAAGGAGTTTGCTGCCGAAGTGATGACCATAAGCCGGCTACGACACAGAAACTTAGTCCAACTCATTGGATGGTGTCATGAGAAAAAGGAACTCCTCCTTATCTATGAGTTCATGTCTAATGGTAGCCTTGATTCTCATCTATTCAAAGAACGATCTTTCTTGCCATGGGAGAACCGATACAAAATCGTGCAAGGCATAGCCTCGGCATTACTCTACCTCCATGAAGAATGGGAACAATGCGTTATACACCGGGATATAAAGTCCAGCAATATCATGCTTGATTCTGATTTTAATGCCAAAATAGGAGACTTCGGTTTGGCTAGGCTGGTTGACCATACCAAAGGGTTACAAACAACGGTTCTGGCTGGAACCATGGGTTATATGGCTCCTGAATGTGTTTACACGGGTAAGGCTAGCAAGGAATCGGATGTCTATAGCTTTGGAGTTGTTCTATTAGAAATAACTTGTGGAAGAGAAGTCATCAAGCCAAGGGCCGAGGAAGGCCAAGTCAGGCTTGTGGACTGGGTTTGGGAGCTATATGGAACCGAGAGGCTACTTGATGCGGCAGATCCAAAACTTGGTATCGATTTCGATGGGAGGCAACTGGAGTGCTTGATGGTTGTAGGGCTGTGGTGTGCTCATCCGGACTACACTGCCCGTCCTTCCATAAGAGAAGCATCAAACGTTCTCAACTTTAACACTTCAGCACCTATTCTCCCATCAAAATTGCCAGTCCCTACATACCTGGGGCCTCTATCCACATTCTCTACGGTATCGATTCCTTTGTCTCATGCCACCTCGACTAGCGGCATTGAATGCTCCACATTTACTACCTCTTCTGTATCTTATTCAGCTTCCCCTGCATTGCTCCGAAATACAGTATGAGTTCCTACTTTCGGTATATGTTTTCCTCGAAATTTTATTTTGGATATTATTTGCTCCACATTTACTACCTCTTCTGTATCTTATTAAGTAAGGTAGTATGTATCTTCTTTGATGGTTTTATTATCTGTTATCAATATAATTATTGGTAAGTTATCAAAGAGTTGTTGGAAAAACCGGTGACTAGTGATTTTTTTTTTTTTGCCATTAATTATCAGAGAAACATCTAATTATATGGCTTAGCTCGAGATAAACATCCTTTAAGTAGTGATTAGGGCAATAAAAATTTATTGAAGGTTGAACATAGGTCATGTTTAGATGCTCAACTGACAAATAGCCCGTCACAACTGATGGCGGTAATTGCGGACGTGGAAACTTAGCTTAGGGAGCGAGATAAAGGAATTACATTACTCTAGACTCGAGGTTCAGGATACTAAAACTTAACATAAACTATCATAAACCATATTCTGCGCATGCAAAGAGATTCGCATTGATGACCAGCGGATAGATTCACGGCGGCTCTTGCCAGCCTCCCGGTGGGTCCGTCGTTGGGCGGCTGAGAACAACGGGTGTAAAGATGGCTTCCAAATGGTTGCGAGGGTCAGGGTCCTTTGCGCGTCGCGATTGTAATAAGAGACTCAACTGGCAGCCCACTGTGTACTCTGGCAATTGGCCGTTGTTTTTGACCAAACAAGAAAAGCCTAATATAAAGAAAGAAGGGGGTCCGGTAAACGGAACACGTGTTTTCCTTTGCATCGTATAATATTGCTAATAATAACCAATAATCGGTCGTACTTTTCAAAATTGGCAGTCATCTTCCGTTTAGCACCGTGCGTAAGCAGTGACTCGCTTTGATATTAGACCAATGCTAAACTTCTTAAACATGATTTACAAAATTGACACATGAGTGGTGCCCTGGACTATGGATAGCTCTTTACACATTTACCATTCATTAAAATTTTGTCAATGAGAACCGTTAAAAATCTACCTATATGGATGACTAGGAAGCAAACGGTGTTGACATGACACTCATATAGCTTAAGTGAAATAAAAACAACGTTTTGGCTGATAAATGTCTAACGAAACTTTGATAAATCATAAATGTGTCACATAGGTGCAAGTTTTGAGTTTTTTTATGTTACAATAAAAAGTTTAAGGTAAATGTGTCACAATAAGTATAGTTTATGATTTTTGATATTACAAGAAAATTTCAGGATAAATGCATCACACATAATTTGTAGTTTTTTATGACTTTTTTCCTTTTATACAACCGTGTTCTCTCTCTTTTTCCTAGTCTAAAGTCTAGTCGTCAGGGAACCTCTGTGGACCATCTCATTTTCGTGTACATTGAACCGTCCCAAAATTGATCGCAAGTTGCTCAGGAACCAAAAGCCTAGGTCATTAGGATCCACCACGTTCACCTATATATGGTTCACTGTTGAATCATGCTGGAATTAGGAGGATAGTATGATAAAATCTTAGTTTGTCCAAAGGAGATTGTGCCTATCAGTAGGTCTTCGAAGACAAAAACCGAATAAGTTGGACTGCTCGGTCAGAATTAGTAGTCCAGCCGGGGGATAAAGCATTTGTTCTATATCGGAACATGTAGGAATATCGTGGAGGCCTCTACAGCATGTTGCTATCCAACCTAACCGAAGGAGACGGGCATGATAATTCTAGAACAAGTTGTAATTTTGATGAGCTTTCCGAGTCACCTGAATCTTCATCCCTATCAAAGGGGTCACGTATATGATATTCGGAGCTTCTCTTTTCATGGCCAGTTCGTGACCTATCCGACGGTCCAACAATCAGGAAATTTCTCTGTTCTAGTTCTTTTGTATTTCTAATTTGTTCGTGTGAACGGACTAAATCTCTCGTTGTTTTGTCGGAATCTAGTTTCTGAGAGCGTTTATGGAATTCCTTGGAAGCGTGACGTGATTTGCGGTTGGGTAAAGTCTAGGTTTTTCCCTTGTTTGGATTTCACACTCGACATTGTATTGCTTATATATCCTTTGTCTTGAACAATTTCCACTTTGCGCATTGAAACCCTGGTATCGCACTCCGTTTCAGCATCGATTTAGGCCCAAAACGGGGCTGAATACACACTGCACAAACCGCTCCATGGTCTGACAATGGGCATTCAGCCCACTGTTGGTCTTTTTAGAGCTTACCTGCGTCAATTTTCAATATTCCATCGCCCCAAAGCTCATTCTAACATCCAATGACATATCATTCATTCATTTAGACTCCGTTTATTTCACGAAAAATATTTTTTGAGAAAAGATTTTACTCATTATCTGGTGTTTGAATACTTAGGAAAATGAGTTAAAGGACAATGTTTTTTGGATCAACGGAAAATCTATACTTAATTTAGGAAAATGATTTTCTCTTTAAAAAATTGGAAACCATTTTTCAAAATATGACTAGATATTGGTTCTTAGATCAAAACTTTACGCTTGGGTATGGGAACCCTAATGCTCATTCCTAGGGCCTCGGCATCCAACATCGAGTGCTAGGGCTTGGGTCCATTAAGGCCGGGTTCGTGACCCTAGTGCCCATGCTTGGGTACTCGCGCCTAGCGCTCGGTCCATCAAGGCCAAACTTCCCGGTGCTAGTACCCTAGTCTCTAGTGGTCCATCGAGGCTAAGCCCTAGGCCCTAGCACCAGGGCTGGGTCCATAGAGGCCAAGCACAAGGACCCTAGTACCTGTGCCTAGCTCCCCCACGCTGAAGCTCAAGTCCATCAAGGCCAACCCTAGAAACTCGATGCTTATGCTTGGGAACCCTAGCACCCATGCCTAGGTCCATCAAGGCCATGCTTAGGACCCTAGTGGCTAGCCTCAAGTCCATCAAGGCTAACCCTAGACCTTGGACCTTAGTGCCCATGCCCAGATCCCCATGTCCAAGCTTGGGTCCAACAAGATTGAGGCCTGAGACTTCGGTGTCCATGCCAAGATCCATTAAGGCCATCACACTCATCTATAATGGAGGAAATTGGTCGAAGCTCGCTTTGACCTTCGCATTTCTAATTGACCATCCTGAAAACTTGGGGGAGGTCATCACACTTGTCTATAAAAATGATGAAGTGGATCATAGCTCCCAAAGACAATGTGGTTAGGGAGCGGAAAAGCATCCAAGCACAGAGTTCCAACCATAGTTTTCCTCATGTGGTACCCAGTTTGCTAACCATTCTTGAAGAGGAGATCATCATTAGCCAACAAATGAGGATGTGCCTTGGAAAGAGGGTCGAGGCATGTTGGCCTTTGGTTTGAGGTCAATTGGAGAAGATTTGAGTTGAAATTGTAGGGGAAATGTTCAAATTCGTAGCTATGGGGGGCAGCAACCTTTTGGACACCTTGGGAGGCTTGTTGGAGAAGTTTGTGAAGGAAAAATGGGCTGAGGATCAGCCATGGACTTTGGGGGTCATCCAATGATGATTTGGGATATTTTAGGGAGACTTATGAGGCATTTGAGCCCCCTCTAGCTGCAGCCATCCCTCTTCTTCTTCTTCACTCTTAGTTCCTCCATTGTTGATGTTTGTGAGCTCAAGAACCAGAGAGAGATCAGCAGCCTTGCTGTCGACCGCCCAAGCTCCCTTGCACGTCGTCCGAGGCGTCGCCTGAGTTGCCGTCGAAGCTGCACGCCCGCAAGCGCCCATCCGCCCGTCCCCTTTGTCCTGAGCTTTCGTCCGATGAAGCCAGGCCCGCGTCGCAGCCGTGCCAGCCACCTCCGTCGCCGTTCTAGCCATCCGAAGCCCCACCGTCGACCCCTGCTCACGCTGCCGTCCCGCCATGGCCGTTTCCAGCCAAAGCCGCCCCTTCGACCGCCCCTTCCAACCCAGCATAGAAGCCGAAATCTCAGCCCATAGCTGAGACTTTGTGGCCCGTTTTAGGCTCCTTTCGGACCTCATTTGGCGTCGTTGTTGACCCAAGTGTCGCTCGCTGTCACGCTGCTGTCGCCGTGAACTCACCGACTCGCTAATTCGGTGAGTTTACTTGCTAAACTCGACTTATGTAGTTAATTATGCTTAGTAGGTAATTAGCTCAGCATATATACATAGTCATTCTGCATTTAGTTTCATATGGTATCAGAGTAGGGAGATTTTTCATTCAAATTCAAACATCCCCTTGCTTTACGTTGGCAGCTTAAGTTTTTGGCAATGACATATTTATGTGGGTGCATGTGTTTATCTTGACCTGTTTGCCTAATGGCAAAGCTACCGTTGAGATTTTCTTCATCTTCACTAACCGTATTTTGCCCATTCTAGGGTTTCATTAAGCGAGCTGCATCAGTCGGATCAACTATTTGGAAACCCAGTACGACCATCTAATCTTCTCCTTAGAAGATTAATGCGTCATCCATTTCCCTGAAACAATTTCTAGAGGTAATTCCTTTCACACTCATTTCAATGCGCTATACTGCCAAACAAAGATCAAATTGGATCAGCAGCTCAAATTCACAACCTAAAATATCAATTACTGACCAACATGATACCGAAAACAGAGGTTCGATTCCAAGTCCCTGGAAGAATGATGCTCTGAATATACTGGTCCAAATTAACCAAACGTTTCTAGGAATTGTTTGAGGAAGCATAGTGAATCAGCATGCAAAAGCTGCGGTTGAGGTAGAATTCTCGTTCTCTTGACCTCCTTTCAGTTTTACCTGAAGAGGGAAGCAAAAAGACTAGGAGGAGAGAGCACACAGAGTTCACCTGGACTCGTTCCCTTTATTATCAATTCCTGAACAAGCTGACATGACCATCACAAGATTACAAATGTTTTCTCAATGCCTCGCACTCGGCCATGAAAAGGCTTCACTGAGACACCGATGAAAGAGACTTCTTGGAAGAGGTCGAAGCCGGATCGTGCCTTATATTCATACACCGCCAGAGGACAAGAATCAGCGACACCGTTAATCCTAACACTGATGAAGCAACGGGTTGAACCGGTTTTAAAGCCTGGTTCTATTTTCTCCTCTTAAGAGCCTTGACGATGCACTTAGCTTTCGGTTTCCAACTACGGCGGGGATGCTCGCATTCTCGACTGATTTATTGGGCTTTTGTGCAATCGAATCCTCAGAGTTAATTGATTAATGATATTGAGTCCTTGAATCACCAACCTTTAAAAAAAAACAGATATCTTTGTTAAATTTGCTGCCTGGTGGAAAAAAACTTTTAGGAAAGCGTTTTTCCGATTTTTCGGCATTTGATTTCAGAAAGTCAACTAATCAAAGAAAATATTTTCTATCAATGAAATATTCAACAAAATTTCAGGAGAAAATCATTTTTAATCCTCTTTCTTTCACCCAAACCAAGCATCCTCTGTGCACTCATTTTAATTTTAATTTTATTTTTTCAAAAAATTGCATTTCTAATTTCTTTTTCTTTTTCCTTCATTTTCATCCAGCTGGCGGCTACACTGATTGAACATAGGCGAGAGACAAGCTCGTCCAAAGCTAGCAAGGCTCGAGCTCACTGGATCTAGCAAGATGGAGTCTCGCTCAAGGCTAGCGAGCTCGAGCTCACTAGACTTAGCAAGGGGGAGCCTCGCCCGAGGCTGGCTTGGCTTGACTTACCAAAATTTGGTGAGAGTCGACAAGGCTCAACCCTAGCCTGCGGCCAAGTCGGTGATCGACCGAAGAAAAGGAAAATGAAAAGAAAAAATAAACATAAAAGAAAAAAAAGAAGAAGAATATTTTGATTTTTTTTTCTAAAAAAATTCAAATTTTTCATACCAGATAACAAAAATATTTTTTAGTTCATTTTTAGATTTCAACTAAAAATATCCAAAAATATTGTCCTTTTCATAGAAAATAATTTCCTAGAAAACATTATGGCGCCTAAGTTAGAAGATTAGATTGAAAAACAAAATAATTTCGTAGATCTAATCATACATTTCACAAGAGTTAGGGAGATAAAAGCGTACTTAGTGAGTATAAACCTTGGAACGGAAGATTTTATCCAACAATCGCAACCCTCCAATATAATTTGGCGCTTGGACGGCACGAAGTTTCATAAATCTCGATTCTAATTAAGCCTTTCCAATCTATTTAAACATATTTCTCAAGTAAACAAATAATAAGGAGAAAACATTGGGGCAGACCCGAAAACCTTATCCGAACCGGAAAAACCCAATGGCGGGATGCCACGTCGGCGGCAAGGATCTTGACGTATCCAACGACGGGCTCTCCGAGGCCACAGAATGCTCATCTGGCTGTGACGCAGAATCTGCCACCAACCAAGTCTTGCTTATAACCCTTCAGGATTTGCAGCTAACTATTCTGTAAAGTCAAAATCATCAAACCCCAGACTCCAGAAAATCTGTAGCTTGATCTCTCTCTCTAGCACGACAATGGCGACAACAGTGATGACATCTCTCCCTCAGTTCAACGGCCTCAGACCCGCTGCTCCAGCGGCTCCTGTGCGAAGCCTGGTAGGGAGCCAGCCCCTCGAGAAACCATCATTGGGTTTTGCAGGCTGATGGATTCGCTGCTTGTGCATTGCCTTCGTTAGTTCATTTCTGCAACCAGATCTTGAGTTGGGTAAATCTGTGTTCATGCTGTTTTCAGGCTGCGGTCGTTCAGCCGATGAGGCGCAAGGGAAAGGGGGCGCTGGGCGCTCGCTGTGACTTCATCGGTTCGCCCACTAACTTGGTAAGCCCCACGTAAGCTTTGCTTTGCATTGCATCGCATTTCATCATGCAATGATGATGAACTCTTGCTTCTGAATTGGAGTTCTATACATTTTCGCCCGAGATTGGACTGAGTTCCGACCTGATTCGACCGTCGCTGGAGTTGTTCCGGGTCGTCGATTTGTTCGGAAACTTAGATTTTGGGGGACTGAAAATGGGGCGCATCATGTGTGTGTGTGCAGATCATGGTGACCACAACAACCCTGATGCTGTTTGCTGGGAGGTTCGGGTTGGCGCCGTCGGCGAACCGGAAGGCCACCGCCGGGCTGAAGCTGGAGGCGAGGGACTCGGGGCTGCAGACCGGCGACCCGGCCGGCTTCACTCTTGCCGACACCTTGGCTTGCGGCACCGTCGGCCACATCATCGGTGTTGGGGTTGTTCTTGGCCTCAAGAACATAGGTGCTCTGTAAACAAAAAAATAAGGCAAAATGTTAAGGAAGAAATTCCCCCTAGTTTTTGATTCGTTTCGTGAATCTCCTGTCCATACTTTTATTCTCTCCTACTAATATCAAATTAAAATTTTCCCGAATCGCCCTTCGTCAGTAAATTTTCTTTTGCCATAAACAAATGGTTATATAATTACTGCAGACATTTCATACATTTCTGAAAATGGCATTTTACGAATGATCAATGTCGCTTAGAATAACTATGAAAATGGTGTATAATTGATCTCCCAAGTACGAAAAAACAATTTAGCAATCAATTTAGTTGATTAATTTCGTAAAATATTTCATAAAAAGCGATAGCAAAAACATTAAAAAGTCATTAAATATTTCGAAACGTATGACATAAGACGGAAACCCACAATTCCAACTGAGATTTCATCAAATAATTAAGGAAATTGTAATATTGAAAAGAAGAAAAAAAAATCCTCATAAAAATAGAAAGCACGCCCGGTGGGACTCGAACCCACAATCGTCTGATTAGAAGTCAGACGCCTTATCCATTAGGCCACGGGCGCTCATTTGCACGAGTGTTCGAAATTTACGTTTAAATAGTATTGGAGCAAATTAGAGAGTGCACCTTTTTTTTTTCTTTCAGAATAGTTGAGTTCTTTTATAGTACATCGCAGAGGAATAGCTTCTAGTTTTGGGATAACTATCTAAAATGTCCAAGCGCAGTGTCGTTTATGAAACTTTAATTTACTTAATACGATATCTAAACTTTAATTCAATGTAGAATATTATTTTTAAACTTCTAATTTATTCAATATAACCTCTGAACTTTTCATTAATGTTCATTCTAGTCCCTAAATTATATGAAATATCCAATATTATCATTTCACTAATTCAAATTAATTGAATTTGCTAATTTGGCTTTCAATCGGGTAAGTTTGAATGATGGGCAAAAAATAATGTTACACATGGATTGTTCATGTAAAATATTCAAATTAAATCAAGATATAAAAACCCATGGTATCAAATGACATGGATAATTATTTTTCCAAATTGAAAAAGTTAAATAAATCAAAAGGATAATTCTATTCTGACCAAAAAAAGGATTGTTATATTCTAATTAGAGTTGAACATCTTACATGGAAAATCCACGTTTAATGTTTTCTTTTATCCACCATTCAAATTTACCCTATTGGAAGACAAATCAACAAATTAACGATAAATTTGGATATTTTCATATAATTTAAGGACTATATTGAATATGTACGAAAAGTTTAAGGACCATATCAAATAAATTAAAATATTACAGACAACATTACACATTGAGTTAGAATTTACAAATCATTTGTGTCATTTTTTCTTCAGTTTAATGTCCTATCCCTAGAGAACAAGAAAAGCTTCACGGAAAATTAAAATAAAAGAAACTTCCCTCAGCGTGGGCGAAGGAGTGAGTAAGAGGGAAAATCGCAAGACCAGAAAGTTCAAGCAACTATGAAGAGAGATACAATACACTCGTCCCGAGTTTATAATGGCCATTAAATTATGTTGATATTCGGACGAGATCCAATTTATTTCCTCGACTCTATGTGTATTCATTACATTTAAATAATGTAGTTTAAGGATGGTACTTGCATAGATTTGAAACTTAAGTTATCATGAACAATGCATAACATTTTAATGTAAAGGACTATGTAATTTTTTACACTTGCTTTTGTTGGGACGGCGTAGTAAGAAGCCCGATACCTCCATTCAAAATCTTAAACCAATGATTTATAAGCCAACAAATATATAATAATTGCTCTATACATTCGGGCATCCTTTTGCATTAGCTTCCTATGGGCTCACATTGCTTCATTACAATGCTCGATACTTTCATCTGGGAAAATCACCAAGAAGATTATACGTCCGAGCCCGTCAATATATCTAGTTGGATCTACATTTACTAAAAAACTTAAGTCAGTGAGTTATGAGCCAATTGGATACATTAATTGCTCTATACCATATCAATTCTCTAATATGAGATTTTTCTCACATAACTCATACGTGTGTTTAAACAGCTTTAATATTTTAACTGTATGTATAAGCTTATCTAAAGGGAATAGAAAATTTTATAAAAAACATCGTATATTAAAACTAGCCATTGTTCAATTCGTGCATGGTGCGGATTTTTTCATAATAGAGGAAGCAAAATCGAGCCTTTCGTACCTATCAGCTGCAACAAGCACGCCAAGTTCATTTCAACTATTGTTATGGCAAAATTCTTGAGTAATAGACTTGCACGTGGGCTTAATACATGTGAATCCTTGAAGTTGGTGAATTCGACATAGGATTCACCGGTTGGGACACATTGGACTCACATCATAAATGTTCGCCCCAAGATTCGGTAGACTCTTAAAATCCCCTGTTGTTTTAAATGAACTCATGGGAACTCTCATAGCTTACGAGTTTGAGCTTGAAAAAGAAGAGTACAACTCGAGGTAAAATGGATATTGCTTTTAATGCTCACCCTTTTGATGCAGATAATACAAAATCAAACCAACGATGAAAGTAGCCTTACTCACCAAAAGGTTCAAAGGCTACATGAGAAGAAGAAAGAAGTATGAAAGAATGAACGGAAAGAACTGAGCAAGAGTTCAAAAAGAAAATAAGAGTAAAAAAAAAAAAGAAAAGCAAAGAAATCACATTTTTCGAATGCAAAAAACATAGACATATAAAACCGAATTGTGTTCGGTTGAAGAAAAAGAAAGGAAAGATGGGCAAGAAGATGAAAACGCTGGAAATCTATACTTGGACTGATATAGATGTTAAGATGCACATATAAGTGAGTTTATTAAAGAACTCTTATATCACAGAATTGGTACGGTGTGAAGTAATTAATATATCATAATTGATCCATAACTTATTGGCTTAAGTTTTTGAGTGAAAGTGAGTTCGATTGGATATATTGATAGGTATGGACTTGAACTCCCTCTTGGAAAATTTCCCCAGGTGAAGGTATCAGGTTTCGCTGCACATTCCCAACAATTGATATCAGAGCCGATGATTGCAGTTTTCCGGGCAAGTGGGTGTTGTGATATAGCAATGCAAGCCCATAAGGCTGACGTTGGGCTAGAAGGAAACCTGAATTAAGGGGAAGTAGACTTAACACTGAACTCACACGTGAGAGGGAGATTGTTAAGATGCACGTATAAGTGAGTTGTGTTAAAGAAATCCCACATCAGAAAATCGGTATGGTATGAAATAGTTAATATATCATAGTTGGCTCATAATTTATTGGCTTAAGTTTTTTAGTGAACGTGGATCCAACTATTGACAGGCTCTGACTTGAACTCCCTCTTGGAAATCTCCTCAGGTGAAGATATTGGGTTTTTATTGCGTACTCCCAACAATATGAGAGTCCAACATCAGTGGTGATGATATAGAGATAAGTTAACCTTTTTTTGATTCTTCAGCTAGAATTAGAAGATGATAAGGTAGAACCATCTGAACTTACATATGATGAAATGTATGGCATGCTTAAAGAAATGTTTAAAGTCTGAGCTTAAAGTGAAATTTCTTCGTTAAAAGAACAAGAATTTTCAAGGGAAAAAAAAAGATACCAAACTGATGAAGTTGAGTCTACCAAAATAGAATGCTTTTATAAAAAGGAAGGCATACGAATTTTCAAATGTTTGTTTGGCAGAAAACTCAATAATATAGGAAATTATTTTTCGGTAAAATCTTTTCCAGAAAAACTATTGGTTTTCCTTACGGTGTACTTTAGCCATGGATGTTTGAGACAAATGTTGGTAGATTCATCAAAATTCGTGACTCAAACTAGTTGATGGTGGATTGTCGATGTTTGGAGGAATGCATAAAGAGAAGACAATCTGCAGCCCGGCATAAGACGGGGAAAATAGCCCTTACGTGAGGAGAACTGTCAGCATCCTCTAGACTTAAAAGGTTGTAATCTTTTAATGAATTTCTGATACCACGAGACGGTACGAGAAATCAATCGAGAGAAGAGGTTGCGTTCCAACCAATGATCTAAAGCTCAAAAACTTCATAAAGAAAAATCTCAGGTTGCAGGCAGATTATGCCTGTCCACGAATATGTCCAAATGATCACAATGGACACCGAAAGAGAGTAGCCCGTCGTTAGCGTTTGTTAATTAGCATGATTGTAAGTCCAAGGAAGAAGCCAAAAACGTAAGACACGTAGAAAACTAAAACCTAATCAATTATGCAAAGATTTCTCCATCACGTCCTCGTCTGCTTCAGCACTGTGAGAGGTTTGCCTACGCAAGCAGTGGGTGGGGCATGCATTGACGCCAGGTGTTCTGGTCTGTCTCGGACTTCCTTCGCTCCATTTCCTTAGAAACTAGCACAAACTCCCAATGTTTCCTTTATTTTTTTTCTTTCCTAGGTGACGATTCATCTGCCTCAAAGGTCTTCTTCACACACTCACTATCTATGTATATAATTCACGAGCCATTTCAACAAGAAGCAGCTCAAGAGTGTTGCAGGTTGTCCTCTCTCTCTCTCTCTCTCTCTGGAGTTTATATGTTCTTTTCTTGTTTCCAATTTTGTTTGAGGCGATTGCTTGGTATTATGTTTGAAAAAAATGGGAGTTCTAATTTCTTTTGGGTCATAGCTCAAAGCATGGTTTTGGTGATCGTGGACTTGTTAAAGCTCAAGTCGAGGAAATTTCACTGGGGTTTTAGTTAGGAACAACGGGCAATGGACTGTGACTTTGCTTGCATTGCGCTCTTTAATCTACATAAACCAAGTGACTTCTTGTGATTTTGCCATAATGGGTTTTCTTGCTTAATTTATTTCAACTCCAAATCCCCTACAGTATTCTTGAGGGATGTTTCTGAACATGTTCATTAATTCAGGGGAAGTTTTTGCCTAACGAGACTTCTGAGTGAATCTGACTGAGGCAATTGTGATGGACTCTTGCTGTTGTAGGAAAGGATTTATTTTCATTGGAAAGCAAAGAAGAAATCACTCGATGAACTATAAGCATATACCTTACTTGATCAACTAAATGGGTTTCAAGCCATTGGATTGGTATTGCCGGCCGGAGGAGAATGGGATTTGGGCAAGGACTGTGGACAGCACTTTTGGTGCGTACACACCTTGTGCCATTGATTCCTTGGTCATTTCCATAACCCATTTGGTTCTTCTGGGCCTCTGCTGCTACCGAATTTTGTTGATCAAGAGGACTTCGAAAGTCCCAAGATACTGTTTGAGATCGAAATGCTACAACTATCTGTTGGGATTGCTTTCTTTTTACTGTGCTGCTGTGTCTCTGCTGAGGTTGGTGATGGGCTTTTCGGTTTTCAATCTGGATGGTCAGACTAGCTTCCTTCCATATGAGGTAGGAATCTTACGGTATATGAGAACCTAGCTTCAATTCAAGTAATATTTCTTTGTTTGATGAACAACCTTGATACAGTTGTTATTTTATTTAATGTGTGACCATGCGCATCAACAGAGTTTAATATTGTAAGACCTATTAACAAGCTTACATTTGGTAGCTTGTTGCCCAACCTTTACATATAAGAAAGCATTAGATTGAAATAGTTCACTAGCACATTGACTCTCCTTTCTTTTTATCTGTTTCTACTGCTTTCTTTTTGAAGAAGCTTGGTACCAGTAAATCCTCATGGGATTGCAGCATTCCTCGCCGCTGCTACATTCTGTGTGATGTTGAAATTAGTCTTTTGATTAAGTGATAAACTAAATGGAAACATCCTTATTTGCACGTGAGTTTTTCCAACTTCTGTTGATCCCAAGTTCAACCCTCTGAGGAAGCAAATCGGCGTCCGCTTATGGTTAAATTTTAAATTCTACATCTGCATGTCTGCTTCTGCTGATACCACAAATTTCAATGCCATTTGCCAAATTATGTCTGACCATAATAGCTTGCAATCTGTGTCATGCTGTAAGTCTTCAGAACATCAGCCTGTAACAATCTCAAATGATGCTGTTTAACATTGATGAGCAAACTACGAGTCTGATTCGCCTTGTAATGACACCTTCCTTTTTCTTCGGCAGATGGTTTCACTAACCATAGAGACTCTTGTGTGGTGCTGCATGTTAGTTATGATTGGCCAGGAAATGCATGTCTACATCCGGGAGTTCAGGTGGTACGTGCGGTTTGGACTCATATATGTTCTAGTGGGGGAAGCTGTGATGCTTAATCTCATCCTCTCGATGAGAGACCACTATCAGCATCATAGGTTAGTTTTTATCCATCGGCAGACATTTGGCATTGCTGTTCAGACTTCAGAATATGTGCAACTCATGTTCTGCTATACATATACTTGAATGCAAGTAGAGAACTACAGTGATGTTATTGAATGCTTCCCCCCCCCCCCCTCCTTCTCTCTCCCCCAAACTATAGAATTAACTTATCTATTGTTGAAATAGTCTAGAGCACGCAATTTTTCACCTTGGTGGCTACGCTGCTTTACTAAATATTATGTAATTGCTAAATCATCTCAAAGGAATTTGCAAGATTTTCCCGTTCATGTCTCGCAATATATTTAGATTGCTTCCTTAAACTGGTGCATGTGACTAGTAGTACTATTTCATATTTGATAGCTTTCATACTGTAAAGCATGTCTCTGTTGAGTGGTCCTAGTTAAGGTGACACTCTGATTTCCCTTTGGAAATGGGAAACTAATTTTGATTGGTCAAAGATGATAGCCTATTGTAGGTTTAATTGCCTTACTACTAGAATTGAAAATCTTCCTTGGGGACTTAAAAACCTTTTGTAACCGGGTTTTTCTGTTATATTGCATCAAATTGTTTTAGAGTTTAAGATTCAATTTCAGCATGTTCCAGGGATGACCAATATCTCTCTTCTTTTGCTCCTGCAGGTCTGCACTTTATCTGTATATCAGCACGGTCTTTTGCCAGGTTACTTCTCTTTCAATGAACTCTTAATCACTTTCCTAGCTTTTTGACCAAACAGCTTCTGCTGGGATTAATCAATTAACAGATTTGATATGAAGAGCGGCAATTATTGAGATTTCTTTTTGTCAATGGTCACTATTGTTGGTAAAAGAGAGAACAGAATTTTATTAGATTAAAAGAAGTATTTATAGGCTCAGGGTTAAGCTTTGTACAATTAGACAAATAACTCCAACTTGCTAACACTATAGAATAATAGTTTATAAACCCGACACTCCCCCTTCAAGTTGGGGCATACATATCAAAAAGGCTTAACTTGTGGCAAATGCTTGAAACTCGTCTATGTCAAAAAGGCTTGGTGAAAATGTCTGCTAGCTGCTCCTCAGAACTGTGTGTGCACCAACCGTATATTACCACGATTCACCTTTTCCCAAACAAAATGACAATCCACTTGTATGCTTTGTTCGCTCAGGAAACACTGGATTGCTAGCAATGTGAATTGCAGACTGATTATGACAATGAAGAGTAGATGATTCAGTCATAGGCAGTCCAATCTTAGCCAGCAACATATGAACCCATTGAAGTTCACTTGTAACATTAGCCATAGCATGATACTCAGCCTCCGCATTAGATCGAAAAACAACAGATTATTTCTTACTTTTCCATGACAAAAGATTACCACCAAGAAAGACACAATATCTAGAAGTAGACCGACGATCCATAGGGCAACTGGCCCAATCTACATCGGAATATGTTGTCACCTCCAAAGACTTAAGATCAGAATAACCAGCTAAATGAAGATGACTCCGATTATGGAACATGAGTCCTTGACCAGGAGCTCCCTTCAAATAGCGAACAATCTAAAGGACAGCTTGCTAGTGAGTAGTACAGGGAGAGTTCACGAATTGACTCACTATGCTAACAACAAAGTAAATATCTAGATGAGAAATAGTGAGATAATTTACCTTGCCTATTGACCGACGATACTTCTCGGGACCCTGAAGAAGCTCTCCATGTTCATTATCTAGCCTCACCCTAGGGTTCATAGGTGGCTCACTAGGCCTAGCATCATGCAAGCCCACCTCCTTAGGAAGATCAAGAGTGTACTTTTGTTGAGAGAGAGCAATACTGCCATCGGTATAGGCTTTTGTTGAGAGAGAGCAATACTGCCATCGGTATAGGCAACCTCTATGCTAAGAAAATATCGAAGACGACCCAAGTCTTTGTGTTAAACTCCTTCTGTAGAAAGTGCTTGAGCTGTTGTATACCTTCAACATCATTTCCAGTAACAATAATAATATCATTAACATAAACAAGAAGAATAACACACCCCTTTGAAGATGACATACTAAACACGGAGTGATCTGCATCAATGGATGCCAAAAGTAATAATTGCATCACTAAAGTGGCCAAACCAAGCATGAGGGGATTGCTTAAGTCCTAGTAAAAGAGAGAATAGAATTTCATTGAGATTAAAAGAAGTATTGATAGGCTTAGGTTTAAGTCTTGTACAATTACATAAATAAACACAACTTGCTAACGCTACAGAATAATAGGTTATAAACCTGATAGTCACCTTGATCTAAATAATCCTGCCTAAATCTTCTTATTTTCTGTGGTTCTTTTGATGTAGGTTCTATTTGGGATTCTTCTTTTAGTCTATGTTCCGACCCTGGACCCTTATCCAGGGTACACAATGATCCAATCCGAGCCTCTGGATAGTGTTGAATATGAGGCTCTTCCGGGAGAGGAGCAAGTTTGTCCTGAAAGACGTGTCGACATATTTTCCAGTAAGTGATATGCGAACTCCATTTGTTTCTAGCCAACTATACAACTTGGTTTCCATTAGACTAGACCAGCTGAACTGGTCTTATGCATTCACATGTCAAAGAACTCTCTGTCATTCTTCATTAAGAACTGATAATGAACTAATAATTTGACATTGCAGATTCTGTCTGCTTAACATGTCCAATTTGCTTGTGTTTTGCTTGCTTTCTGATAATGGCATTTGTTGGTTCCCTGTTTGCGTTTATCTCTTCTCCCTGAGGCAAAATATAATTGCTTTGCTTGAAAATAAAAGTGAAATGAGACCTTTCTTTGGGAGACTAGTGAATAAATTTTTTTAGTGTTTTATTGATTAGCGGCATATGGTTGTATTGTTAATGACAATCTCTCTCTCTCTCTCTCTCTCTCTCTCTCTCACAGGGATATACTTTGGGTGGATGAATCCACTTATGCAGCTAGGCTACAAAAGACCAATTACCGAAAAGGATGTTTGGAGGTTAGACTCTTGGGATCAGACTGAGACACTGATTAAAAGGTTTGATTTCTTTAGCAGTATTCCCACTTTTTGTGTATCCAGATACAATTCTAAAGCATTGCAATTATATCTTATTTTGCAGATTCCAGAAATGCTGGGCCAAAGAGTCTCAAAGGCCCAAACCGTGGCTTTTAAGAGCTTTGAACAACAGCCTAGGGGGAAGGTAGTCTCATTTCCTATTCTTCATTCCAATTTTAATTTAACAGTGCACTAACATTTGTATCATTGTTTGACTGTTCCCCTTCTCATTTCATTTGTTTGCTTTGCTTCTTCAGGTTTTGGTTGGGAGGCTTCTTTAAGGTATCATACTTACCCTTCATGGTCTAATTTAATGCCAGACTTATCCCATAATGTTCAGATTCCTCAGATGCGTTCAATGGGTGCTCAATCATATGTTATAACTCCTTTCCTAGTAGAATGATGATGGCCAAATTATGCATGCCCCTTACGTAATAACTTCTGTTGAGCATAACAATAAAAGCTGATGAATCTGAAAGGAAAAAAAGCAATATCTAAAGGACTGAAGTCTCCAAAGCTTTGTCTCGCGATTGAGCTTGAAGAATCGCTATGACAATGATCCTTCAAGAGCATACCGTTTGCTACAATGTGCAATGCTCATTTGAAGCTTAGTGACTCCTTTCATGAATAACTACAGATTGGGGCTGATCTTTCCCAGTTTGCAGGGCCCACATTGCTGAACAACCTCCTCCAAGTAAGTTGTTGCATGTGTGAGTCTCCCTCTTAGATGAATGTGTAGGCATCAATTTTTAAATCAATGCTGGACTCTGATTTTAAGATTTTGATGAAATCCCAGAATTGTGAGTTTTTATCTCCTAGAAATATGTGCTTCGTTATGGAAAATTGTTTCCACAGAACCTTGCTCCTCAAATGATTAGAACAATGTTCAACAGACAATCTTTTGGATGACAAACTTGAAGGGCTATTCATAGGGGGCAGACCCCGGCAGAGAGTTAACATGGTTTTCTTAGGGTAAAATGTCATCTTCTCATAATTATTTCGGTGTGCTCCCTGTGTCGTCGTGACAGAGAAGCTGCTCCAATATACAAAGGACAACAAATGAACAACAATGGCATAATGACTATAGGGACGATGATTGATTCAATAAGAATCTTATCTGTTCTTTTTTCTGGGTATATTATCTTGAAGTCTCAATTGCCTCGCCTTTCATGGCGAAAAATATTCTGCACATAGAATGACCCTTTATTTTAGTATTTCATTCAGCATCATGGTGTGTTCAATTAGATGCAGGTTACATTTCCTGGAATGGATTTTTTTTTTTTTTTACCCCTGATGTATCTTTTTTGCAACATGCAGTCAATGCAAAGAGGGGACCCCGTATGGATTGGTTACGTCTATTCCTTTTTTATTCTTGTTGGATTGGTATGACCCTTTCTTTGTTTTGAGCCGAGGTTTGGATTTATGATAGGAGACAGATTCCTTTCCTACTAGTTTGCACACTGTTAAGTTTTTATAGTGCAGTATGTCAAATAAATATTGTTATCACATTTGTAAATGGTAAATCAGTTTATTGCATTAGCCTATATTGTTTGCATCACTTATATATGTCAATGCCTCTTGCTTTTGAATCTTATTCCATAATCACGTCCTTTCATCCATAAGATACGTGGAAATTGCTGTTTCTAAATATTTTATTCACTTCTGATTGGACTTTGTTCAGTTGTTTGGTGTGCTTTGTGAAGCCCAGTACCTTCAGAATTCATTTCGGACGGGATTTAGGCTGAGGTCAACTTTGGTAAAACCTCTATCAGATGTGTGCAAATCCTCAGTATCAGATATTTTTTGTCTAGGTCGTTCTACGTCATTAATCATATTAGAGCAATTAAATAGCTTATTCAACTTTATTGGTAGGTGGCGGCCATTTTCCGAAAATCCTTACGACTCACTCACGAGGGACGCAACAAGTTCCAATCTGGAAAGATAACAAACATGATAACAACAGATGTTAACACAATTCAGGTGAGATTCTCAACTCAGACGTGAGTATGACATTGGTACCATAATTCTCTTATTGCTGCAACATGATTTAGTTAAGTCAATGATGACATCTTCCTTCATTCAGAAATCATATGCAAAAGCAAATTTTTTGAACTAGATCTGATGTGATACCTACCATTGTTCAGCAAACATGCCAACAACTGCACAACTTATGGTCGGCACCATTTCGTATTGTCATTGCCATGGTTCTTCTGTACCAGCAATTAGGTGTTGCATCATTGCTTGGAACTCTCATGCTTGTCCTCCTGATCCCATTGCAAGTAAGCTTGTGCTCTCTTTCCCTTGAGAGTTTGTCCTCTTTATAACATTTGTAATACCCATCTCTTCCATGATTACTGTAACCATATAGCAAGTTAAGTTAAAGCATATACATGATAGAATTTGTGCTGACTTGGAGTTCCCACTTCTCCTTTAATTTTATTGAAGGGCATTCTGATCTAGGTTCTAAGTAGAGATTGTTTATCCTCTGAAACTCCTGTGTAGTATCAGTTGTATCAGGAGGAGTATTGCTGAAACAGCAACATCATGTAGGTGGGCCACTCTGTGCTACAACGCATGCTCTAGGAAAGCCTAATCTGGTTGCTTGAGATATGAATGCCATTATGACCAATGAAAAATGGTCTAACAAGTACAGAGTTCCCTGAGTTAAAATTAGTAATCTCTGCCTACTCTACTTATTGCTTGTCAACAAATTTCCAGACTCTCAATCTCTACGTTATTCAACATGTAATTAGCTGCAAGAGGTTTTCCGCGCGACATCATTGCTCTCAACTCATAGATTATCATTTATATCATGATTAATCCCCTTTCTGTCAATCGTCTTACATGTTCTTGTCCTTTTCATTGTGAATTAGATTGTCATAATCAGAAAAACACAAAAACTGGCCAAGGAAGGGCTGCAGCGGACTGACAAGAGAGTCAGCCTCATGAATGAAATTTTGGCAGCAATGGACACTGTGAAGTATGTTAAACAAGCAGGAAGCCCGGCATACATTCTATGGCTACGTTAATTTTATAATGACTCAAATAAATTGGAAAATATTTTGCAGATGTTATGCATGGGAAAAGAGTTTTCAAGATAAAGTTCAAGAAATACGAAATGATGAACTTTCATGGTTCCGTAGAGCGCAACTACTATCTGCGGTATGGATTCTTTTAAAATTAAGATCATCTTACACCTTCTGATCGTCAAATTATCATCTGCTTTGACAGTTAAAAAATTGTTGCTTTCCCCAATATCCATATCTGTGTCAGGATAAATGTATATGTATGCATGCACACATGCATAACACATATGCACATCCACACCCCCACATGCGCATGTTCGCATCACAGAGAGAGAGAGAGAGAGAGAGAGATTAAAGAATCTCAGTAGTAGGATATTGCTTTTGTCTAATTGTGAATACACTATTTATGGAACGACCTGTCTTGGCTTTCGGTCCTCGGTAAACTTATCATACAGACTGAAAGCAGTTGAAATACTTTCACAGGAACTTGTGTGCAAGCAATTCAAGTTCTCTAGTTCTTTTCATACATCATGAGTATAAGTTAGCGTAAAATCGAGAAATGTGATTGATTTACTTTGTCAAATTATCCATCTTGTCTTGGACTCTGTTCACTATTTTGTGTAAGCTGAGTAGACAGAGACTTATACTAGCTGTTTTTGTATCAGTAAATTCATTACCAAAAAGTGCGTGGAAAATAGTCTCCATTTGTTTCTCAAGTAGCAGTAGACAAATAAATTAGAACCCTATTTGTCAGGGGGGTGAAAGAGCTAGAGGACAAGACAATTTCTCCTTCCCTAATACTGGATGGTTTTTGCTTGTCTGAGAGTTTAATTTTGGTGGCAGTTCAACAACTTCGTAATGAACAGCATGCCCGTCATGGTAACAGTTGTCTCATTTGGGACATTCACTTTGCGTGGTGGGGATTTGACACCAGCGAGGGCGTTTACATCACTTTCTCTTTTTGCGGTGCTACGGTTTCCAATAAACATGCTCCCTAGCTTGATGTCTCAGGTTCTTCCATTTCATCCTTCCCCCATTTTTGTATCTCTATCCTTCAAATAGAACAGTCTATTAATCTATCCCATTGTCAACATCACCATGTGCAGTTATTATGTGGATAGTGGATCTATCATATTGTTTTGCTTTTAATTGAGTACCTTGGATATGTTCTTTGTGATACCCTCACTCAGTTTAAGTATCAACTCATCTTGCTTTAGCGAAGAGGAAAATGATTGACAAAATCAAACTGGTAGAAAAATAAAGAAAGAATATCAGATGTGAACTGCATCAGATTTTCTTACTTATGTGTTTGATTATTTGAGTTAAACAATAAAGTGTGCGAAAAGTGGACAATCATTTTCCACATACTACATTTTTGTTTTTTTTTTTGTTTTGGTCATTCAGTACATACTACATTTTTGTTTAGCTAAACTATTTGTCTAGTTGTTGAAATAGCATAAACAATAGAAATTTAATTAGTCGAAGGTTAAACCCGTTATATCAAAGTGATGTTGTAATAACTAAATTTGTAACTTTATCTCGTCATTAAGTTGCTTCTACAATATTTGGAATGTGGGAGTTGGAGTTTCTGCTTTGTCCTCATTATCATTTTTTACCCTTGCTTTTCTCAAAACTGATGCATATTCTCCATATTAGAGCCAGCAACTTAATTTTAACAGTGTATGCAAACATTTTTTAAGTTTCCATTCTTACCTTTGTTTCCCAGGTTGTTATTGCACATGTTTCCCTGCAACGTTTGGAGGAATTATTTTTAACAGAAGAGAGAGTTTTAGTTCCAAATCCATTGATTGAGACAGGACAGCCAGCTATTTCAATCAAGGGTGGGCACTTCTCATGGGACTCAAAGGTAAAATAACCATATGCCTCAATTTGTCTGGCAAAATCACTTAGCTTTTCCCTTTACGATGTGAATAAACTGTTGACTATAGTATGTATGAATTATCTAGGTTTTAGGGACCGTAACACCATCGGTAGTGCATTTATAAGCAATAATTATCACTGCTGTGATATGAAGGATGGGGGCATTTTAAAAAACTTTTATGAAGCCATAATTGATGCCACAATCAAAATTTGAAGCACACCTTCATCAAGCCACTAAACCATTTAGTAAAGTGAGTTGTGCTCTCACAGCTTCTAAAAAGGTGATTAATGCAGGGGAACCTGTGCTAATTTCTAATTGTAATTTTTTGGGCTAAATTCATCTTGCTAAATGTCCGTGGAGCCAAATAACTGAACTCAAAACTCAGAGAACATAATTTCTCTGGGTGAATGCATCTCTTTTGCCTTCATTTTGAAGGTTCAAATTAATGTAACTATGTCATTCTAACTGATATTCAATGATTCAGGATAACTAAATGGTCATTTGCGGTGGTTCCCAGTCTTTTTGTTGCAATGTCTTATTTCAAGTGGAGGCTAAATTTTAAGCTAACTTCAGGCAGAAAAACCCACATTGTCGAACATCAATCTGGACATACCAGTTGGCAGCTTAGTTGCTATTGTTGGTGGTACTGGAGAAGGAAAGACATCTCTCATATCCGCAATGCTTGGGGAACTCCCTCCTATCTCTGATGCATGGGTTGCCTTACGAGGAACCGTTGCTTATGTTCCTCAAGTGTCATGGATTTTCAATGCCACCGTAAGTTGCACAGTGCTGGTTTTGTTTTTCTAGCGATGTTGCGCCCCTTATCATCATTTTATCTCTTGCCCTAATCTCCTAGTGTGTGATATTAGGTGCGTGACAACATATTATTTGGATCCGAATTTGAAGCAAAAAGGTATTGGAAGGCAGTCAGCATTACTGAACTGGAGCATGATCTCGATTTGCTTCCAGTTAAGTGGGACTCAGTTCTCTGCAAGATTCTCTTATTAACACGGGATGTGATGCGTTAATCATCTGTTTCATTTATTCTTCAGGGTCATGATCTTACTGAGATTGGCGAAAGAGGGGTGAATATAAGTGGAGGGCAAAAGCAGAGGGTTTCCATGGCCAGGGCTGTTTACTCGAATTCAGATGTTTACATATTTGATGACCCCTTTAGTGCTCTGGATGCTCATGTTGGTCGACAGGTATAAAATTCCTGACACAGAATATTAGTCGCTTCAGATTACCAAAGATGTAGTTATTGATGTTGTATGGCTTCAACAATTACTTGTATACTAGAAAAGTTTTTTATGCGAAGCACGGTCAAATGCTTCATTGGGATAATCGAAGCAACATCCTCTAATTTCGATACTCATAAGCAACATCTACAGTTAAACAAGATTAAGAGTGTTGATCCTACAGTCCTTCCCTTAAGATAAGTTGCTGCAACCAATCATGGGGTAGTCGAAGCAAAATCTGCTAATTTCAATACTCATCAGCAGTTTATGATTTGGGACTTCTTGGCTTTAATTTGGGTATATCTGTTATTGTCTTTGTTTCACCAGCTTCTTTCTTCTATTTTTAATAATATGGGGTATTATAACCTTTGTCTCGACTAAACTCCATGTCTGAAGTGAGCTTTACTTTAATATTCATAGATCTTCCATTCAGTAGCATTTCTTTTATGAATTTTCAGAAATGAGGCCATTTCATATATTAGCTTGTACTAACCTGCAGATGCCTGCAGGTGTTCAACAGCTGTATCAAGGAAGAGCTGCGAGAAAAGACCAGGGTTCTTGTCACCAACCAGCTACATTTTCTTCCTCAAGTGGATCGAATCATTTTGGTTCATGAAGGAATGGTCAAGGAGGAGGGGACTTTTGAGGAGCTCTCTAGAAGTGGGGTGCTGTTCCAGAAACTTATGGAGAATGCAGGAAAAATGGAGGAACAAAGAGAAGAGAATGAGGAGGGGGAAAAGAAAAATGTAGAGGAGAAAACATCCAGACCATCAACTAACAGCATTGTTAATGAATTGCCAAAAGATCAAGGTCATGGGAAGAAAGGTAAAGGAGGGAAGTCAGTACTTATTAAGCAAGAGGAAAGGGAAACAGGTGTCGTGAGTTGGAAAGTCCTGAACAGGTACTAAAATGCATGATATGAAGCTTCATCTTCTAACACTTGTTGTATAGACAGGTTATTTACGAAAAAAGGCTTAAAAATAAATGAGAAATTCATGACCTAAAATTTTTCTTGAATTCGACAACGGAAATAGGGTTCAAATAAGCCAATTAAATGATCTCAAACATACATATGACGTCTTGAACAAGAAGTTCAGGAAGGTCCACGTAGCACAACATTCCTTTCTCAGCTTCACTTGACATCACAAGGCTTCTATGTACCTTTTCCTGTGATGCTTTGGTTTCGTCCACATGATAACTATTTTTCATGCTTATCACTGAATGCTTACACACCAATGGTCCATGCTTGTGCTAATTCCTTTTAATTGAAACCCCAAACACTGTTTTATTTTCTAAAAATGATTTTTTGCCTCTAGTTTTATGAGGACTCATAAATTTGGACCATATTAATAGGATTACATGGCACTAATGCTACTTATGCATGACATGCATATGAACTGATTTTCTTTTTTGCTATACCAATTTTAAGGTACAAAGAGGCACTGGGAGGCCTATGGGTGGCGGCAGTACTCTTTATATGCTATATTTCAAGTGAAATTCTTCGAATCTCAAATAGCACATGGTTAAGTTTTTGGACAGATCAAAGCACCTCGGAGAACTACAGACCAGGATTCTTCATATTGATCTACGCACTCCTGTCCTTTGGACAGGTACCTCAAAATACAGTTATATCTCCAAATTAGATTCTCCAAGTTTACAATCTTTTAAGAAGCTTGTGCCCGAATAATTTCTCTCTTGATTATTGATGAAGTGGGAAAGCCACATTACCTCTCAGTCCTTGTGTTTTATTACAACTTTTTGTTTATAGTGCAGAAATAATGATGTAATTTTGAAGAAAATCCAAGTTACCATACCACGAAACAGACTATTTGCTAGCTTCTCTATATTTCTGTTTCAGAGTCTTTGGTTGATGTGGGTATATGTCAACTGAAGGGTACATCTTTCTAGCAACTTCCATGACGACTCCCATGTTTCTGTGAATCAGGTGACCATGACACTGATTAATGCTTATTGGGTGATTATTTCAAGTCTTCGTGCAGCAAAAAGATTGCATGATTCTATGCTCCAGTCTATATTAAGGGCTCCAATGCTTTTCTTTCACACCAACCCAATTGGAAGAGTAATCAACAGGTTTGCCAAGGATTTAGGCAGCATAGATCGCAATGTCGCCCAACTTGTAAATTTTTTTATGATCCAAGTCTGGCAGCTACTTTCGACTTTTGTGCTTATAGGAATTGTGAGCACAATCTCTCTTTGGGCCATAATGCCACTATTGATTTTGTTTTGTGCAGCCTATCTGTATTACCAGGTGAGCGCAATTTTGCCCAGGCCTCAATGTTTTCTCATACAGAGTGATATGTGCTATGCTTCTTACTGCAAAGATTGCAAGCCTCTTTCACTAAGTGGGGTTAGCTAGTTTTTACTGAACAAGCTGACGATTTCATGTTCTATTTGCCTTTTCTTGTTATGCTTGTGTCACCACACACCATCATTTAAATGTTTCATAGAGGAAATTTTGAGACACGATTTCCAAAATCCTTCTACAATCGTGAAAGAGTGACTAAGAGCACCAGGGGCTCGGACCTAAAATTTCTTATTGGGGTACGCTCAAAAGTGAAGTCAGTTAGTGGAGCCCGTTATCCTAGCCATCTTTTTGTCATTTTTCTTTTTTTTGGCAGAGGGGGCGGTATTCATCAAGGCTAACCGTACATCTTTTTAACTGATCTATGGCATTACATCTCTTGTTCCAATGCATGTTTTCTCCTCTACCTGTAGCCGATTTATTTGGAAGTTTGGATATAATTGTCTTTCTAAATGTTTGCCTTGTGGATGTTAACAGAATACATCTCGAGAAGTGAAACGGTTGGATTCAATCACCAGATCTCCAGTTTATGCACAATTTGGAGAAGCCATGAACGGCTTGTCAACAATACGTGCATATAAAGCATATGATAGGTTGGCCAACATAAACGCCAAGGCCATGGACGATAACATCAGATTCACCCTTGTCAATGTAGGTTCCAACCGTTGGCTCAATGTAAGGTTGGGGACTCTTGGAGGCATAATGATCTGGTTGACCACGACATTTGCGGTCATGCAGACCGGAACAGCGGAAAACAGAGCAGCATTTGCGTCAACCATGGGTCTCCTCCTCAGCTACACTCTGAATGTAACGAACAATCTGAACGCTGTTCTGAGACAAGCAAGCAATGCTGAGAATAGTCTAAATGCCGTAGAACGTGTGGGGGTGTACATAGAATTGCCTTCTGAGGCTCCGGCTATAATAGAGGGAAACCGTCCCCCTCCAGGCTGGCCTTCATCAGGATCCATTGAATTCGAAGATGTGGTCCTTCGTTACAGACCTGAACTTCCTCCTGTCTTGCATGGATTGTCCTTTTCAGTAGCGCCCTGTGAGAAACTGGGAATAGTCGGAAGAACTGGTGCCGGAAAATCTAGCATGATAAATGCTTTGTTCCGAATTGTCGAGCTGGAAAAAGGAAGAATCTTGATAGATGGGTGCAACAATTCCAAGATAGGACTGGAAGATTTGAGGAAAGTCATTAGCATTATACCGCAGTCACCAGTTCTCTTCTCAGGTAGGCACTATGAAATTCTTCATCTCCTGAAAATGTTTATTAAAATCACTTCTCTCTTTCCCACCCCATTTCCATCAACGTCTCTCATATTCCATAGGAAAATCTGCTAACGAAGTTCATGCTTTACCGTTTTCTCACTGGTTGATGTTGCTATGTCCTCAAACCAATTTATAGTTGAGAGTCTCTCTCACTTATTATATCCAATATTGGAGGTCCAGAGCTATTTACTCCTTGGTGCATTGGTTCACAAGAGCTACTTACAATCCATGCGATCCAACTCCTTACCCAGCTACTCTTAGACGGTTGCTTTCTTGTTGATATGAACAATCTGCTGACAAACCTAATCAGTTCAAATGTCTCAATTCACTGTCCTACTTGGTTTGATTCCAAGGAACATTCTGCATAAGAAATGAACAACTTTCTCTTCATGTGCTGTCTGATATTTCATGTGACAAAGGCTACAATACGAATCATAATTGCGTACACTGAATTCCATTACTGTGAAATGAGAAGCTTCTACAAAATACCAAAAAAGACCTTTACACTCCATTTTTCGTGGAGAATAAGTATCATCTCAAATAGTTTCTTTCTTTTCAATTTTGTGTAGGAACTGTGAGATTCAATCTTGACCCTTTCGATGAACATAATGATGCTGACCTCTGGGAGGCTCTGGAGAGAGCACATTTGAAGGATGTCATCAGGAGGAACTCTTCCTGTCTGGATGCTGAGGTAAGTTTGTAATAAAGTTACTAGATGTAAAATGTTAATGAAAGGATCATAGCTATTCCTCTTGGATTCAGGTTTATTTTGATGACATTATCAGTATTTACCTGACCATTCACTACGTTATGAAAATATTTAAGTTACGAAAATTGTCTTGTGAAGGACAAGGATTGGTAGACATCGTCCAAAGCATGTAAGTGTTGAGATGCTGACGATGACTATTGACTAGGTTAAAGCCCTTTGGCAGAGAAAGGAGAGAAATTGAGTTGAATTAATGCAAGGCAAGTGACATGAATTAGTATTCAGCAAAAAAGTTTGACATGCATATGCAGTGCACTCAGCAAAGCACTGTCTAGGCGGACAAAGAGATATATGTCCTTTACTTTTAGACGCACAAATTATGTAGTTAAAATTAGCATGGATTTTTTAACTTTTTGAAGTTAAATGATATGTAGACAAGATTGGTCAGAGATAATGGCGATAATCTTCTATGCATCATTATAAATGTTTTTGCTCAAATGCTGTTTTTGCACTACGGTTAGCTCATCTCACCGGAGAAATCCCAAAATAGGAACTAACTTTATATTACCTGCAGAATTAATTGTGTAATATCCCTCTTCTGAACTAACTTATAGACCACAAGGCATAGGAAAAGAGCCGTCATTCTGGGCAGGACTGGGTGAGTGGGCAAAGTGGTAGACATTGGAATTGTTTTACTAGCCAAAAAAACTGAAGGGTCCCTTGTATAGCTGTTTCTACATATGTGAGATGTTATAGTATCTGAAGTCTTTAGTAAGTTGATATATCAACTTTTATATAAGTTTAGAATCGTCCATATCCAAGAAGCTGTTTAATGCTCTGGCATTATTCTATTGGCTTTAAGATTAATCCATTGGTTATTTCTTGTTAGTTAAAAAGGCAAAGTTAAAGATCTCTGTTGATATTGATGTTGGCTGTGTCCTGTCAAGGTTTCTGAGGGTGGAGAGAACTTCAGTGTCGGACAGAGGCAAATGCTGTGTCTTGCTCGAACATTACTAAGAAGATCAAAGATTCTTGTTCTTGATGAAGCGACTGCAGCTGTTGATGTTAGAACTGATGCTCTCATCCAGAAAACCATCCGTGAAGAATTCAACTACTGCACCATGCTCATTATCGCTCACAGAGTTAACACCATCATTGACACCAACCGAATTCTTGTGCTTGATGCTGGCCAAGTATGTTGTGACATTGCTACTCATCATATCGTACTAGCAAAAAATGCATATTTACGGTTTGTCATCATGAATATGTAGAAGTGAAACCCGCTCTTACCTCGGAAGTATGATTGTTATGCACTTCAAAATTTTGAAAAAGTGAGAAAAGAAATTAACCATCTTATTAGATCCAACATAAAAGGACCACGTCCCCCAACAAACTATTCATGCACTTCTGTTTTGTTGCGTTTCTACTTTGTTATTTAAGTACTGACTGTTTTGTTGCGTTTCTACTATGTTATTTAAGTACTGACTGGGATGCTTTCAACTTACACTTCAGGTAGCAGAACATGATACTCCAGAGAATCTGCTGTCAAATGAAGCAAGCGCATTCTCTAACATGGTCCAAAGCACCAGTTCTGCCAATGCACAGTATCTTCACGGCTTAGTCCTCCAAAACAAACAGAACAGGTTACAGATGGAAGTGAAACACTTAGACAGCAAGAAAGGACAATCAGCCTCTTCCTACTGAGCTGCCACTGCCAATTTCACTCTAGCGGTCAGCCTCAATTCCAACATTGCCTTCCAGATCTTAAATATCAAGGACTAGACAACAATGGCTACACCATCCTCAAGAAAACGAGAGACACAGTTATAACCCTTCAGGGTGTCTTGGAAGGGAAGCACAATGAAGATATAGAAAATGCCTTATACCACTGTCAAATGCCTACCGATAGCTGGTGGTCTGCTCTCTCCAAGATATTCCAAGGTTCTATATTTCAATTAGGTTCTATACATGCTTAAGGTCGTTGTGCAAGATCGAGTACTAGGACTGTCAAAACATAAGGTTGTTCCTGCAGATAGACAGGTGGGATTGCGAAACTACTAAAGAAGATGCAACGAAGATCATACTCATATGTATCTTCTGTTTGTTCTCATGTATCCTCAACTGCATTTTAATGCGTACATTTCATTTGATTAGTCATCCTTCGGGCAGGTCTAGGTTTGATGAGCAGACTGCTTGACAGCGATACGAATGACTAGAGCATGAATCCGGAGACAACTCTTCATCTATGAACCGAAAATTTTACACCTGAAGGTGAAAAACAGAGATGTTGCCTACCAATAGAGAGTAAGCTTCAATCTGTACACACGTATTTCCATCAATGTGTTATGTATATTTCCTCAGACTAAGCCAAGGTTAAATCTTCTACCTAGTTTGGTGATGGTCAATATTAGCGTGTGAAAGTGCAAGAAGTTATGAAGCGGGCGATAATTCTTCTTGATGTTTGCTTATTAGTTTTAGAGCCAGCAAAGACGATAATTCACCCTATCCAATTGAACTATGATAATCCAGGATTCAAGGTTTAGCTGACCTCACCAAATGGAAGTATTTTAACTTAGCATTCTGTAGTAACTTGTCTAAGTATTTTTATAATGAGTGAATCTTCTTGTTAGTCTAAGTCTCCTATAGCTTTCTTGTGCAGCTTGAATTTCGTTAGAATTCATAATGTGATAGGTGATGAGTGTTGTAACATTAACGTGAAAATGACGGGGTCTTGCGAATATCAGAGAAATAAACGAGGAATAATAGGACACCAAAAAGTTACGTGATTCAATCAAAGTATTGATACCTACATTTATTGAGAGAGCTAGCAGCAAATAATCTACTATAATGGGAGAATTAGAGAGTGTGTTTCATACTTAGATTTAATTCAAAACCCAAATTATTTACAAATAAATAATTCAATTGGATGTAAACTGAAGGTATAAAATTATAGTGTTCAGCCCAAGCAAAAGCTCTTCTCACTTATGCTGATCCATATTCTTGAAAATATGAATATCCACATATAATATAAATAAGTGCCCCTTATTTCGTCTTTTAGTGCAATTCTTTTTTAAGTCAACCTTGGATTCATAGTTGCAACGTTGCACTCCTAAGTACGTATGGAGAACCAACGCCCAAGAATAAGAAAACATATTTCATTCAGATGGGGGAATACCAACGAATCGGATCGATAAGGACTCAAACTCAAGAAATTAATTTAACAATGACTGCCATGCAATTGAGGATACATAAGTGCAAATGTCATGTATTATATTAGATTCACAATATAACGCACGAATCATCTCGTAAGTCTTACGTCACTTTTTTATATGCTCTAATTTTCATCTCATGCATGAATTTCATAGGTGTAATAGATGGTGAATTCTCTCGATTCAGAAATTTACAGAAGCCCTCTTTCTTATATTAGAATGCGATTTGATGAAGAACAAGAGTAAAGTAGGAGTCAAGGGTTGAAATCCTAACTTCAGTTCCTGAAATCATTTAGATCTACGTTTGTGAAGTTTTTCCCTTTCTCATCGGATATAGGAACGTTGGTTATGTGGAAAATCGAAGCTGAACCAGGTTAAGCCTGAATCGACCCTAGAGTTTGAGTACTTAAGGGTAGTTCCAGGGTTTAAGCTTATGTTTGAGCTAAACTTAGATTAAACCCATATTAACTTTTGCATATTGAGTCAAACCGAATCAAGTCGAGTCAAGCCTGAACTAGTAAAGATACTTTACTTAGTTAAGCTTGAGCACGAATTGAGTATCGAGATCTCAAAATATTCTCATCGAATTTGAATGGCAAATGGCGTTGGCCCGACTCAACTTGCATGTCTACGAAACAAGCCCCGCTGCTGTCGTGAATCCTCAAGAGGGGAGACCTTAGCCTCCTCGGCTCGGAGCTTAGAGTTAAGAACAGGTCCCCGGAAACAAGACCCAAAACACCAATTGCCTTCTTGTTGGTCAATGATCTCATTCGCACCTGTCAATCCTGTTGATGCCTTCTCAACTTGTCTACATACTTTGGTCACCGGGTGCTTAGTGCTTTTCCTTCTTATCTTGTCGGTCGGTCGGCCGTTTTTCCTGACAGGAAAAAGGCCTCTAAAGCCGGTGCAAAACATGCAATATCAAAATATCATGCAAAACACATGAATGTAGTTCAAGCCCTTTGGTCGACATCTGATGTCTTGAGGCCACCCGGTCGAGTTCCCGTCTATGAAGCACCGACACTCTCCAAGAGCTTTCGTGTCATGTCGGACACGTGTCGAAGTGTCCGACACTCTCCGACACTTGGTCAACTTTCTCGACACTCTTCGACACTTGAGTTGGAATTCTGACATACAAGTTTCCGACACGTGATTCCGATATCGAGGTCAATTTTAAAAATTCAATAAATGAGAGGTTAATATATATATAGTGTGTGTGTGTGTGTGGGGCGCGCGCGCGTGTTTGTGAAAAAAAAAAACACAATAATAAAAATAATAAATGGAGAAAGAAGAAAAACCCAATATTATCTTATCTTTTGACTCCCACTTCCCGTGATACACAATTCACCCTTTAAGTTTTTTTTCTCCTCTTCCAACATATCTAACATGTGAGTCTAGAATATGGATCGTTTGTTTTTTCTCTAAGTTTTATTAATTATTAAAATAAAGTTGAATTTATCAAATTGAAACAATGAATGATATTTAATAAATGGCGGATTAATGTTTTTAGTGTATATTCGTTCTAGGCTTTTTTGATTATTTATTTATCTATGAATCTGATTCAAATTAATTTGATTGAAATAATCATAAAAATAATAATTTATTATGTATATATAAAAATATATATTTAATATACAACGTGTCCGAACGTGTCGGAATTCTCTATTGTTTTAGAAACGGCGTGTCGGCGTGTCGTGTCGTGTCATGTCGTGTCGCGTATTACGTGTTAGTGTCGGTGCTTCTTAGGATCCCGCCGCTGCATGTGCTTGAGGGTCTCCCAGCAGGGCGATGTTCTAGGCGTTGGGCTTGTCTCCAGGCAATTTAAGAACAGATTTTGATAGCTCGTTGTTGTGGCCTGGGAATCTGAAAGACAACACTTGAAAAAATTACGGGAATTCATCCTTACTTTGTGTTCTTGTTTATTTTATTTTATTTTATTTTATGATGTTGTTGTTTGGATGCACGTTTCAACGAATTTAAAGGTAAACATAAGCTTTTTTGTGGGCGGATGGAAGTTATGGAGTCTAGCTTTCACCCAGTCAAATATGGATGTTCAAGGCCCCCAAAACTTATGGGAAACTTGCAAAATCGTAGCAAATGCAACCAGATAATATGCTGCATGCGTGTCCTACAGCCTGTCACTATATTTTTTATACAATTTTTGTTAATCTAGTTTGTATTTGTTGATACTTCAAATTAATTATTCGATACAGTGCAGATCGGTTTTGTTTTGATTTCTTTATAAAGATCATCAAATTTGCACTATTTTCCCCTTCAGCGAGTTCAAACACACACATTCATTTGATGTTTCTTAGCGAAGATATAGCTGTGGTCGAATTAACAAGATAAAATCTTGATTATTAAATATACATATCTTTGCAATAATACCTAGGTACACAGTTTTCTTTTGAACCTTTTTGAAATCACTAGTAAATTATCGCGATCAAGGTTAATTTATTGATACTTTAATACAGATCAAAGTATTAAAAGGAGAGAGACGGAGAGAGAGAGAGGTTTTTTTTTTTTTTTTTGGCCGAGAGAGGGAGCGACAGAGAGAGGACGAGCTCGAGAGAGAGAAAGAGGGCGACGGCGAGCTCGTGAGAGTCCCGGACCGTCGCCGGAGGCCCGCCGTTCGTCGCAGCAGCTCTTCCCGAACCAGAATCGCGTGTCGTCGAGTTGGAGTCGGTTTTTTCGTTCCGGCAAGTGGATTAATGGCCGCCGGAGTTCATGGCCGGCGTTGGTCGACGCCGGCCGAAATGGACGACCGGCGGACGACGGCGGTTCGGCGGTAGATGGGTCGCCGGTTGTTCCGGGCCGTGCCGTTGGTTGGGTGAGCTTTGGTGAGGAAGCAAGTCCCTCGGTGAAGGAGAAGCATCAGGGAACAAGAAGTCCAAGGGTGAAGAGAGAGAGAGAGAGGCTCCGGCGGCCACCGCGCCGCGCACGAACTCCGTACGACAGCCACGCCCGGCCGACGTCCTCAAGCCTAGCGGTGAAGGAATCCGCCTTTTCGCTTTGGGCAGAGATCGAGGAGGAAGACGGCACCGCAAATCCAGGGGTAAAAAAGAGACGAAGATAAAGATAACAATTGAGGCATTAATTGCCTTAATAAATTAAGGGGTAAAATTATTTTATGTGGCCCCTATAATCATAGTTAGGGCATATGTGGTCTGTTATCATTTCATTTGGCTGAGTATAAGCTAAAATCATTCAAAGTATTAATGAGCTAAGGCCAAATTTCATGAGATGTTGCATGAACCTCATCGCCTAAGCTCACATCTTTAAGAGGAAACGTGGAAGGGGTTAAAAAAGACACCGACGTGGGATCTTCACTTTTGCTTTAAAATAATGAGAAAAGAAAGGGAATGAAATGTGGCATGGAACTCTCTCTCTCTCTCTTTTGAAATATTAAAGAATGTGTTCAAATTAAAATGTTACAAATGGCTTAATCTTATGGTTCCTAAGTAGATGGCCAAGTAAATGAAATGAGTCATCAATGGTATTAATGGACTAAGATTAATATCAATGATGTCATGCATGATGTCAACACTAGGCTTAGTTTAATGTAATGTCATCGATAGCATGTGGATAAAGATAATTGGTGGAATGAAGAGAGGTGGCACATATTAAAGAGTAATAAGTGGATCAACTATATAGTTTCCAATGTAGATGTTTTGTCAGGTTACCAAAAAATCTAGTAAATAGTATGTAAACATGGAAACTAATGTCCGTTCTAAATGATTAGTAAATCCTAAAAATATTTTGAACCCACTAAAATTATTAGTGAATAATACCAAATGCTCGGAAAATTTTAATTAGGTAAACTTAAAACTTGAAGAATCACCAAATACGTAATTTGAAGCATATCGGTTCTTGTCTACAACTAATAGGGTGGTGAATAAATTACCATCATTTTATATCACCACGTACATGTCATCACCTGTCATTTCACCTTTAACAAATCGAGCTCCGAGTAATTATGATAGCGGAAAATTGTCCTAATACCTTCTGCACCCCATAAAAGTGATGACGTCCATTCATATCCAAAATTTCAAACTAAATGATACTTAAGTTTATATCCTAAATATAATCAATAAAGATGAAAAATTTCGGATGTCACAAAAAGATTGAGAGAATATCCTAAAGAGAATCGTGACACCTGCTAAACTCAAACTATTGCCATCAATTAATGCATTTAGGATTCTCAAATCTCGCACGACACCGCAAGATACAATATAACAAAACAATCTAGGGGAGGTTGCACCCTAATAGATATCCTTGAAGTAGAACCGTGATACCCTTTAAACCCAAACTATTGCTATCAATTAATACATTTAAGCTTCTCAGATACTGCGAGATATAATATAACAAATCAATCTAGGGGAGGTTGCATCCTAATGATCTATGAATAATACCAAATGCTCGGAAAATTTTAATTTGGTAAATTTAAAACTTGAAGAATCACCAAATACGTAATTCAAAGCATATCAGCTCCTATCTACAACTAATAGGGTGGTGAATAAATTACCATCATTCTATATCACCATGTACATGTCAACACTTGTCAATTTACTTTTAACAAATTGAGCTCCGAGTAATTATGATAGCGGAAAATTGTCCTAATACCTTCCGCACCCCATAAGATTGATGACGTCCATTCATTTCCGAAATTCCAAACTAAATGATACTTAAGTTTATATCCTAAATATTATCAACAAAGATGAAAAATTTCGGATGTCACAAAAAGATCGGGAGAATATCCTAAAGAGAACCATGACACCTGCTAAACTCAAACTATTACCATCAATTAATGCATTTAGGATTCTCAAACCTCTCACAACACCGCAAGATACAATATAACAATACAATCTAGGGGAGGTTGTACCCTAATGGATATCTCTGAAGTAGAACCATGACACCCTTTAAACCCAAACTATTGCTATCAATTAATGCATTTAAGCTTCTCGGATACCGCGATATATAATATAACAAATCAATCTAGGGGAGGTTGCATCCTAATGATCTATGAATAATACCAAATGCTCAGAAAATTTTAATTCGGTAAATTTAAAACTTGAAGAATCACCAAATACGTAATTCGAAGCATATCATCTCCTATCTACAACTAATAGGGCAGTGAATAAATTACCATCATTCTATATCACCACGTACATGCCAACACTTGTCAATTTACTTTTAACAAATTGAGCTCCGAGTAATTATGATAGTGGAAAATTGTCCTAATACCTTCCGCACCCCATAAAATTGATGACGTCCATTCATTTCCGAAATTCCAAACTAAATGATACTTAAGTTTATATCCTAAATATTATCAACAAAGATGAAAAATTTCGGATGTCACAAAAAGATCGGGAGAATATCCTAAAGAGAACCATGACACCTGCCAAACTCAAAATATTACCATCAATTAACGCATTTAGGATTCTCAAATCTCTCACAACACCGCAAGATACAATATAACAATACAATCTAGGGGAGGTTGCACCCTAATGGATATCTCTGAAGTAGAACCATGACACCCTCTACACCCAAACTATTGCTATCGATTAAGGCATTTAGGGGAGGCTGCACCCTAATGGATGTCTCTGAAGTAGAACCACGACACCCTCTACACCCAAACTATTGCTATCAATTAATGCATTTAGGGGAGGCTGCACCCTAATGGATGTCTCTGAAGTAGAACCACGACACCCTCTACACCCAAACCATTGCTATCAATGAATGCATTTAAGCTTCTCAAATCTTTCACGATACCACAAGATATAATATAACAAATCAATCTAGGGGAGGTTGCATCTTAATGATCTGTGAGCTCAAGAAATTCATAAAGAAAAATCTTGGCACGTTGCCCGTCTGCAAAGAAGAGGATAGCGAATAAAGAGACAAAAAGATCCGAATTATTATAATGGACTCCTAAAGAGTGCCCCTCACGGTCTTTGTCAATTTGTATGATTGTAAGTCCAAAATATAGTGAGTGATGCCATAAAACTAATGCGGAGATTTCTCTGCCACGTTACCTCTCGTTGCGGCTCATGTGAGAGGCCTGCCTACGTTCAGACCAAAAAAAATAATGAGGGCTGCCTACGTAAGGGGTGACGCACTAGCGCCAAAATGTCATTGTCTCGGTCCCCCTTTCCTTTTCTTCTTTGAAAACGTCACAAACTGCCAATGTCCTGTTTTTGACCCTTGATTGCTTCCAATCCTTTTCCCCTTTTTTTTTAAAATTCCCTTTTTCCTGGTGATGATTCATCCCGCCGTACCTTGTTGTCCTACTCAGTGCCCTCGCCGTGTCTGTATATAGCTCACGCGCCATTTCAACATGAAGCAGCTCCAGAGTGTTGCAGGTCCTCCCTCCCTCCCTGTCCGAGTGTGTGTGTGCTTGTGGAGTTATACGTCCTTTCTTGTTTCTAATTTTATTTGGGACGATTGCCTGGTGCTATGTTTCTAACCGGGTTATTAGTTGGGAACACTGTGACTTCGCTTGCAGTGCATTTTTCAATCTGCATAAACTCAGTGACTTCTTGTGAGTTCGCCATAGCGGGTTTTCCTGCTTAACTTCTTCCAACTCCAAATTCCCTGCAGCATTCATGATGGACGTTTCCAAACATGTGTATTGATTCTAGGGAAATTTTTGCTATGAGACCTCTGGGTGAATATAGTTCATTTCTAACTGAAGCAGCTGTGATGGACTCTCTCTTGTAGGAAAGGCTTCATTTTCATTGGGATGCAAAAGAGAAATTACTTCATGAACTAAGAGCTATTACCTTGATCACTTAAAAAATGGGATTCGAGCTGTTGGATTGGTATTGCCGGCCGGTGGCGAATGGGATTTGGGCAAGGACTGCGGACAGTGCTTTCGGTGCGTACACGCCTTGCGCCATTGATTCCTTGGTCATCTCCATATCCCATTTGGTTCTTCTTGGCCTCTGCTGCTACCGGATTTGGTTGATCAAGAGGACTTCGAAAGTCCAGAGATACCGTTTGAGGTCGAAATGCTACAACTATATGTTGGGATTGCTTTCTTTTTACTGCGTCGCCGAGCCTGTGCTGAGGTTGGTGATGGGCTTTTCGGTTTTCAATCTGGATGGTCAGACTAGCCTCCTTCCATATGAGGTAGGAATTTTGCTGTATTGTGTTCCTAGCTTCAACTCTCCAACGTAAACGTAGTACTTTGTTGTTTGATGAGCCATTAAGAAACTCACATAGCTAGTTGCTCAACCCCAACCTAAATGAAAGCATATTAGGCTGAAGTTGTTTACTAGCACGTTGACTGTCCTTTCTTTTTTCTGTTTCCACTGCTTTCTTTTGGAAGAAGCTTGGCTCTAGTAAATCCTCGTCAGAATGTAGCACTCCCATTATGGCTCCATTCTGTGTGACGTGGAACTTAGCCTTTTGATAAAAGCCATGAAAGGCTCCGCTCGTTTCTCGAAAAATGTGACGCTTCTAAAAATATTTTCTGAAAAGTCATTTTTCAAGAAAATGTAATTTTTTTTCAAGTATTTGGCCAAAAACCTAGAAAGAAGTGGAAAATATTTTCCAAAGTGTTCGAAATGAAAATTTTTTCTTTTTCATGCACTCTTTTTCAATTTTTTATTATTTTAATTTTAAATATAATTTTATTATTTTTTATATTTAAAAATTGATTTTTTAATTTTTTTTTTAACTTTTTTTTTTGTCTTTTGTCTCTTCTTTGGCCAGATGTCAGATCGGGCGAGCTAGAGGCTCGCGCCACCAATCTGGCGAGGCTCGAGCTTGCCTAGATCGGCGAGCCATGCGAGCAGGCTTGCCAAGGCCTCGAGCTCGCCACTCACCAGATCGTGAGCCTTGCCGGTTGCTAGCGATTGTCATGGCCAGCGATCAGCCAAGCCAGAACTAAAAATAAAAAAATAAAAAATAAAAGAAATAAAAAAGAAAAATAAAAAAAAAAATCAAAAGAATTAAAAATTCGATTTAAAAAAAGAAAAAAAAAAAAAAAAAGAAAGAAAGGTTAACATGAGTGTGAGATAAGAGGAAGTGAGTGAGGAAAATGTTTTCTTCTTTTCTCAAAAGTACCCTTAATGGAAAACATTGCACATGTGGGTTTTTCCAACTTCCGCAGGTTCCAAGTTTAACCCTCTTTGAGCAAGCAAATCGACTACCATTTGTAGTTAAAACATTTAAATCGCACAACTCTGTTTCTGCCACTACCATACCACGAATTTCAATGCCATTTGCCCGCTAATGTTTGGTCATGATAGTTTGCAATCTGTGTTATACTGAAAGTCCTCAGAACACCAGTCTGTAACATTCTAAATTGGCTGGCAAACTGAGAGTCTTATAAGCTTTGTAATCACACCTCCGTTTTTCTTTGGCAGATGGTTTCGTTAACCATAGAGTCTCTTGCTTGGTGCTCCATGCTAGTTATGATCAGCCTGGAAATGCACATTTACATTCGGGAGTTCAGATGGTACGTGCGCTTTGGAGTCATCTATGTTCTGGTAGGGGAAGCTGTGATGCTCAATCTCATCCTCTCAATGAAAGACCACTATCAGCATCATAGGTTAGTTTTTATCCTTCAGGAGACATTTAACATAACTGCTCATATTTCGAATATCTACATCTCATATTCTCCTTATATACCCTTGGATACTAGTATAGTGATATTATTAGATGCTTTCTCTCTCTCTCTCTCTCTCTCTTTCTCTATCTTCAAGCTATGCAGATTGATGAAAACTGTTGGAAGAATTGACTTTTCTATTGTTAAAATACTCTGGAGTGTGCATTTGTTCTCCTTGGGGACCACACTGCTTTACTGAAAATTATGTCATCACTTAATCATGGCGAAGGACATATCTGCAAGATTTTTCCCGTCCATGTCCTGGAATACGGTTAAATTGCTTCTTAAACTGGTGCGTTTGGCTAGTTAAACCATTTCATGTTACACATCTTTCACACTAATTATGTAAGTTTTGAAAGCATGTCACTGTTGAGTTGCCATAATTAAGCCAACACCATGATCTCTCTGTGGGAATGTGAAACTAATTTTGATTGGTCGAAGATGATAGCCAGTTGTAGGTTGAGTTGCCTTATTCAATCTACTAAAATTGGAAATCTTTCTTGGAGACTCAAGAACCTTTTTGAAGCAGGTTGTTCGGTTACAATGTGTAACAGCATCGCATTGTTTTAGAGTTTAAGATCCATATTCGGTATGTTCCAGGATGGACCTAATATATTATCTTTTCTATTCCACCAGGTCTGCACTTTATCTGTGTATCAGCACGGTTTTTTGCCAGGTTACTTCTCTTTCAATAAACTGTTACTCCTAGACTCATCTCTTTATAACTTCCCAGCCTTTTGAACAAACAGCTCCTGTCGGGATTCATCAGTCAATATATTTGATATGAACATCGGCAATTATTGAGATTTCTTTCTGTCATTGGTCAACTCGATCAAAAGAATTCTGATTTAATCTTCTTCTTTTTTGTGCTTCTTTTGATGAAGGTTCTATTTGGGATTCTTCTTTTTGTCTATGTTCCGAATCTGGACCCTTGTCCAGGATATACGATGATCCACACTGAGCCTCTTGATAGTGTTGAATATGAGACTCTTCCGGGGGAGGAGCAAGTTTGTCCTGAAAGGCATGTCAGCCTATTTTCCAGTGAGTAACACGTGAACTTCATTTTTTTATCCAACCGTTCAGCTTGTTTTTCATAAGATCTGACTAGTTCAGCTAGTCTCTATGCATTGACATGTCAAATTGCCCGCAATTTTCCAATAAGCAGTGATAATGAACTAATAATATGACATTTTCAGATTCTGTCTGCTTAATGAGTCCAATTTGCTTGTGTTTTTGCTTGCTTTCTAATGGTGGCATTTGTCAGTTGCCCATTTGCGCATATCTTTTACTCCCTGAAGCAAAATGTAATTGCTTTGCTAGAAAATGAAAGTGAGATGAGACATTTCTTTGGGGGTCTAGTGAAATGGAGTTGGATTTTGTTTAGTGTTTTATTAATCAGCTGCTTATTGTTGTTTCGTTAATGACTCTCTCTCTCTCTCTCGTATAGGGATATACTTTGGGTGGATGACTCCACTTATGCAACAAGGATACAAAAGACCGATTACCGAGAAGGATGTTTGGAAGTTAGACACTTGGGATGAGACTAAGGAGCTGACCAAAATGTTTGCGTCTACTTTTCTTTAGCTGTATTCTGAACTTTTTGTGTATTCAGATAAATTTCTAAAGCATGGCAATTGTATCTTATTTTGAAGATTCCAGAAATGCTGGGCCAAAGAGTCTCAAAGGCCCAAACCATGGCTTTTAAGAGCTTTGAACAGCAGCCTTGGAAAACGGTATGTATTGGTTTAATTGCATCTCATGTCTCATTCTTCATTCCAATTTCGATTTGACAGTGCACAGACATCTGTACAGCTTTATTCTGTAAGATTCCTCATTGTTTGAATGTTCCTCATCTCATTTGCCCAGTTTGCTTGCTTCTTCAGGTTTTGGTTGGGAGGCTTCTTTAAGGTAAGTGTGATACCACATATGTGTTGGATGTGCTTAATTAAATGCTAACTCCTATCTTAGCTGGATGATGATTGCCATACACTATGCATGCACCTTTATAAATTTACTTAGGTTGAGCAGAACATTAAAAACTGACGAATCTGAAATAAGAAAAAAGGTATCTAAAGGATTGAAGTCTTTAAGGCTTCATCTCGTGATTGAGTCTAGGAGTAACAACAAACCTGCAAGAGCATAATGTTCACTTGAGTATGCAATGCTCATTGGAAGCATAGTAACTCTTTCTTACATGGATAACCACAGATCGGGAATGATCTTTCCCAATTTGCTGGGCCCACATTGCTGAACCACCTCCTTCAAGTAAGTTCTTCCGAGTCTCTCTCTCTCTCTCTCTCTCTGTATATATAAATATACACATCAGATGAATATGTAGGCATCAATTTTTAGATCAGTGCTGGACTCTGCTTTTAAGATTTTGAGGCAATCTAAGAATTGTGACCTTTTACCTGCTTGACATATATGCTTAATTTTAGAAAATTGTTCCCATGGAACCTTCCTCTTCAAATGACTAGAATATTATTTGAAAGACCATCTATGGATGGAGGACTTGAAGGGTTGTTAATAGGGAGGCAGGACCCTGCAGAAACAGAGCATGCTTTTCATAGGGTACATGCCATTTTCTAGTAATCATTTTGGAAGTGATCTATGTTTTGTTGTGACAGAAAAGCTGCTTCAACATAAACATGACAACAAATGAACAGCAACGGCGTAATGATCGTAGGGACTTTGATTGATTGAATAAAAATGTCATCTGTTCTGTTCTATGGGTAGATTAATCTTGAGGTCTCAATCGCCTTGCCTTCCATGGCAAGAAATATTGTGCACATAGACTAACCTTTTATTTTTGTATTCCATTCAACGTCATGATGGGTCATGTTAGATGGAGTTACTTTTCCAAGAACAGATTTGTTTTTCTGATGTGTCTTTCTTTGCTATGTGCAGTCAATGCAAAGAGGGGACCCTGCATGGACTGGTTACCTCTATGCCTTTTTGATTTTTGTCGGTGTGGTATGATCCTATCTTTGTTCTGTGTCAAAGTTTGATTTATGTTAGGAGTCAGAGTCCTTTCCTTCAAGTTTGAACACCGTTAAAATTTTATAGTGCAATATGTGAAGTTAGGCTCTGTTTGTTTCATAAAAAATGGATGATTTGGAAAACCTTTTTCCGAAAAATGATCGCTTGTGTCACTTGAAACGATTAGTCAATGAAAAGTTTTTTGCTAAAGACAACAATTTATATTTAAATATTTTCGTAGGCTACATATTTTCCTTTCGTTCATAAGTAATACAAGTGATCTTTTTTAGCAGAATATTTTTTAAATCATTCATCTTCCGCAAAACAAACGGAGCCTGAATATCATTATCACCATGGTAAATGGTAAATCAAGTTTATTGATATCATCTCTGAAATGATTTTTTACCATATGCCAAAAAGTTCTGCTTTCTTATAATTGTCGTTGTCGTTGCCTCTGGCTTTTGGTTCTTATTCAATGATGATGTCCTTCCATCAATAAGAAATGTGAAATCTGCTGTTTTTAGATATGCTAATAACTTCTGGTTGGACCCTATGCAGTCGCTTGGTGTGCTTTGCGAAGCCCAGTACTTTAAGAATTCAGTTCGAACGGGATTCAGGCTGAGGTCAACTTTGGTAAAGAAAACATTTCCAGATGTGTACAAATCCTCAGTATCAGATACTTAGTCTAGGTCATTCTTCGCCGTTTATAATAGTAGAGCAATTAAATAGCTTATTCGACCTTATTGGTAGGTGGCGGCCATTTTCCGCAAATCCTTAAGACTCACTCATGAGGATCGCAAGAAGTTCCCATCTGGAAAGATAACAAACATGATAACAACAGATGCTAATGCACTTCAGGTGAGATTCTCACCTCAGACATGATCATGACATTACTACCATAGTTCTCTTATTGCTGCAACGTCATTTAGTTAAGTCAATGCTGATATCTTCCTTAGTATGGAAATCATATGCCCAGCTCTTCTGATTTTGCAAAAGTGAAACTTCGTGAACTACATCTGACGTGATACCTTATATTGTTCAGCAAATATGCCAACAACTTCACAACTTATGGTCGGCTCCGTTTCGTATTGTCATTGCCATGGTTCTTCTGTACCAGCAATTAGGTGTTGCTTCGCTGCTTGGATCTCTCTTGCTTGTCCTCATGATCCCATTGCAAGTAAGCTTATGCTCTTTTTTGTTTCCTGCGAAAGTTTGTCCTCTCTATAACTTCATTAATACGTATTTCTTCCATGATCATTGTAACATTTACCAATTTAAGTTAAACTATATATATGGTAACTTTTATGCTGATTTGGAGGTCCCTTTTCTCTTTAAATTTAATTTGTTTGAAGGACATTCTGATCTAGGAAGTAGAGGACGTTTTTTGTCCGAAGCTTCTATGTAGTAACGGTTGTATCAGGAGTAGTATTGATTAGCTAAAAGAAGTTTTCTGCACCACATTGTCACTCTCTACTCATGGGTTAGCATTTGCATCATGATGATCAATCCTCCATCTGTCAATCAATTGTCTTACATCTTACAACTTTTTTTGGTGAATTAGACGGTCATAATCAGCAAAATGCGAAAAATGACCAAGGAAGGGCTGCAGTGGACTGACAAGAGAGTCAGCCTCATGAACGAAATTTTGGCCGCAATGGACACTGTGAAGTATGTTGAATAAGCAGGATGCCCTGGCCTACATTCTCTATGGCTATATTTATTTTACAATGACTGAAATTCAATGGAAAAATTGTTGCAGGTGTTATGCTTGGGAAAAGAGCTTTCAATCTAGAGTTCAAGAAATACGAAATGATGAGCTTTTATGGTTCCGTAAAGCGCAACTACTATCTGCGGTATGGACTATTTCAAAATTAAGATAATATTGTGCATTTTGATAATGGAATTATCAATTTTATTGACAGTTTGAAAATTCTTGCTCTCCCGAATATGCATTATATTTACGAACACACACATGCAGACTGACACGAGCACATCCTCACACCGACACATGCACATCTGCACAACGACACACTGTCGCATGCAGAGAGAGAGAGAGAGAGAGAGAGAGAGAGAGCCATACAGATGAAAGAACATCAGTGGCAAAATATTGCTTGTGTAAAAAAAAAAATTCTGAAACGACCTGGCTTGGCTTTCTGTCCATGGTAAACTTACCAAGCAGACTGACAGCAGTTCAAATACTTTCATAGGTACTTGTATGCAAACAATTCCGATTCTCTATTTCTTTTCATGCATCATAGCCTCATACTAGCTCTTCTTAAATCAGCATATTTATTGCCAAAAAGTACATGGGAAATAGTCTCCATTCGAGTAATGGCAGGCGAGTGAATTTGGACTCTTTTTGTCAGAAGGGCGAGAGAGCTAATGGACATGACATTTTCTCCTTCCATGATGCTTCATGGTTCTATTTGTCTGAGAGTTTAATTTTGGTGGCAGTTCAACAGCTTTGTTCTCAACAGCATCCCCGTCGTCGTGACCGTTGTCTCATTTGGGGCATTCACTTTGCTTGGTGGGGATTTGACACCAGCGAGGGCGTTTACATCACTTTCTCTTTTTGCTGTGCTACGGTTTCCTTTAAACATGCTCCCTAACTTGATGTCTCAGGTTCTTTCACTTCATCCTAACCTCATCTCCGTATCTTTGTCACTTGAATAGAATAGTCTACTGATCTACCACATTGTCAACATCAAACATGTGTGTTTATTTTCGTGGTTAGTGTACCTATCATTTTGTTTTTGCTCCTAATTGTGTACCTTGGATATGTTGTTCATGATAGCCTCACTCAGTTTAAGTATCAATCATCTTGCTTTGGCGATGAGGAAAACCATTGACAATATCAAACTGCTAGAGAAATCGAATAGAATATCGAAGATGAACTGCAGTAGATTATCTTACTGATGGATCTCATTCTTTGAGTTGGACAATATGGCGTGCGGAAAGGGGATAATCATTTCTCAAATACTACATATTTCTGTAAAATAAACTGATTATCTAGTTGTTGAAATAGCATAAATAATTGAAATTTAATTAGTTGAAGGTTAAACCTGTTATGTCAATTTCATAATTGAAATGGAAGGCTGAACCATGTTTTGATGACTAAATCTGCAACAGATTATCTCTTCATTACCTTACTTTTATGACATTTGGAAAGTGGGAGTCATAGTTTCTCTTTTGCGCTTATTACAGTTTTTTACCTTTGCTTTCTCAAAGATGATTTATATTCTCTATCTTAGATTCAGAATTCTATTTTAACAGTGCTTGCGAACATTTGTTTGCTATCGTTTAGTTTCCAATCTTACTTTTGTGTCCCAGGTTGTTACTGCAAATGTTTCCCTACAACGTTTGGAGGACCTATTTTTAGCAGAAGAGAGAATTTTAGTTCCTAATCCACCGATTGAGCCAGGACAGCCAGCTATTTCAATCAAGGATGGCCACTTTTCATGGGACTCTAAGGTCAAATAAACATATGCTGTATTTTGTCTGGCAAAATCACTTACCTTTTCCCTTTACAATGTGAAAAAAACTGTTGATAATAGTATAGTCATCCAGGTTTTAGGAATTGTAACACCACCAACAATGCATTTATAGACATACACAATAGTAATCACTGCTGTGATTTGAAGGATGAAGGCATGTTAGAAAATTTTTATTGAACCCTGATCATGCACACCTTTCATCGAACAACTTAAGCATTTACATAAGTGAGTAGTGCTCTCACAACTGCTACAAAGGTGACTGATCATGCGAGGAACTTGACTAATTCTTGTGTAATCTTTGGGGATAAATTCACTCTTGCTAAATGTCTGAGGAGGCAAATAACTGAACTCAAAACTCAGAGGACATAATTTCTCTAGGTGAATGTGTCTCTTTTGCCATCATTTTGCTGATTCAAGTTAGTGTAACTATGTTTTCTAACTGATATTGGATAATTCAGCATAACTAGATGGTCATTTATGGTGGTTTCCAGTCTTTTTGTTGCACTATCTTATTTCAAGTGGAGGCTAAATTTTCAGCTAACTTCAGGCAGAAAAACCCACATTGTCAAACATCAATCTGGACATACCAGTTGGTAGCCTAGTTGCTATTGTTGGTGGTACTGGAGAAGGAAAGACATCTCTCATATCCGCAATGCTCGGGGAACTCCCTCCTGTCTCCAGTGCATGCGTTACTATCCGGGGAACCGTTGCTTATGTTCCTCAAGTGTCCTGGATTTTCAATGCTACTGTAAGTTGCACAGTGCTGTTTTTGTTTTTCTGTCGATGTTAAGTGCCTTATCATCATCTTTTCTCATGTCCTAATTCCTAGTGTGTGTGATCTCAGGTGCGCGACAACATATTATTTGGGTCCAAATTTGAACAGGAAAGATATTGGACGGCAGTCAGCGTAACTGAATTGGAGCATGATCTCGATTTGCTTCCAGTTAAGTGGGACTCAGTGCTTTGCAAGATTCTCTTACTAACATGGGATATGTGATCCGTTAATTATCTGTCTCAATTATTTTTCAGGGTCGTGATCTTACGGAGATTGGTGAAAGAGGGGTGAATATAAGCGGAGGGCAAAAGCAGAGGGTTTCTATGGCCAGGGCTGTTTACTCGAATTCAGATATTTACATATTTGATGACCCTTTAAGTGCCCTGGACGCTCATGTTGGTCGACAGGTTTGAAATTCATGACACAGAATATTATTTACTCTTTACCCCAGGCGTAGCAATTAATGTTGCAGGGCTTCAACATTAACTGCATACTTGAAAGGCTTTCTACGCAAAGAATGCTCGAAATGCTTCAGTTAAACAAGAATGAGAATTTTGATCCTACAGTCCTGCCCTTATGATAACTGGCTACCATCAAAACTGGATAATTGAAGCAACGTATGCTAATTTCAAACTCATAGGCATTTTCTGATTTGGGACTTAAATTTGGGTATATCTATTATTCTCTTTGTTTCGCCAGCTTCTTTCATTAATTTTTAATAACATGGGGTATCCAAACCTTTGGCTCCACTTTTCTCCACGTCTCAAGTGACCTTCAGTTTCACATACATAGATCTTACATTCAGTAGGATCTCTTTTTTCAATTTATTTAGAAATGAGGCAAATTCCTGTATTAGCTTATACTCACCCGCGGTCACATACAGGTGTTCAATAGCTGTATCAAGGAAGAGCTGCGAGGGAAGACCCGAGTCCTTGTCACGAACCAGCTGCATTTTCTTCCTCAAGTGGATCGAATCCTTTTGGTTCATGAAGGAATGGTCAAGGAGGAGGGGACTTTTGAGGAGCTCTCTAAAAGCGGGATTTTGTTCCAGAAACTTATGGAGAACGCAGGAAAAATGGAGGACCAAACAGAAGAGGCCGAGGAAGAGGAGCAGAAAAATGTAGAGGAGAAAACATCTAAAAGAGCAACTGACAGCATTGTTGATGAATTGTCAAAAGATCAAGGCCGCGGGAAGAAAGGTAAAGGAGGGAAGTCGGTACTTATTAAGCAAGAGGAACGGGAGACAGGCATTGTGAGTTGGAAAGTCCTGATGAGGTACTAAAATGCATGATATGAAACTTCGTCTTCTAACATACATGTAATGGTTTGAACAAAAAGTTTGAGCAAGTCCATTTAACACCTAAGGCTGTATAAAGACAATAATCATATAGTGTAAGTATGTGCAACATTTTTTTTCAGCTTCACTTGACATCAGTCAAAACATGGTTGTACCTTTTTCTGCGATGTTTAGGTTTAAGGATTCAATAATCCGCACCACATAGCAATAATGCTACTTATCTGTGACCTTCATATGATATTATATTTAGGTACAAAGGGGCACTGGGAGGCCTGTGGGTGGTGGCAGTACTCTTTATATGCTATATTTCAACTGAAGTTCTTCGTATTTCAAGTAGCAAGTGGTTGAGTTTCTGGACAGATCAAAGCACTTCGGAGAACTACAGACCAGGATTCTACATATTGATCTACGCACTTCTGTCCTTTGGTCAGGTACATCAAAATTCAGTAGATAGATCTCTCCAAGTTTACTATCTTTTATGCAGTAGCTTGTGCTTCTATAATTTTTTCTCTTGATCATTGATGAAATGGTAAAGCTACATTACCTTTTAGTCCTTGAGTTTGGATTACAACTTCTTGTTTATGGTGAGGAAACAATAATGTGATTTTAGAGACAATCTAAGTTATCATACCGTGAAACAGACTATTTGCTAGCTTTTCTATTTCTGCGTTTGTGTCTTCTGTGGATGTGGGTAATTGTCAACCGAAGAGAAGGTCTTTCTGCCAACTTCCATGACAACTTCCGTATTTCTGTGAATCAGGTGACCGTGACACTGACTAATTCTTATTGGTTGATTATTTCGAGCCTCCGTGCGGCAAGAAGATTGCATGATTCTATGCTCCAGTCTTTATTAAGGGCTCCCATGATTTTCTTTCACACCAACCCAATGGGAAGAATAATCAACAGGTTTGCCAAGGATCTAGGCGACATAGATCGCAATGTTGCCCAATTTGTAAATATGTTCATGGGCCAAGTCTGGCAGCTACTTTCGACTTTTGTGCTTATAGGAATTTTGAGCACAATCTCTCTTTGGGCCATAATGCCGCTCTTGATCTTGTTTTATGTAGCCTATCTGTATTACCAGGTGAGTGCAGATTTGTTTTCTCCATAATGCTTTTTCATTATGGCCACAATTGCCAAGCCTTGTCCCACTTAGTGGAGAAAGCTATATTCTTCTGCCGCATAACCTGAGATTTTGATGTTGCATTTACATTTTCTGGGATTCTTTGGACACTACCCACTGCCATTTAGATGTTTCACAATGGAAATCCGGAAAGATGATTTCCATAATCCTTCTAAAGTAGAAAGCAACACTCTTTTTTCCTTTTTATGAAACAGTGATTAAGTAACAAGCACCGCTGGCTCAAAATGAGTATTTCTTTTACCCATATTTTTGTCATTTTTTGGCAGAGGGAGCTTTAGTCATCAATGCTAAGAGAAAATCCTTTTAATTGCTTGATAGCGTTACACCACTTGTTCTATCGCGTGTTTCGTCCTCTACCAGTAGCTGAGTCCTTATAGAATTTTGGATGTAATTGCCTCTCTAATTGTTTGCCTTGTGGTTGTTAACAGACTACATCTCGTGAAGTGAAACGCTTGGATGCAATTACCAGATCTCCAGTTTATGCGCAATTCGGAGAAGCGATGAATGGCCTGTCAACAATACGTGCATATAAAGCATATGATAGGTTGGCCGCCATTAACGCCAAGGCCATGGACAATAATATCAGATTCACCCTTGCCAATGTCAGTTCCAACCGTTGGCTCACCATAAGGTTGGAGACTTTAGGAGGCATAATGATCTGGTTGACAGCGACATTTGCGGTCATGCAGACCGGAAAAGCAGAAAACAGAGCAGCCTTTGCTTCAACTATGGGTCTCCTCCTCAGCTACACTTTGAATATAACGAGCCTTTTGAGTGGTGTTCTGAGACAAGCAAGCAGAGCTGAGAATAGTCTAAATGCTGTAGAGCGTGTGGGTGTGTACATAGAATTGCCTTCCGAGGCTCCGGCTGTAATAGAGAGCAACCGGCCCCCTTCTGGCTGGCCTTCGTTGGGATCAATTAAATTTGAAGATGTGGTTCTTCGTTACAGACCTGAACTTCCTCCGGTCTTGCACGGATTGTCCTTTTCAGTAGCACCCCGTGAGAAACTGGGAATAGTTGGAAGAACCGGTGCAGGAAAATCTAGCATGATAAATGCTTTGTTCCGAATTGTCGAGCTCGAAAAGGGAAGGATCTTGATAGATGGGTGCAACACTTCAAAGATAGGACTTGAAGATTTGCGGAAAGTCCTTAGCATCATACCTCAATCGCCAGTTCTTTTCTCGGGTAGGCACTGTGAAATTCTCTTAACACCTTAACTTGTTTGTTAAAATGGCTTCATTCTTCCCTCCTCTGTTCCACTCAACCTCTGTGATATTCCATAGAAAAGTCTGCTGACATGTTGATATCGGTCTGCTCACTGGTTCATATTGCTATCTACTCAAACAAATTCATAGCTAAGAATTTTCTTTCTCAATTGTATGTCCAACATTAGAGCTCCAGAACTCTTTAATCCTTGGAGCAAGCATCGGTTCACAAAAGCCACTTACAGTTCTTGCAATCCTATTCTTTACCCAACTACCCTTGCATGGTCACTTTCTTTTGACATGAACAATCGCTGACAACCCCTAATCAGTTCAAATGTCTTAATTCACTGTCCTACTTTGATTTGAGTCCGAGGAACAGTTTGGATAAAAAAATGACCAATTTTCTGTTCATGTGCTGTCGTACATTTCATGTGAAATAGGCCACAATACAAATCACAAATGCATACACTGAACCCCCTTACTGGCAACTGAGAAGCTTCTACATTATGTAGCAAATAACCTTTAGACTCCATTGTTTGTGAATGTTAAGTTACTTTAATTAAGTTTCCTTTATTATTAGAGTTTTATTTCATTCTTTTATTATCGGAGTTTTATTTTCTTTTTTACTTACATAAGGGTATTATTGTCATATACAATATATATTCAATATAAATACAATGGGTGTAGGGTTTCTGTTACTACAGAAATCTACATCTCCCTCTTTGTTTCTTTCTTTTTAATTCTCCTTCTCCTCTTCTCTATTTCTTCTCCCTTCTTCTTTCTCTCTTACTATTTGCTGCGGGTTCTCTAATCAGCTTTGTGACATGGTATCGGAGCAAGTCTAACTACCTGATTACTTGATCCTATTGTTGGTTTGAGAGTCCCCTAGTAACCCTACTTCTTCTCTGGTGCACAGCCACCTAAAGCTGTAATTTTTATCTGTTTTCTCTTCAAGTCTTGATACATATGAGATCGGAAGATATCAGATTCATTAGTTTCGGTTTGTGAACATGGATTACAACACTTACTAATAAGCGGATTCAAGAATCGGAGTACTTTATTGATTATGGTTGACTGGTCTTGCTAGGGTTTCCGTCAAGCATATAATTATTTGAATCGAGATTTCTGGTTAGATATCTTCTTCTATACAGCAGTCTATATTTATGAGTTTTCAGCATCCCTTTGGTTAATTGATGGAGCCAATTACGTCTGATTATACATCAGTGTTGCTGTTTTGTTTCTTGCACTAAAGTTTCAGCCTTCTTGATTAGTGGTAGATATATTTATATTGAGATTATCGTCATGAGTGATACTAAGGCTCCTACATATAGTGTCAATGTTCAAATTACCACTATTAAATTAAATGGATCCTCCAATTACTTGTTATGGGCCCAAGCTGTGAAAGTCTATATTAATGCCAAAGGGAAACTTCATTATCTTACCACAGACCCTCTTGCTGAAAATTATAGAGACTATAGTGATTGGATGAGAGAGAATGATACACTTTTGTTGTTGGTTGTTCCAAGCTGGGCATGGGTGACCTATATGCTCCAGCTTGAGGGGAAGTGTTAAGTTACTTTAATTAAGTTTCTTTTATTATCAGAGTTTTATTTCCTTCTTTTATTATCAAAGTTTATTTCCTTTTTTACTTACATAAGGGTATTATTGTCATATACAATTTATATTCATTATAAATACAATGGGTGTAGGGTTTCTATTACTATAGAAATCTACAGTCCCCTCTTTGTTTCTTTCTTTTACATTCTCCTTCTCCTCTTCTCTATTCCCTCTCCCTTCTTCTTTCTCTCTTACTATTTGGTGCGGGTTCTCTAATCAGCTTTGTGACAGTGAAGACTAAATATCATTTCAAATAGTTTCTTTCTTCTCAAATTTGTGTAGGAACTGTGAGATTTAATCTTGACCCTTTCAATGAACATAACGACGCTGACCTCTGGGAGGCTCTGGAGAGAGCACATTTGAAGGATGTCATCAGGAGGAACTCTTGCGGCCTGGATGCTGAGGTAAGCTTGTGTAGAGTAACTAGATGTAAAATGCCAATGAAGGGATCATTGCAATTCCTGTTGAATTTGGGCTTATGTTGATGAAATTATCGGTAGTTACCTAACATAGTTAAAGGGGAATATTTAAAATTTGAAAATTGTCTTGTGATGGATAAGGATTTTAGACGTTGTCTAAAGCATGTAAGTGTTGAGATGTTGACAACAACAATTGACTAGGTTAATGCCTTTTGGCAGAGAAAGGAGAAAATTTGAGTCAAATTGATGGAAGGCAAGCGACATCATTTAGTATTCAGCAAAAAAGTTTGACATGCATATGCAATGCATTCTCAGCAAAGCACCATTCAGGGAAAACAAACATATGTATCCTATACTTCTAGAATTAAAATTAGCATGATTTCAAAACTTTTTTAAGCTAGAGGAGATGTGCACAAGATTGGTCAGAAATAAATAGCAATAATCTTCTATGTATGGTTATAAAAATTACTTGAATGCTCTGCTTGCACTACCATTAGCTCATCTCACTAGGGAAATCTCTGAATTGAGACAAATTTTATGACACCTGCAGAATTTCCATGAATGCGTAATATCCCTCCTTTTGAACTAAATTATAGACCACAAGCAAGAGCAAAAGAGCAATCTGGGCAGGACTTTGTGGTATAGCGAGCAGAGTATATAGATATTGGAATTTTTTTACCTGCGAAAAAAACTGAAGGATCCCTTGTATAATGTTTTCTCAATGCATAAAATATCATAGTGTCTGAAGTCTTAACTGAAGTTGAGATGTCGATTTACATATATGTTTGGACTTGTCTATATGCAAGTGGCTGATGCCAATGTAATGCTCTGCATTATTCTATTGGCTTTAAAATGCATCCGTGGGTTCTTACTTATAAGCTAAGAACGACAACGTTAAAGATCACCATCGATATTGATGGTGGCTGTGTCCTGTCCAGGTTTCTGAGGGCGGAGAGAACTTCAGTGTCGGACAGAGGCAACTGCTGTGTCTTGCTCGAGCATTACTAAGAAGATCAAAGATTCTTGTTCTTGATGAAGCAACTGCGGCCGTCGATGTTAGAACTGACGCTCTCATCCAGAAAACCATTCGTGAAGAATTCAACTACTGCACCATGCTCATCATCGCTCACAGACTTAACACTATCATTGACACCGACCGAATTCTTGTGCTCGATGCTGGCCAAGTATGTTCTAACAGTGCTACTTATTCATGCACGCATCAGAAATAGCAAGAAATGCATATTAACAGTTTGTCATCATGAATATGTAAAAGTCAAAACCACTCTTATCTCTGAAGTATGATTCTTGTGGCGCTTGACACTTTTAAAATAAAAAAATGAAATTAACTATCTTATTTGATTTAACATAAAAGGACCGTGACTCCCCAATGAACTATTCATGCATTTCAATGTCACTGTGTTTCTAATTCTTATTGCTGAATCGGTTGCGATGCTTTCAACTTTTACTTCAGGTAGCAGAACACGATACTCCAGAGAATCTGCTGTCAAATGAAGCAAGTGCATTCTCTAAGATGGTTCAAAGCACGGGTTCTGCTAATGCACAGTATCTACATGGCTTAGTCCTCCAAAAGAAAGAGAGTAGGTTACAGATGGAAACAAAACATCCAGACAGCGAGAGACGACGATCGGCCTCTTCCTACTGGGCTGCTGCTGCCAATGTTGCTCTAGCGGCCAGCCTCAATTCCAACAACGCCCTACAAATTTTGAATCTCGAGGACAATGACAACAGCAGTGACAACATCGTTAAGAGAACAAAAGATGCAGTTATAACCCTTCAGGACGTCTTGGAAGGGAAGCACAACGAAGATATAGAAAATACTTTGTACCATTATCAAGTTCCTGCTGATAGCTGGTGGTCTGCTCTCTACAAGATAGTTGAAGGTTAGTGCTTCATTCTTGGACATGCCTTGTTCTATATCTCAATTAGGGTCTCTGCTCGCTTAAGGTTGTTGCATGAGAATGAGTACGTGGACTTTCAAAATATATGGTTGTTCCTGCCTATAGATGGATGGAATTGTAGAAGTATTAAAAATGGAACGACCAAGATCATATGGTATCTACTTTTTGTTCTGATGTATCCTTTTCTAATTCGTATATTGCATCTAATTAATCATCCTTCATGCAGGTCTAGGTTTGATGAGCAGACTTGCTGACCGTAGATATGAACGACTAGAGCACGAGTTTAGAGATGACGCGGATTGGGATGCTGTGGAAATGTTGTAAAAGAAGTGGAGACATCAACACGATTCTTCATTTTTACATGCGAAGGCGAATACAGAGATATTGTCCTCTGTGGAGAACAATCTTCAATTTGTACATGTGTACGTCTATCAATGTATCATGTGTATCTCCCGAAACTGAGCTATGGTTAAATATTCCCCCAAGTTTGGTGATGCTCAGTTTAGCTACCCTCAAACCAGTCAATGTGCATGAAGCCCTTAAGCGTACATGACTCTTCTCGATGTTTGCTTGCTAGTTTTAGTACGAGTAAATGAAAATTCCAACCATTCGATTTGAATATGAGAATCCGGGATCAAGGCTTAGCTAACTTCACCAAGTGGAAGTATTTTAAGTAGACTTTCTGTTCAACCTGTCTCATGTAATTTTTGTACATGATACAAAGTACAACGTGCGAATCTTCTCATAAGTCTTCCCTAACTTCTTTGTACGCCTTGAATTTCATTACCATATGCGAATCCCGTAGGTGAGGTAGATGATGATTCCTCCTCTATTGGAAATTATAGAGGCCCTCTTTCCATCATAATCGGTTCAAAGCATACTGCATGAAACGACTTGGAAGTCCTACGTAACTTTTTTGTACACCTTAAATTTTATTTCAGTGCATGAATCTCAAAAGCATGAGAAATGATAAACCCTCTCTACTCAAAATTACAGAAGCCCTCTTTCTTGTATCACAATCCTATTTGCTGAAGAACAACAACAAATAAAGGAGCCGAGGGTTCAAAATCCTGACTTTAGTCTGTGAAATCATTTAGAACTGCGTTTGTGATATTTTCCCTTTCTAAAAGACACATCAAATTGGATAAAACAAAATGAGAACGTGTAACCAAAGGATCGAACATAACATTAGCTTTGGATATTGAAACGTTGGCTATGTGGGTGAATTGAAACAAGAGTATCACCAGGCGAGACCTGATCATTTTTGCCGCCTGAATCAACTCCAGAATTTGATTACTTAAGGTTGTTCCAGGGTTCAATATTATGCTTGAGCTTTTGTTCAGACCTAAATTACCTTTGCATATTGTGTCAAATTAAACCAAGTCAAGTCAAGTTTGAACTTATAGAATGCTTTTTACCTAGTTAAGCTCGAGTAAGAATTGAGTATTGGAGTCTCAAACATTTATGGTCCATTTGATAACGCTTATGTCCTTGTGAGCAATTTCTTTTCAAAAATAGTCTTTTTTATTTTATTTTTACTCTCCGGAATAATTTCTGAGTAAAAGAAAGTGTTTGGTAGCTACATAAAGTTTCTATTCTTGGAATGGAAAAAGAACATGAATGTGTTTGATACCATTCATAAATTTTTTTTTGCAACATATAATTTCTTTTAATTTTTCAATAATTTTTTAAGATTTTTCTTTTCTTATTCTTCCTTGTCGCCGCCGCCGATGGCTAGCGATGGCCAAACAGCAAGGGGTAGTGGCGATGGGCGGCGGTGGCAAGGAAAAGAAAAGAAAAATAATTTATTTCTAAAAATTGTTTTTGAGAATAAAAAACTATTTTTTCTCTATTTATTATTTCTATTACAAATCTATTCTCCGGCTACTTTTCTATTCCGGAAAATAGAAAAATTAATTGACGTTACCAAATGAATTTTTTTTTGTATTTCAAGGAGCAAAAGAATAGAAAAATAAAAGAACAGGAACATGAAGTAGAAAAAAAAGTAATTTCTTGTTCTCGAAACAATTTCTAGAAATAAATTATTTTTTCTTTTCTTTTTTACTTTTCTTCTTCCTTGCTGCTCGCCACCCCTGTTGTCGCCCTTCACTGTTCGGCCACCGCCGACCACCGTCGCCATTGACTAACCATTGTTGACCGTCTATCGCCGACGGCAAGGAAGAATAAGAAAAGAAAAGAAAAAAATCTTAAAAAATAATTAAAAATTAAAAGAAATTATACATTACGAAAAATTTGTGGACTCGTACCAAATACATTCCCTTTTTTTTCATTCTAAGAATAAAAATTTTGTGTAGTTATCAAATGCATTTTTTACTTAGAATTTCTTACAGGGAATATAAATAGAAAAAGACTATTTCTCAAAAGAAATCGTTCTCTGGAGTAGAAGCATTACCAAACGGACCTGAAGCTACTTTTTTCTACTTCTTGTTCCTGTTTCAATCTATTCCTCAATCACTTTTTCATTTCGGAGAATAGAAAAATTAATTGACGTTACTAAACGGATTTTTATTCTTTTTCTATTTCGGAGAGCAAAACAATAGAAAAATAAAAGAACATGAACATTGCCTGATGGTTTTAATTAATATGATAGGCTTAAGTTGGCCCGCCCACGATGGGCCTAAAAGCCTGGCCCACAAATTAAGGGCCCATGGATGGAGGGATACGTTGAAGAGTTGTAACTTTTGGGGGAACGTCTTTTACGCGAAGGACACGTCCTTTGGAGAGACGTATTTAAGGAAATAAAAGAGAGGGAGGAACGTACCTTTTGAAATAACGTACGTTCCCCCCGCTCTCTCCTTCCAAAAGAAGAACAGTAAGACACTCTCTTCCCTTCAAGGCGAATTGATATCATCGGATCGAAAGGGATCAGTTTTTCTTCCTCAAATCAGCGTTGGTGTTTAGTCTGTGGATACAAGGTACGCTCGAACTTGTGGTGTGCCTTTGATCGATACATGTGATTTTCCCGCTCGTCTTCCGCATTAGTTTTAGGGATTCGATTTAGTGTCGAATCCGATTTTAGGGTATAAGCAATACCCTACATTGGTATCAGAGCCCTGTTCATGTTTCCCGACCCCTTTTTAATTACTTTGATTAATTTTTCTCGAAATTCGAGAAAATCACTTTTTGGTTGATCGGGGGACGGAAAAACCCGACACCCGTGTACTGTTCGCCCTTTTCGTGAATTTGTGCAAGTCGAAATTCGTTTTTGATAGTGCAGGGATGAAGCTCTCGTTGATACGAGAAAAATGAGTCGCGGATCGCCGCCGAAGGCCGCCGGACGCGCCGGAGGCCGCGGACGCGCCGTTTTGCCCAGCGCGTGCGACGCACGCGCGCGCGAAACGGCGTGTCGGTTGCGCCGTTTCGGCCTTGGCGTGTGCCTCGCACGTGCCCGATGACGTCATCGTGACGTCATCCAGGCACGTGCGTGGCACGTGCCTGGCCGGTTCGTCCGACCGCCCACCCGTTGACCCGACCCGTTGACCGTTGACCACGATCGTTGACCGTTGACCAGAAAAAAAAGGATTTGTTTCTTTTTCCCAATTAAGTCTTTGTGGATTATATGTAATCCCTTATTTGTTCTGCATTTGTTGTAGGAACAATGGCTCCCCTTCGATTACGCACGCCTATTCGCGTATTTACCGATAAACAAAAGAAAAGGCTTTCTAGTTTGATAGCTGAGCTGACTGATTATCGATGGGAGAGTGGTGGCTTAATTGATCATGTTCTTGAAGTCAACGGGAAGATACAAAAGGTCATATGGAATGGTCGTCCCATGCCACAAGCCTCGAGATGGTGCGATTTTTCATGAACACTCTTCCACAAGAATGGAAAGGAGTGTTGAATCGCATATGGGATGTCAACAAAGCCGCTTCGTATAGGAGTACTGTGATGGCTTTTATAGATGATTATTACCTGATTGTTACAAAAGAAAAGATCAAGAAATTGAAGAAAAAAGAATCTTTCCCTGTTCACTTTTTGAAGTGGTGATAGTTGTTTTAGGCTGATCTTTATTTAGTGTGCTTTGTGGACATCTTATGTCATGTTTTCTATCTGGTTGTTGTTGATGTAGCAACTAATATATAAGTTGTATTATGTGAAAGCATTATTATTCTATTGGATGTCAAATATTATTTGCTTTCTGTTATTGTTGATTGCTGTGGGTAGTTCATAGAAGTTTTTTTGTAGCTTCATAAAATTCATTTTGCATAAGACAATTATATATTAATGATAATTTTAAGTTAGGATTTTTTGAAGGATGATTGGAAACATAGTGACCTTTTGATTCCGAAACCTTACTTGAAATTGTTCATTAATATGATGGGTCTGTGCAAAATGGATGCATAAATGATAGGCATTAATTATTCGTGCATATATGTATAATATGTTCATATCAATGGCTTCAGCCACAAAGAGCATAGTTGCCGAGCTGAACAAAGGTGAAAAGCTCAATGGCGACAACTATGAAATCTGGCACATGAAAATCCAATATGTGCTAGAAGAGCAAGAGGCACTAGAAGCTCTTAACCCGACCATGGTAGAACCCGAAGAAGGAAACACTCGTAGCATAAGTTAGATAAGGATGCTTTTGCTGCATGGAAAAGAAAGAACTCCCTTGCTCGCATTACGTTGCCGAGTAGCATGGAAATGACGTCATGCGAGAGTTCGGGCGTTTTGAGAATGCCAAGGAAATGTGGGAAGCGTTGGCAGCAAGGTTTGGTCATACTTCGGTGACTAGATCGAGACAACTCACTATTAGGTTTGACTCTTATAAGAAGCCTCATGGTCGACCATGAAGCAACACCTTAGAAAGATGTCAAACATGATAAGTGAGTTGAATGATACCGGCCATGTCCCGACCGATGAGCAGCAAGTGCAAGCGGTGATTCGTTCCTTGCCTCGGGAATTGGGAGCATATGAAGGTGCACCCGACCCATAATGAAAATATCAAAACCTTTGAGGATGCAATGCGTCATCTTGAGCTGGAAGAGGACCGCCTCTTGCGGCTAAGCCGGAAGCTGAAATTTATCATGTCAAGTTCTAGCTCACATGGAGTTTCGAGCTCCAAGCGCAAACGTCCTAACTGGTTTGATAAAAGGAAAGGCAAGGGAGCAGGTCCTTCAGGGAAGAAACCTAAGCTTCATCAACATGAAAGAGGAAAGCGTCCTCGAATGAAGAAGCTTACAAGGGTGAAGTGTTACAATTGTGACAAGAAGGGTCACTATGCTCGCGATTGTCGTGAGCCAAAGAAGGTACACACCCTTTGTACTATTGGGAACTTTGCATATGTGTCAAGTTCTAAATTCTTGACTGAATCTAATCCTCTGTGAACTGTAGATTCAGGAGCGACAGACCATATAGCGAAGGATAGAGAATCCTTCATGGAATTTCGACGAGTTCCGACTTGAACTAAGTGGATCTATGTGGGAAACAACTCCAGAGCTGAAGTAAAAGGAATTGGCACCTGCCAACTGAACATGCGTGGTGGGCGCATTTTATTCCTACATGATGTGTTGTATGCTCCGGAGATTCGTCGAAATTTAGTGTTTGTTTTAGTGTTGGTTAAGTTTGGTTTTAATGTGAACTTCCATAATAGAGGTGTAGATTTGTTTTTGGATACAAATTTCTATGGTTGTGGTTATTTTCTGGATGGTTTCATTGTATTAGATATTGACCATGTTAATGCAAATGTTTGTTATTCTCTTCTCACGTCTCCTAATTCATATGATAATGATGTGAATGTGTGTCATGCTAGACTTGGTCATATTGGCCAACAACGTATGAATAGACTAGCCAAAGAGGGCTTGTTGGGCAACATTGAAAAAGTTGATTTGCTTATATGTGAGCATTGCCTAGTAGGGAAAACGACAAGGAAACCATTTGGAAAAGGTAAAAGAGCTTAATTTCCTTTGCATTTAATTCATATTGATGTTTGTGGTCCGATAAATGTGAGAGAAAGGCACGGGGCTGTTTATTTCATCACATTTATAGATGATTATACTCGATTGATATGTCTATTTGATTTCTCATAAATCTGAAGCATTGAGTTGTTTCAAAAAGTTTATGAACTTGGCAGAAAATCAATTAGACAAGAAAATAAAAGTATTAAGATCCGATTGAGGTCGAGAATATTTATCTGATGAGTTCAGAAAATTATGTGATGAAAAAGGAATAGAAAGATAGTTGTCTATTCCATATACTCCTCAACAAAATGGTGTTGCAGAGAGAAGGAACAGAACCCTAATGGAAATGGTTAGGTCCATGATGGCGCATGCTAATTTACCTATCACCTTTTGGAGTGATGCGTTATTAACTGCTGCCTATATACTTAACCGGGTGCCTTCCAAATCAGTTACCTCCACTCCATATGAGTTATGGACAGGTAGAAAACCGAACTTAAGTTTTCTTAAGCCATGGAGTTGTGCTGCCTATACTCATGAGTCCTCTCACAAGTTTGGGAAATTGGGTCCCAGAGGAAAAAAGAGTATTTTCATAAGATACTCTGAACACTCGAAAGGATATGTGTTCATAGGTGAGCAGGAAAGTGGAAGTATAACTGAATTCGAATCACGGGACGTCACATTATTAGAGAATGAATTTCCTAAGAATGGCGAAATAGGTGAAGAACACTCCCTATTTGAAACCTTGGATCAAGATAATGAACATAGTGGAATTCGTCCAAGTGGGAGTAATATGAGAAGTAATGAATTTGATTCAACTCACTCTCAATTACAATCACAAGATGAGATGATATCGTCATTATCTAATCCGAGTGGGAGCATGATGGGGAATGATGTACAAAGTGCACAATCTCCCATACGGCGAACAAGTCGCAAAAGTATTCCCCGTCGACGTTTTGACATTGAAGGGGAAACTTTTATGGTTGCTCCACAAAATGAAGATGAGCCAAGAAATCTTAATGAGGCTCTAAATTGCCCTAGTAAGGAAAAATGGATGCATGCAATGGAAGAGGAGATGGAGTCAATGAAGTTAAACCAAGTTTGGAAATTGGTTGACCTTCCAAAAGGACGCAAAGCTATTGGGAACAAGTGGGTTCTCAAAATAAAGCGTAAATCTGATGGTTCGATAGAAAGGCATAAGGCTCGCCTTGTGGCGAAGGGGTATAATCAACGGAAGGAATTGATTATGAAGAAACATTTTCTCCCGTGGTGAGATTTACCTTGATTCGCATTATTCTGGCAACAGTGGCTAGTATGGATCTTGAGTTACATCAAATGGATGTAAAGACTGCTTTCCTCAATGGAGAATTAGAGGAAGAAATATATATGGAACAATCTAATGGTTTCATTATAGAAGGCTAAGAAGGAAAAGTATGTCGACTTTTGAAATCGATATATGGTCTTAAGTAGTCGTCAAGACAATGGTATATACGTTTTCATAATGCCATAATGGCATATGATTTTACAATGATTGATGAGGATCATTATGTATATATCAAAAGATCCAAAGATCAATTTGTGATAATATCATTATATGTTGATGATATACTAATTGCTGGAAGCAATATGGAGTTTGTTAATACTGTTAAGAGTTGGTTATCTTCCAACTTTGAGATGAAAGATATGAGTGAGGCTGTATACATCCTTGGAGTTAAGATTTCAAGAGATCGTTCGAAGAAATCATTATCTCTTTCGCAAGAAATATATATAAATAAGGTTCTTGAACGATTTCGTATGCAAGATTGTAAACCCATTGATACTCCTATTGCAAAAGGTGAAAGATTGAGCCATAGACTGTGTCCAAGGACTCTACAAGAGAAGGAACAAATGAAACATGTTCCTTATGCTAGTGCTGTTGGGAGCTTAATGTACGCTATGATGTGTATAAGACCCGACATATGTTTTGCAGTTGGAATGGTGAGTAGATACCAATCCAATCCAGGTCAATCACATTGGAAGGCCGTTAAAAGAATACTGAGATATCTGAAGGGAACTGCTGATTACAAGCTGAATTACCAAGGAAATGATCTGCAACTTGAAGGCTATACATATGCTGATTGGGGAGGAGATTTAGATGAAAGGAAATCTACCTTTGGATTTGCTTTCTTACTGAACAATGGTGCTATATCATGGAGCAGTAAGAAGCAAACATGTATAGCCTTGTCCACGATGGAAGCTGAGTTCGTGGCATTATCAGCAGCGGTACAAGAAGGAGTTTGGCTTAAGAGATTTTTGGATCATTTAGGTGTTATTGAGAAAGCTGCAAATCCATTATTGGTTAACTGTGATAGCCAAGCAGCTATAGCGTACACCAAAGATCCAAAATATCATGGCAAGACCAAACATATAGATACTAAGTATAACTTTGTCAAAGATATGGTTGCACGAAATGATGTGAATTTACAAAGTACATATCTACGCATAGAATGGTAGCGATCCTATGACAAAACCAATACCTAGAGATGTGTTTTGTGGTCATGTAAAATCTCTAGGATTGCGTAGAGTCTGATGTACTGGATATTGTAATTTCCCTGAGTTGTTCACATTTAGTGAATTTGTGTTTTTCATCATTAATGCCTATGAATCTTTATTTGACATTTATGCATCTTAATGCTCAGTGCATTATATTATGTTGAGAAAGTATGTCGGACAGATAAGAGATTAGCCCATTCACACGGGTAATCGCCTCTATTTACTATGTGATAAATAGAGATAAGATGGTTTTTAAGCTTATTATCTAGGTGATAATCGAGAGCTCAAGCTTAAAATATATATGTCGCCTTAACTAAGTGTTAAGATGAGGACATGATATTTACTATGTCCGAAAGTAAAATAACCCACATATTTTACTTTATCTCGTCTATAATGCCGATGTGAGTTCTCATGAATTACGTGTATGAGTAGATATGTGAACTCAAGTTAGACATTGGTATGTCTGAACTATCATCTGTACGGTATTAAAGATGTAGACATACGCTCCATGGGAAATGAGTTAAATACCGTAATACGTATTTCATATTACGTATGCATGATACGACTAATAAGAGTGGCAAAAGTTTGATCTCAACTTTTATGCCGTGTGACACTCTTGAAGAAAAGAGTTCCTCAATTTTAAGTGCCCTCATGACTTTTACTTATTCTCAAGATTTCTATTTAGTGTTTGCTATCTTAGGATGTTGCCAATGGTCATGAGTTGATTCGATCTAATGGGACATTTCTAGAAAAGCAAGCTAAACTGAAATTGAGAGTTTGAAGGAAAGAGGAAGATTGAATTTGGAGAATCACATTGTAGTTTTGTATTTACTGGTCGACCAATTATGACTGTCTTTGGGATAATCATAATTGTGAATACAATATATATATATATATATATATATATATATATATATATATATATCATTGTTTAAATGAGATTAAGAGAGATAGAAATGTGATCGATCGATCTAGGGTACTGCATACTAAAATTTACTCGAATGTGATGCATATTATGAGCTGCTATATATTCCAACGTATGTATGGCAATGAGCTTCCAAAGTATCTTTGGTCGCACGGACCATTCACCGGTATGAATGTTGCAGTGAGGAAAAAGAGGATTCTGTTCGGCCCACCATGTTAAGTGGAAGTTGATGGATTTTCAATTGATGGGCCTAAGTAGGGCCTATCCGCCCATGTTGGTTATGGCCCACCATGTGCGAGTGGGAGATGATGGTTTTAATTAATATGATGAGCTTAAGTTGGCCCGCCCACGATGGGCTTAAAAGCCTGGCCCACAAATTAAGGGCCCATGGATGGAGGGATACATTGAAGAGTTGTAACTTTTGGGGGAACGTCTTTTACGCGAAGGGACACGTCCTTTGAAGAGAACGTATTTAAAGAAATAAAGAGAGGGAGGAACGCACCTTTTGAAAAAACGTACGTTCCCCCCTCTCTCTCTCCTTCCAAAAGAAGAACAAGAAGACACTCTCTTCCCCCTTCAAGGCGAATTGACATCATCGGATCGAAAGGGATCGTTTTCTTCCTCAAATCGCGTTGGTGTTTAGTCCGTGGATATAAGGTACGCTCGAACTCGTGGTGTGCCTTTGATCGGATGACATGTGATTTTCCCGGGCTCGTCTTCCGCATTAGTTTTAGGGATTAGATTTAGTGTCGAATCCGATTTTAGGGTATAAGTAATACCCTACATTGCCAAATAGGGCCTTAGTTACGACCATCCAAACAATCTCGTCTTCTTTTCTCTTATCTCCTGTCATGAATCCTCAAGAGGGGAAGCTTAACCCGCCCTCATCTTTTTCGTCTAAAAAGTCTCTGCCCGGAAGGCCCAAAACACTGATTGCCTTCCTGTTGATCACTTGATCTCATCCAAACCTGTCGATCGTGTTGATGCCTCCTCAACTCGTCTGTATCCTTTGGTCACTGGGTGGTTTGCCTTTTTGTTTAGTCGGTCCCGCAGTCCCGTATTGCTGACAGGAGTAGGCCTCCAAAGCTTGTGCAAAACCTGCAATATCCAAAAAATATATAAAAGCACTTCAATCTAGTTAGTGAGTTTTACAATTATCAAAATTGTTTTAGTGTCAAAGCTCAGTTGATGCGTGGTGAGTGGGTGAGAACACGGGTAGTGATTGATGGAACTCAAGAGTTTGAAGAAGAATAAAACCTGTCAATAGTCCACCTAAATCTAGTAGCAATACTGACCCATGTACTTACTAATAAGCTTATGGCAAATGACATGGACAGGGTGGTTGTGGATATGTGGCGGTGCCAGTGGTTGGGCTTGGTACTGACGAGGATCCGGCTGAACTCGAGAGATGAAGCATCACTTCCGGGGTGGTCGCAGAGATGTGGTGGTGCCGGTGGTTGGGCTTTGTACTGATGAGGATCCGGCTGGACTCAAGGTCAGGCCGGTGGAAGTTTCACTGATTGTGACCGCTAGTTTTTCGCCTTGAGAGCAATGGTTACTGTTAGCAGTGTTGCAGTTGTTGCTGTCACCCTTTCACTTGTTCGCGAGGTCGTGTGACCCTGTGTTAGAAGTTGAACACTGCAAAATAATGGAAGATCATCGGCATTATAGAGTGAAGCTCAAGATTGATATTTTGGCCACTGAAGCTCAAGATTGGTTGCACGTAAGGGTAGCAGGGAATGGACCGGTCAGAGCAAAGTGCTTAAAGATTATGATAGGCAAGTATTTTATTCCTAATCCAAAGGGGCCAAACTGTATAAGGAGTGTTTCAAGTTGATATGAACAAATGGTCATGACTCATTTGCATGCTGTTAATTACCCAGCCGAAAATGTATTTGATTCCTAAACTACTTTCTCCCCTAAAAGTTAGGGGAAAAATAAATCGAATTATCATACACTCAAACACACAGTAAAATCTTTCATTTCTTTTATCTCATGCTTCTTTGTTTAAAAAAAAAAATTCGAAAACCTTTCTTACATGTTAGAGGATACAATATGTAAAAGATAGTATCTTTTCTGGTAATGTTATAATGTGTTTTTTTTTTTTTTTTGGTGTTAAATTAATGTCTCGAATTTGAAGATTGGATAAAAAAAAAAGAGAGCAAGGATTTTCTCTTATACTTATCTGTAGAAGGAGGAGCCGAATTCTTCTATCCACGGTGGGGTCCCACGCCATGAGCTTTCTACTTTTAGTCGATTGAATTAAAGGGAAAGAAGTTCTCTGCACGTTGAAGAAGTGGTGGGCCCAGAGTCAAAGTGTTGACTCTGGGTACACACGCACACACGCAAATAAAAGAGGAAAGAATCCTCACGCGTGAGAAGCCAACGGTGGTGGGCCCTCGACTTTGAGCACACACGTATAAAAGGAAAATAATTTGTAGGTCTTTTTTTTCTTTTTCGTTCGAAGCCGCGAGATGCCGTGGAGTGCTGCTTGCTGAAGCCCTACGAAGAGGATACGTACGTGAAGAAAAAATATAGACGCTGTTCTTGTTTGACGTACGAGAGCGTTTCGCTTTGAGCTTTCAACGCGCTGTAATTTTGCGCCATTTAATTTATCTCCCAATCAATTATTTATTTATAAACACTTTGGATTTGTAGTTAAATCTAAGTGTGGGAAACACTTGAGCGTTTGAGTGATTGTAAATTCTGATACTCCGATTATAGTAGATTATTTGCTACCGGCTCTCCTCGTGGACGTAGGTACCGATACTCAGACCGAACTACGTAAATTTCTGGTGTCCTTATTTTTCTCGTTTAATTTCTCTAGTGATTTCGCGTTGACGTAAATTGCAAGATCCTGTCGTTTCCACGTATTATATCCCAACAGGGGGCATGGTATTTCATATGACGGAGATCACCGTACATCAAATTGTAATTGTTATTTGGACGTCTTACAAGACAACCTCCAACAATGGTTGGAGAAAAATATGCCACACTTGTTGATCTTCATCTATGTTAAAAGCATAATAGCGGTGGAGAATAAACTTACTCGGTTTCATATGTACTCCCGGATTTATAAGGTGATTACTATTATCATTTATTCTATTTTTCAAGCACGTTTTAGGGTTGTCTTTTCTCCTTGTGATCGTCAATTAATCCAATGTCGATAGAGGAAATACTTAAACACTATGTTAGGACTTCAAACTTTTGGTGGGGATCGGTTTCAACGTACGTCGATTCCCTACCTAGAGCCACAACCTATTTTGTGATTATTTTTTTATTTTTTTTTCCCTTAGTGGCTGACAAAGTAAATAAACTAGCAAAAGAAAGAAAGGAAGAGAGAGAGAGGACAGAAAAGGGAAAGATCAGAGCATGCATGAAACGCTGCATGCCCACTAAGGAAGTATCAACAAACCGGATTAACTTCGTTTCATAGTAGTTAATCGAATGAATTCTAATATTTAAGCTATCGAAAATATGAATTCTGAGTTGCTAGGTTCAATTTAGGAGCTGTTTAGCTTTAAAATCATGAAATAATGAAAGTTCTAGGTGCCATGAAGTTGTGGAATTTGACAAAAGTTAGATTTGTTAGGATTTGATCGGGATGAATCTTTTAAGTTCTACACATGTTGCTGGAACAGTTTCGAGATTTTGTTTTTGGCACTGGTCTTCGCCCGTCGCCTGCAATCTTTGGCTTGGCAAAGCTTAGGGTCTTTAAATACTTTGAAGAAGATTTCCTTTAATAGCAAGCTCGCTTAAATTTGAGTTTTTTTTTTTGTTTTGGTCGGTCCTACTCTACTCCTATCTAACTTTCACTCTCGACTTTTTTTTTGCCCCGTCTCCCGGGCGTGGGAGTCGAAACCAACTCCTGAAACTTAATTCGTTCCCACCCCAACCCCCCTGAGAAGGTGAGGATTCGAACCCTCCACCTCCTCCTTCCAAGTTGGAAGGAACTTTGAGTTCGATGTGGAGAGATGTGATGCGACGAACTTCAGCACACGAGTGGCCATTGTTTCTCAAAAAGGAAAGCAAAGTGGCCATTTGTGAGGCCTTTAATTGGTGCGTAAGTTTGACGTTTGGATAATCCTTCTTTGATAGGATTCTGAAGCTTTCCGGGCAGCGTAACTTTCGATCGGTGCTCTATTTGCAGTGAGTGGGGCTTATCTCTTCCATGATTTTCTAAACTTATATCTTGAAAATGATAGGCATTAGCTATGTTATAAGTTATGCAAGGCATTGTACGGGATGATTTATTAAAAAAAAGATTAGTGCTTAGAACATATTTATTACATATTATGGTTGGGCATTTAATTATTGTCTTGATATTTGAAATGGCATAATAAAGTATCTTTACCAATAGTTTGAATTGATTATTTGTGAATCCTTTATGAAAGGATTTGCATAAGGCTGTATGTATTGCTTTATAAAAATAGTTTATGAAATGTATTCTCCTTGATTAATTAATGTGTGAAAGGTTAAATGTTTTGTTTTGTGAAATAGATTTATGAGATAGATTCTGGATTGGCTTTGTGAGTTAGTATTGGATGATGTTACTAACTTGGTATTCATTGTTGCTATGTTTAGCACCCATTGAGAGGCTGCAAGTACATATATTGTTTTCAGGACGTCCTTTTGGGCCACGCCACCAATTGATCTAATTGGAGTCCTAATCAAGGGAATTTGGACAATCTTTGTTATGGGGCTTTCAGCGTGACTCTAATTGGATGTTGAGCATTAGATTGATCAATGGCATATGATATTGATGTTTGACTTGATATTGTTGATTGATTGAGTATTTAAGATGCGTATAAAGCTTTGTTGAAGTAATATACTCATTTTTAGTATTCTAGATTTGAGATGATTGAGTTTCTAGTATGCTTATAAATATGTATAGTGGATGTTCGATTTAACCCGGGACCGACCTTGGACCAGCCCAACCCTGTTGGTCCTGGTCCGGTTCCTAGAGAAACTGAGTCGGTCATTAATCCTAAAATTCTTGGACCGACACTATGCGGGTCGGTCTTCGGTCCTAAAAGTTCTGGGTCGGTCCAACCTGGACTAATCCTAACTATATATATAATATTATTTATAATTTTTTTTTATATAGAGAAAACCTTAAAATAAACGATGTCAACAACATTAATCAACTCTTTAGTGAGGAGTTTAAGTAATTTTACATTATTCTTTAATACCTTAGGTTTTTAATGTCTTTTACGGCATCAATAGTCATAATTTACAAAGGATGAAAATGTTTATGTGAGGAGTCCTCAAGGCGTTCAAAAAGGCACCTTATGGCATCCTCCTCTAATATTCGTTTTCTTCTGTCTTATTTGTTCTCTTAGTCTTCAATTTGCTAAAATCGAAAAAAACAACTTTTCCGCTCACCACTCGACACTCGCCTCGCTCGCTTTAAGTCACTCGTGCTGCTCGCCGCTCAATGCTCGCTTGGCTTGTTACTCCCTGCTCGACATTCGATGCTCATTCTGTTCGACATTCACCCCACTTGACTCTCACCGCTTGCCTTTCTTAATTGACATTGCTCATCATCAAACCCATTGGGTTGGTACAGTTCTTGATTGCCCTTTCAAGGAGTACAAAAACTGAAATTAAAAATTATTGATTAGTACTGGGTTGACCTTGAAACTGGACCGAACCCATTGGGTTAGTCCGGTCCTCAATCGCTTTTTTAAGGAGTGCAAAAAGTGAAATAAAAAATTATTAATTGGTCCCCGGTTGACCCTAGAACCGGACCGAACCCATTGGGTCAGTTCGGTCCTCGATCCTAAGCTCAATAGGGTCGGTCGTCGATCCCAAAAATTGAGGACCGGCACTGTACGAGTTGGTTTTAGGGTTAGGGGGTGAACTGGCCCAACTAGAACCATGCTCACCCCTACTATTTGCAGTGAGTGGGGCTTATCTCTTCCATGATTTTCTAAACTTATGTCTTGAAAATGATAGGCATTAGCTATGTTATTGTACGGAATGATTTTTTTAAAATAAAGAATAGTATTTAGAACATATTTGTTACACATTATGGTCGGGCATTTGATTGTTGTCTTGATATTTGAAATGGCATAATAAAGTATCTTTACAAATAATTTGAATTGATTATTTGTGAATCCTTTATGAAAGGATTTGCAAAAGGCTGTATGTATTGCTTTATAAACATAGTTTATGAAATGTATTTTGCTCGATCAATTATTTTGTGAAAGGTTAAATATTTTGTTTTGTGAAATAGATTTATGAGATGGATTTTGAATTAGCTTTGTGGGTTAGTATTGGATGATGTTACTAACTTGGTATTCATTGTTGCTATGTTTAGCACCCATTGAGAGGCTACAAGTACATATATTGTTTTCAGGATGTCCTTTTGGGGCAAGCCACCAATTGATCTAACTGGAGTCCTAATCAAGGGAATTTGGACAATCTTTGTTATGGGGCTTTCAGCGTGACTCTAATTGGATGTTGAGCATTAGATTGATCAATGGGATATGATATTGATGTTTGACTTGATATTGTTGATTGATTGAGTATTTAAGATGCGTATAAAGCTTTGTTGAAGTAACATACTCATTTTTAGTATTGTATGTATATTATATACTAGATTTGAGATGATTGAGTTTCTAGTATGCTTATAAATATGTATAGTGGATGTTCGATTTGCTTAGAATAGATATGAGCTATGGTAGCTTAATCCATTCATATATATTTTTTTAAATTGTTCTTTAAAAAATAGTAAAAATCAAAAATTATTAAAAATTATTTTAAATTGTCCAAAAATTTTTCTTTAAAAAAAGTTAAAAAATAAAAAAATTATTAAAAAATTATTTTAAAATGTCTACGTTACCACAAATTATCCGACATGGTATGATTGGTGTCTACTTTAACAATTTGTGACTAAATTAATACGAAAGAAAAAATCTTTAGGACTAAATTGATTTAATTAAAATGATTAAAACTAAATTGATACTAATTTAATGGATTTAGAATGTTTTTTTGTACTTTTCCCGGAATCAATCATGCGAATATTCCTACAAAAGAAAAAAAACAAATCAATCAAGCGAATATTTCTTCATCGCGTCCTCCTCTCGTTTCCGCTCTGCCGGCATAAGCGGTAACGCATGCATAGCGCCAAATGTTCTTGGCTGTCTCGGACCTCTTTTCCTTATTTCTTTAGGAACCATCACAAAATTCCAACGTCCCATTTGACCCTTCTTTCATCCTCCTTCCTCTTTTTCTTTCATTCCCTTTTTTTCTTGGTGATGATTGATCTGCCTTTGACGGCCGATTTCACAATCAATCACTCTGGTTGGCTCGCTGTTCTTCCTCGTTTGTCATTTCGTTAGGGGCGATTGCTTGGTACTCTGTTTAAAATCAATTGGAGTTCTAATTTCTATTGGGTCATAGCTCAAAGCGTTGCTTCGGTGATTGAGGGCATTTTAAAGCTCAAGCCGAGGAAAAATTTAACTGGGTTTTTAGTTTGGAAAAAAGTGCAATGGACTGTGACTTTGCTAGCATTGCAATCTTCAATGGACTGTGACTTATTGTGATTTTTGCCATAGTGGGTTTTCTTTCTTGACTTCTTTTAATTCCAATTTCCCTGCAGTATTCATGATGAATGTTTCTGAACACGTGCATTGATTCAAGGGGAGTTTTTGCTTAATGAGACTTCTGCGTGGATATTTGCAATGCTAACTGAAGCAGTTGTGATGGACTCTCGCTGTTGTAGGAAAGGATTCATTTCGATTGGAAAGCAAAGAAGTACTTACTTGAACTGACAACGGATACCTTACTGGATCAATAAGATGGTTTTCGAGCCGTTGGAGTGGTATTGCCGGCCGCTGGCAAATGGGATTTGGGCAAGGAGCACCGACAGCGCTTTTGGTGCGTTCACACCTTGTGCCGTGGATTCCTTGGTCATTTCCATATCTTATTTGGTTCTTCTGGGCCTCTGCTACTACCGAATTTGGTTGATCACGATGACTTCAAAAGTCCAGAGATACCATTTGAGGTCAAAATGCTACCACTATATGTTGGGATTGCTTTCTTTTAACTGCACTGCTGAGCCTGTGCTGAGGTTGGTGATGGGCTTTTCAGTTTTCAGTCTGGATGGTCAGACTAGCCTCCTTCCATATGAGGTAGAAATTTACTGTGTCAAAAACCTAGCTTCAACTCTCCAACGTTCACGTGATATTTCTTAGTTTGATGAACACTCTTGGTTTGCTGGTTATTTTGTTTAATGTGTGGTCATGCACATCGACGGAGTCCCATATAGTAAGTCTTATTAGCAAACTTATATTTGTTAGCAAGTTGCTCAGCCTTAACAAAATAAGAAGGCATTAGACTGAAATTGTTCACTAGCACATTGACTCTCCTTTCTTTTTTCTGTTTCAACTGCCTTCTTTTGCAAGAAGATTGGCACCAGTCCTCGCGGGACTACGGCATTCCTCATCGCTGCAACATTCCGTGTAATGTTGAACTTAGTCTTTTGATAAAATGATGAATTTAATGGAAAACATCCTTCTTTGCACATGTGAGTTTTTCCAACTTTCATTGGTTCCAAGTTTAGCACTCTGAGTAAGCAATGACTACCATTTATAGTTAACTCTTAGATTCCACAACTCTGTTTCTGCTGCTGCCATAATGTGCATTTCAATGCCATTTGCCGACAAATGTCTGACCATAATAGTTTGCAATCTGTGTTATACTATGAGTCTTCAGATCTCCAGTCTGTAACAATCTCAAATGTTGCTGTTTTTACATTGGCTGGCAAACTGAGAATCTAATTTATTTTGTAATCAAACCTCCTTTTCTCTTTTGGCAGATGGTTTCGTTAACCATAGAGTCTCTTGCTTGGTGCTCTATACTAGTTATGATTGGCCTAGAAATGCAAGTTTACATCCGGGAGTTCAGGTGGTACCTGCTGCTTGGACTCATTTATGTTCTGGTGGGGGAAGCCGTAATGCTTAATCTTATCTTCTTGATGAGAGACCACTATCAGCATCATAGGTTAGTTTTTATCCTTCAGCAGACATTTAACTATTCATACTTCAGACTGTGTACATCTCATATTCGCCTACCCATACAGTTGAATGCAAGTAGAGAAATTAAATGTTGTTATTAAATGTTCTCTCTCTCTCTCTCTCTCTCTCTCTTCGAACTATGCAGATAGATGAAGTAGTCAAAACAATTAACTTTTCTACTGTTAAAATATCATCGCAGAAAGACATTTTGCAAGATTTTCCCATCCATCTCTGGCAATATGGGTAAATTGCTTCCTTAAACTGGTGCAGGCTGCTAGTAGTACTATTTCATTAAATAGCTTTCATACTGTTATAATGCATCATAATGTTTTAGAGTTTAAGATCCATAATAAGATGTTCTAGGGAGGACCTAATATCGATCTACTTTATCCTGCAGGTCTGCACTTTATCTGTATATCAGCAAGGTTTTTTGCCAGGTTACTTCTCTTTCAAAAAACCGTTACTCCAGAATCATCTGTTTATAACTTTCCTAACCTTTTGATTAAACAGCTCCTGCTGGGATTCATTAATTAATAGATTTGATGAGAACATTTGACAATTATTATATATTCTTTCTGTCCTTGGTCACCTTGATCTAAAGAATCCCGACTAAGACTTCTTCTTTTTTGTGCTTCTTTTCGTGCAGGTTCTATTTGGGATTCTTCTTTTAGTTTATGTTCCAAATCTGGTTCCTTATCCGGGGTATACGATGATCCACACCGAGCCTCTTGATAGTGTCGAATATGAGGCTCTTCCGGGAGAGGAGCAAGTTTGTCCTGAAAGGCATGTCAACATATTTTCCAGTGAGTAATACCAGAACTTCATTTTTTTCTATCCAACAGTGCTCCTTATTTTCTATAAAACCAGACCAGTTCAGCTAGTCTTTATGCATTGACATATCGAACCACCGCTTGTCATTCTCCAATAAGCACAGATAATGAACTAATAATTTGACATTTTTACATTGTGTCTGCTTAATGAGTCCAATTTGCTGTATTGCTTGCTTTCTGATGGTGGCATTTGTTGGTTCCCAGTTTGTGCATATCTCTTCCTCCCTGAAGCAAAATATAATTGCTTTGCTTGAAAATAAAAGTTAATTGAGACATGTCTTTGTGGGTCTCATGAGATGGAACATTGGATTTTGTTTAGTGTTTTGTTAATCAGCTCTCTCTCTCTCTCTTTTGAAGGGATATACTTTGGGTGGATGACTCCACTTATGCGGCAAGGCTACAACAGACCAATCACCGAAAAGGATGTTTGGAAGTTAGACTCATGGGATCAAACTGAGACACTTTTTAAAAGGTTTGCGTCGGTCACTTTTCTTTAGCCGTATTGTGAACTTTGTGTGTATTCAGATGCAATTCTAAAGTGTCACAATCATATCTTATATTGCAGATTCCAGAAATGCTGGGCCAAAGAGTCTCAAAGGCCCCAACCATGGCTTTTTAAGAGCTTTGAACGGCAGCCTTGGGGGAAGGTCCCATTCTTCAAATAATTTTGATTTGACAGTGCACTGACGTCTGTCCGGCATTATTCTGTAAGTTTCTTTGTTGTTTGAATGTTCCCCATCTCATGTTACTTGTTTCCGTTGCTTCTTCAGGTTTTGGTTGGGAGGCTTCTTTAAGGTATCATCCTTACCCTTCATGATCTAATGGAACACCATGTTCATTCCAAATTGTTCCGATTCCTTGGTTGTGGTGAATGGGTGCTCAATCAAATATTTTGACTTCTTTCCTGATAAGATGATCACATACTATGCATGCCTGTTACATAATAAGTTTGGTTGAGTTGAATAAAATTGATGAACCTGAAAGAAGAAAAGCATTTTCTATAGGGCTGGAATCTCTAAGGATTCGTCTTGTGCTTGAGCTTGAACGATCACTATAATAACGCTACTTCAAGAGCAATTTGTTCACTTCAATATGCAATGCTCATTGGAAGCTTGGTAGCTCTTTCTGACAAGAATAACCACAGATTGGGACCGATCTTTCCCGGTTTGCAGGGCCCACATTGCTGAACCACCTCCTTCAAGTAAGTTGTTCCATGTCCCTCCCCCCCTCTCTCTCTCTCACAGATGAATGCGTAGGCATCAATTTTCAAGTCAATGCTGGACTCTACTTTTAAGATTTTGATGAAATCCTAAAATTGTGAATCTTTATATTCCAGAAATATGTGCTTCATTAGGGGAAATTGTATCCATGGACCTTCCTCTTCAAATGATCAGAATATTGTTTGACAGGCCATCTTTGGATGGAAAATTTCAAAGATTGTTCACAGGGAGGGCAGACCCTGGCAGAAACAGGCTTAGCATGCTTTTCTTAGGGTAAAATGTCATTTTCTAGTAATCATTTGAGTGTGCTCCATGTATTATTGTGATAGAGAAGCTGCTCCAAGTCTGGCAGCTACTTTCGACTTTTGTGCTTATAGGAATTGTGAGCACAATCTCTCTTTGGGCCATAATGCCACTATTGATTTTGTTTTATGCAGCCTATCTGTATTACCAGGTGAGCGCAATTTTGCCCAGGCCTCAATGTTTTCTCATACAGAGTGATATGTTCTATGCTACTTACAGCAAAGATTGCAAGCCTCTTTCCACTAAGTGGGGTTGGCTAGTTTTTGCTGAACAAGCTGACAATTTCATGTTCTATTTGCCTTTTCTTGTTATGCTTGTGTCACCACACACCATCATTTAAATGTTTCATAGAGGAAATTTTGAGACACGATTTCCAAAATCCTTCTATAATCGTGAAAGAGTGACTAAGAGCACCAGGGGCTCGGACCTAAAATTTCTTATTGGGGTACGCTCAAAAGTGAAGTCAATTAGTGGAGCCCGTTATCCTAGCCATCTTTTTGTCATTTTTCTTATTTTTGGCAGAGGGTGCGGTAATCATCAAGGCTAACAGTACATCCTTTTAACTGATCTATAGCATTACATCACTTGTTCCAACGCATGTTTTCTCCTCTACCTGTAGCCAATTTATCTGGAAGTTTGGATATAATTGTCTTTCTAAATGTTTGCCTTGTGGATGTTAACAGAATACATCTCGAGAAGTGAAACGGTTGGATTCAATCACCAGATCTCCAGTTTATGCGCAATTTGGAGAAGCCATGAACGGCTTGTCAACAATACGTGCATATAAAGCATACGATAGGTTGGCCAACATAAACGCCAAGGCCATGGACGATAACATCAGATTCACCCTCGTCAATATAGGTTCCAACCGTTCGCTCAATGTAAGGTTGGGGACTCTTGGAGGCATAATGATCTGGTTGACCACGACATTTGCGGTCATGCAGACCGGAACAGCGGAAAACAGAGCGGCATTTGCGTCAACCATGGGTCTCCTCCTCAGCTACACTCTGAATGTAACCAACAATCTGAACGCTGTTCTGAGACAAGCAAGCAATGCTGAGAATAGTCTAAATGCCGTAGAACGTTTGGGGGTGTACATAGAATTGCCTTCCGAGGCTCCCGCTATAATAGAGGGAAACCGTCCCCCTCCAGGCTGGCCTTCATCGGGATCCATTGAATTCGAAGATGTGGTCCTTCGTTACAGACCTGAACTTCCTCCTGTTTTGCATGGATTGTCCTTTTCAGTAGCGCCCTGTGAGAAACTGGGAATAGTCGGAAGAACTGGTGCCGGAAAATCTAGCATGATAAATGCTTTGTTCCAAATTGTCGAGCTGGAAAAAGGAAGAATCTTGATAGATGGGTGCAACAATTCCAAGATAGGACTGGAAGATTTGAGGAAAGTCCTTAGCATTATACCGCAGTCACCAGTTCTCTTCTCAGGTAGGCACTGTGAAATTCTTCATCTCCTGAAAATTTTTGTTAAAATCACTTCTCTTTCCAACCCCATTTCCATCAACCTCTCTCATATTCCATAGGAAAATCTGCTAATGAAGTTCATGCTTTACCATTTTCTCGCTGGTTGATGTTGCTATGTCCTCAAACCAATTTATAGTTGAGAGTCTCTCTCACTTATTATGTCCAATATTGGAGGTCCAGAGCTATTTACTCCTTGGTGCATTGGTTCACAAGAGCTACTTACAATCCATGCGATCCAACTCCTTACCCAGCTACTCTTAGATGGTTGCTTTCTTGTTGATATGAACAATCTGCTGACAAACCTAATCAGTTCAAATGTCTCTGTCACAAAGCTGATTAGAGAACCCACAGCAAATAGTAAGAGATAAAGAAGAAGAGAGAAGGAATAGAGAAGAGGAGAAGAAGGAGAATGTAAAAGAAAGAAACAAAGAGGGGGCTGTAGATTTCTGTAGTAACAGAAACCCTACACCCATTGTGTTTATATTAAATATAAATTTTATATGACCATAATACTCTTATGTAAGTAAAAAAGAAATAAAACTCTGAAAATAAAAGAATAACTCAATTAAAGTAACTTAACACTCCCCCTAAATGTGGAGCATATAGGTCACCCATGCCTAGCTTGGAACAACTAGCAACAAAAGCAAGACGAAATAATGCTTTAGTAAACATATCAGCAAACTGATCTCTAGAGGCAATGTAAGGAGTAGCAACCAGCTTCTGCTTCATAGCATCATGAACAAAGTGACAGTCAACTTCTATATGCTTAGTTCGCTTTTGAAAAATAGGATTCTCAGCAATATAAATAGCTGTTTGATTATCACGCATCATATCAATAGGTTGATTAATAGAAAATTCAAGCTCCTGAAGAAGATATTTCAACCACAACAATTTGGCCACAGTATGTGCCATAGCACGATATTCAGCCTCTGCACTAGACCTGGCAATGATAGTCTGTTTCTTGCTTCTCCAAGTAACCAAATTACCACCAATAAAGGTGCAATACCCAGTTGTAGACCGTCGATCATATGTTGACCCAGCCCAACCAACATCAGAATAGCCAACCAGAGTGGAAGAATCATTACATTTATAAATTAGTCCCTTACCAAGAGAGCTTTTAAGATATCAAAGAATGCAACATACAGCATCCCAATCAGCCTTCTTAGGTGACTCCATAAACTGACTCACCACACCAACAACAAAAGAAATATCAGGACGTGTAACAGTAAGATAAATTAGTTTCCCAACTAAATGTCGATATTGATGCTTGTCTTCAATTTCATTTCCATCATCAACTCCAAACTTTTGATTTGGATCCATAGGAGTATCAACTGGCTTGGAAGTTAGTGTACCTGTCTCAGACAAAAAATCAAGAACATACTTTCGCTGAGACAAATTAATACATTTTTTACTTCGTAAAACTTCAATATCCAAAAAATACCTAAGAGTTCCCAAGTCTTTAATCTGAAATTGCTGCTGAAGAAATGACTTAACCTCATAAATGACGGTCATATCACTACCAGAGACAATTATATCATCCACATATACCGACCACCCCCGATTCCTTCTTGCGAACAAAAATAGAATGATCAGAATAACATTGGTGGAAACCACATTTGGAAATCACTGAACTGAATTTTTCAAACCATGCTCTTGGAGACTATTTCAACCCATAAATGGCCTTATGTAGCCGACATACTTTACTATGATTCTCCCCCTGAGCAACATATCCAGGAGGTTGCTCCATATATACTTTTTCAAACAAATCACCATAAAGAAAAGCATTCTTGACATCCAATTGATATAATGGCCAATCGAAATTCACAGCAAGAGAAATAATAACACGAACATAATTGAGACGTGCCAAAGGGGAAAAAGTCTCAAAATAATCCACTTCATAAGTTTGAGTAAAACCTTTAGCAACGAGCCGAGCTTTAAGACGCTCAATTGAGCCATCCGGATTGTACTTGATAGTGTACACCCAACAACACTTCACCACATCTTTCCAAAGGGGAAGATCAACCAATGACCACGTTTGGCAAGACACCAGAGCTTCCATTTCCACATCCATAGCTTTCTTCCACTCAAGGCGAGACAAAGCCTCAGTGGTAGAAGTAGGAATTGTGTGAGTTTGTAATGATAGAGCAAAGTCATGTAATGGAGAAGGAAGATGTGAGAGAGACACATAACGCTCAATAGGACAAGCCAAAGAGGATTTTTGTGTGCAAGACCGAGTACCTTTGCGAAGGGCAATCGGAAGATCGTCCGGACCAGGAGACAAGGAAGAAGATTGATTGGAGGGCATGGAAGAGCTGGAGATTGGTGGTGCCTTAGACTGCTTTCGCCGCTGATACACCTGCAAGGGAGGAGATACTGGAGAAGGACTAACAGAATCTAGGGGGATTTGTTGTGGGATAGGAGGATCGCACAATGTCGCTTGAAAACTCTTTACCCTCGTAGAAGAGTATGGTGTGCCCTCGAAAAAAGTAACATCAGCACTAATATATTGGGTATAAGTTGTAGGATCATAACACCGATATCCCTTCTGTGTACGTGAATAGCCGAGAAAAATACATTTAGTAGCACGAGGAGATAGTTTATCAAAACCGGAACGTAGGTTATAAACAAAACAAACAAACCCAAAGACGCGCAGGGTAAGAGAGAATAACGGCTTGTCAGGAAATACAACATTGATTGGTGACTGATGATTGAGGATAGTGGAAGGCATACGATTTATGAGGTAACACGCGGTAAGGACAGCATCACTCCAAAATGATTTTGGCACATTCATATGAAATAAGAGTGAACGAGCAACTTCTAGAAGGTGACGGTACTTTCTCTCGGCCACACCATTCTGCTGAGGGGTATAAGTACAACTTGTTTGATGTATAATGCAAGATTAGAATAAAACAAAGAAATTGATTTCTATGTATATTCTAGTGCATTATCTGTTCGCAAAATTTTAAGGGATTTATTAAACTGATTAATAATCTCACGACGAAATAATTGGAAAACATGTAAAAATTCAGAACGGTCATGAAGAATATAGAGCCACGTTAAACGAGAATAATCATCCACAAAAGTAACAAAGTACTTAAAACCATTTCTACTAGCAATACGAGAAGGTCCCTAGATGTCCGAATGAACAAGTTCAAGTAAAGTAGATGCACGAGAATCATTACGACTAGGAAAAGAACTACGATGATGTTTCCCAAGTTCACAAGCCTCACACTCAAGAGTAGAAATTGATTTACACTCGGGAATTATTTGTTGTAACTTAAATAAAGATAAATGCCCTAAATGAGAATGCCATAATAGGGGGGTAATAGAACTAGCAGCTAGACCATTGGCGTCAGCAGTGGAGACACCATTTAGATAGTAGAGTCCATCACGTTGATGCCCTCCACCAATCATCTTCTTTGTCTGAAGGTCCTGAAAAACGCAATGAGATGGGTAAAATGTAACTGAACAACTAAGAGTTTTAGGTAACTAACTGACAGATAACAAAATTAAAAGGAAGTTGGGGAACATGTAAAACCAAGGACAAAGATAAGGAAGATGTAAGTGAAACAGTCCCTGATCCAACCACTTGAGTCGAGGAACCATTAGCTAAAATAACTTCTGATGAAGGACTAGAGTTATGGTGGGAAGAAAATAGTTCTCGCTTACCCGTCATATGACTAGAAGCTCCCGAGTCAATGACCCAAGAGGTGTTAGGACACAAAGTCGAGAAAGAGGCCATGTTACCTATACGTGCAAGAGTGGCAATGAATGAGAAATTGGAAGCCTCTAATTGTTGGACACCCTTGATGAGTTGTGCAACCATATCATCTCGAGCCGTAGACTCAGAAGAACTACCCCCAGGTGGGATAGATGGGTTCATGTCGCTGTAAGACACATTTCGAGCACTCCCTTCAGACACAGCAGTATTTGCAGTAACTAATCATTGAGCCCACTCAGGCTTGCCATGCTTGGCCCAACAAGTGTTAACAATATGACCGGATTTGCCGCAGTATATATACTGACGGCTATCTCGATCAGCACTTTGTTCACTACGTCCATCACCACGACTACGACCTCCCCTGAAACCACAACCTCTATTGGAAAATCCACCACGACCACAACCACCACTACTAGCCACAAATGCTGAATTGTCTTTAGATGACGTAGAAGACGGAGGGACAATGCGCTGAATTCGACAAAATGCTTCATTCATAGAAGGAACTCTCTCGCCAGCAAGAAGCTGACTCTTCACAGGCTGTAAGTCGGCATTCAAGCCAGATAAAAACTTGGCCACTTGAAATTCTGCTCGTTGTGTCTTAAGTCTCTCAAGACCAGTAGTGATGGGCTGATAAAAATTGAGTTCTTCCCACATACCTTTCAAAGCACTATAATACTCTCCAAGAGACTTGTCTCCCTGTTTAAAATTAAAGATCTTCTCATATAGTTCATAAACTCTAGATATATTTTTGTCTTGTGAGTAACTCTCCATAAGATCATCTCATACTCCCTTAGCAGTTGTGTGGAACATGACATTAGCAGCGAAGAATGGTTCCATGCTATTCCATAACCACACCAGAAGTGTATCATTCTCTCTCATCCAATCACTATAGTCTCTAGAATTTTCAGTAGGATGGTCTGTGGTAAGATAATAAAGTTTCCCTTTGGTATTAATATAGACCTTCACAGCTTGGGCCCATAACAAGTAATTGGAGGATCCATTTAATTTAATAGTGGTAATTTGAACATTGACACTATCTGTAGGAGCCTTAGTATTACTCATGACGATAATCTCAATATAAATATATCTACCACTAATCAAGAAGGCTGAAACTTTAGTGCAAGAAACAAAACAGCAACACTAATGTATAATCAGATGTAATTGGCTCCATCAATTAACCAAAGGGATGCTGAAAACTCATAAATATAGACTACTGTATAGAAGAAAATATCTAACAAGAAATCTCGATTCAAATAATTATATGCTTGCCGGAAACCCAGCAAGACCAGTCAACCATAATCAATAAAGTACTCTGATTGTTGAATCCGCTAATTAGTAAGTGTTGTAATCCATGTTCACAAACCGAACCTGATGAATCTGATATCTTTTGATCTCATATGTTCAAGACTTGAAGAGAAAACAGATAAAAATTGCAGCTTTAGGTGGCTGCGCACCAGAGAAGAAGTAGGGTTACTAGGGGACTCTCAAACCAGCAATAGGATCAAGTAATCAGGTAGTTAAACCTAGCTCTGATACCAAGTCACAAAGCTGATTAGAGAACTCGCGGCAAATAGTAAGAGAGAAAGAAGAAGAGAGAAGGAATAGAGAAGAGGAGAAGAAGGAGAATGTAAAAGAAAGAAACAAAGAGGGGACTGTAGATTTTTGTAGTAACAAAAACCTTACACCCATTGTGTTTATATTAAATATAAATTGTATATGACCATAATACCCTTATGTAAGTAAAAAGAAATAAAATTCTGAAAATAAAAGAATAACTCAATTAAAGTAACTTAACAGTCTCAATTCACTGTCCTACTTTGGTTTGATTTCGAGGAACATTCTACATAAGAAATGACCAACTTTCTCTTCATGTGATGTCTGATATTTCATGTGACAAAGGCTACAATACGAATCATAATTGCGTACACTGAATTCCATTACCGTGAAATGAGAAGCTTCTACAAAATACCAAAAAAGACTTTTACACTCCATTTTTCGTGGAGAATAAATATCATCTCAAATAGTTTCTTTCTTTTCAATTTTTTGTAGGAACTGTGAGATTCAATCTCAACCCTTTCAATGAACATAATGACGCTGACCTCTGGGAGGCTCTGGAGAGAGCACATTTGAAGGATGTCATCAGGAGGAACTCTTCCTGTCTGGATGCTGAGGTAAGTTTGTAATAAAGTTACTAGATGTAAAATGTTAATGAAAGGATCATAGCTATTCCTCTTGGATTCGGGTTTATTTTGATGACATTATTAGTATTTACCTGACCATTCACTACGTTATGAAAATATTTAAGTTATGAAAATTGTCTTGTGAAGGACAAGGATTGGTAGACATCGTCCAAAACATGTAAGTGTTGAGATGCTGACGATGACTATTGACTAGTAAAGCCCTTTGGCAGAGAAAGGAGAGAAATTAAGTTGAATTAATGCAAGGCAAGTGACATGAATTAGCATTCAGCAAAAAAGTTTGACATGCATCTGCAGTGCACTCAGCGAAGCACTGTCTAGGGGGACAAAGAGATATATGTCCTTTACTTTTAGACGCATTATGTAGTTAAAATTAGCATGGATTGTTTAACTTTTTGAAGTTAAATGATATGTAGACAAGATTGGTCAGAGATAATGGCAATAATCTTCTATGCATCATTATAAATGTTTTTGCTCAAATGCTTTGCTTGCACTACGGTTAGCTCATCTCACCGGAGAAATCCCAAAATAGAAACTAATTTTATATTACCTGCAGAATTAAATGTATAATATCTCTCTTCTGAACTAACTTATACACCACAAGGCATAGGAAAAGAGCCGTCATTCTGGGCAGGACTGGGTGAGTGGACAAAATGGTAGACATTGGAATTGTTTTACCTGCAAAAAAAAACTGAAGGATCCCTTCTATAGCAGTTTCTACATATGTGAGATGTTATAGTATCTGAAGTCTTAAGTAAGTTGATATATCAACTTTTATATAAGTTTAGAAGCTGTTTAATGCTCTGGCATTATTCCATTGGCTTTAAGATGAATCCATTGGTTCTTTCTTGTTAGTTAAAAAGGCGAAGTTAGAGATCTCTGTTGATATTGATGTTGGCTGTGTCCTGTCAAGGTTTCTGAGGGTGGAGAGAACTTCAGTGTCGGACAGAGGCAAATGCTGTGTCTTGCTCGAGCATTACTAAGAAGATCAAAGATTCTTGTTCTCGATGAAGCGACTGCAGCTGTCGATGTTAGAACTGATGCTCTCATCCAGAAAACCATCCGTGAAGAATTCAACTACTGCACCATGCTCATTATCGCTCACAGAGTTAACACCATCATTGACACCAACCGAATTCTTGTGCTCGATGCTGGCCAAGTATGTTGTGACATTGCTACTCATCATAACGTACTAGCAAGAAATGCATATTTACGGTTTGTCATCATGAATATGTAGAAGTGAAACCCGCTCTTACCTCAGAAGTATAATTGTTATGCGCTTCAAAATTTTGAAAAAGCAACAAGTGAAATTAACCATCTTATTAGATCCAACATAAGAGGACCACGTCCCCCAACAAACTATTCATGCATTTCTGTTTTGTTGTGTTTCTACTTTGTTATTTAAGTACTGACTGGGATGCTTTCAACTTAAACTTACAGGTAGCAGAACATGATACTCCAGAGAATCTGCTGTCAAATGAAGCGAGCGCATTCTCTAACATGGTCCAAAGCACCGGTTCTGCCAATGCACACTATCTATGTGACTTAGGGTGCGTTTGGTTCAGCATTTGGAAAGTTCATTGGGAGAATACAAAGCAGTTTAGGCTAAAGGGCTTTGGGAGAAATGCAAAAACTGTTTGGTAAATTCTGCTTTGAAAAGCAACTTTGAGATAAATGTTGTTTGGTAGAAAACACATTTGCAAAGCCTCTTTGGTGATTAATCTAAATATTTTAATTTTTATTTGTTTAAAATTTTTTAAAAAATAATGTTTACGACTTTTTAATTTATATTTGACAATCATGTTAAAGATGTTGTGTAAACAATTTTACTAAAATTAAAATTTCTTTTTTTGCTAAAAACATTAAATGGAAAAAAATTTACGTACTCTTTTTCTAAATTACAAAAAGAATACTTTCATTATAATAAAAACAAAATAACATATGCTTTGAGGAAAGAAGCTCATTATCTTTAAAAACCATAGAATTGCTTCATATCGTTGAGGTATAAACTTATTATGCAAGATCTAGAGGCGGGCTCAAGTAAAAACAAAGAAGGTTGAAGATTTTGATTTACATCTAAACTATGAGCATACTACATTTTGCATCAGGTGCTTTCGAGAAACCCCAGTTGAATGAACAGTTCGCAAAATGAGTTAATATTTTGATCCTCAGTGCTAGAACATGACCCCAGGATTTTCCGTAAGTAACTCTGGCGAAAACCTTTGGAAATTGGATTTGCCATGATTATAGTGGATCCTTTTGACCTATTCTTCTTTTGCTTAGCATACTGAATCCTTACGTGCAACCAAAGCGATGGAATTAATTTGCAATCTTACTCGTCTGCAATGGGAGTTTTAACTGTCAATTTGCGCAACCAACAATCTAAGATAGAGTGAAATCATACACAGGAGCAGAGTAACTCAAAAACCGCACTAAACCACATTATTATGATCCATACTTAACTCTTGAATCTTAAATACAAATCCAAAGCTCAACTCATAAGGAAAACAAGGGCAAGCAAAGCTATTCTCTACACCGAGCAAGGAGCAGGTGCAATAATTGACACATGGCTTCATTCCTCCTGGACTCGCAGACTACTCTGGACTCTGCCTCCATGGACAAGGATAGGGACTTTCTGGTGAACAGGGTTGAGCCGCAAAAGCAGAGTGCTCTTGTTGAGGATGTCTTCCTTGATGCAGTTGTAGGCTATGCCCTTGAGCTTCAATGCCCACTCCACCCTCCGCACGAAGGGGCTAACCCAGACATAAAAAACTCACCGAGAATAAATGGAGTCAAATAGTTAACAGTTGTTGAATATAACTGATACTATAGGTGAACTCAATTTCGTTGGTCAATCAGCTCTACAGCAGCAAATAATATGAGGATTCAGCGGAGGAACACCCAACAAAAGCAGTAAATAAAACAAAGAGAAATATGCCAATCGCAGAAAACTTAATAAAGTGGCCAAAAGAATACCAAAACGCCATGAATCTATGCTCTCATTCTGATTGAAAGCACACTTGCCACTGTAATTTTCTCGACCCCCTTACACCCCACAACAAACCCAGATGATGCAGAATAAGCAAGGGGACAAAACGTGAAATTCCAAGGAAGTCATGGCGATGCAGTGTGTGTTTTGTTATGAAACAAGAAGCAGCATTGAAGAAGACCACCGTAATTACAACAAAACCTACTCATACAAACTCTTATGTGGATGGAAGCTATAAAACATAAGCCTAGTGGTCTCTTTGCTTGGAAAAGAGTAGACTATCGGCGCTTGACCATATGTGGAGCTTCGCCCTCTTATCAAGCCACCATAACTTGTGGTCCATGACTCATAAGTCTGAACCGGTTCGCTAGTAATGCAATGGGATTTCTTCAATTCACTAGGTAGCAATAGCCTTCATGCTTTTCAATTCCTCACTATCCAACTAGAGAGATATTTCCTCCCATCTTAGATAGGGCAAGCCTGAATTTAACAGCTGCCAATACCGAAAAGAGAGAACTATATGGAATCTCTCTTGCAAGAACAATGCATAAGGTCAATCTAAGCCCTCACATTTGGAAACTAATCAAGTTCATCCCCACGAGATATCTATAAGCAAACACCTGCAACAGTGTTGCACGTGCAGATCTCTCACAAACAACATTTTTATTCTGATTAAGACCTCGACGCAATAGTATGTACTTGCAACAAGTTAGGAGATTTCACCAATAACCTGAGTTGATATCTAACCAAACCATCTGGGTTTGCCACCGAGAGAGAAAGAGAGAGAGACCTTTTCCGCGGCAACGGTGACAATCGATCCTTCCGCTCCCACGGCAGACGACGCAAGGGGGTTCCGGCTTCTTTTGAGCTTCCCTGTGCACGTTCGACTGTGACCATCACAACCATGAAATGCCAGAATCAATGCGAATTTAGGGCAGGAAGGTGGAATGCGTCATACAAAGAGGGTCACCTCGACAGACAAAAAGAGGAACTTGCCTCCGTCCTGACGACCCAAGAAGGCTTAGAGAGAGAAAGCGTGGGCCTCCGAAGGTTGCCTGAACCTCACTACCCACAAGTAGGGGTGAGCACGGTTCTCGGTTCTTAAGAGACCGGTTTTGATTCCCGGTTCCCTTTTCCTGGGAACTGGTGTTCCCGGACCGGAATCGGAACCGGTCAATATTAAAAAAAAAAAAAAAAACCTAATCGCTTCCCTCATGTGATTTCCCCCTACGTTTCTTCCCCCTTTCCCTTCCTTTTTCTTTCTTTCTTTTCTCCCCTTTTTCCTCCTCACACGTCACTTCCCGCCCCCGAACCTTTTTCTTTTCTTCTCTCTTCTCTTTCCCCCTCTCTCGGCCGAAACCCCACCCCTTCTTCTCTTCTTCTTCTTCTTCTTCGCCACCCCTCGCCGCTTCACCCACCACCACACCACCGCCCCTCGCCGCTTCACCCACCACCACACCGCCGCCCCACGCCCTACTCACCACCATCTCTTGGCCACTGAACCACCACCACCCACCGCTCGTCCGACGAGCCGTCTCGCCGTTGAGCCCGACGAGCTATCGCGCCGCCCCTCGCCGCCGTGAGCGAGGGCACGGCTCTCGAGCCCCTCGCCTCTGGCGGCGGTGGAGGACGGAGCGCTCGGGGTTAAGGCCGCGAGGGGGCTCGGGTTCAGGCGCCACGCCTTCGGCGATCCGGAGGAGAGCGGGGGCGACGAGGGGAGCGACGGTGGCGGCGGCGGCTCGGAGAAGAACGAGCAGTTCGTGCGCTGGTTTCACGAGGCGTGGCCATATTTCAGAGCTCACAGGGGCAGCACTTTCGTCGTCGTCGTCTCCGGCGAAATCGTCGCTAGTCGGCACTTGGATCCGTGGTTCAAGGCACGCGTCAGTTTTTCCTCGCTTCTTCTGTTTCGTTTCTGATTTGTGGTTTGGCTGCATGTTAATGCTGTGAGGAAGAACAAAAGCGCGGACCCGTTCTGTTGTGGAATGCTCCAAGTGATTAAATTCGCGTTCTTCAAGCTTCAATGGATTAATTTTTCTTGGAATCATAATAAAACTGCGATTGCACGATTTTACCTGCTGAATTTGGATGCATATTGCATAATATCTCTATGGGGTTTGGGTGCTTGATTGTTGGCTTTTGGTAATTACAACTAGATACAATTCTTTGTGCAGGATATTGCACTCCTTCATGGCTTGGGGATCAGGTTTGTTCTTGTTCCAGGGACACACGTGCAGATTGATAAACTCTTGAAGGAGAGAGGTTAGTGAAATGTGTGTGCTGTGAGTCCTTCAAAATTCATCCTTTTATGCACTTGGTATGCTGCCGTGTGATTTCCTTTCTGTTGACTATATTAGAAGCATGGTACATGCTATTGTGTCTAGCAATATCAACCGTATCGTACATAGCCGATATATAATCGAATGGCGTGACGTGTCCACAACTATGGCTTGCACACCGAATACTTCCCCTGTCAACCAAAACTTATACTGTCGCATTTGGGATGGTATCTCGTAATCTTTTCCCCTTGATTGTGCATCACATGCTTGTGAAGTGATTAGTGCCTCGCCCGAGATTATGATGCTCTCTTTAAGGTGGTTCCTTCAGCCACCCTATATTGAAATGCATGTGCAGGAATATCAACTTTAAAGATATCCCCCATCTGTATTGTTTGTTCCGAAAATCAGCCAAAGTTTTACACTTTGAGTATAGTGGAAACATATGCACGTGGATGTAAATTCGTTGGTTGATAGTACAAATGCTTTATCTTGAAATTGAGCCCTTTTTTTTGTAAAGGAGTTTGAACACCCTTCATGCCTTGTAGCTGACTTACTTTTATTTATCCAAACAAAGGGCAAAGAAAGTATATGTTCTGCTAATGTTTGCATAAGGTGCAACTGAGCATTTGTTTTTATGTCTGTTGCACAAATTGGATCTCAATTTCAGAAGTGGCTAGGTCTTGTTTGTGTGGCATGCTTTTGTTTCTATAAAATCAATTTTCAACAATAGACCTTTAATTGCTGATACTAAGCATGTCTTCGTAGGACATGAGCCTAACTATGTTGGAAGATACAAAATAACGTACACTAAAGCTCGGAAGCAGCTATGGAAGCAAATGGAGGTACTCGTTTAATGATAGAGGCTAAACTATCTCCTGGACCCCCAATTTCCGGTATGCGCCGTCATGGGCATAGTAGCCGTTTGCATGAAGTTGGTGTAAGTGTCGCAAGTGGTAACTTTTTTGCAGCCAAGGTAACGGTTTACATGCTTACTCTCTTGGTCGATATCTCGAATTAGTTGAACGAACATTTCACATTTCTCCTGTCATCGTTCCGCTTTGGCAGCTATAGTAATGTTGATTATTTTATTTGTAGCGAAGAGGAGTTATTGAAGGTGTTGATTTTGGGGCAACGGGTGAAGTAAAGAAAGTGGATGTTTCTCGTATTCGTGAGAGGCTTGATGGTGGATGTATAGTTGTATTAAGCAACCTGGGCTATTCCAGCTCTGGAGAAGTTCTGAATTGCAAGTATGGATTATTGTTTTTGATGCCAAAAAAAAAAAAACAAAAGGAACCTATTGGAACCTGGAACCGACCCTAGAACCCGTGATAGGGTAGGTTCCGTGTTCTTGGTTCTGACGGGTAGGTTTCAGGTTCCAAAAATTAAGGAACCTGTACCCGAGGGTAGGTTCCAGGTTCCAGACGGAACCGAACCGGAACCGAATCGGAACCGGGAACCGCTCACCCCTGCCCACAAGCAAGGGAAAAACGTGCGAGGATGCAGGGAATCGAGCGGAGGCGATGGCCTGAGTGGTCGCGTCGGAGGGAGGGAGGAGTCGAATTGCGAGCCGCGCGTCCTCGCTTTTAGAAGATCAAAATAGGAAACAAACCTAGATTTTTCGTTGGCGGATCTGAAGTCGGCGTCGTCGTGGGGCTCTCGGGAGAGTGAGCGTGAGGACTGGAGCGTGAGCGTTTCTAGAGGAGCTGCAAGGAAAACCCTTGGTTTGTTCTTTTAGACAGGGGTAAATTTGGGTTTCTGATGATTTTTTTAGAGTAAAAAAGGAACTCCACAAAATTTTATTAATGGAGCCCTTCAGCATTCCGAAAATGCTGAAAGCTCAATGCTAGTCTCTACGAGCTTTCAGCATTCCCAAAGCCAACTTTCAATTCAAAGCTCATTGGAAAATGGTTGCCAAACACTCCATTTTTTTTCCCAATGGGCTTTCAGGCTTGAAGGGGCTTTCTAAATGCCCAATCAAACGCACCCTTAGTCCTCCAAAACAAACAAAACAGGTTACAGGTGGAAGTGAAACACTTAGACAGCAAGAAAGGACAATCGGCCTCTTCCTACCGAGCCGCCGCTAATTTCACTCTAGCGGTCAGCCTCTCCAACAATGCCTTCCAGATTTTAAATATCGAGGACTAGACAACAATGGCTACACCATCCTCAAGAAAATGAGAGACACAGTTACAACCCTTTAGGTTGTGTTGGAAGGGAAGCACAATGAAGATATAGAAAATGCCTGTCAAATGCCTGCTGATAGCTGGTGGTCTGCTCTCTCCAAGATATTCCAAGGTTCTATATTTCAATTAGGTTCTATACTTGCTTAAGGTTGTTGCGCAAGATCGAGTACTAGGAATTTCAAAACATAAGGTTGTTCCTGCACATAGACAGTGGGATTGGAAAGAGGATAGAGACCGGGGTTCACCCAGCTGCCTTTCGGCCGGTTGCTTGGCCCTATATTTCTGACAGCACGAGGCCCCCAAAACTTATGGGAAACTTGCAAAATCATAGCAAATCCAACCAGATAATATGTTGCATGCGTGTCCTACAGGCCTATCACTATATTTTTTATACAATTTTTGTTGATCTAGTTTGTATTTGTTGATACTTCAAGTTAATTATTCGATACAAAGGTAAATCGGTTTTGTTTTGATTTCTTTATAAAGATCATCAGATTTGCACTATTTTCCGCTTTAGTGAGTTCATTCATTTGATGTTTCTTAGCAAAGATATAGCTGTGGTGAAATTAATAAGATAAAATCTCAATTATTAAAATTATATATCTTTGCAGTAATACCTAGGTACATACTTTTTTGAAATCACTAGTGAAATATTGCGATCAAGGTTAATTTATTGATACTTTAATAAAAATCAAATAAATTATTTAACAAGATATCTATTAGAGATATCTCTAATTACCATTTAATGATTAGAGCCATCACTAGTATTGCATTAGTCATATTAATTTATAAAGTATGGAAACTATGTAATATATTTAAAATACATTTTCCTTTCTCCATAAAATTATGTAATGATGGTTTGCATATTTGCTAAAATAATTTCATATATTCGTTTCAATTTATTCATCGAATATGAGCTATCATGTTTTTTACAATGTCTTTCTACTAATGAGATGTCTTGACACATAAATTTTCCCATTTTATTTAGGAGTTAACTACATAGAAAATTAGGGATTAGTTTCTTAAAAAAAGGAAAGTAAAATCAATAATATTCATTAAAATGCATCGTGCATGTTTTCATTAAAATGCATTGCATGTGGATATTAGGACCATTTACATAACTATCACTAATTATTAAAATTTTAAAAAATAAGAAGGGATCGGAGTAGGCCCGGTCCTTTTCTATTCTTCTCTCCTCTGTATCTCCTGTTGCTTGGGCCCAAGCCCAGCCTCATTTCCTTTCTCCAGGCCCAGCCCGCGCGTGGGTCTTCTTCCTCCTTACGTCGGTCACGCCTCTGCAAGGAAAAGAAGAGTACAAGTCAGAAAGAGGTAAAGGATCGTGAGCTGCAGATGGCGGTGTGATTTGCGGGTCGGGTCGGAGCCGCCAGCGAGCAAGCGATGGCGAAGCCCGGGCAAGCCGATTGCTGGCCGTTAAAAGGAGAGAGGCCGAGAGAGATTTTTTCTTTTCTTTTTTTTGGCCGAGAGAGGGCGAGCTCGTGAGAGTCCCCGATCGTCGCCGGAGGCCCGCCGTTTCGTCGCAGCAGCTCTTCCCGAACCAGAATCGTGTACCCTCGAGTAGGCGTGGTTTTATTCGTTCGGGCAAGTGGATTAATGGCCGCCGGAGTTCATAGCCGGCGGTGGTCGACGCCGGTCGGAATGGACGACGGCGGTTCGGCAGTAGATGGGTCGCCGGTTGTTCCGGGCCGTGCCGTTGGTTGGGTGAGCTTTGGTGAGGAAGCAAGGTCTCGGTGAAGGAGAAGCATCGAGGAAGAAGAAGTCCAGGGGTGAAGAGAGTTCAAGCGATGGCAGAGAGAGAGAGAGGCTCCGGTGGCCATCGCACCGCGCACGAACTCCGTCCGACAACCACGCCCAGCCAACGTCCTCAAGCCTAGCGGTGAAGGAATCCGCCTTTTCGCTTTGGGCAGAGCTCGAGGAGGAAGAAGACGCCGCAAATCTAGAAAGCTCTTCGCTTTTTGATCGGAGCTCGACATGCGCTCGTGCCCAAGATCGCTCGCAAAGATCTAGAGTCGAAGACATAGGAGGCGCGACGGATGGTGGTGGTTCGAAGCAGGTGAGGGCGGGCCATCTAGGGGGCCGCGGAGGTTCTTCGGACTAGGGTTGAGCATAGTCCGGATTGAGCCGGCTCACCCCTTAACCCTAGGACCAACCCGCACAGTGCTGATCCTCAATTTTTGGGACCGAAGACCGACCCTATTGAGCTTAGGATCGAGGACCGGACCGACTCAGTGGGTTCGGTCCGGTTCCAAGGTCAACCTGGGACCAATCGATAATTTATTTATTTAATTTTTTGTACTCTTTGAAAAGACGATCGAGAACCGGACCAATCCAATAGGTTTGGTCTGATTGTACTCCCTGAAAAGGCGAGTGATGACTGGACCGACTTTATGAGTTCAGTGACGAGCGAGGTCAGCTAAGAGAGGCAAGCGATGAGTGTCGAGTGGGGTGAGCGTCGAGCATCGAGCAAGGAGCAACAAGTCAGGCGAGCATCGAACGGCGAGCGGCACGAGTGACCTAAAGCGAATGAGGTAAGTGTCGAGTGGCGAGCGAAGAAATTGTTTCTTTCGATTTTGGCAAATTAAAGACTAATTTGACAAATAAAACATAAGAGAACAAGTACTAGAGGCGGATGCCGTGATGAGCTATTTATACCCTTTTGAACGCCGTGAGGACTCCTCACAAAAAAATTTTCCTCCTTTGTAAATTATGGCTTTTGATGCCGTAAAAGATATTAAAAAATAGAGTAAAATTACTTAAACTCCTCACTAATGAGCTATTTAATATTGTTGACGCAGTTTATTTTAGGGTTTTCTCTATATAAAAAAGTTATAAATAATATTATATATATATTATGGTTGATCCGGGTTGGATCAACCCTAAACTCCCATGACCGAGGATCAACCCGCACAGTACCCGGTCTCTCTGGGAACCGGACTAGGACCGGTAGGGTTGGGTCGATCCAGGGTTGGTCAAGGGTTGACCCTAAACCAATGCTCACCCCTGCTTCAGACAGGGGGATTCTCCTTCTTCTTCTTTGGCTAAAAAAGAGACAGAGAGAAGAATGTGAAAAGGAGAGAGTGAGAGGAAAAGAGGGAAGCTTTATGCTTTCAATGGCGGCTCTAATGCTCAAAGGTAAGAGCACCGGAGACTAAAGTGAAGAGAATGTCTGGTCTGCTCTCCGAACTTTTCGACCCCTCCATCAGACAGCTTCAACACATCAAGCCTCCATTTTTGCTAGCGCTTCACAATGGAGACAAATTCATCTCGACCCGTGAAACTATACAGGGCGATGCCGCCCCTGCTCGCGTTCTGGGGTACTGCTGATGAGCTTGAACCCTTGCGAATCACTCGACATTGACCCACGAGACGAGGCCGTGCTTTTGCTGTTCGGGTCTCACGCGCAGGCCCCGAGCCGGAGCTTGTTCGCTTGATGGGGGTTCAACTGCACGAACTGGACGTGAGGCACCATATGCTCCGCCGCCTCATGTCAATCGTGGTGAAGGAGCTCCTGAATGGCCAGCAGGTGGTGGTGGTGGTCGTCCGGTGATGGACGTTCCCACCTGCTGCCAAAGAAGAATCATCTGTGTTTCCTGCAGTTCCAGTAGCAAAACCGAAGCTATGTCCTCTTTGCCTTCTTTGGTTTTCGAGTTTTGTCCAATTATAAAAGGGTTAATATCCGAAAAACCTCAAATCGGTACACGTGTTGATAAATTTACCCCAAATTATTTTTTTGACCATGAAAAACCCTAAACATGTACACTTGTGACAAATTTACCCCGATTGATCATAAAAAATCCTAAATTTGTATATTTATGACAAATTTACCACAAATTAATTTATTTAACTGTCAAAAATTCCAAATTGATACATTTGTAATCAACATACTTCTTGTTAAATTGGATTAATACCACAAAAAAATCACAAAATTTGTAAAATATAACAAATTGAGAATAAAATCTCAAATTGGTATACTAGTCAATTGTCACGTGTCATTTAATTTAATAATTTGACAGTAAAATTTAACAGAAACTAATAGATGGTAAATTTATCACAAGTGTACCAATTTTGGGTAAATTTGTCAAATGTGTATCAGTTTAGGGTTTTTGGTGATCAAAAAATTAGTTTAGGGTAAATTTGTCACATGTGTACTAGTTTAGGGTTTTTCAGGGTATTAATCCATTATAAAACTGACTTCTTGCCATTTTATATTATATATATCCAGCATCGGCATCATCATTCGGGCGACTTTCAATGAGCACGAGGGGGACTCGAAGATCGGTCTTTTCTTTGGAAAACCACGCTCTCAGACGCTCACGAACTTCCTCGCCTTTCATCTCACCTGGCCAGCCACTTCCACCGTCCGGCGAACGGCGCTGGTGATGGGCGATGGTTTTGGTGCTCGTCTATTTGTGGAGGTTCGGTATTTGGTTTAAGATGAGATAACGAGGGTGCCGTTGTTAAAATTGTTTTATTCTGAAATGGATATGGGATGTTGAAGTTTCTGGGCGGGTGCTGTTATACGAAAGAAGCCCAACGAGCTTCATTCATGGTGGGCTTCGGGCTATTGTGGGCCGACGGTGTAAATGAGGGAATTGTGAGTGGGCTGAGTGGGCCCTCGTCTTTTAAAAAAATGTTCTTAGTCCAACCTAGACCAATAGGGTCTGGGTCGGTTTAGTCGGGCTGAGTCTCAGTCCGATCCGATTGCTTTTTTTTTTTTTTTTTTTGGGTAAAGGTAAGTAATATATAGATTTTACCAAAAGAATGTACAAATAAAGAGGCCCGGCACCAACAAGAACAAACACTCAAAAGACAAGGAAGTCAAAAGAGTGTAGGGGTGCCGTGGAACCACAAGAAAAGCGCCAAAAGCCAAAAGGAAAGAAAAATAGCAACAAGAAAAGGAAAGAACGAACAATCAATCAAAGATTGTCGAAGGCAATCCCCAACTTTGCTGCAGTCTTCTATTTCTCGGTTTAGTCGGGCCGAGTCTCGGCTGGTCCGATTTCTTATTTATAATGTTAAAGATCATAGAAAAATATTAATTAAAGAAATCATTAAAAATATTCAGAAAATTGAAAAAATTCGAAAAAATAAAATTCTTTTAGAAAATTCAGAAAAATATTAAAAATACTAAAAAGTCTTAAAAATTCCTAACAATCCACGAAAACTTTCGAAAATTTTAATTTCTCGGAAAAAAAAAAAAAGTCTTCTTGGGTAGTTTTCTCATTAAATGTGTGAAAATCCTTGGTGAAAATCTTGCTCAAAATTAAACAAGCTTTTAGGACTCTACCATGGGGTTTCAATTATCCTTAAAAATGAATGCCCTTGATTGTGCACTTTCATTATGTTGATTGTGGCCTTCCTCTAGCTTAGTTAGAGATGGCATGCTCCCTATTTGATAATATTAAATCTTTGCTCTTCCATGCAATTTATTTAACGCTTTCCTTGGTTGCTAATTGTTATTTTAATAAATGTGCACCTGCATGATCACTTCACATGTTAGTGGATTGGTCTAAAATTAATCCAAACTACCTGATAAAAATCTTTTTTTTTTAAATTAACAAGATTAGATACCGAAATGACACTAATTGGTTAATCAATATGATCAAATCCCCGACCCTAGAATCTTTGATTGTGTAGAAAGTGAGATATATTTACATGCCTCACTTGGCTTCTAGCCGACCCCAATAGGTTAGTGGCAACTCCTTATTACAAAATTCTTATAAACACCCCAATGTTGTGTGATGATCATGGACCGTAGGCCTGTCTTTTAGGCAATACTCCTAAACCTATGCTTTCCTCCTACCGAGGAATAGGTTGCGACAAGATAACATAACTTATTTGTGAAAATACTTTGTTATATTGTGTATCTATATATTATTGAAATCTTTTACAATTATCTTCAATGCAAAGTGATAAGAGTTATCTCTAATTATCCATTTATAAGGGTCATGAAATATTTATGGATGTTTATGAAATTTGCATAATCATGTAAAATAACCCTTTATATATGCCTTAAATTTTTCGTGATGATGGGTTCTTTTACTTATTTGATAGCATTTACTTTAATGGTTACACAATATTTCCTTATCTATAAGAGATGGGCTATGATACTTTTAGTGGTACGGTTTTTATTTTTATTTTTATAGTAATTCTCTAATATCATTCATTTATCAAATAGAAGGTAAGGCATCATGTGATATAACATTTTCAATTATCCTCTAGCATCATGTTTTAATGACATATGGACGATCACGTTATAGTGCCATTTTAAATTAATTGTTTCTTTGATTAATCGTTTTTGTTAATGGGCATTTTTTTTAATTAATATGCTAATTTTTATTTGTATATTAAAAATGCACTATTATCTTATTTCTATTATTTAAAATCATTTATTTATTAAGAATGGACCTGTCATGTTATTTATTCAACTTACTTTGTTCTTATTGAATTTAAAGTAATAAAAATGATACGAAATGTAAGACTTTGTTTACATGAACTATAAAATAATTGAGTTACAGTAGATGTAAAATAAAATCATAATTGTCGTCAATGATTTCGCATTTCATTATATTTATTTATGATTTATACGCAAATGTGTAATTTAACTCTATAAACATATGATAATTTCATTCTATATACTTTCGTAATAATGGATAAGGTATTTTCTATAAATTTTGTAATAGTTGTTTTTCTTATTTGCTAATATTCCTTTTTTTTGTAAAGCATGTAATATAATTTGTTTGTGATGATGGATAATTTTTTGTCAATCAACTAATATTTATGTTAAATTTAGACTGTGATGTTATAATAGAAATTTCTGGGTCGTTCAACATTTAGTGAGCACCCTATTTAGAACAAATATAGTACATATTTATATAATTTATTTGTTAGATATGGACTATTATGTTATGGGGCATTTTTTGATTGTTATCATTTACTTGTCGAATATGGTCACAATAGGCATCCATACCATTTTTCAATCATGAAAGTCATCACTTATTATGTATTTTGTCATACTTATGTTGACATATATGAAGTCATATAAAAGACGCCTCTAACGATATACTTTTTTCCTCCTATGATGGGTAAACTTATTACATTTATTCATTTGTAAAGCATGTTATATATTTTTCTTTAATGATGGATTTTTATCTTTGAGCATCCATGCATGAGAACTTATATTTCATGTTATAGATAAAATGAAAAGGAAAAAACTCAATAAAGATTGCATGCAACTTTATATGAGAGAAAAATTTATTGATGATGGTTGTTAGATGAGTATTCTCTAAGTTCCCGAGTTCAAGAATCTCTGGTTTGTAGAGTAAGATGGGCCCTGGCATCTTACTTGGTTTATAACTAGCCATAATAGGTTAGTGGTGACTTCAAAAGTAAATTGAATAACATAATTAGTGGGAAAATCAAGTGGTGTTTGGTAAACTTTGAGAGAATATGAGTTAAATGCAAGCATCATCTCGCAAGATGATAATTCAAGCTCTTTAAGCAATCCGTTAAACTCCTTCGGAGTTCACCTTAGGAGGGTTGTGACATGTAGTGATTATGTTAAAGTAAAAAGATAGAGAGAGTTTAAACACTAATTAACATTACGAGTACAAGCCAATTGAGTCAATGAAGCAATGAGGCTGCAAGCCCCCCAAATTAGTCTATGGCCATTGGGAATGGACATCTCACAATCACATTCGATGACTCGAGTCTCGTGCATCGAATTTGAAACACTAAATGTACTATTGTTGAATCTTCAAAGGATTAGCGAGACTAGATAAAAAGAAACAGGTACACAAAATTACAAAAAACAGCGTTAGTCCGTATAGGATTTGTACTATTATTCCATTTAAAATCCTACGATAGTGGTTATATTGAAAAAGGAAAAAATAAAAAAGATGAAGAGAGTTCATAGACCAGCTTATATTGGAAGTACCAGTCAATTTAGCACACCAACCAATGTGGTTCCAAACCCACCAAAATTTGTCGATGCTCTGTTTGTAAACATAGACAGAATGAACCCCAAGGCCAATTATCTAACACTAGGATAATCCATAGATTGGTTAACACTATAATAACGGAATTATTTTAACACCAATTATAGAAAGATATGCCGTAAGCCGATTGCAGCCTGTCTCTGGTTTCGATTAGAAATCAGCCGTCGCAATGCGGTCTGATGAGCCGAAGGTATTTTGATCAGCTCTTCCATCGGCATTACTCACTTGCTGGAGACGTCGTTGGCAATTGTGGCGCCGATCATCATAGTAGAAAGAAAACAGCTTGTTGTCTTTCTTCTCAAGTGTTCTTCTATTTTTTCTTGTCTAATCCGGGTCCATCTCACTTCTACCCATATTTTTTTATCTGCCATTTTATCCGGACATATCCTAATTGATCTGGTCTGGAGGACGTCCTCAAATATTAGATAGGATAATTTTCATCCTATCCAGACTACCAAACGCAATCTTAAAGTATGTAAAGCAATTAGTGCATCTCAAGTTCAACAGAAGTGTGACGCTCCAAAATGTTATGCACGACAAGTGTCTTTTCCATTGATACTCATAATTATAATTATACATGTAGAAGCACAATAAAATTTTCACAATAGGCCTTGTTGATACCTAAATTTTTGCCCAAAATCATTTCAAAAAATGGGAATTTTTTTTCCACAAAAATATTTCATGTTAAAATGGAATATGTTTTCCTAAAAAAAAAAAAAAAAAATTTAAATATATAAAAAAGATAAAAAAAAGATAAAAAAAGTTGGGGCCAATGATTTAAATGTGACTAGCCAAGCCCGGAGGTCAGATTGGAATTAAAATGGCAAATTGGGGCCAAAATGCAATTTCCAAAAGTTGAGGGGACCAATTCGCAAATTTTGCAAAATTTTGCCCCAACCCTTAAATCATCATCTTGGTCACCAATTACGTTGAAATTGAACTTGGGCCAACTCGAATCAATTAAATCGGGCCAAAAAGACCAAGTTTGTATTGAAATGGGTATTTTTGGATAAGAAAATGGCCAACTTTGAGGGACTTTCTTGCAAAATTGAGTGAGTACAATTGTGAAAATGGCCAAGATCTTAAACTGCTATACATGAGCTTGCTAATTGATCAAAAACGCAGCCAAATTGATGGATTAAAGCACTCAAACGAGCTACCAAAACCCAGCCCACGGTTTGGTCTGATTTCGGAGTTGCTGAGTAAGCAACTTGGTGGCCCCACCATATCCTCCTCAGCTGCCCAACCAGCCCGATCTCTGCACGTGATGGAAGGCCATTATTGGTACTGCAAGTGGACAAACATTGGTCAGAGATAAGCTTCTGAAAGCACGGGAAAGTCGCAGCAAAGTCCGGACACTCAACAGCTGCAAGAGTGGAAATTTGGCTAAGTCAGAAAGTTGTTGAAGTAGCCCTGTTGACAGGCTTGGTAGGTGGACAAAAGACCGACCAAAACTCCTCCAATTCAGTGGATAACATCTACGAAGCAGGTTCTTTTGAGGGATGAGAGAGAGAAGACGAGAGAGAGAGGATAGAGCTCGGGATCGTTCCCCAAAGACACCTTCAGAAGCAACTCCAGAAAGCCAAACCCAGAAATTCCAGACCGACCTAGAGAGAGAAAAACGAAATTTTCACCCACCTGCGGCCAAAATTAGCCAAAACCTTAAACTAGAGAGTGAAGCTTCACTCAAAGAGCTTTCCATCCATAGGTCGCACGTCCCAAATGGAGTTCGGGAAGGCCTCCTAAAGCCCCCCGAAAACTACCCTCCTGGCGGGCCAAGAAAGTCTGAAAATTTTTCTCAGTGTTGAGCCTGGTTGGTCACGAGTGAGGGAAAGCGAGTGTTTTTGAGAAATTTGAGAGATAAATGAGGAAATCCATGACTTAAAAGCCAAACTAGAATACATATAGTTTGGTTTTGTTTGAATTTGATCAACAAAATAGGTTCTAAAGCTTGATTTTGGAGGTTAATGAAAACCTTCGTTATCAGTTCTTTCTTTGCAGATCTTGTTTTCCAGTTGAAGAAGCCAACTTCCACGGGCCCCCGAGGATAATTTCTTGGTTTCCTGAGCAAAGAACCACTTGAAAGGGAAACTAAGAAGTAAGGTAAGCATCCTAGATATATTTTATTTCGAGTTTGAGTATGTTTTGATCATGAAAATTAAGAGGAAAAGCAGCCCAGAGGACTGATTTTTGAGGTGGAAATTTTTCTAAGTGTTGGAATCTCTTCAAGAGTTTTGCAAGTGTGCTTCTTGGAGAGGTCGTTTTGATGTCTTTCGATGGGCCATTCTCTATGATTTTTGTTGCATTTGAGAGCTCATGTTACCTACTTTCACTCGGATTAAGTAGTGTTTCCCTTAGATCTTGCATGTGATAAGTGTCGAGGTTTGAACATGGGCATGCAACCTGTTTGCTTGACTTGGGTTCAAACCCAGATTTGCAAAAATCAGTTCAAACCCGTGTATTTGAGGACGATTTTAGCTGGGTTCTTGTGTGTTGTAGGCTATGATTTCTATCTAATATTGCTCCTTGCATGTGGTAGTATAATCTTGATGCTTTAGTTCCACATAACATGGCCCGGCGAAGCCGTTTTGGGGTGATTTAATGCACGCCAAGTGTTCGATGAAATGCGCAAACCAAGTTCCTATCTTGAAACGGTCGATTTGAGCTCGGTTATTGTGATATTCATGTGCTGTGTTGTTTAATGTTAGCATATATCGATTTAGGAAATTATTATTTTTATTTTTTAAAAAATAAAGAAATAAAAAAAAATCAAAAATCCAAAAATTTCAAAAAATATAAAAGTGATAGATGGCATCAAGTTAAGGCAAAAATGACATCTATGAAATTTTCTTAATTTTAAAAGGTCATTTTCCTAATTTAATGATATTTTGGTATTTTATAACCATTTTTGTAAATAATCTATTTTGCGTAGATTAAAATCAATTATGGTAATTTCATGCATCTAGAGTAATATCATGCATATTTAAATTCTCATTTTTGCTCACGGGGGTCCTGTCCCGGGGCGTGATAACAAGGCCATGTAATATTATTTGCCCGACTTGTATCGGGTCTTTCCTTTCCGCATTATTTTCAAGTTATTTCAATTTCTTGGATGTTTACTTATGCACTGTTTTTTCATTAATTTGAGTGTAAATTTCTCTTCTAAATTATGCTAGGATTAGTCTAGACATTAAGGAAAACAAACCTACAAAAACATTTGCATGGACACTTAGTGGTTTCATAAAGATTATAATTGGTAATCAAGAATGTGTGGCCATTTAGATAAATAACTTTTCAAGTTAATGGTACCGCAAGGGCGCTAATAGAAACATTAGCGTAAAGAAGTCCCCGTTCCTAGAAATCTCTGGTTGCGTAGGAATTGAGACAACACTCCCGTGTCTTGATTGGTTTCTAGCCGACCCCAATAGGCTAGTGGCGACTCCTAGAAATACATAGGTTGTTAAGAACTAAAAACAAAATCCAACGTCGCGCGAGGTATGGGCTTGGGAGAGCCCGCGCCTAGTCTAGGGCCGTTGGTCCGCCTCTTTAGGCAAATACCCCTAAACCATTCTTTCTTTTCCCCCGAACGGAAAAGGAGAGGTCGTGACAGCTTGGCGACTCCGCTGGGGACCTGGTTGCAAACCTTAGAGGACTTAGGCCGTAATAACTTGATTGGTTGTTCACTAACATGGTCTTCATTTGATAGTGCGTGTCAAAGTCGCGTGGAAAATAAGGTTAGTCCGCTAACAATGTGTTAAATGTTTTTGTAGGTTTGGAGTAATAAGGGGTGGAGTGTCCGTTGACCCGTTTCTTTTGCAGGGAGATGTAGGAATGTATGTCTATATGGATGAAATTGAAGTATTGTTTGGATATCAATTGTTGTGCATGCCTTCATACTTGCACTACACATTTACACACACAACCCGCGATCTAAAACCCCGATCGCACCAGGAAGCCCATAGGAGGTGCCAAAAGATGAAACCCGTGCGGGGAATGACCCATGGTTATCCACTTTTGGTCCCGCTCATTATGATTAATGATAAAGAGAACTATCCGACGTAAGTGCGGAGTGGGGAAAACTCTTTTGATCTAATCAAAATGGGGACTTTAAGCCTTTAGAATTCCACCTTTATGCGTCAAACCTCACAAGTTTACATCCGCGTGTCTATGTGATTGAAAAAAAAAAAAAAAAAAAGTCTCTTCACCCACTGTAAGTACGATTTCTCCATCTACTTGCTCACTTCGAATTAAAATTTTCATTTTTTGAGATTCACGGAAATCAATGGAATGCCCTTGAAAATATAGGCTTGGCACTCACTCTTGATAAACAAACATTTCAAATGCATCTGATCTGACCTAGATTAGAACATATGTTTTTGTTACAAACTCAAAGTCACATTTTGTATAGAATTTCTTCCAAGTCAAGATTACATTTTGGGGCATAGAATTAAAATCAAATTTTCAAGAAAATTCTTGGTCGCATTTTGAAATTCAAATCACATTTTGTGTATTGATTTCTCAAAATAAAAATCACCTCACCTTTGCATGAGTGAAATCACAAATTAATCTTTCAAAATCAATGCCCCATTTGTGTATGAAAATTTTGGAACAGAGTGGGCATTCAATTGATAGCTGTGTATCGATCTTTTAATGAAATCTCCTCTTCCTAATAAAATCTTGACGAAATACCAAATTCTCGTAAGTCGACACTACGGAGAAGGTATCGTCGCCTTGATTTCATTATAAGAGGCGACTTTATTGAGAGATCAATTTTCCATTTATGTACTAACATTATCTTCCTTTCGCAGGTCATGTGTGACAACCGTTCCTTGAACTCCTCTTGCTTGATCATGCCAAAAGTGGACTTTAAAGCTAGGATGAGAATTGTGTTTATTATGCTGCTCTACGAAAGAGCTTCTTGTACTTTATCCTGATCGTTATTCCTATTAGGAACCGCGTTTTGGGTTTTGATTGTGGACCCAATCGAATGCTTTTGTAAATCATACAACTCTAATTTTTGAATAATGAAGTTAGAGTTCATAAAAGTCATATTCTTTAAAATACTTGAAGTGTTTCAAACGGACCCTCTGGGCTGAATTTTATGCCTTAGCGTCAAAATATTTGAAAATGAGTTTCAAGAAGAACTTGCGTAATATTTTATCTCTTCACTTAATCGCTTTCGCAGGTTGATCTGCAAGATGATTCTTTGAGAGGGTAAGGTTGTAATCGTTCCAATAGAGATTTCTTGAGCAACAACTAACTCAGTCATCCATTTTTTGTTAAACAGGCAAAATGATGGTTTTGTTCAAGATTGACATTTACTTCCTTTGGAAAGACAAAAACACGGGCCTGTCCCTAATAGAGCAAGTCATGAAATGCACCAATTCATGCTCATTTATGGGCATATTTGGTTGAGCCATGAACTTTAGGAATATTTTTGCAGCATATGAATTCAAACATTGCGATTAAGTGTGAAAAGAACCGTCAAAGCCTCGAAGATCACGAATCTACCAGCCTAACGGCAATCTTTATTGCTTCGAAAGTGGCTTCCACAGAAGTTCCACATCCTGGACGACCTTATATTAATTTGACATTCTTTGTGGAAAAAGAAATCTATAGACATTCTTTGCCATCAAACTACTTCATCGGTTGCAAACAAGAAGCAACTGCAATTCCTACACTTCCAATGGTTTCTTGGCATCCAATCCTGTATGGAGATGATTATTGGGGGTCTGCAAGACAACACTTCAAGATGTAGATGTACACAAACAAGAATTGGTCATCAAATGTTGCCTTCAAATAAAAGGTGGTAATCGTTTCAAGTTAATTTCGATTTATTTTAAGAATGACTTGTCCTTGCACTTTGTGCAGATCTTAGTGAGGCAAATTACTGGCAAGCAACAAGATTACATGGGGAGGACAACCTGGTCCAGAATCACACGATCTCTAAAAGAAAAGGGGTGTGTTCATTCCAAAAGTCAAAACAACTCATTCATAAACTGACATAGTCACCCATGCTTACAGATTGTGAAGTGGGAAATGCATTGACGCAGCAAAAATGGCGAAAAATCACCTAGCCTAAAAAGGGAAATTTTAATTGGGGCATATGGCCACAAAATGGATCGGGAGCACGCAATGCCTGAGTCACCCGACTTCTAAAAAGGGAAAGATTCAAATGGAATAGACATTTGTCAAGTGAATTGCTGTCAATCATGAGAGCGAATCTGTCTCTATAGCCAAGAAAACGGGATGGAACACAGTCATCAGATATGTCGTAAAAGGGAGTATACCGTTCCTAAAATGAATCATGTCGAATATGAAAATAACATATTACGTCTCTTTTTCCTTGCAGTTGATAAACGGGGCAAGTCACTCAAAGTAGAGTAACTCTCACCTGAGAAGCAAGATGAAACAAAGTCAATTGATTCAGCACAAAAGGGGAGTATCGTCCCTAAATTAGTCCAATTCAATTTTGGAATATAAGTAACATGCCCCATCTCTTGTAGGAAAAGGTGCACATTGACCACTGGAGCAACACCTTATACCAAGAAGGCATGCTAAGGCCCAACCATCCATTTTGATGGAATAAATGGAGTAAAACATCCAAGGAGCAATGCCCTCACATGTAGAAACAATGAGTAACCCTCTCCTTTCATCTTTGATGTCCATTCTGAGTAAATTCGATAACATCTTTGATAGCAAGATCTTCAAGGAAATGTTAACACCGAGGAGCAAAGGCGCATGAAGAGGAAACACAAGACATTGAAAGTTTGATGTAGGAGAAGGGTAATTCGGTATCGTTTCCAAAATGCCTCATCTAAACTTCATTTTTGACGTAGTTCCCTTGTTTGACAGGAAGCGTCGGTATTCGAGGAACAAACTCGAGAAATTGATTTAAGCATAATCTATATCGACCAAGCAAGCATGTGGAGGTAATATGTGTCAAATTCACCTACCTTGATTTAAAAGATGTGTCGTTCTAGAGCCAGTTCAATTAAATAAAAAAGGAAGCGCCCTATGGACACTACTTGTGCTTCGGCCTGGTGGTATGGGGAATGAATGAACGGATCCGAACGGCCGAGGTTCGATCCTCGGAAACGGCAACAAGGTTGCCATGTAAAAAAATAAAAAATAAAAAAATAATAATAAAAAACTTTTTGCATCTCTTACTTTTGCAAAATGAGGAAAATGCTTGAACTAATGAGACCAAAGACCCGAGAATCTCTTCAAGTCTTAAAACAATAGGTTCATGCTGCTGTTTGCCGCCAAATGGTGAAACTGAACAACGGTAATGTTGTGTCGTCTCCAGTTTTATGATCCCTAAGGATTCATGTACTAACACATTCCCTTTTGTTCTTCGTAGGGTCACCTGACTACTAAGGCACAGGTAAATACCCTTCTTCTCAAAATCAAATGGAAAATAAATGGAGAATTTCCATCGCAAAAAAAGAACATTTAGTGTTTTTTTAGAAACAAGCGCAAAAAATGGAAATTGAAGAAACAAGTTTTCCACAAAGTTTGCAAAAATCTTTTTTTTTACCTTTAAATTGTCCATCCACTCGATGGATCACTCATTTCGAATCAAAGTTCTTTATGGAGATTAATCCACTCAGATGATCTCAACAAAAATGAAAGGCGATGTTGCTTATGCCAAGCGAGAAACACTTAGGATGAGGAAAGGCAACCCATTTCCAAACATGTCCTTTAAGCACTCTGGGATTCGAGTGAAAAAGAAAACCCGTGTCGTTTGAGGTCAATGAATTCATTCGCAAGTGGTACATAGATCAAGATGATAAGAGGCATTTCTTTCCTTTATCATACACATTACAGGTGACAATAGTTAGCCCATTTGAGCCTTTTAATGTGAAGAATTTTCTACAAAATACCCCTGTCAAGAGCCACCCCACGATGAGGCGATTATGGAGGTTTGGGTTGACATTATTTGGAGAGGAAAGATGAGAAAGGTTTCTTTGCTCTCACTTGCATAAATCTTTTTGTGGTAACTTCAGGTGAATTCTTATGGAAGCTCGAAGCATCCCAAGGTGAAGAAGAGCATTCTTTTCTCTACGCAAACACCAATACCCTTTGCTTAAACCATATTGAGCCTAACTATTCATTTCTAAAACCCAAGTGGTGATTATCTCCCCACATTGGCGGCAGGGCACATGATTTGCCAAGGCAAGTGATGTTTACGTGAAAATGCGGAAAGCATCTCGAAAGTCCTAAGAACTTAAAAAGTTCAAAAGAGCAAAAGTCAAATGAAAATTAGGGGGTATGAAATAGCAGTATGCCTGGTAAAAGCAAGGCTAATACCCATCGCAAAAAAAAAAAAAAATTGCGTCAAGAAGAATGTCTCGGTGAAAGCAAAAACGGAAAAAAAAAAAAAAAAAAAAAATGCTTGTATCAAAAGGAGATCACTACAAATGCAAAAGTCATGAGAGGAAAGAGCAAAGCTCTTATTTTGCGAGACAAATTCGAGTGCTTTCAAAAATCGGATGATATGGCAATGATGTCGTTGCAATCACCAACTCTCAAATCTCTCTTCGAAAAAGTGCTAAGCCTTTTGAGCCTTTCACCGAACCAACATTGCAACCCATTCCCAAAGTCTCTTCAGATTGGGATGATTCAAAGTGGAAATAAGGACTTCCCAAAGAAGATGCCGCTCGAAGAAGTGAGAGCAAGGTTATTTTATCTCATCTTAAGGTTTCTTAACTTGTAAACCTGGCGAGGATGTTGATCAGTGATTAATTCATTTCATAGCCAATGATGCTTATCCATTGCTAAAACCATGACCAAACCTGCACTACGGTCCTTCTAAAAGACCTCTTAGATTGGTCAGTGTGTACTTATTGCGAATGATTCAAAGCCTTGCACACCGGAAGAGTGAGATTGAGTGATCGGTTTATTTCCCACATGAATAGATGGGATCAAATAGCCATTTTCTTGAGAATATGCGAAAGCCCTTTCGACTAGGGGTCCTTGCTTGGCATACTTAACAAACATTTCTCATAAGTCGAGGTCATTTCGACAAGGACTTTTCTCCCAAGAGAATTTGACGATTATTGATATCATCCGAGCGTGATGACAGTTTTGTGAGTTTGTCAAGTGGTCGGAATTAATTTGATTTGTTTATGCAATCATTGCCTTCTCATTACCGGTATACTTTTGATATTGTTTCTGATGACATGTGCTGAAATCGATCTCATCTAGTATGCTTTCGCTACTAGAATACTTGTTATAATGAATACTATTTGATGTGCAGTATCCATTTCAGAATATTCTTGAATGATAGGTTTCTCCAGTGAAACCATGCAATTTCAAAGGGTTCATGGTTAGCCTTAAACCATGCATTTTCAAAAGGTTCTTGGTTATCCTTAAACCTTGCAATTTTAAAGGGCTCATGGGTTTGCCTTAAACCATGTATTTTCAAAAGGTTCTTGGTTAACCTTAAACCACGCAATTTTAAAGGGTTCATGGGTTAGCCTTAAACCATTCATTTTCAAAAAGTTTTTGGTTATCCTTAAACCCTGCAATTTCAAAGGGTTCATGGGTTAGCCTTAAACCATGCATTTTCAAGAGGTTCTTGGTTATCCTTAAACCTTGCAATTTCAAAGGGTTCATGGGTTAGCCTTAAACCATGCATTTTCAAGAGGTTCTTGGTTATCCTTAAACCTTGCAATTTTAAAGGGCTCATGGGTTTGCCTTAAACCATGTATTTTCAAGAGGTTCTTGGTTATCCTTAAACCTTGCAATTTTAAAGGGCTCATGGGTTTGCCTTAAACCATGCATTTTCAAAAGGTTCTTGGTTATCCTTAAACCTTGCAATTTCAAAGGGTTCATGGGTTAGCCTTAAACCATTCATTTTCAAGAGGTTCTTGGTTATCCTTAAACCTTGCAATTTCAAAAGGATTCATGGGTTAGCCTTAAACCATGTATTTTCAAAAGGTTCTTGGTTAACCTTAAACCACGCAATTTCAAAGAATTCATGGGTTAACCTTAAACCATGTATTTTCAAAAGGTTCTTGGTTAACCTTAAACCACGCAATTTCAAAGAATTCATGGGTTAACCTTAAACCATACATTTTCAAAAAGTTCTTGGTTATCCTTAAACCATGCAATTCCAGAGGGTTCATGGGTCAGCCTTAAACCATGTATTTTCAAGAGGTTCTTGGTTATCCTCGAACCATACACTTTACGGTTAGTGGGATTGCCTTAAACCACACGGTTAGTGGGACTGCCTTAAACCACAAGGTTCGTGGGACTGCCTTAAACCACAAGGTTCGTGGGAGGCTTGCCTTTAAACCACACGGTTAGTGGGACTGCCTTAAACCACAAGGTTCGTGGGATTGCCTTAAACCACAAGGTTAGTGGGACTGCCTTAAACCACACGGTTCGTGGGACTGCCTTAAACCACAAGGTTAGTGGGACTGCCTTAAACCACATGGTTAGTGGGATTGCCTTAAACCATGTGGTTAGTGGGACTGCCTTAAACCACAAGGTTCGTGGGATTGCCTTAAACAACACGGTTTGTGGGATTGCCTTAAACCACACGGTTAGTGGGACCGCCTTAAACCACAAGGTTCGTGGGACTACCTTAAACCACACGGTTAGTGGGACTGCCTTAAACCACACGGTTAGTGGGATTGCCTTAAACCACGTGGTTAGTGGGACTGCCTTAAACCACAAGGTTCGTGAGACTGCCTTAAACCACAAGGTACGTGGGACTGCCTTAAACTACAAGGTTTGTGGGTATATCCTTAAACCACACTTTTCAAAGTATTCATATGTACATCCCTAAACTATGCTCTTTACATTAAGCTCACTTGCATTTTCATTTTACTAATGTAAAAAAAAAACAAAAAAAAACAAACAAAAAAACAAAAAATTAGGTGTCACCTTATCTTTGAAAGAAATCTCTTTGAGCTTCCTTCTAAAGAGGGGCAGCTGTTGACACCTAAATTTTTGCCCAAAAATCATTTCCAAAAATGGGAATTTTTTTTTCCACAAAAATATTTCATGTTAAAATGGAATATGTTTTTCCTTCAAAAAAAAATAAAAAAAATTTAAATATATAAAAAAGATAAAAAAAAAAGATAAAAAAAAAAGTTGGGGCCAATGATTTAAATGTGACTAGCCAAGCCCGGGAGGTCAGATTGGAATTAAAATGGCAAATTGGGGCCAAAATACAATTTCCAAAAGTTGAGGGACCAATTCGCAAATTTTGCAAAATTTTGCCCGAACCCTTAAATCATCATCTTGGTCACCAATTAAGTTGAAATTGAACTTGGGCCAACTCGAATCAATTAAATCGGGCCAAAAAGACCAAGTTTGTATCGAAATGGGTATTTTTGGATAAGAAAATGGCCAACTTTGAGGGACTTTCTTGCAAAATTAAGTGAGTACAATTGTGAAAAATGGCCAAGATCTTAAACTACTATACATGAGCTTGCTAATTGATCAAAAAAACTCAGCTAAATTGATGGATTAAAGCACTCAAACGAGCTACCAAAACCCAGCCCACGGTTTGGTCTGATTTCGGAGTTGCTGAGTAAGCAACTTGGTGGCCCCACCATATCCTCCTCAGCTGCCCAACCAGCCCGATCTCTACACGTGATGGAAGGCCATTATTGGTACTGCAAGTGGACAAACATTGGTCAGAGATAAGCTTCTGAAAGCACGGGAAAGTCGCAGCAAAGTCCGGACACTCAACAGCTGCAAGAGTGGAAATTTGGCTAAGTCAGAAAGTTGTTGAAGTAGCCCTGTTGACAGGCTTGGTAGGTGGACAAAAGACAGACCAAAACTCCTCCAATTCAGTGGATAACATCTACAAAGCAGGTTCTTTTGAGGGACGAGAGAGAGAAGACGAGAGAGAGAGGATAGAGCTCGGGATCGTTCCCCAAAGACACCTTCAGAAGCAACTCCAGAAAGCCAAACCCAGAAATTCCAGACCGACCTTGAGAGAGAAAAACGAAATTTTCACCCACCTTCGGCCAAAATTAGCCAAAACCTTAAACTAGAGAGTGAAGCTTCACTCAAAGAGCTTTCCATCCATAGGTCGCACGTCCCAAATGGAGTTCGGGAAGGCCTCCTAAAGCCCCCCGAAAACTACCCTCCTGGCGGGCCAAGAAAGTCTGAAAATTTTTCTCAGTGTTGAGCCTGGTTGGTCACGAGTGAGGGAAAGCGAGTGTTTTTGAGAAATTTGAGAGACAAATGAGGAAAGCCATGACTTACAAGCCAAACTAGAATACATATAGTTTGGTTTTGTTTGAATTTGGCCAACAAAATAGGTTCTAAAGCTTGATTTTGGAGGTTAATGAAAACCTTCGTTATCAGTTCTTTCTTTGCAGATCTTGTTTTCCAGTTGAAGAAGCCAACTTCCACGGGCCCCCGAGGATAATTTCTTGGTTTCCTGAGCGAAGAACCACTTGAAAGGGAAACTAAGAAGTAAGGTAAGCATCCTAGATATATTTTATTTCGAGTTTGAGTATGTTTTGATCATGAAAATCAAGAGGAAAAGCAGCCCGGAGGACTGATTTTCGAGGTGGAAATTTTTCTAAGTGTTGGAATCTCTTCAAGAGTTTTGCAAGTGTGCTTCTTGGAGAGGTCGTTTTGATATCTTTCGATGGGCCATTCTCTATGATTTTTGTTTGCATTTGAGAGCTCATGTTACCTACTTTCACTCGGATTAAGTAGTGTTTCCCTTAGATCTTGCATGTGATAAGTGTCGAGGTTTGAACATGGGCATGCAACCTGTTTGCTTGACTTGGGTTCAAACCCAGATTTGCAAAATCAGTTCAAACCCGTGTATTTGAGGACGATTTTAGCTGGGTTCTTGTGTGTTGTAGGCTATGATTTCTATCTAATATTGTTCCTTGCATGTGGTAGTATAATCTTGATGCTTTAGTTCCACATAATATTGCTCATGGGTGAAGATTGAAGGCCACAAACATGGCCCGGCGAAGCCGTTTTGGGGTGATTTAATGCACGCCAAGTGTTCGATGAAATGCGCAAACCAAGTTCCGATCTTGAAACAGTCGATTTGAGCTCGGTTATTGTGATATTCATGTGCTGTGTTGTTTAATGTTAGCATATATCGATTTAGGAAATTATTATTTTTATTTTTTAAAAAATAAAGAAATAAAAAAAAAATCCAAAAATCCAAAAATTTCAAAAAAATATAAAAGTGATAGATGGCATCAAGTTAAGGCAAAAATGACATCTATGAAATTTTCTTAATTTTAAAAGGTCATTTTCCTAATTTAATGATATTTTGGTATTTTATAACCATTTTTGTAAATAATCTATTTTGCGTAGATTAAAATCAATTATAGTAATTTCATGCATCTAGAGTAATATCATGCATATTTAAATTCTCATTTTTGCTCACGGGGGTCCTGTCCCGGGGCGTGATAACAAGGCCATGTAATATTATTTGCCCGACTTGTATCGGGTCTTTCCTTTCCGCATTATTTTCAAGTTATTTCAATTTCTTGGATGTTTACTTATGCACTGCTTTTTCATTAATTTGAGTGTAAATTTCTCTTCTAAATTATGCTAGGATTAGTCTAGACATTAAGGAAAACAAACCTACAAAAACATTTGCATGGACACTTAGTGGTTTCATAAAGATTATAATTGGTAATCAAGAATGTGTGGCCATTTAGATAAATAACTTTTCAAGTTAATGGTACCGCAAGGGCGCTAATAGAAACATTAGCGTAAAGAAGTCCCCGTTCCTAGAAATCTCTGGTTGCGTAGGAATTGAGACAACACTCCCGTGTCTTGATTGGTTTCTAGCCGACCCCAATAGGCTAGTGGCGACTCCTAGAAATACATAGGTTGTTAAGAACTAAAAACAAAAATCCAACGTCGCGCGAGGTATGGGGGGAGAGCCCGCGCCTGGTCTAGGGCCGTTGGTCCGCCTCTTTAGGCAAATACCCCTAAACCATTCTTTCTTTTCCCCCGAACGGAAAAGGAGAGGTCGTGACAGGCCTTACTAGAAAATCGCACAAGTTCAATGATATACATACTCTCCTTTGTAGAAACAACGATAATAATTATCACTACAAAATACATAGTCCTGGGAAAGGTAAGGGTCACCTAACACTACTACACTTATACTAACCAAATCACCATCCAACAAAAGGATTAATGGCCTCTGACATCAACTCATCCCCTTCATCACCATATCCAAGGGAACCATCCTGTAAATTTGAAAAAATAAGGGGTGAATCGAAGCCCAGTAAATGAAATTTCTAAGTCTAAAGCAGGAGATCGGCTTACTACTCAACTCGGTATCAACAAACAACGTGAATTCAAAACAAATAAAAAATAACTATGTATAATAAATGCATAAATGAATACTCTATCTTTACTATCATAATATGTTAGTGGAAACTATTAACAACATTGCAAGTTTATCCACTCAAAAATAAGCGGATGGCGTATTATTTTATGACACACTAGTATCACCTAGTAGCTTACCACTTTACACAAGAATACACATAGATAAGTTCATATTTATCATGAACCTCACAAGCACACACAGATGAGTCCATACTTGTCACTGACCAGATCCATTTAACCTTAAGGGTTATCCCGAACACTCATGAGACAATACCCAACACGCTTTCCCCTCTTTCGATGTGCAATTTGGTTCATTCCTACTCCTTTCACCATCTTAGAAACTTGCTGGGAGCTGCTCATTGTTTGGGCCCTTTAGCCCCAGCAATCACTCCCCGCCTTTATCGGACCAGGCTGTTACAGGCTCATAAGCTTCTACTTAGTTCGTCCCTAAACCGCACAACTTCTAAAGGGAGTCGTGCTTTGGCATCTCTCGAGATGTTGTCCACTTTGGCCCATCCTGTACTGAATCATCACAGTTTTGTCCTATCCCATGCAATTAATGACATACTTATCTCCCTTAATTACTCATGCAAGCAATGATGACATACTTAGAGAATTGACAACATAAACATTGACAACACATTTAGCTAATAAAATGATAACTTAGTCGAATTATGAAGATATCACTTTGAGGTTTAATATTTGTCGTTTCCACATTCGTATCACCAAAACGTTGCCATCGCATCTTAGAGGAACAATAAAATTCCCCATGAGAAATCCATCAAACACACCCTAGGCATGTAACAAGCTTAACAATCTAATTCAAACGAATACAAAATTTCACATACCATCATTAAGACTTACATACACATGACAACAAAAGCCAAACACAAATTAACAACCAACAACCAACCAAGTTAAGAGTACTAAGTAGGTCAATCCAACTTAGTACCTAGAGTTTTCACTTATCTTGAAAATGACTTGAGAAAATCAAAGCTCTAAACACCTTGAAAGTATAATAATCAAGAACACCAATTAATAGCCCTTAATCTTTATAAACAACAAAACTAGTTTGTTAAGCTGAAGAGGAAATTACAACAATTCACCTTGTGGTCACTTAAAAGATGAAACTAGGAGTTTCAACAACACAAAAGCGGGGCCTTCACTTTTACTCGCAATAATTGAAAACAAAAGTTAAAGAAAGGAGTTTATGAGTGAAGTGGGGTCTTGCACTCCTTTTAAAAGCCCTCCATCGATCAAGGTAAAGAAGGAAAGGTTGAGATGAATTTAACCACAATCGAGGCATTAATTGCCTTAATAAATTAAGGAAAAAATTATTTTATGTGGCCCCTATAATCATAGTTAGGGCATATGTGGTTTGTTATCATAAGCCAAAGAATGAGCTATTTAAGAGAAAGGGGAGATGGCTTCATGTCATTAGGCCGAGCATAAGCTAAAATCATTCCAAGTATTAATGAACTAAGGCCAAATTTCATGAGATATTGCATGACCTCATCACCTAAGCTCACATCTTTAAGAGGAAACGTGGAGGGGGTTAAAAAAGACATAAACGTGGGACCTTCACCTTTACTTCAAAATAATGAGAAAAGAAAGGGAAGAAAATATGGCATGGAACTCTCTCTTTCTTTGCAAGAATAAGTTGAAAGTCTCTATTTAGAGCTTCAATACTTGTAGTGGCTTCTTATGATCAGTAAGGGGATGTTTCATGAGATACAAAATGATAAGAACAACTAATCATAAGTTAAATGTAATGATAACTTTGAGTTAAAAACATGTGGTGAAAATTAAAGAAGATGTGTTCAAATTAAAATGTTACAAATGGCTTAATCTTATGATTCTGAAGTAGATGGCCAAATAAATGAAATGAGTCATCAATGGTATTAATGGACTAAGATTAATATTAACATGTCATGCATGATGTCAACGCTAGGCTTAGTTTAATGTCATCAATAGCATGTGGGTAAAGATAATTGTTGGAATGAAGAGAGGTGGCACAAATTAAAAAGTAATAAGTGGATCAACTACACAGTTTCCAACATAGATGTTTTGTCAAGTTACTAAAAAATCTAGCAAATAGTACGTAAACATGGAAACCGGTGCCCGTTCTAAACAATTGGTAAATCCTAAAAATATTTTGAACCCACTATAATTATTAGTGAATAATGCCAAATGCTCGGAAAATTTTAATTTGGTAAATTTAAAACTTGAAGAATCACCAAATAGATAATTCAAAGCATATCAGTTCATGTCTACAACTAATAGGGTGGTGAATAAATTACCATCATTCTATATTACCACGTAGACGTCAACACTTGTCAATTTACTTTTAACAAATCAAAGCTTTGAGCAATTACAATGGCAGAAAATTGTCCTAATACCTTCCGCACCCCATAAAATTGATGACGTCCATTCATATCCAAAATTCCAAACTAAATGATATTGAAGTTTATATCCTAGATATTATCAACAAAGATGAAAAATTTCGGATGTCACAAAAAGATCGGGCGAATATCCTAAGGAGAACCATGACACCCTCTAAATTCAAACTATTGCTATCAATTAATGCATTTAGGATTCTCAAACCTCTCACGACACCGCAAGATACAATATAACAAATCAATCTAGGGGAGGTTGCACCCTAATGGATATCCCTAAAATAGAACCATGACACCCTCTAAACCCAAACTATTGCTATCAATTAATGCATTTAGGCTTCTCAAATCTTTCACGACACCGCGAGATATAATATAACAAATCAATCTAGGGGAGGTTGCATCCTAATGATCTGTGAGCTCAAGAAATTCATAAAGAAAAACCTTGGGACGTTGCCCGTCTGTAAAGAAGAGGATAACGAATCAAGAGACTAAAAAATCCGAATAATAATAATGGACTCCTAAAGAGAATGCCCCTCGCGGCCTTTGTCAATTTGAATGATTGTAAGTCCAAAATATAGTGAGTAATGCCATAAACTAATCAATCATGCGGAGATTTCTCCACCACGTTACCTCACGTTGCGGCTCATGTGAGAGGGCTACCTACGTTCTGACCAAAAAAAGAAAAAAAAAGAAAAATGGGCTGCCTACGTAAGCGGTGACGCACTAGCGCCAAAATGTCGTTGTCTGTCTCGGCCCCGCTCTCCTTCTCTTCTTTTGAAAAACGTCACTGACTTCCAATGTCCTGTTTTTGACCCTTGTTTCCATCCTTTATCCTCTTTTTTTAATTCCCTTTATCTTGGTGGTGATTCATCCGCCGTACTTTGTTGTTCCACTCAATGCCCTCGCCATGTATATAGCTCACGAGCCATTTCAACATGAAGCAGCTCCAGACAGGGTGTTGCAGGTCCTCCCTCCCTCCCTGTCCGAGTGTGTGTGTTTGTGGAGTTATATATCCTTTCTTGTTTCTAATTTTGTTTGGGACGATTGCCTGGTGCTATGTTTGCGAGCAATGGGACTTCTAATTTCTTCTGGGTCGTAGTTCTAAGCATTGTTTTGGTGATAGCGGACTTGTTAAAGCTCAAGTCAAGTTGAAGACATTTAACCGGGTTTTTAGTTGGGAACACTGTGACTTCGCTTGCAGTGCATTTTTCAATCTGCGTAAACTCAGTGACTTCTTGTGAGTTCGCCGTAGTGGGTTTTCCTGCTTAACTTCTTCCAACTCCAAGCTCCCTGCAGCATTCATGATGGACGTTTCCAAACATGTGTATTGATTCTAGGGAAATTTTTGCTATGAGACTTCTGGGTGAATATAGTTCATTTCTAACTGAAGCAGTTGTGATGGACTCTTTCTCTTGTAGGAAAGGCTTCATTTTCATTGGGATGCAAAAGAGAAATTACTTCATGAACTAAGAGCTATTACCTTGATCACTTAAAAAATGGGATTCGAGCTGTTGGATTGGTACTGCCGGCCGGTGGCGAATGGGATCTGGGCAAGGACTGCGGACAGTGCTTTCGGTGCGTACACGCCTTGCGCCATTGATTCCTTGGTCATCTCCATATCCCATTTGGTTCTTCTGGGCCTCTGCTGCTACCGAATTTGGTTGATCAAGAGGACTTCCAAAGTCCAGAGATACCGTTTGAGGTCGAAATGCTACAACTATATGTTGGGATTGCTTTCTTTTTACTGCGTTGCCGAGCCTGTGCTGAGGTTGGTGATGGGCTTTTCGGTTTTCAATCTGGATGGTCAGACTAGCCTCCTTCCATATGAGGTAGGAATTTTACTGTATTGTGTTCCTAGCTTCAACTCTCCAACGTAAAAGTAATACTCTGTTGTTTGATGAAAAATCTTGATTAGCTGGTTATTTTTTTTTAATGTGTGACCATGCACATCGACGGACTCCCATATTATAAGCCATTAAACAAACTTATATAGCTAGTTGCTCAACCCCAGCCTAAGTGAAAGCTTTTAGGCTGAAATTGTTTGCTAGCACGTTGACTGTCCTTTCTTTTTTCTGTTTCTACTGCTTTCTTTTGAAAAATGGCCTTTTGATAAAAGTTACAAAAAACTCCGTTTGTTTCGCGAAAAATGCGGTGCTTCTACAAAATATTTTTTGAAAAGCCATTTTTCAAGAAAATGTAATTTTTTTCTGGTATTTGACTGAAACCTAGAAAGAAGTGGAAAATATTTTCCAATGTTCGAAATGAAAATTTTTTCTTTCATGCACTCTTTTTCAATTTTTTTATTATTTTATTTTTAAATATAATTTAATTGTTTTTCATATTTAAAAATAGATTTTTTAAATTTTTTTTCTTTGTTTTTGTCTTCGTCTTCTTTGGCCAGTGCTAGATCAGCGAGCTAGAGGCTTGCCCTCACCAATCTGGCAAGGCTCGAGCTTGCCTAGATTGGCGAGCGCGAGTGGGCTCGCCAAGGCCTTGAGCTCGCCGCTCACCACATCATGAGCCTTGTAGGTTGCTAGCGATTGTCGTGGCCGGCGATCGGCCAAGCTAGAATTAAAATAAATAAATAAATAAAAGAAAAAAATCAAAAGAATTAAAAATTCGATTTTAAAAAAAAAAAAAGGAAAAGAAAAAGAAAGAAAGATTAACATGAGTGTGAGATAAGAGGAAGTGAGTGACGAAAATCTTTCTCAAAAGAGGAAAACATTTTCCCCCGACCCTTAATGGAAAACATTGCACATGTGGGTTTTTCCAACTTCCGTAGGTTCCAAGTTTAACCCTCTTTGAGCAAGCAAATCGACTACCATTTGTAGTTAAAACTTTTAAATCGCACAACTCTGTTTCTGCCACTACCATACCACGAATTTCAATGCCATTTGCCCGCTAATGTCTGGTCATGATAGTTTGCAATCTGTGTTATGCTGAAAGTCTTCAGAACACCAGTCTGGAACAATCTCAAATGATGCTGTTTACATTGGCTGGCAAACTGAGAGTCTAATAAGCTTTGTAATCACACCTCCGTTTTTCTTTGGCAGATGGTTTCGTTAACCATAGAGTCTCTTGCTTGGTGCTCCATGCTAGTTATGATTAGCCTAGAAATGCACATTTACATTCGGGAATTCAGATGGTACGTGCGCTTTGGAGTCATTTATGTTCTGGTGGGGGAAGCTGTGATGCTCAATCTCATCCTCTCAATGAGAGACCACTATCAGCATCATAGGTTAGTTTTTATCCTTCAGGAGACATTAAACATAACTGCTCATATTTCGAATATCTATTTCGAATATCTACATCTCATATTCTCCTTATATACCCTTGGATACTAGTATAGTGATATTATTAGATGCTCTCTCTCTCTCTCTCTATCTATCTTCAAGCTATGCAGATTGATGAAAACTGTTGAAAGAATTGACTTTTCTATTGTTAAAATACTATGGAGTGTGCATTTGTTCTCCTTGGTGGCCACACTGCTTTACTGAAAATTATGTCATCACTTAATCATGGTGAAGGACATATTTGCAAGATTTTTCCCGTCCAGGTCCTGGAATACAGTTAAATTGCTTCTTAAACTGGTGCGTTTGGCTAGTTATACCATTTCATGTTACACATCTTTCATACTATATATGTAAGTTTTGAAAGCATGTCACTGTTGAGTTGCCATAATTAAGCCAACACCATGATCTCTCTGTGGGAATGTGAAACTAATTTTGATTGGTCGAAGATGATAGCCAGTTGTAGGTTGAGTTGCCTTATTCAATCTACTAGAATTGGTAATTCTTTCTTGGAGACTCAAGAACCTTTTTGAAGCAAGTTGTTCGGTTACAATGTGTAACAGCATCGCATTGTTTTAGAGTTTAAGATCCATATTCAGTATGTTCAGGATGGACCTAATATATTATCTTTTCTACTCCACCAGGTCTGCACTTTATCTGTGTATCAGCACGGTTTTTTGCCAGGTTACTTCTCTTTCAATAAACTGTTACTCCTAGACTCGTCTGTTTATAACTTCCTAGCCTTTTGAACAAACAGCTCCTGTCGGGACTCATCAGTCAATATATTTGTATGAACATTGGCAATTATTGAGATTTCTTTCTGTAATTGGCCAACTCGATCAAAAGAATTCTGATTTAATCTTCTTCTTTTTTGTGCTTCTTTTGATGAAGGTTCTATTTGGGATTCTTCTTTTTGTCTATGTTCCGAATCTGGACCCTTGTCCAGGGTATACGATGATCCACACTGAGCTTCTTGATAGTGTTGAATATGAGACTCTTCCCGGGGAGGAGCAAGTTTGTCCTGAAAGGCATGTCAGCATATTTTCCAGTGAGTAACACGTGAACTTCATTTTTTTTATCCAACCGTTCAGCTTTTTTTCATAAGATCTGACTAGTTCAGTTAGTCTCTAATCTCTATGCATTGACATGTCAAATTGCCCGCAATTTTCCAATAAGCAGTGATAATGAACTAATAATATGACATTTTCAGATTCTGTCTGCTTAATGAGTCCAATTTGCTTGTGTTTTTGCTTGCTTTCTAATGGTGGCATTTGTCAGTTGCCCGTTTGCTCATATCTTCTACTCCCTGAAGCAAAATGTAATTGCTTTGCTAGAAGATGAAAGTGAGATGAGACATTTCTTTGGGGGTCTAGTGAAATGGAGTTGGATTTTGTTCAGTGTTTTATTAATCAGCTGCTTATTGTTGTTTCGTTAATGACTGTCTCTCTCTCTCTCTCTCTCTCTCTCTCTCTCTCTCTCTCTCTCTCTCTCTCTCTCTCTCGTATAGGGATATCCTTTGGGTGGATGACTCCACTTATGCAGCAAGGATACAAAAGACCGATTACCGAAAAGGATGTTTGGAAGTTAGACTCTTGGGATGAGACTAAGGAGCTGACCAAAATGTTTGCGTTCACTTTTCTTTAGCTGTATTCTGAACTTTTTGTGTATTCAGATAAATTTCTAAAGCATGGCAATCGTATCTTATTTTGAAGATTCCAGAAATGCTGGGCCAAAGAGTCTCAAAGGCCCAAACCATGGCTTTTAAGAGCTTTGAACAGCAGCCTTGGAAGACGGTATGTATTGGTTTAATTGCATCTCATGTCTCATTCTTCATTCCAATTTCGATTTGACAGTGCACAGACATCTGTACAGCTTTATTGTTATAACTCATGAAACAACAATCAAAACAGAAAACATCTCTGTTGATCGAGGGAGAGAAAAGATGAAAAAACAGAGCATAGCACTTCATACGTCTTGTGCAAAAAAAAAAAACTGTCGAGTACCACAACTAAAAATAAAGTAGAAACTGCTCACGTACGTGCAACACATAACTGCACACAAACGTGCTATTAACTTCCTAGAAAATAACAAAAACACTTAATGCGTAACTAAATGAACTTGGCTGTTTTTTAATAAAAAAACAGAGGAAAACAGAGGAAAAAAGAGGAAAACAGCAACAACGGAAAACAGCAGCACTGAGATAAATTCAACATTTATTCTGTAAGATTCCTCATTGTTTGAATGTTCCCCATCTCATTTGCCCAGTTTGCTTGCTTCTTCAGGTTTTGGTTGGGAGGCTTCTTTAAGGTAAGTATGATACCACATATGTGGCGGATGTGCTTAATCAAATGCTAACTCCTATCTTAGCTGGATGATGATTGCCATATACTATGCACGCACCTTTATATATTTACTTAGGTTGAGCAGAACATAAAAAACCGACGAATCTGAAATATAAAAAAAAAAAGGTATCTAAAGGATTGAAGCCTTTAAGGCTTCGTCTCGTGATTGAGTCTAGGAGTAACAACAATCCTGCAAGAGCATAATGTTCACTTGAATATGCAATGCTCATTGGAAGCATAGTAACTCTTTCTTACATGGATAACCACAGATCGGGACTGATCTTTCCCAATTTGCTGGGCCCACATTGCTGAACCACCTCCTTCAAGTAAGTTCTTCCGAGTCTCTCTCTCTCTCTCTCTCTCTCTCTCTCTCTCTCTCTCTCTATCTATATATATATATATATATACACATCAGGTGAATATGTAGGCATCAATTTTTAGCTTAGTGCTGGACTCTGCTTTTAAGATTTTGAGGCAATCTAAGAATTGTGACCTTTTACCTGCTTGAAATGTATGCTTAATTTTGGAAAATTGTTCCCATGGATCCTTCCTCTTCAAATGACTAGAATATTATTTGAAAGACCATCCATGGATGGAGGACTTGAAGGGTTGTTAATAGGGAGGCGGGACCCTGCAGAAACAGAGCATGCTTTTCATAGGGTACATGCCATTTTCTAGTAATCATTTTGGAAGTGATCTATGTTTTTGTTGTGACAGAAAAGCTGCTTCAACATAAATAGGACAACAAATGAACAGCAACGGCGTAATGATTGTAGGGACTTTGATTGATTGAATAAAAATGTCATCTGTTCTGTTCTATGGGTAGATTAATCTTGAGGTCTCAATCGCCTTGCCTTCCATGGCAAGAAATATTGTGCACATAGACTGACCTTTTATTTTTGTATTCCATTCAACGTCATGATGGGTCATGTTAGATGGAGTTACTTTTCCAAGAACAGATTTGTTTTTCTGATGCGTCTTTCTTTGCTATGTGCAGTCAATGCAAAGAGGGGACCCTGCATGGACTGGTTACCTCTATGCCTTTTTGATTTTTGTCGGTGTGGTATGATCCTATCTTTGTTTTGTGTCAAAGTTTGATTTATGTTAGGAGTCAGAGTCTTTTCCTTCAAGTTTGAACACCGTTAAAATTTTATAGTGCAATATGTGAAGTTAGGCTCTGTTCGTTTTTTTTTTTTTTTGGTGAAGATAAGAGATGTATAGATTTTGCCTATAAAGAATACAAGATGGAGGCCTGGCACCAACAAAAGACAGACACTCAAGAAGAGAAAAGTCTAATGCGAGTGTAGGGGTGCCATGGTTCCCAAATGAGAAACCAACAAAAAAGCGAAAACAAGAACAAAAAGACTAACAAACAAACGCTAGAGAACCTCCATCAATCAAAGATAGACGGATGTAAATCCCAGCTCCGTTGAAGTCTTCTGTTCTTGGGAATGTCCGGGACGTGCTTAAGAGTCGTTGCTTTATCTTTAATAGCCTTCTGGAGGTGCATCTTCATCGCCGGAAGGCAGAGGATCTGGTTGCGAAATAGAATGTTATTCCGCTTTTTTGGTGAAGTTAGGCTCTGTTTGTTTCATAAAAAATGGATGATTTGGAAAACCTTTTCCGAAAAATGATCGCTTGTGTCACTTGAAACGATTAGTCAATGAAAATTTTTTTCGCTAAAGACAATAATTTATATCTAAATATTTTCGTAGACTACATATTTTCCTTTTGTTCATAAGTAATATAAGCGATCTTTTTTAGCAGAATATTTTTTAAATCATTCATCTTCCGCAAAATAAACGGAGCCTGAATATCATTATCACCATGGTAAACGGTAAATCAATTTATTGATATCATCTCTGAAATAATTTTTTACCATATGCCAAAAATTTCTGCTTTCTTATAATTGTCGTTGTCGTTGCCTCTGGCTTTTGGTTCTTATTCAATGATGATGTCCTTCCATCAATAAGAAATGTGAAATCTGCTGTTTTTAGATATGCTAATAAGTTCTGGTTGGACTCTATGCAGTCGCTTGGTGTGCTTTGCGAAGCCCAGTACTTTAAGAATTCAGTTCGAACGGGATTCAGGCTGAGGTCAACTTTGGTAAAGAAAACATTTCCAGATGTGTACAAATCCTCAGTATCAGATACTTAGTCTAGGTCATTCTTCGCCGTTTATAATAGTACAGCAATGAAATAGCTTATTCGACCTTATTGGTAGGTGGCGGCCATTTTCCGCAAATCCTTAAGACTCACTCATGAGGATCGCAAGAAGTTCCCATCTGGAAAGATAACAAACATGATAACAACAGATGCTAATGCACTTCAGGTGAGATTCTCACCTCAGACATGATCATGACATTACTACCATAGTTCTCTTATTGCTGCAACGTCATTTAGTTAAGTCAATGCTGATATCTTCCTTAGTTTGGAAATCATATGCCCAGCTCTTCTGATTTTGCAAAAGTGAAACTTCATGAACTACATCTGACGTGATACCTTATATTGTTCAGCAAATATGCCAACAACTTCACAACTTATGGTCGGCTCCGTTTCGTATTGTTATTGCCATGGTTCTTCTGTACCAGCAATTAGGTGTTGCTTCGCTGCTTGGATCTCTCATGCTTGTCCTCATGATCCCATTGCAAGTAAGCTTATGCTCTTTTTTTTTTTTCCTGCGAAAGTTTGTCCTCTCTATAACTTCATTAATACGTATTTCTTCCATGATCATTGTAACATTTACCAATTTAAGTTAAACCATATATATGGTAACTTTTATGCTGATTTGGAGGTCCCTTTTCTCTTTAACTTTAATTTGTTTGAAGGACATTCTGATCTAGGAAGTAGAGGACGTTTTTTGTCCGAAGCTTCTATTTAGTGACGGTTGTATCAGGAGTAGTATTGATTAGCTAAAAGAAGTTTTCTGCACCACATTGTCACTCTCTACTTATGGGTTAGCATTTGTATCATGATGATCAATCCTCCATCTGTCAATCAATTGTCTTACATCGTACAACTTTTCTTGATGAATTAGACGGTCATAATCAGCAAAATGCGAAAAATGACCAAGGAGGGGCTGCAGTGGACTGACAAGAGAGTCAGCCTCATGAACGAAATTTTGGCCGCAATGGACACTGTGAAGTATGTTGAATAAGCAGGATGCCCTGGCCTACATTCTCTATGGCTATATTCATTTTACAATGACTGAAATTCAATGGAAAAATTGTTGCAGGTGTTATGCTTGGGAAAAGAGCTTTCAATCTAGAGTTCAAGAAATACGAAATGATGAGCTTTTATGGTTCCGTAAAGCGCAACTACTATCTGCGGTATGGACTATTTCAAAATTAAGATAATATTATGCATTTTGATCATGGAATTATCAATTTTATTGACAGTTTGAAAATTCTTGCTCTCCCGAATATGCATTATATTTACGCGCACACACATGCAGACTGACACAAGCACATCCTCACTTCGACACATGCACATCTGCACAATGACACACGCTTGCATGCAGAGAGAGAGAGAGAGAGAGCCATACAGATGAAAGAACATCAGTGGCAGGATATTGCTTGTGTAAAAAAAAAAAAAAATTCAGAAACGACCTGGCTTGGCTTTCTGTCCATGGTAAACTTACCAAGCAGACTGACAGCAGTTCAAATACTTTCATAGGTACTTGTATGCATAAAATTCCGATTCTCTATTTCTTTTCATCCATCATAGCCTCATACTAGCTCTTCTTAAATCAGCATATTTATTGCCAAAAAGTACATGGGAAATAGTCTCCATTCAAGTAATGGCAGGCGAGTGAATTTGGACTCTTTTTGTCAGAAGGGCGAGAGAGCTAATGGACATGACATTTTCTCCTTCCATGATGCCTCATGGTTCTATTTGTCTGAGAGTTTAATTTTGGTGGCAGTTCAACAGCTTTGTTCTCAACAGCATCCCCGTCGTCGTGACCGTTGTCTCATTTGGGGCATTCACTTTGCTTGGTGGGGATTTGACACCAGCGAGGGCGTTTACATCACTTTCTCTTTTTGCTGTGCTACGGTTTCCTTTAAACATGCTCCCAAACTTGATGTCTCAGGTTCTTTCACTTCATCCTAACCTCATCTCCGTATCTCTGTCACTTGAATAGAATAGTCTACTGATCTACCGCATTGTCAACATCAAACATGTGTGTTTATTTTCGTGGTTAGTGTACCTATCATTTTGTTTTTGCTCCTAATTTTGTACCTTGGATATGTTGTTCATGATAGCCTCACTCAGTTTAAGTATCAATTCATCTTGCTTTGGCGATGAGGAAGACCATTGACAATAGCAAACTGCTAGAGAAATCGAATAGAATATCGAAGATGAACTGCAGTAGATTATCTTACTGATGGATCTGATTCTTTGAGTTGGACAATACAGCGTGCGGAAAGGGGATAATCATTTCTCAAATACTACATATTTCTTTAAAATAAACTGATTATCTAGTTGTTGAAATAGCATAAATAATTGAAATTTAATTAGTCGAAGGTTAAACCTGTTATGTCAATTTGATAATTGAAATGGAAGGCTGAATGATGTTGTGATGACTAAATCTGCAACAGATTATCTCTTCATTACCTTACTTTTATGACATTTGGAAAGTGGGAGTCAGAGTTTCTCTTTTGTGCTTATTACGGTTTTTTACCTTTGCTTTCTCAAAGATGATGCATATTCTCTATCTTAGATTCAGAATTCTATTTTAACTGTGCTTGCAAACATTTGTTTCTATCGTTTAGTTTCCAATCTTACTTTTGTGTCCCAGGTTGTTACTGCAAATGTTTCCCTGCAACGTATGGAGGACCTATTTTTAGCAGAAGAGAGAATTTTAGTTCCTAATCCACCGATTGAGCCAGGACAGCCAGCTATTTCAATCAAGGATGGCCACTTTTCATGGGACTCTAAGGTCAAATAAACATATGCTGCATTTTATCTGGCAAAATCACTTACCTTTTCCCTTTACAATGTGAAAAAAACTGTTGATAATAGTATAGTCATCCAGGTTTTAGGGATTGTAACACCACCAACAATGCATTTATAGACATACACAATAGTAATCACTGCTGTGATTTGAAGGATGAAGGCATGTTAGAAAATTTTTATTGAACCCCGAAGTTAGTAGATGCCATAATCAAAATTTAAAGCACACCTTTCATCGAACAACTTAAGCATTTACATAAGTGAGTAGTGCTCTCACAACTGCTACAAAGGTGACTGATCGTGCGAGGAACTTGACTAATTCTTGTGTAATCTTTGGGGATAAATTCACTCTTGCTAAATGTCTGAGGAGGCAAATAACTGAACTCAAAACTCAGAGGACATAATTTCTCTGGGTGAATGTGTCTCTTTTGCCATCATTTTGCTGATTCAAGTTAGTGTAACTATGTTTTCTAACTGATATTGGATAATTCAGCATAACTAGATGGTCATTTATGGTGGTTTCCAGTCTTTTTGTTGCACTATCTTATTTCAAGTGGAGGCTAAATTTTCAGCTAACTTCAGGCAGAAAAACCCACATTGTCAAACATCAATCTGGAGATACCAGTTGGTAGCCTAGTTGCTATTGTTGGTGGTACTGGAGAAGGAAAGACATCTCTCATATCCGCAATGCTCGGGGAACTCCCTCCTGTCTCCAGTGCATGCGTTACTATCCGGGGAACCGTTGCTTATGTTCCTCAAGTGTCCTGGATTTTCAATGCTACTGTAAGTTGCACAGTGCTGTTTTTGTTTTTCTGTCGATGTTAAGTGCCTTATCATCATCTTTTCTCATGTCCTAATTCCTAGTGTGTGTGATCTCAGGTGCGCGACAACATATTATTTGGGTCCAAATTTGAACAGGAAAGATATTGGACGGCAGTCAGCGTAACTGAATTGGAGCATGATCTCGATTTGCTTCCAGTTAAGTGGGACTCAGTGCTTTGCAATTCTCTTACTAACATGGGATATGTGATCCGTTAATTATCTGTCTCAATTATTTTTCAGGGTCGTGATCTTACAGAGATTGGTGAAAGAGGGGTGAATATAAGCGGAGGGCAAAAGCAGAGAGTTTCTATGGCCAGGGCTGTTTACTCGAATTCAGATATTTACATATTTGATGACCCTTTAAGTGCCCTGGATGCTCATGTTGGTCGACAGGTTTGAAATTCATGACACAGAATATTATTTACTCTTTACCCCAGGCGTAGCAATTAATGTTGCAGGGCTTCAACATTAACTGCATACTTGAAAGGCTTTCTATGCAAAGAATGCTCGAATGCTTCAGTTAAACAAGAATGAGAATTTTGATCCTACAGTCCTGCCCTTATGATAACTTGCTGCCATCAAAACTGGATAATTGAAGCAACATATGCTAATTTCAAACTCATAGGCATTTTCTGATTTGGGACTTAAATTTGGGTATATCTATTATTCTCTTTGTTTCACCAGCTTCTTTCATTAATTTTTAATAACATGGGGTATCCGAATGTTTGGCTCCACTTTTTTCCACGTCTCAAGTGACCTTCAGTTTCATATACATAGATCTTACATTCAGTAGGATCTCTTTTTTCAATTTTTTAGAAATGAGGCAAATTCCTGTATTAGCTTATACTCACCTGCGGTCACATACAGGTGTTCAATAGCTGTATCAAGGAAGAGCTGCGAGGGAAGACCCGGGTCCTTGTCACGAACCAGCTACATTTTCTTCCTCAAGTGGATCGAATCCTTTTGGTTCATGAAGGAATGGTCAAGGAGGAGGGGACTTTTGAGGAGCTCTCCAAAAGCGGGATTTTGTTCCAGAAACTTATGGAGAATGCAGGAAAAATGGAGGACCAAACAGAAGAGGCCGAGGAGGAGGAGAAGAAAAATGTAGAGGAGAAAACATCTAAAAGAGCAACTGACAGCATTGTTGATGAATTGTCAAAAGATCAAGGCCGCGGGAAGAAAGGTAAAGGAGGGAAGTCGGTACTTATTAAGCAAGAGGAACGGGAAACAGGCATTGTGAGTTGGAAAGTCCTGACGAGGTACTAAAATGCATGATATGAAACTTCGTCTTCTAACAATTGTCGGTAGACAAGTTATTTACCAGAAAGGCTTATCTATGGATACGAAATACATGACCTAAAAAATTTCTTGTACTCTACGATGGAATGAGGGTTCAAATAAGCCAATTAAATGACCTCGAACATACATGTGATAGTTTGAACAAAAAGTTTGAGCAAGTCCATTTAACACCTAAGGCTGTATAAAGGCAATAATCATATAGTGTAAGTATGTGCAACATTTTTTTTCAGCTTCACTTGACATCAGTCAAAACATGGTTGTACCTTTTTCTGTGATGTTTTAGGTTTGCTCCATGTGATAATTATGTTTCATGTGTATCGTTAAATAGCATCTAAGGTCCATGCATTTGCCATTTCCTATTTTTTTTTTTTTAAGAATTCAATAATCTGCACCACATAGCAATAATGCTACTTATCTGTGACCTTCATATGATATTATATTTAGGTACAAAGGGGCACTGGGAGGCCTGTGGGTGGTGGCAGTACTCTTTATATGCTATATTTCAACTGAAGTTCTTCGTATTTCAAGTAGCAAGTGGTTGAGTTTCTGGACAGATCAAAGCACTTCAGAGGCCTACAGACCAGGATTCTACATATTGATCTACGCACTTCTGTCCTTTGGTCAGGTACATCAAAATTCAGTAGATAGATCTCTCCAAGTTTACTATCTTTTATGCAGTAGCTTGTGCTTCTATAATTTTTTCTCTTGATCATCGATGAAATGGTAAAGCTACATTACCTCTTAGTCCTTGAGTTTGGATTACAACTTCTTGTTTATGGTGAGGAAACAATAATGTGATTTTATAGACAATCTAAGTTATCATACCATGAAACAGACTATTTGCTAGCTTTTCTATTTCTGCGTTTGTGTCTTTGGTGGATGTGGGTATTTGTTGACCGAAGAGAAGGTCTTTCTGCCAACTTCCATGACAACTCCCGTATTTCTGTGAATCAGGTGACCGTGACACTGACTAATTCTTATTGGTTGATTATTTCGAGCCTCCGTGCGGCAAGAAGATTGCATGATTCTATGCTCCAGTCTTTATTAAGGGCTCCCATGATTTTCTTTCACACCAACCCAATGGGAAGAATAATCAACAGGTTTGCCAAGGATCTAGGCGACATAGATCGCAATGTTGCCCAATATGTAAATATGTTCATGGGCCAAGTCTGGCAGCTACTTTCGACTTTTGTGCTTATAGGAATTGTGAGCACAATCTCTCTTTGGGCCATAATGCCGCTCTTGATCTTGTTTTATGCAGCCTATCTGTATTACCAGGTGAGTGCAGATTTGTTTGCTCCATAATGCTTTTTCATACAAAATGACACGTTCTCTGCTACTTATGGCCACAATTGCCAAGCCTTGTCCCACTTAGTGGAGAAAGCTATATTCTTCTGCCGCATAACCTGAGATTTTGATGTTGCATTTACATTTTCTGGGATTCTTTGGACACTACCCACTGCCATTTAGACGTTTCACAGTGGAAATCCGGAAAGATGATTTCCATAATCCTTCTAAAGTAGAAAGCAACACTCTTTTTCCTTTTTATGAAACAGTGATTTAAGTAATAAGCACCGCTGGCTCAGAATGAGTATTTCTTTTACCCATCTTTTTGTCATTTTTTTGGCAGGGGGAGCGTTAGTCATCAATGCTAAGAGTAAATCCTTTTAATTGCTTGATAGCGTTACACCACTTGTTCTATCGCATGTTTCGTCCTCTACCAGTAGCCGAGTCCTTATAGAATTTTGGATGTGATTGCCTCTCTAATTGTTTGCCTTGTGGTTGTTAACAGACTACATCTCGTGAAGTGAGACGCTTGGATTCAATTACCAGATCTCCAGTTTATGCGCAATTCGGAGAAGCGATGAATGGCTTGTCAACAATACGTGCATATAAAGCATATGATAGATTGGCCGCTATTAACGCCAAGGCCATGGACAATAATATCAGATTCACCCTTGCCAATGTCAGTTCCAACCGTTGGCTCACCATAAGGTTGGAGACTTTAGGAGGCATAATGATCTGGTTGACAGCGACACTTGCAGTCATGCAGACCGGAAAAGCAGAAAACAGAGCAGCCATTGCTTCAACTATGGGTCTCCTCCTCAGCTACACTTTGAATATAACGAGCCTTTTGAGTGGTGTTCTGAGACAAGCAAGCAGGGCTGAGAATAGTCTAAATGCTGTAGAGCGTGTGGGTGTGTACATAGAATTGCCCTCCGAGGCTCCGGCTATAGTAGAGAGCAACCGGCCCCCTCCTGGCTGGCCTTCATTGGGATCAATTAAATTTGAAGATGTGGTTCTTCGTTACAGACCTGAACTTCCTCCGGTCTTGCATGGACTGTCCTTTTCAGTAGCACCCCGTGAGAAACTTGGAGTAGTTGGAAGAACCGGTGCAGGAAAATCTAGCATGATAAATGCTTTCTTCCGAATTGTCGAGCTCGAAAAAGGAAGGATCTTGATAGATGGGTGCAACACTTCTAAGATAGGACTCAAAGATTTGCGGAAAGTCCTTAGCATCATACCTCAATCACCAGTTCTTTTCTCGGGTAGGCACTGTGAAATTCTTTTAACACCTTAACTTGTTTGTTAAAATAGCTTCATTCTTCCCTCCTCTGTTCCACTCAACCTCTGTGATATTCCATAGAAAAGTCTGCTGACATGTTGATATCGGTCTGCTCACTGGTTCATATTGCTATCTACTCAAACAAATTCATAGCTAAGAATTTTCTTTCTCAATTGTATGTCCAACATTAGAGCTCCAGAACTCTTTAATCCTTGGAGCAAGCATCGGTTCACAAAAGCCACTTACAGTTCTTGCAATCCTATTCTTTACCCAACTACCCTTGCATGGTCACTTTCTTTTGACATGAACAATCTGCTGACAACCCCTAATCAGTTCAAATGTCTTAATTCACTGTCCTACTTTGATTTGAGTCCGAGGAACAGTTTGGATAAAAAAATGACCAATTTTCTGTTCATGTGCTGTCGTACATTTCATGTGAAAAAGGCCACAATACGAATCACAAATGTGTACACTGAACCCCATTACTGTGAACTGAGAAGCTTCTACATTATGTAGCAAATAACCTTTAGACTCCATTGTTTGTGAAGACTAAATATCATTTCAAATAGTTTCTTTCTTTTCAAATTTGTGTAGGAACTGTGAGATTTAATCTTGACCCTTTCAATGAACATAACGACGCTGACCTCTGGGAGGCTCTGGAGAGAGCACATTTGAAGGATGTCATCAGGAGGAACTCTTGCGGCCTGGATGCTGAGGTAAGCTTGTGTAGAGTAACTAGATGTAAAATGCCAATGAAGGGATCATTGCAATTCCTGTTGAATTTGGGCTTATGTTGATTAAATTATCGGTAGTTACCTAACATAGTTAAAAGGGAATATTTAAAATTTGAAAATTGTCTTGTGATGGATAAGGATTTTAGACGTTGTCTAAAGCATGTAAGTGTTGAGATGTTGACAACAACAATTGACTAGGTTAATGCCTTTTGGAAGAGAAAGGAGAAAATTTGAGTCAAATTGATGGAAGGCAAGCGACATGATTTAGTATTCAGCAAAAAAGTTTGACATGCATATGCAATGCATTCTCAGCGAAGCACCATTCAGGGAAAACAAACATATGTATCCTATACTTCTAGAAACATGAATTATGTAATGAAAATTAGCATGATTTCAAAACTTTTTTAAGTTAAAGGAGATGTGCACAAGATTGGTCAGAAATAAATAGCAATAATCTTCTATGCATGGTTATAAATATTGCTTGAATGCTCTGCTTGCACTACCATTAGCTCATCTCACTAGGGAAATCTCTGAATTGAGACTAATTTTATGACACCTGCAGAATTTCCATGAGTGCGTGATATCCCTCCTTTTGAACTAAATTATAGAGAGCAAAAAAGCAATCTGGGCAGGACTTTGTGGTATAGCGAGCAGAGTGTATAGACATTCGAATTTTTTTACCTGCGAAAAAAACTGAAGGATCCCTCGTATAATGTTTTCTCAATGCATAAAATATCATAGTGTCTGAAGTCTTAACTGAAGTTGAGATGTCGATTTACATATATGTTTGGACTTTGTCTATATGCAAGTGGCTGATGCCAATGTAATGCTCTGCATTATTCTATTGGCTTTAAAATGTATCCGTGGGTTCTTACTTATAAGCTAAGAAAGACAACGTTAAAGATCACCATCGATATTGATGGTGGCTGTGTCCTGTCCAGGTTTCTGAGGGCGGAGAGAACTTCAGTGTCGGACAGAGGCAACTGCTGTGTCTTGCTCGAGCATTACTAAGAAGATCAAAGATTCTTGTTCTTGATGAAGCAACTGCGGCTGTCGATGTTAGAACTGACGCTCTCATCCAGAAAACCATTCGCGAAGAATTCAACTACTGCACCATGCTCATCATCGCTCACAGACTTAACACGATCATTGACACCGACCGAATTCTTGTGCTCGATGCTGGCCAAGTATGTTCTAACATTGCTACTTATTCATGCACGCATCAGAAATAGCAAGAAATGCATATTAACAGTTTGTCATCATGAATATGTAAAAGTCAAAACCACTCTTATCTCTGAAGTATGATTCTTGTGGCGCTTGACACTTTTAAAATAAAAAAATGAAATTAACTATCTTATTTGATTTAACATAAAAGGACCGTGACTCCCCAATGAACTATTCATGCATTTCAATGTCACTGTGTTTCTAATTCTTATTGCTGAATCGGTTGCGATGCTTTCAACTTTTACTTCAGGTAGCAGAACACGATACTCCAGAGAATCTGCTGTCAAATGAAGCAAGTGCATTCTCTAAGATGGTTCAAAGCACGGGTTCTGCTAATGCACAGTATCTACATGGCTTAGTCCTCCAAAAGAAAGAGAGTAGGTTACAGATGGAAACAAAACATCCAGACAGCGAGAGACGACGATCGGCCTCTTCCTACTGGGCTGCTGCTGCCAATGTTGCTCTAGCGGCCAGCCTCAATTCCAACAACGCCCTACAAATTTTGAATCTCGAGGACAATGACAACAGCAGTGACAACATCGTTAAGAGAACAAAGATGCAGTTATAACCCTTCAGGACGTCTTGGAAGGGAAGCACAACGAAGATATAGAAAATACTTTGTACCATTATCAAGTTCCTGCTGATAGCTGGTGGTCTGCTCTCTACAAGATAGTTGAAGGTTAGTGCTTCATTCTTGGACATGCCTTGTTCTATATCTCAATTAGGGTCTCTGCTCGCTTAAGGTTGTTGCATGAGAATGAGTACTTGGACTTTCAAAATATATGGTTGTTCCTGCCTATAGATGGATGGAATTGTAGAAGTATTAAAAATGGAACGACCAAGATCATATGGTATCTACCTTTTGTTCTGATGTATCCTTTTCTAATTCGTATATTGCATCTAATTAATCATCCTTCATGCAGGTCTAGGTTTGATGAGCAGACTGGCTGACCGTAGATATGAACGACTAGAGGACGAGTTTAGAGATAACGCGGACTGGGATGCTGTGGAAATGTTGTAAAAGAAGTGGAGACATCAACCCGATTCTTCATTTTTAATCGAAGGATTTCACATGCGAAGGCGAATACAGAGATATTGTCCTCGGTGGAGAAGAATCTTCAATTTGTACGAGTGTACGTCTATCAATGTATCACGTGTATCTCCCGAAACTGAGCTATGGTTAAATATTCCCCCAAGTTTGGTGATGCTCAGTATTAGCTACCCTCAAACCAGTCAATGTGCATGAAGCCCTTAAGCGTACATGACTCTTCTCGATGTTTGCTTGCTAGTTTTAGTACGAGTAAATGAAAATTCCAACTATTCAATTTGAATATGAGAGTCTGGGATCAAGGCTTAGCTAACTTCACCAAGTGGAAGTATTTTAAGTAGACTTTCTGTTCAACCTGTCTCATGTATTTTTGTACATGATTCAAAGTACAACGTGCGAATCTTCTCATAAGTCTTCACTAACTTCTTTGTACGCCTTGAATTTCATTACCATATGCGAGTCCCGTAGGTGAGGTAGATGATGATTCCTCCTCTATTGGAAATTATAGAGGCCCTCTTTCCATCATAATCGGTTCAAAGCATACTGCATGAAACGACTTGGAAGTCCTACGTAACTTTTTTGTACACCTTAAATTTTATTACAGTGCATGAATCTCAAAAAAGCATGAGAAATGATAAATCCTCTCTACTCAAAATTACAGAAGCCCTCTTTCTTGTATCAGAATCCTATTTGCTGAAAAACAACAACAAAGAAAGGAGTCGAGGGTCGAAATCCTTACGTCTGTGAAATCATTTAGATTTGCGTTTGTGATATTTTCCCTTTCTAAAAGACACATAAAATTGGATAAAACAAAATGAGAACGTGTAACCAAAAGATGGAACATAACATTAGCTTTGGATATTGAAATGTTCGTTATGTGGGTGAATTGAAACAAGATTATCACCAGGTGAGACTTGATCATTTTTGCCGCCCGAATCAACTCCAGAATTTGATTACTTAAGGTTCTTGCAGGGTTCAATATTATGCTTGAGCTATTGTTCAGACCTAAATTACCTTTGCATATTGAGTCAAATTAAACCAAGTCAAGTCAAGTTTGAACTTATAGAATGCTTTTTACTTAGTTAAGCTCGAGTAAGAATTGAGTATTGGAGTCTCAAACATTTAGAGTCCATTTGGTAACGCTTATGTTTTTGTGAGCAATTTCTTTTCGAAATAGTCTTTTTTATTTTTATTCTCCGGAATAATTTATGAGTAAAAGAAAACATTTGATAACCACATAAAATTTCTATTCTTGGTGGAAAAAGAACAGGTTTGTGTTTGATACGATCCATAATTTTTTTTTGCAACATATAATTTCTTTTAATTTTTTAATAATTTTTTAAGATTTTTTTCTTTTCTTATTCTTCCTTGTTGCCACTGCCGCTCGACCGCCGACCGCCGACCATCGGCGGTGGCTAGCGGTGGCCGAACAGCAAGGGGTAGTGGCAGTGGGCGGCAGGTGGCAAGGAAAAAGAAAAGAAAAAATAATTTATTTCTAAAAATTGTTCTCGATAATAAGAAAACTACTTTTTCTCTATTTATTGTTTTACGGTCCAAATTTATTCTCCAGCTACTTTTCTATTCAAGAAAATAGAAAAATTAGTAGACGTCACCAAATGGATTTTTTTTTTTTTTTCAAGGAGCAAAACAATAGAAAAATAAAAGAACATGAACATTGCCAAATAGGGCCTTAGTTACGACCATCTAAACAATCTTGTCTTCTTTTCTCTTTATCTCCTGTCATGAATCCTCAAGAGGGGAAGCTTAACCCGCCCTCATCTTTTTCGTCTAGAAAGTCTCTGCCCGGAAGGCCCAAAACACTGATTGCCTTTCCTGTTGATCACTTGATCTCATCCAAACCTGTCGATCGTGTTGATGCCTCCTCAACTCGTCTGTATTTTTGGTCACTGGGTGCTTTGCCTTTTTGTTTAGTCGGTCCTGCAGTCCTTTATTCCTGACAGGACTAGGCCTCCAAAGCTTGTGCAAAACCTGCAATATCCAAATAATAAATAAAAGCACTTCAATCTAGTTAGTTAGTTTTTACAATTATCAAAATTGTTTTAGTGTCAACGCTCAGTTGATGCGTGGTGAGTGGGCGAGAACATGGAAAATGATTGATGGAACTCAAGTGTTTGAAGAAGAATAAAACCTATCAATAGTCCACCTAAATCTAGTAGCAATACTGACCCATGTACTTACATAATAAGCTTATGGCAAATGACATGAACAGGGTGGTTTTGGAGATGTGGTGGTGCCGGTGGTTGGTCTTGGTACTGATGAGGATCCGGCTGACCTCGAGAGATGAAGCATCACTTCCAGGGTGGTCGCAGAGATGTGGTGGTGCCGGTGGTTGGGCTTTGTACTGATGAGGATCCGGCTGGACTCAAGGTCAGGCCGGTGGAAGTTTCACTGATTGTGACCGCTAGTTTTTCGCCTTGAGAGCAATGGTAGTTTTTCGCCTTGAGAGCAATGGTTACTGTTAGCAGTGTTGCAGTTGTTCTGTCACCCTTTCACTTGTTCGCGAGGTCGTGTGACCCTGTGTTAGAAGTTGAACACTGCAAAATAATGGAAGATCATTGGCATTATAGGGTGAAGCTCAAGATTAGAACCACAACCTATTTTGTGATTTTTTCTTTTTTTACTTTAGTGGCTGACAAAGTAAATAAACTAGCAAAAGAAAGAAAGGAAGAGAGAGAGGACCGAAAAGGGAAGATCAGAGCATGCATGAAACGCTGCATGCCCACTAAGGAAGTATCAACAAACCGGATTAACTTCGTTTCATAGTAGTTAATCGAATGAATTCTAATAATTAAGCTATCGAAAATATGAATTCCGAGTTGCTAGGTTCAATTTAGGAGCTGTTTAGCTTTAAAATCATGAAATAATGAAAGTTCTAGGTGCCGTGAAGTTGTGGAATTTGACAAAAGTTAGATTTGTTAGGATTTGATCGGGATGAATTTTTCAAGTTCTACACACGTTGCTGGAACAGTTTCGAGATTTTGTTTTTGGCACTGGTCTTCGCCCGTCTCCTGCAATCTTTGGCTTGGCAAAGCTTAGGGTCTTTAATTACTTTGAAGAAGATTTCCTTTAATAGCAAGCTCGCTTAAATTTGAGTTCGATGTGGAGAGATGTGACGCGACGAACTTCAGCACGCGAGTGGCCATTGTTTCTCAAAAAGGAAAGCAAAGTGGCCATTTGTGAGGCCTTTAATTGTTGGAAGATATGCAATTTGACAGAATATTTATTGATTCTGATCTGTTTTGTAAATATCAATTAGGATTAGATTTCTATTCTAGATTGATTCATAGGATAATTAATTTCCTCGTTTATTCATTCCTTTGTATTATATTTACAGAAGATGTACATCTTTTTCATTAAGAGAATACAATACAGAAAACCCTTCTCTACATTCTCGTATATCTCTTCTTCTTTTCATCTTCGACATGGTATCGGGCCGTAGAGGATTCTGTCTTGCTTCCGCTATCTTCACCTCATCGCTTCGTAGAATTCTTTTCCAGCTTTTCATCTTCATCGAGATTGTCAAGCCCTACACAAAATTGACATCTCAGTATTTTTTCAACATGTCAAAAAACGTACCTTCAATTTCTGGTGAACATCCGCGACATGAAGATCCGCGCACATCACGAGAAAATCGGGATACTATCTCCACTGCCCGAGAAGTCACCGGTCTCTCGAACCACCTGTTCGAACTCAAGAAACTCATAATCATCTGGCTCAGTTAAATTCTGGGCAAACTTCAAATCTGGGGCAACCTTACTCGGTTCAGCCCATTCAGGGCCAACCCATAGCAGGTCATCCTTACCAGTGGCCATTTTTTCAGATGCAGCCCAACCCGTGGTTGTTTGGGCTTAGCCCGAATACATCATCGCCAGGAAATCAAGGGCCCGACGGCAGCCCACCAACCATAAGCGGGGCAAGCATGACCGACGGGTCGAATGGAGCGAATACGGGACAAACCAATGGATCCAACGGTGCGGGTTATGGAGCCGGTTTAAATCCGGGTATGGGAGCGAATCCCTACCCGGGTTACTCACCGGATTTTTGCCGTTTCGGGATCGATTTTCACTTAGGACGGCGAATCCGGCGACCCCCTGTTTGTTTCCACCGCCGACGGTCCCGAAGTTAATCGGTATACAACTTACCGGGCACGAAAATTACTCCCGGTGGTCACAAGGATTCCGCGCGCACTCGTGACGAAGGATAAAGATGGATTCCTTGATGGAACCATCATTGTACCTGAGATGAGCGTCTGGCACGACACTGGAGGAAATGCAATCAACTTATCCGAACCTGGATCGGTAATTGCATCTCTCCAGAAGTCGCGGCCGGACTTCCGCCCACAGAAGACGCTCAAAGGATGTGGGAGAACATCAGAGAAATGTACGGCAAACTCGACCGTGCAAAAATTTTTCACTCATGCAGGAATTAAGCAATCTAAAACAGGGGAACATGACGGTCACGGCTTGTTTTAACAAGCTATCGTCACTGTGGAACGAATTGGAGGCCGTCGAGGAAAAGCTCGAAGGACCAGAGTCCACATTAAAGCAATATCGTGCCATCAAAGACAGGAAAAAAACGACGCGTTTCTTACTGATTCTGAATGAAACTTACGGGACTTTTCGATCACAGATTCTGGCAATGGAGCCCGTTCCTCCGATCGGACGAATCTACCAGTTGGCTGTGCAGGAGGAAAGGCAACGTCTCGCGTCACCGGAGCTTGCAAGGAACGGCGACAGCATCGCCCTCGCAGCCCGCGGGGAACGAAGAGACGGAGCAACCCTAACCCTAAATCGAGAGAGAAGAGGCGGATTAGGGTTCGTAGGTTTAGGAGAAATGGCCCGACCCTTTAAAAGGGATGGCATCAACGGCCGAGATTATATCCGCGAATCTGACGGATCAGATCGTTGGCGCGGAACAGACGGTCCAGATCGTGGACGCGGATCGGACGGCTTGGATCGTGGACGCGGATCGGACGGCTCAGATCGTGGACGTGGATCGGACGGTCTCCTTACTTTTGAGCGCACGGATGGATCCAACGGTGGATATGAACTCGCGCCCAAAGGAGTGGATGGCCAGATTTTTGCCACATCGTCGAACAAATTTCGACCTAATTTTAAGGGCAAGGGTAAAATGTTTTGCGATTATTGCAAACGTTCTAACCATTTGATTGACAGCTGTTGGAAACTACATGGAAAACCAGGAGAAAAGGAGAAAAAAATATCTACTGCATATCAAGTGTCTGGACCTACCGGTCAAAGTGCTGACCAACCCATATCTTATGGTCAATATCAACAATTGATGCATGCTCTACAGAAAATGGAAACCTCCAACAAAGGAGGAAGTTTCTCAGGTATTTCACATTGCCTCATTAATTCAATTTCAAGGAAGGCATGGATTATTGACTCAGGTGCAAGTGATTACATTATTTGTGATAAAGGATTTTTTACAAGTATAAATGAGGAATTAACTCTTCCTGTTACGGTACAATTGCCCAACGGAAATATCACACATGTAAATGTGACAGGAAAAGTGCAGCTTAGTCCTCAAATTACACTTGAGAATGTTCTTTATGTCCCGAATTCAAATTTAACCTCATTTCTGTATCAAGAGTATGCAAGGAAAATTCATGCCGGGTGTTCTTTGATATTGACACGTGCTTCTTTCGGGCCCTTTCGACCGTAGCGGATGGGCTTGGGTAGCCTTTCAAGGCCTCTATTTCGGACACATTTTCCAAGTAATTTCAGTTTTTCTAGCACATCTTTCAATAAGACATCATTGTGTAATTCGACTACTAATGAAAAGAATTTCATTATACATTTAAGGATGGGACATAGCAATTTCTTTCCTTATGCACAATGCCCCATATGCCCTCTTGCCAAACAGTCACGTAATCCATTTCCCTTAGGGCAGACTCGTGCAAATGAAATTCTATCTTTAATTCATGTGGATATCTGGGGGCCTTACCACATAACAAATCATGATGGCTGTCGTTATTTTCTCACTATAGTAGATGATTGTTCCCGTGCGACATGGATTTTTTTAATGCAGTCCAAAGGTCAAGCCTATTCTCATTTAAGGGCGTTTATTGCTCTTTCAAAAAATCAATTCGGAAAGTCTATTCAGAGAATCCGAACTGATAACGGAAGGGAATTTTTCAGCCACGATTGCATTTCATTATTCTCTTCTCATGGAATTCAACATGAAAGTTCTTGTATATACACCCCCACAACAGAATGGGGTAGTTGAGCGCAAACATAGACATCTTCTGGAAGTTGCTAGAGCTCTTAAATTTCAAGCAAACATTCCAGATGAGTATTGGGGAGAATGTGTTCTTACAGCAGCTTATCTTATTAATCGAATGCCCACTCGGGTACTAGATGGGAAAACACCTTTTGAGGTATTATTTGGCAAAGTTCCGGAGCAGACACATCTCAAAGTCTTCGGTTGTCTATGTTATGCAGCTATAATGGGCCCCCGGGACAAATTGGATCCTCGTGCACGTCGATGCGTATTCATGGGATATCCTAATCTACAGAAAGGATATAGAGTTCTGGAGCTATCAACAAAGGAATTCTTCGTAAGTAGAGATGTTTTATTCCATGAAAATATCTTCCCTTTCAAAACATCCTCACATGAAGAATTGACTATGGTCAACATTCCTCATCGGCTCGAGACGATGATACAACATATCGGGTTCACCGCTTATGTACCCTTAGCAATACCTACTCATGATCACCATGTGTCAAGGAATCCTCCAGCAGCAGGGCCTATTTCTAATGCAGATCCAATTCTGATGAATGCCTCGGGAGCAGATTCTTCCACTAGTGAGATATTAGAAGAAATTCTTCCTACATCAGCAGCAGAGACAACATCTCCATCTCCAAGCATCGATCCTCCACGACGATCTGGTCGAGCTACACGACCTCCTACATGGACCAAAGATTATGTATGTGCTGCTCTTGATTCACCAGGTATTAAATATCCAGTTTCATCCTATGTTTCTTTTCAAAATTTATCATCAGAACATAGGTGCTGTATCACTAAATTATCGGAGGATAAGGAACCTGCCACTTATAATGAGGCATCTGCTGATCCTAGATGGCAGAAGGCCATGGAAGCAGAATTACAGGCATTGACTGACAATAAGACCTGGGATCTCGTCACATTACCACCCAATTACAAACCAATTGGCTGTAAATTGGTGTATAAGATCAAATATCGAGCTGATGGCTCCGTGGAACGATTTAAAGCACGTTTGGTTGCTAAAGGCTTTACTCAACGGGAAGGATTCGATTATCACGAAACATTCTCACCTGTCGCCAAGGACGTCACAGTACGTTCTTTCTTAACGATTCTGCCAGCTGTTCGTGACTGGTCCTTACACCGATGGACGTTCATAATGCCTTTCTTCACGGAGATTTAGATGAAGAAATATATATGGATGTTCCTCAGGGATTACGGAGACAGGGGGAGAAGAAAGTATGTCGCCTCCGGAAATCCCTTTATGGGTTAAAACAAGCATCCAGACAATGGTATGCTAAATTTACAAGTGCTCTCACAAAGGCAGGCTTCCAACAGTCCCGACATGATTATGCCTTGTTCACACGGACTAAAGGTATGTCATCTATTTATTTGATGATATATGTTGATGACATTCTTATTACCGGAAATGATGGAGCTGCCATAGAAGATTTTAAGAAGTATCTGCATGCAATTTTCCACATTAAAGATTTAGGAGCACCTAAGTACTTTCTTGGGATTGAAATTGCTCGTTCTGAACAAGGGATTTCGCTTAGTCAGCGAAAATTCGTGTTGGAGATTATTTCAGAAACAGGTTTGTCAGGTTGCAAGCCAGCTGTGATTCCTATTGAACAGAACACAAAATTGACCACCACAGATTATGATAAGGGAATTTCTCAAGAAGATGACCTTATTTTGGAAGATCCCTCCAGTTATCAAAGACTTGTTGGGAAACTCATATACCTGACAATGACAAGACCTGACATTACTTATGCAGTGCAAACTCTTAGTCAATTCATGCACAGTCCGAAGCAATCACATCTGAATGCTGCATTTAAAGTTGTGAAGTATTTGAAGAAATGCCCAGGTCTTGGGATACTCTTATCCAGAAAATGCAACATGGAAATGACAGCATATTGTGATGCAGATTATGCAACTTGTCCAATGAGTCGAAGATCTGTAACTGGATATTGCATCAAGTTGGGAGATTCTTTACTATCTTGGAAGACTAAAAAACAGCCCACTGTTTCCCTATCTTCAGCTGAAGCAGAGTATCGAGCCATGGCCAAAACCACTTGTCAGATAGTATGGATCCGGGGTCTTCTTAAAGATTTTGGAATACAGATAAAAGGGGCAACCAAGCTATTCTGTGATAATGATGCGGCTTTGAAACTTGCAGCAAACCCTATAGTGCATGAAAGAACCAAGCACATAGAGGTAGGCGCCACTTTACTCGAGACAAGATCTTAGAGGGAGTCATCGAAGCAAGAGGGATTGGGACAACAGAACAGCCTGCAGACATATTCACCAAACCCCTATGCCAAAGACAACACACATATCTTCTTCGCAAGCTGGGTGTCTTAGACATATACAAGCCACCAGCTTGAGGGGGAGTGTTGGAAGATATGCAATTTGACAGAATATTTATTGATTCGATCTGTTTTGTAAATATCAATTAGGATTAGATTTCTATTCTAGATTGATTCATAGGATAATTAATTTCCTCGTTTATTCATTCCTTTGTATTATATTTACGTAAGATGTACATCTTTTTCATTAAGAGAATACAATACAGAAAACCCTTCTCTACATTCTCGTATATCTCTTCTTCTTTTCATCTTCTGACATTAATTGGTGTGTAAGTTTGATGTTTGGTTAATCCCGATTGGTGCTCTTTATTTGCAGTGAGTGGGGCTTATCTCTTCCATGATTTTCTAAACTTATGTCTTGAAAATGATAGGCATTAGGTATGTTATAAGTTATGCAAGGCATTGTACGGAATGATTTTTTAAAATAAAGAATAGTAACGTCCTTTGGGCCAAGCCACCAGTTGATCTAAGTGGAGTCCTAATCAAGGGAATTTGGACATTCTTTGTTATGGGGCTTTTGAGCGTGATTGTAATTGGATATTGAGCATTAGATTGATCAATGGGATATGATATTGATGTTTGACTTGATATTAATGATTGATTGAGTATTTAAGATGCGTATAAAGCTTTGTTGAAGTAATATACCGACAAAAAATAAACCGACAAAAAAGAAGTAATATACTCATTTTTAGTATTGTATGTATATTATATACTAGATTTGAGATGATTGAGTTTCTAGTATGCTTATAAATATGTATAGTGGATGTTCGATTTGTTTAGAATAGATATGAGCTATGGTAGCTTAATCCATTCATATATATATATATTTAAATTGTTCTTTAAAAAATAGTAAAAAATCAAAAAATTATTAAAAATTATTTTAAATTGTCCAAAAATTGTTCTTTAAAAATAGTTAAAAAATAAAAAAATTTAAAAAAATCATTTTGAAATGTCCACGTTACCAACTCGACGTGGTATGATGATCAACTTTACTTTAGTAATTTTCGATTTAAATGAGTCAAATGGATTAAATTAGTATGAATGTAAAAATATTTAAAATTAAATTGATTTAATTAAAATAATTAAAACTGAATTGGTATTAATTGAATAGATTTTGAATTCTTTTTTTTTTTTTTTTTGTACTTTTTCCCGAATCAATCATGCGAATATTCCTACAAAAAAAAAAAAAAAATCATTCATGCGAATATTCCATCCAAAAGAAAAAAACAAATTAATAAAGCGAATATTTCTTCATCGCGTCCTCCTCTCGTTTCCGCTCTGCCGCCATAAGCGGTAACGCATGCATAGCGCCAAATGTTCTTGGCTGTTTCGGACCTCTTTTCCTTATTTCTTTAGGAACCATCACAAAATTCCAACGTCCCATTTGACCCTTCTTTCATCCTCTTTCCTCTTTTTCTTGGTGATGATTGATCTGCCTTGGACGGCCGATTCCACAATCAATCACTCTGGTTGGCTCGCTGTTCTTCCTCGTTCGTCATTTCGTTAGGGGCGATTGCTTGGTACTTTGTTTAAAATCAATTGGAGTTCTAATTTCTATTGGGTCATAGCTCAAAGCGTTGCTTCGGTGATTGAGGGCATTTTAAAGCTCGAGCCGAGGAAAAATTTAACTGGGTTTTTAGTTTGGAAAAAAAGTGCAATGGACTGTGACTTTGCTAGCATTGCAATCTTCAATGGACTGGGACTTATTGTGGTTTTGCCATAGTGGGTTTTCTTTCTTGACTTCTTTTAATTCCAATTTTCCCTGCAGTATTCATGATGAATGTCTCTGAACACGTGCATTGATTCGGGGGAAGTTTTTGTTTGATGAGACTTCTGCGTGGATATCTGCAATGCTAGCTGAAGCAGTTGTGATTGGAAAGCAAAGAAGTACTTACTTGAACTGACAACGGATACCTTACCGGATCAATAAGATGGTTTTCGAGCCATTGGAGTGGTATTGCCGGCCGGCGGCAAATGGGATTTGGGCAAGGAGCACGGACAGCGCTTTTGGTGCGTTCACACCTTGTGCCGTGGATTCCTTGGTCATTTCCATATCTTATTTGGTTCTTCTGGGCCTCTGCTGCTACCGAATTTGGTTGATCAAGATGACTTCGAAAGTCCAGAGATACCGTTTGAGGTCAAAATGCTACCACTATATGTTGGGATTGCTTTCTTTTAACTGCACTGCTGAGCCTGTGCTGAGGTTGGTGATGGGCTTTTCGGTTTTCAGTCTGGATGGTCAGACTAGCCTTCTTCCGTATGAGGTAGAAATTTACTGTGTCAAAAACCTAGCTTCAACTCTCCAACGTTCACGTGATATTTCTTAGTTTGATGAACACTCTTGGTTTGCTGGTTATTTTGTTTAATGTGCGGTCATGCACATCGACGGAGTCCCATGTAGTAAGTCTTATTAGCAAACTTATATTTGTTAGCAAGTTGCTCAGCCTTAACAAAATAAGAACGCATTAGACTGAAATTGTTCAAAAGCACATTGACTCTCCTTTCTTTTTTATGTTTCAACTGCCTTCTTTTGCAAGAAGATTGGCACCAGTCCTCGGGGGACTACGGCATTCCTCATCGCTGCAACATTCCGTGTAATGTTGAACTTAGTATTTTGATAAAATGATGAATTTAATGGAAAACATCCTTCTTTGCACATGTGAGTTTTTCCAACTTTCATTGGTTCCAAGTTTAACACTCTGAGTAAGCAATGACTACCGTTTATATTTAACTCTTAGATTCCACAACTCTGTTTCTGCTGCTGCCATAATATGCATTTCAATGCCATTTGCCGACAAATGTCTGACCATAATAGTTTGCAATCTGTGTTATACTATGAGTCTTCAGATCTCCAGTCTGTAACAATCTCAAATGTTGCTGTTTTACATTGGCTGGCAAACTGAGAATCTAATTTATTTTGTAATCAAACCTCCTTTTCTCTTTGGCAGATGGTTTCGTTAACCATAGAGTCTCTTGCTTGGTGCTCTATACTAGTTATGATTGGCCTAGAAATGCAAGTTTACATCCGGGAGTTCAGGTGGTACCTGCTGCTTGGACTCATTTATGTTCTGGTGGGGGAAGCTGTGATGCTCAATCTCATCCTTTCGATGAGAGACCACTATCAGCATCATAGGTTAGTTTTTATCCTTCAGCAGACATTTAACTATTCATACTTCAGACTGTGTACATTTCATATTCACCTACCCATACAATTGAATGCAAGTAGAGAAATTAAATGTTGTTATTAAATGCTCTCTCTCTCTCTCTCTCTCTCTCTCTTCGAACTATGCAGATAGATGAAGTAGTCAAAAAATTAACTTTTATACTGTTAAAATATCATCGCAGAAAGACATTTTGCAAGATTTTCCATCCATCTCTGGCAATATGGGTAAATTGCTTCCTTAAACTGGTGCAGGCTGCTAGTAGTACTATTTCATTAAATAGCTTTCATACTGTTATAATGCATCATAATGTTTTAGAGTTTAAGATCCATAATAAGATGTTCTAGGGAGGACCTAATATCGATCTACTTTATCCTGCAGGTCTGCACTTTATCTGTATATCAGCAAGGTTTTTTGCCAGGTTACTTCTCTTTCAAAACACTGTTACTCCAGAATCATCTGTTTATAACTTTCCTAACCTTTTGATTAAACAGCTCCTGCTGGGATTCATTAATTAATAGATTTGATGAGAACATTTGACAATTATTATATATTCTTTCTGTCCTTGGTCACCTTGATCTAAAGAACCCTGACTAAGACTTCTTCTTTTTTGTGCTTCTTTTTGTGCAGGTTCTATTTGGGATTCTTCTTTTAGTTTATGTTCCAAATCTGGTTCCTTATCCGGGGTATATGATGATCCACACTGAGCCTCTTGATAGTGTCAAATATGAGGCTCTTCCGGGAGAGGAGCAAGTTTGTCCTGAAAGGCATGTCAACATATTTTCCAGTGAGTAATACCAGAACTTCATTTTTTTATATCCAACAGTGTTCCTTATTTTCTATAAAACCAGACCAGTTCAGCTAGTCTTTATGCATTGACATATCGAACTGCTGCTTGTCGTTCTCCAATAAGCACAGATAATGAACTAATAATTTGACAATTTAACATTGTGTCTGCTTAATTAGTCCAATTTGCTTGTATTGCTTGCTTTCTGATGGTGGCATTTGTTGGTTCCCAGTTTGTGCATATCTCTTCCTCCCTGAAGCAAAATATAATTGCTTTGCTTGAAAATAAAAGTGAAATGAGACATGTCTTTGTGGGTCTCATGAGATCGAACATTGGATTTTGTTTAGTGTTTTGTTAATCAGCTCTCTCTCTCTCTCTCTCTCTCTCTCTCTCTCTCTCTCTCTCTCTCTTTTAAAGGGATATACTTTGGGTGGATGACTCCACTTATGCGGCAAGGCTACAACAGACCAATCACCGAAAAGGATGTTTGGAAGTTAGACTCATGGGATCAAACTGAGACACTTTTTAAAAGGTTTGCGTCAGTCACTTTTCTTTAGCTGTATTGTGAACTTTGTGTGTATTCAGATGCAATTCTAAAGTGTCACAATCATATCTTATTTTGCAGATTCCAGAAATGCTGGGCCAAAGAGTCTCAAAGGCCCAAACCATGGCTTTTAAGAGCTTTGAACGGCAGCCTTGGGGGAAGGTCCCATTCTTCAAAACAATTTTGATTTGACAGTGCACTGACGTCTGTCCAGCATTATTCTGTAAGTTTCTTTGTTGTTTGAATGTTCCCCATCTCATGTTACCTGTTTCCGTTGCTTCTTCAGGTTTTGGTTGGGAGGCTTCTTTAAGGTATCATCCTTACCCTTCATGATCTAATGGAACACCATGTTCATTCCAAATTGTTCCGATTCCTTGGTTGTGGTGAATGGGTGCTCAATCAAATATTTTGACTTCTTTCCTGATAAGATGATCACATACTATGCATGCCTGTTACATAATAAGTCTGGTTGAGCTGAATAAAATTGATGAACCTGAAAGAAAAAAAGGCATTTTCTATAAGGCTGGAATCTCTAAGGATTTGTCTTGTGCTTGAGCTTGAACGATCACTATAATATTGCTACTTCAAGAGCAATTTGTTCACTTCAATATGCAATGCTCATTGGAAGCTTGGTAGCTCTTTCTGACAAGAATAACCACAGATTGGGACCGATCTTTCCCGGTTTGCAGGGCCCACATTGCTGAACCACCTCCTTCAAGTAAGTTGTTCCATGTCCCTCCCTCCCTCCCTCCCTCCCTCTCTCTCTCTCTCTCTCACAGATGAATGCGTAGGCATCAATTTTCAAGTCAATGCTGGACTCTACTTTTAAGATTTTGATGAAAAATCCTGGAATTGTGAATCTTTATATTCCAGAAATATGTGCTTCATTAGGGGAAATTGTATCCATGGACCTTCCTCTTCAAATGATCAGAATATTGTTTGACAGGCCATCTTTGGATGGAAAACTTTAAAGATTGTTCACAGGGAGGGCAGACCCTGGCAGAAACAGGCTTAGCATGCTTTTCTTAGGGTAAAATGTCATTTTCTAGTAATCATTTGAGTGTGCTCCATGTATTATGTGATAGAGAAGCTGCTCCAATATACATGGGACAAAGTGAACGGCAATGGCATAATAACTATAAGGACTAAGTTTGGTTTAATGAGAATCTTATTGTTTTGTTTTATGGCATGTTGATCTTGAAATATTCTGTGCAGAGACTGACCTTTTGTTTTTGTATTTCATTCAACATCATGGTGGATTATGTTAGACTCTCCAGGAATGGATTTTTTTCTGATGCCTCTTTCTTTGCAATGTGCAGTCAATGCAAAGAGGGGACCCTGCATGGATTGGTTACGTCTACACCTTTTCGATTCTTGTCGGTGTGGTATGATCCTTTCTTTGTTTATTGTCAAGGTTTTGATTTATGTTAGGAGATAGAATCCTTTCATTCTAAGTTTGCACACCGTTCATTTTTCATTGTACAATATATGAAGTAAATATAATTATCATCTTTGTAAATGGTAAATTCCCATGCTGATTGCATTTATCTCTAAAGTAAATTTGTCACCATGTGCCAATGCTGTCTGCATCATTTATCTGTGCCTCTGTGTGTTGGTTCTGATCCCATGATTGTGTCCTTTCATCAATAAGATATGTGAAAATTGCTGTTTTAGGATATGTTATTGACTTCTGCTTGGACTCTGTTCAGTCATTCGGTGTGCTTTGTGAAGCCCAGTATTTTCAGAATGCATTTCGGACAGGATTTAGGATGAGGTCAACTTTGGTAAAACCTCTACCAGATGTGTATTAATCCTCAGTATCAGATGTTTAGTCTAGGTTGTGTAGGAGAGCAATTACCACTGCTTATTCAACCTAATTGGCAGGTGGCAGCCATTTTCCACAAATCCTTAAGACTCTCTCATGAGGGTCGCAAGAAGTTCCAATCTGGAAAGATAACAAACATGATAACAACAGATGCTAATGCACTTGAGGTGAGATTCTTACCTCAGACATGACTATGACATAGCTACCATAGTTCTCTTGTTGTAACATGATTTAGTTAAGTCAATGGTGACATCTTCCTTAGTTTCATATGCCCCACTTCTGATTTTTCCAAAGTAAACTTTCTGAAATACATCTTACATGATACCTGACCTTCTTCAGCAAATATGCCAACAACTTCACAACTTATGGTCAGCTCCATTTCGTATTGTCATTGCCATGGTTCTTCTGTACCAGCAATTAGGCATTGCCTCGCTGCTTGGATGTCTCATGCTTGTCCTCATGATCCCATTGCAAGTAAGCTTGTGTTCTCTTATTCCCTCGAAAGTTTATCCTCACTATAACATCAGTACTGCCAATATGTTCCATGATTAGTAACCATTTACCAATTTAAGCTAAAATTATATATGCTAATATTTGTGCTGACTTGGAGGTCCCACTTCTCTTTAACTTTAATTGTTATGAAGGGCATTCTGATCTAGGTACTCAGCAGAGGTTGTTTATCCTCTGAACTTCTATATAGTAATGGTTGTATGGGACTGATATTGCTGATAGGCATATAATATTGGTGTGGTGCTTTGTGCTACAACGCACACTTTAGGTAAGCCTAATCTGGTTGCTCAAGATATGAATGCAATTATATCTTATTGCCATTATGACCAAAGGATAATGGTCTAACATGTAAAGAGTTCCATGAGTCAAAATTAGTGGTGTCTACTGAATCTGCTTATTGCTCATTAAGAAATTCCCAGACTCACAATCTCTATTATTCACCATAAGGTTAGTTAAATGAGGTTTTCTGTGCCACATTGTCCCTCTCAGCTCGTGGATTAACATTTATATCATGACGATTAATTGTCTATCTGTCAATCAATTAGTTTACTTGTTCTAATCTTTTCTATGGTAAACTAGACGGTCATAATCAGCAAAATGCGAAAACTCACCAAGGAAGGGCTGCAGTGGACTGACAAGAGAGTCAGCCTCATGAACGAAATTTTGGCTGCAATGGACACTGCGAAGTATGGGAAGCTTTGGCCTACATTCTCCATGGCTGTGTTCTTTTTATAACGACTGAAATTCATTGGAAAAATTCTTGCAGATGTTGTGTTTGGGAAAAGATCTTTCAATTTAGAGTTCAAGAAGTACGAAATGATGAGCTTTCATGGTTCCGTAGAGCACAACTTCTATCTGCGGTACGTACGTTTTCAAAATTTGGATGATCTTATGCCTGTTGATTGTGGAATTATCTTCTGTATTGACAGTTGGAATATTCTTGCTTTCCCCGATATTCATATCTGTCACAAAGCTGATTAGAGAACCCGCAGCAAATAGTAAGAGAGAAAGAAGGAAGAGAGAAGGAATAGAGAGATGGAGGAGAAGGAGAACGTAAAAGAAAGAAAGAGAGGGCTGTAGTTTTCTGTTGTCACAGAAACCCTACACCCGTTGTATTTATATTGAATATAAATTGTATATAACAATAATATCCTTATGTAAGTAAAAAAGGAAATAAAACTCTAATAATAAAGGAAACTTAATAAAGTAACTTAACACTCTCCCTCAAGCTGGAGCATATAGGTCACCTATGCCTAGCTTGGAACAACCAGCAACAAAAGCAGGACGAAATAATGCTTTGGTAAACATATTAGCAAATTGATCTCTAGAGGCAACGGTAGTAGTAGTAGCAGCTAGCAACGGTAGCAGCAACGGTAGTAGCAACAGCAGCAGCAGAAGTAGCAGCAGCAGTAGTAGCAGCAACAGTAGCAATAGTAGCAATAATGGTAGTAGTAATAGCAGCAGCAGTAGCAGCAGCAGTAGCAGCAATAGTAGCAGTAACGGTAGTAGTAGTAGCAGCAGCAGAAGTAGCAGCAACGGTAGTAGTAGCAGCAGCAGTAGCAGCAATAGTAGCAGCAATAGAAGTAGTAGTAGCAGCAGCAATAGTAGCAGTAACGGTAATAGTAGTAGCAGTAGCAGAAGTAGCAGCAATGGTAGTAGTAGCAGCAGCAAAAATAGCAGCAGCAGTAGCAACATCAGTAGTAGTAGCAGTAGCAGCAATAGTAGCAGTAGTAGGAGTCATAGTAGTATCACTCATGACGATAATCTCAATATAAATATATCTACCACAGAAATCTCGATTCAAATAATTATATGCTTAACGGAAACCTAGCAAGACCAGTCAACCATAATCAATAAAGTACTCCGATTCTTGAATCCGCTGATTAGTAAGTGTTGTAATCCATGTTCACAAACCAAACCTGACAAATCTGATATCTTCCGATCTTATATGTATCAAGACTTGAAGAGAAAACAGATAAAAATTACAGCTTTAGGTGGCTGTGCACCAACCCTAGGGGACTCTCAAACCAGCAATAGGATCAAGTAATTAGGTAGTTAGACCCGCTCTGATACCATGTCACAAAGCTGATTAGAGAACCCGCAGCAAATAGTAAGAGAGAAAGAAGGAAGAGAGAAGGAATAGAGAGAAGGAGGAGAAGGAGAACGTAAAAGAAAGAAAGAGAGGGCTGTAGTTTTCTGTTGTCACAGAAACCTTACACCCGTTGTATTTATATTGAATATAAATTGTATATAACGATAATATCCTTATGTACGTAAAAAAGGAAATAAAACTCTAATAATAAAGGAAACTTAATAAAGTAACTTAACAATATCTATGTCAGTATAGAACACACATGTATGCGCCCACTCATATACATTCACACACGCACACATCCACACACACACATGTGCCTCGTGTGAGTGAGTGAGTGGATGAGTGAGAGAGGGAGAGAGAGAGAGAGAGAGAGAGAGAGAGAGAGGTGTAAACTTCCCAACAGCAGTTAAAAGACTTTCATTTGTACTCCCGAGCTAGCAATTCAAATTCTCTATTTCTTTTCATATTAAGAGTAAGTGTAAAATCAAAAAAAGTGATTGATCTACTGTGTCAAATCATCCATCTGGTCTTGGACTCCGTTAACCATTTGTGTAAGCTGAGTAGTCATAGACTTATACTAGCTGTTTGAATCAGCAGATTTATTACCGAAAACTGCAAGGAAAAATAGTCTCTATTTGTTTCTGAAGTAGCAGTAGACGCATGAATATGGACCCTCTTTGTCACGCGGGCGGGATAGCTAATGGACGTGGCATTTTCTCTTCCATAATGCCAGATGGTTTTCTATTTGTCTGAGAGTTTAACTTTGGTGGCAGTTTAACAGCTTCGTACTGAACAGCATCCCCGTCATCATAACCGTTGTCTCATTTGGGACATTCACTTTACTTGGTGGGCATTTGACGCCAGCGAAAGCGTTTACATCACTTTCTCTTTTTGCGGTGCTACAATCTCCTCTGAACAGGCTACCTAACTTGATGTCTCAGGTTCTTTCACTTCATCCTACCCACATTTCTGTATCTCTGTACTCAATAGAATAGTCTACTGATCCACCCCATTGTCAACATAACATGTGTGGTTATTATGTGGTTAGTGAAAATATCATTTTGCTTTTCCCCCTAATTGAGTACCTTGGATATGTTGTATGTTTAAGTATTAATTCATCTTTCTTTAGTGAAGGGGAATATAATTAACAATATTAAACTGCTAGAAAAATGAGATAGTGCTGAGAGTATTTGGTCGATAGGGGTATATTTTTCTATTTCTTTTATTATTTTATGTATGGCAGCAATAAGGGTGATATTGTAATTTTGGCCTCTTGGCTCTATCATAAATAGATAGCTTGGGGTCACATCGACCTAATCAACCATTTGGTTTAGTTTTTCTCTTTCAATAGACGGAATATCAATGGTGAGCTACAATTTTGGCCTCTTGGCTTTATTATAAAAAGATAGCTTGGGGTCACATCAACCTAATCACCACTTAGTTTAGTTTTTGTCTTTCAATAGATGGAATGTCAATGGTGAGCTACAGCAGATCATCATACTGATGGGTTTGATTCTTTGAGTTGGACAGTACGACATGCAAAAAGTGGACGATCATTTCTCATATACTACATCATTGTCCAAACTAAACTGGCAGTCCAGTTGTTGAAATAACATAAAATAGAAATTTAATGAGTTGAAGGTTAAACCTGTAATATCAATGTGATAATTGAAATGGAAGGCTAAAACCATGTTGTAATAACTAAATCTGTAACAGATTATCTCTTCAATAAACTTCTTTCACAATATTTCGAAAGTGGGAGTCAGAATATCCATTTTGTGCTTATTACGGTTTTTTACCTTTGCTTTCTCAAAGATGATACATATTCTTCATCTTAGATCTGACAACCTTATTTTAACAGTGCTTGCGAACATTTGTATGTCATCTTTTAGTTTCCAATTGAACTTTTGTGTCCCAGTTTGTTACCGCAAATCTTTCCCTGCAACGTTTGGAGGAACTACTTTTAACAGAAGAGAGAGTTGTAGTTCCAAATCCACCAATTGAGCCAGGACAGCCCGCTATATCAATCAAGGATGGGCACTTTTCATGGGACTCAAAGGTCAAATAAACATATGCCTCATTCTCACAAGATCGCTTACCTTTTCCCTTTTCGATGTGAATAAACTGTTGACTTCAGTATGTATGAATTGTCTGGGTTTTAGGGGTTGTAACACCATCGAACATGCATTTATAAACAAAAATAACAACTGCCTGATTTGAAGCATAAATGCATCTTAGAAGTATTTCATGAACCCGAAGTTAGTTGAGGCCATAATCAAAATTTAAAGCACAGCTCATTGAACAACTTAAGCATGAAGTCATGAGTTCATTCACAACTTCTACAAAGGTCACCAATCGTGGAAGGAAACTTGTGCTAATTTCTAGAGTGTAATCTTTTGGGTGAATTCACTCTTGCTAAATGTCTGAGAAGGCAAATAACTGAACTCAAAACTCAGAGGAGTGCGTCTCTTTTTCCATCATTTTTGAAATTTCAAGTTAATGTGACTATTTCATTCTCACTGATATAAGATATGGTCATTTATGGTGCTTTCCAATCTTTTGTTGCCATATCTTATTTCAACTGGTGGCTAAATTTTCAGCTAACTTCAGGTAGAAAAACCCACATTGTCAAACATCAATCTGGACATACCAGTTGGTAGCTTAGTTGCTATTGTTGGTGGTACTGGAGAGGGAAAGACATCTCTCATATCCGCGATGCTCGGGGAACTCCCTCCTATCTCCAATGCATGCATTACTATACGGGGAACCGTTGCTTATGTTCCTCAAGTGTCCTGGATTTTCAATGCCACTGTAAGTTGCACAGTGCTGGTTTTGTTTCTGTCAATGTTGGGAACAATATCATCATTTTGTTGTGTCCTAATCCCTAGTGTTGGATATTAGGTGCGTGACAACATATTATTTGCATCTGAATTTGAACCAGAAAGATATTGGAAGGTGGTTAGAGTTACTGAACTGGAGCATGATCTTGATTTGCTTCCAGTTAAGTGGGACAGTGCTTTGCAAGATTGTCTTATTAGCACAGGATGTGATCTGTTAATTATCTGTTTCAATCAATCTTCAGGGCCACGATCTCACAGAAATTGGTGAAAGAGGGGTAAATATAAGTGGAGGGCAAAAGCAGAGGGTTTCTATGGCCAGGGCTGTTTACTCAAATTCAGATGTTTACATATTTGATGACCCTTTTAGTGCTCTGGATGCTAATGTTGGTCGACAGGTATGAAATTAATGATACAGGATATTAGTCATTTCAGATTATTACAGGTGTAGCAATTGATGTTATAGGGCTTCAACAATTACCTGTATACTTGAAAAGCATTTTATGTGAAGCATGCTCAAATGCTTAAATTAAACAAAGATAAGAATTCTGATACTACAGTCCTTCCCTCAAGACAACTTGCTGTGATCAATCTTGGGATAATTGAAGCAATGTCTGCTAATTTCAAAGCTCATATGTATTTTCTGATTTGGGACTTCTTAATTTAAATTTAGGTTTATCTATTATTGTCTTTGTTTTGCCATTTTTTTATTAGTTGTTAAGTGGGGGGTATCTGAACTTTGGCTCAACTTATCTCCACATCTAAAGTGAACTTTAATTTCATATTTGTAGATCTTCTCTTCAGTAGGATCTCTTCTTTTAATTTTCAGAAATGAGGCCAATTCCTGTATTAACTTATACTAACCCACAGTCACCTACAGGTGTTTAATAGCTGTATCAAGGAAAATCTACAAGGGAAGACACGAGTTCTTGTCACAAACCAGCTACATTTTCTTCCTCAAGTGGATCGAATCATTTTGGTTCATAAAGGAATGGTCAAAGAGGAAGGGACTTTTGAGGAGCTCTCTAGAAACGGGGTACTGTTCCAGAAACTTATGGAGAATGCAGGAAAAGTGAAGTTACAAACAGAAGAGGAGGAAAAAACATCCAAAGCAGGAGCTAACATTGTTAACGAAATGCCAAATGACCAAAGGCAATGGGAAGAAAGGTACAGGAGGGAAGTCAGTACTTATTAAGCAAGAGGAACGGGAAATGGGTATCATGAGTTGGAAAGTCCTGATGAGGTAGTGAAATCCACGATGTGAAGCCTTAACTTTTAACACTTAATGTATATACATGTTATTTAAAAAAAAGACTTACTTTTGGATAAGAAATTCATGACCTAAAAACTTTCTTGGACTCAACAATGGAACTGGGGTTCAAATTAGCCAATTAAAGACCTCAAACGTGTTTGATTTCTCAAATGAAAAGTTCAGGAAAGTTCATGCTACTTTTAATACTGTATGGAGCCAATATTGATGTAGCGTAAGTTTGTGCTACATTTGTTTCTCAGCTTCACTTGACATCACTGAAAATGTGGTCTCTAGGTACCTGTTCCTGTGATGCTTAGGTTTTCTCCACATGATAACTATGTGTCATTAAATGCTTATAAGCACCTACAGTTGATGCATGTGCTAATTCCTTTTTAGTGAAAACTGAAACTGTGTTTTGTGTGGTAAACTGCTTTTTTCCCTCTATTTTTATTAGGACCCATAAGTCTGGACCTTATTGTATAGATTTACATAGCAATGTATGAACTAATCTTCTTTTTTGCTTAATCTATTTTCAGGTACAAAGGGGCATTGGGAGGCCTGTGGGTGGTGTCAGTGTTCTTTATATGCTATATTTTAACTGAAGTTCTTCGAATTTCAAGTAGCATGTGGTTGAGTTTCTGGACAGATCAAAGCACTGCAGAGAACTACAGACCAGGATTCTACATATTGATCTACGCACTCCTGTCCTTTAGTCAGGTACGTCAATATTAAGTGGATAGACCTCTTAAGTTCACTATCTTTTCTGTAGTAGCTTGCACTTCTATGATTTCTTTCTTGATTATTGATGAAGTGGAAAAGCCACATTACCTCTTAGTCCTTGAGTTTGGATTACAATACCTTGTTCGTAACGCCGAAAGATTAATGTAATTTTAATGAGAATCCAATACCATGAAATAGGCTACTTGCTAGCTCTGCTATATTTTTAGATTTCTGTGTTTTGGAGTCTTTGGTGGATGTGGGTAGATGTCACCTGAAGGTATTTTTAGCAACTCCAGTGATGACTCCTGTGTTTCCATGAATCAGGTGACTGTGACACTGACTAATGCTTATTGGTTGATTATTTCGAGTCTTCATGCGGCAAAAAGATTGCACGATTCTATGCTCCAGTCTATATTAAGGGCACCGATGCTTTTCTTTCACACCAACCCTATGGGAAGAATAATCAACAGGTTTGCCAAGGATCTAGGTGACATAGATTGTAATGTTGCCCCACTTGTGAATAGGTTTATTGGCCAAGTCTGGCAGCTACTTTCAACCTTTGTGCTGATTGGAATTGTGAGCACAATCTCTCTTTGGGCCATAATGCCGCTCTTGATCTTGTTTTATGCAGCCTATCTATATTACCAGGTGAGCGCAGTCTTGTTTGGGCCCTAATGCTTTTTCATACAAGGTTATACTTGCTCTGCTACTTACAGCAAGAATTGCCAAGCCTTGTCCCACTAAGTGGGTTTGGCTATTTTCTTTTGCTATATAAGCTGATGATGTCATGTAGTATTTGCATTTTTTGGTGATGCTTGTGACACTACGCACCGGCATTTAGACGTTTCATAGTGGAAACTCTGAGACACAATTTCCATTATTCTTCTACAGTAGAAAGCAATACTTCTCTTTTCCTTTATATGAAACAGTGACTAAGTATTAAGCACAAATGGCTCAGAACAACATTTTCTTTAGCCATCCTTTTGTCATTTTTTTGGTAGAGGGGGTGCTAATAATCAAGGATAACAATAGATTCTTTCAATTGCTCGACAGCATTACACCTCTTGTTTGGGAAAAGGAGCGTCATATAACTTTTGAATTGATAAATTGGGTATCATAACTTTTTAAAATATTCACCACAAGTGTCGTGCAACGTTGGATTTCCGGCGCTTGGGTGAATATTTTTGAAAATTCATGGCATCAAGCGATCAATTAAAAGTTATAACACTCAAGTGAAGGTTTTTTCAGAAGTTATGACACTCAAGTGATTGAAAAAATAGTCATGGCAATCAAGTGAGTACCGTATGGAAGTTACAGCGTTTATGGTGTGTTTATCCCGCTCTTGTTCTAAAGCATGCTTCGTCCTCTACCCATAGCCGAGTCCTTGGGAAGTCTGGATATAATTTTCCTTTAATTGTTTGCCTTGTGTTGTCAACAGACTACATCTCGTGAAGTGAAACGCTTGGATTCAATCACTAGATCTCCAATTTATGCACAATTCGGAGAAGCATTGAATGGCTTGTCAACAATATGTGCATACAAAGCATATGATAGATTGAGCACCATTAATGCCAAGGCCATGGACAATAATATCAGATTCACCCTTGTCAATATCAGTTCCAACCGTTGGCGCTCCATTAGGTTGGAGACTCTAGGAGGCATAATGATCTGGTTGACCGCAACGTTTGCAGTGATGCAGACCAGAAAAGTAGAAAACAGAGCAGCGTCTGCTTCAGCTATGGGCCTCCTCCTCAGCTACACTTTGAATATAACGAACCTTATGAGTGGTGTTCTGAGACAAGCAAGCGGAGCTGAGAATAGTCTAAATGCCGTAGAGCGTGTGGGTGTATACATAGAGTTGCCTTCCGAAGCCCCAGCTATAATAGAGAACAATCGGCCCCCTCCTGGTTGGCCTTCATGGGGATCAATGAAATTCGATGATGTGGTCCTTCGTTACAGACCTGAACTTCCTCCCATCCTGCATGGATTGTCTTTTACGGTAGCGCCCTGTGAGAAGCTGGGAATAGTCGGAAGAACTGGTGCTGGAAAATCTAGCATGATAAATGCATTGTTCCGAATTGTCGAGCTACAAAAAGGAAGAATCTTGATCGATGGATGCGACACTTCTAAAATAGGACTGGAAGATTTGCGGAAAGTCCTTGGCATCATACCTCAATCACCAGTTCTTTTCTCAGGTAGGTACAGTGAAATTTTGGTTCATGTATCTACTAACCATACTTACTACGAAACCAATGTCTGGCCGAGTATGCGAGGGATAGATTAGTTTGCCAACTAATCTTTGATACATCCCTTTGTCCGTTAATGGTCCTTCTTCTTTCATCTCAGTTTTGTTTGTAGAATCTGTGGGTGTGTCAGTTGGTTTACACCCAAGCATATCAGTTTCCTTCAAAAGATCAAGAGTATATTTGCCTTGGGAAATTGCTAATATCTCCATACCTGGAATACCTAGGTCTTTAACCCGAATTCTTCTACCAAGATATTCTTCAATTTTCCAATCTCTCAAATTGTCACCGATTAGGATTACATATTATCGACGTATACAATCATTACTACTCTTTTACTTTCAGCTGACTTCTTGACAAACATTGAATGATTTGTTTGACATTGAATGAAATTCAACTTCTTAACGACCCTTGTTAACCTCGAACAAGCATGGGTGTTGCTTTGGGCCGGGATTTCTTGAGTTTGCATACCTTGTTGAAACTCTCTTTAGTGTCAATTCCATGGAAACCTCCATAAAGACTTCTTCCTTTCCCCATTCAAGATTATATCTAATTGATGTAGGGGCTACCCAAAGTTAGCTACAAGGCGAGCAACACCCGAATGGAGTTTGCCTTTCTTAAGGTCTATATCATATGATTGCGTGAATTGCAATTGCCTTGAAAGGATCAACACTACCATAAGTGAACTGTAAAGAGACTCCACTTACATCCACCAATTTCTTCCCAACCGAATTCCATTAAATTTTCCAAGTATTATTTTTTCAAGTATCTCCATACCTCAGGAATTATTTGAATGTTGATTTAGGAGACCTTTTCATAAGACACAAAATTGTTAATGGGATGTTGAGTGCACCGTCTCTAAGAGCAATGGGTTGATCAAGATCATCAAGTACAGGAAAATTTTTGAGCTTATAGGAGCATTACCTTAATCTATTGTGGGTCTTGAACTCGGATTCAATTTCCTTTTGAGTTTTCCAATCAATTACCTCACTTTATTTTTGTCTTGTGTGGCAATGCCTCTCGGATTTGGAATGGAATTTGTTTGTTGTGAGGATATTTTGGGTAGAAGGCCGGTGCTCAAAGAAGGTAACATCCATGGTGGTATAAAGCTGTTTGTGGGCACCCACTTTGATTTGGAGTATTGGGGACTTAGGATTCACAACGTTACAATGTTGCTGATTTATATGAACAACTACTTTGTAAAGGGACACGAGGCATACGATTGATAAGATATGTGGTTGTCAAATTCAAAAATGTTTAGGAACTGGGTGGTTAACATATAAGACGAGCGACCTTGTGCCTATTTTTCCTCTACCTCCATTTTTGTTGTGGAGTGTCGAACCAATTTAGATATGACATGTGAGTGAAAGTATTCTTTCTTGTTATCCATTTTGAGAAACTTGGATTTTTCTTTTATCACCCTCTTGTTTCTTATAATAGCCTAACTTTTGTATTCCATTTCTTATAATAGGTTGATATTGCTTTTCATTCTTCTTGCTCTCCCAATATTGGAGCGAACTTTTTTACTTTGACATGAGCCGATCAACCTCTTTGATTGCTTTCTTTTGATTCCATAGGAAATTCTGCATGCTTTTCAGTCTTCTTACTGGTTGATATTGCTATTTCCTCAAACTAATACATAGCTGAGGGTTCTTGCTCTCACTTAATATATCCAATATTGGAGCTCCAGAACTTTTTTACTCATTGGAGCAAGTATCGATTCACAAGAGCTACTTGCCCTTCTTGCAGTCCAATTCTTTTCCCAACTACTATGGGGTGATTGCTTTCTTTTGACATGAACAATCCGGCTCACCAGTCCTGATTAGTTCAAATATCCGTGAGAGGGAAAAGTAATTGTGTTATTATGTAAAGTTCAATTTATGGATTAGTAATCAGCAACAAAATAAGTCCTAAAGGTCTTAAAGACTACTTTACCCTTTACACTTCTAACACTCCTCAAGTTGGAGCATAGATATTAATCATGCCCAGCTTGTTACAAATCCTCCTATTACCCAGAGGTTTAGTAAAGATGCCTACAAGTTGTTCACTACTTCAAATGTGATTGGGAAGGATCACTTACTTTGCAACTTCTCTTGAATAAAATGACAGTCAACCTCAAATGTATTATGTTCCCTCAAGAAACAAAGGGTTGGAAGCTATATGCACTACAACTCTATTATTACACCATTAAGTCATGGGGACTAAAGCTTTGTCAATAATTGCTGAACACATGGTAATTCACATGTCACTTCTGCCATGGCTCTATATTATAAATCAGCACTAGAGTAGACAGCGACACTCTATATCATACTCTTCCATGATACCATATTTCCTCCAATCAAGTTACAATAGCCAATGGTTGATTTTCTATCATCTGGACATCTTGCCAATCAACATAAGAGAATCCTTCAACTCTACTATGACCATTGTTTTGGTAAACAATTCCTTTCCATGGAGCATTCTTCAAGTACCTCAATATTTGACTAACTGTATTCCACTGAGATGTATGAGGGGAAGAAAAAAAACAAGCTTACCACACTAACTGGAAAGGTAATGTCTGGTTGAGTAACGGTGAGATAATTGAACTTACCTACCAGTCTTTTATCTCTCAAGATTATTAAGAATCTCTCCTCCCTTAGTAACCAGTTTAACCCCTTTTTCCATAGGTGAATCAAGAGGCTTTGATCCCAACATACTTGTCTTGGTGAGCAAATCCAATACATATTTTTGCTATGATAGAACAATACCTTTTAGTGACTATGCCACCTCAATTCCTAAGAAATATTTCAACTTTCTTAAGTCCTTAGTCTGAAACAATTGCTGAAGATAGATCTTTAGTATAGCTATACCAACCAAGTCATCTCTTTGATAATAATATCATCAACATACACAATCAAGAATAGTTTGCCTCTCACTAACTATTTATTAAAGAGAGACCATTTCCACATCTAGATAGTCCAAAAGAAAATATAGCTTCAAAAAATCTTCCAAACCATGCCCATGGGGATTTCTTCAAGCCATACAAAGACCTTTCTAATTTGCAAACCAGTTACCCATACTCCCTTAGAGCAATAAACCCTGAATGTTGCTGTATATGAATTTCTTTATAAAAAGTACCATGCGAGAAAGCATTCTTGACATTAAGTTGAAACAAGGGTCAGTTATATGTGGCAGAAAGAGATTAAAATACAGATAGAAGTAAGTATGGCAACATGAGAAAAAGTTCTCGAGATAGTCAACCCCACACACTTGAGCATATGCTTTTGCAACAAGTTTTGCTTTTCAATAAGCAAGAGAACCATTGGGATTGACTTTCATAGAATATACCCATCGACAACCAATAATAGTTTTGCCTAAAGAAGTGCCAAGTCCCAATTTTGATTAACTTGGAGGACCTCTAATTCTTGTACCGTTATCGTCCTCTAGTTAGAGCTTTGTAATTCCTTGACCACGAACTTAAAATTGGAAATTGTTTAATAGTAGATAAAAAGGACCGAAAAGAAGAAGACACTGAAAAGTATTGGAAATTGTTTAATAATAGATAAAAAAAGACTGAAAAGAAGACATTGAAAAGTATGAGATTAAGTTTGCAATAGAATGTTGAGTACAATCACATGTACCTTTGCTATGAGTAGTAGGGAGATCAAGATTAGGTATAAGAGGAGGTTCAGCTAATGGTAAATTTGGAGCGAAAGATGACATAGTGGTGATAGGAGGAAGGGGGAGCACTAGCTACTCGAGGACGCCAAGTATAATCTTGGAGAGCAGGTGGTTCTTCCGTAGACACGGTTTTAGATGACCGAATAGTGGTCACACATTAGTCTTCATCGAACTCAAACACAGTAATTAGAACATCATGATAAGAAGTGAATTCAAAAAATGAAACATTAGGGGTTATAAAGTATTTTGTCAGTAATGGAGAATGGCAACGATATCCCTTTTGAGTAGGGGAATAACCCAAAAGCACACAAATGATGGCCTTGGATCAAGTTTTCATACTCTAGGTTGATGATCATGAATAAGACACCATAACCAAAAATACAATGTGGTAAGACAAATAGTGACTCATTTGGAAACAAAGTAGAAAATGGAATACCACCTCCCAAAACAGAAGAAGACGTGATTAATGAGATAGCATGCAATATGGACAACATTAGACCAAAAAGTTTGGGGATCTTCAACTCAAACAACATGGATATAATAAATTCCAAAAAATGTATATTCTTTCTTTTAGTAACACCATTCTATTGTGGTGTATTAGGACGGGAAGATTTATGGATCGTAACATGTTAAGAGTCATAAAATTAGAAAAGGATGTAGAAAAGTACTACTTAGTATTATTAGAATGTAAAACTTTAACATACACACTAAATTGAGTATGATTTTCAGATATAACTGTATGAAATATAGAAAACAATTATGAACGATTTTTCATTAGATATAACCACTTGACTTCGCAAAGTCAAGAACAAAATGAATAAAATATTTGAAACCTAAATTGAAAACCACATGACACGAATCCCAAATATCTGAATGAACTATCAAAAGAGGAGACACCACTTGTTTATTGACTCGAGGTAGGTAACTAGCATGATGTAATTTGCCAAGTTGACATGACTCATATTCTAAACTTGAAAGTGACTAAAAACTAGAATTTAACTTTAGAAAAGAATTTGTATTTTCTCATATCATCATCGAGTGATTACACGGTATATATATACAAGAATAGAAGACGTAAATTAGGTGAGAGAATCAAGAATAGAGGACCTAATCTCTGTCAGTAGCTAATTTACAGCTAACAAAATTGGATCACATAATCAAATCAAATCAAATAATATCACATAATATCCCAAATGATTTGAGAGAGATTATAGGAGATTTTCCAACACTTCCCCTCAACTTGGTGAGTGAATATCTTCCATGCCCAACTTGTTGATAATCTCCTAAAATCTTGACACTGGTAGACCTTTGATCAGTACATCTGCTAGCGATGTTTGCTAGGAGTGTAGAGAGTATTGATCAAACCAGATATAAACTTATCCTTTACAGCTAACAAAATTGGATCACATAATCAAATCAAATCAAATAATATCACATAATATCCCAAATGATTTGGGAGAGATTATAGGAGATTTTCCAACACTTCCCCTCAAGTTGGTGAGTGAATATCTTCCATATCCAACTTGTTGATAATCTCCTGAAATCTTGACACTAGTAGACCTTTGGTCAGTACATCTGCTAGTTGCTCTTTGCTAGGAGTGTAGGGAGTACTGATCAAACCAAATATAAGCTTATCCTTTATAAAATGCCTATCTATCTCAATATGCTTGGTTCGATTATGCCGAACTGGATTGTGAGCAATGTTGATTGTTAATTTATTATCACAATAAAGTCTTATAGTTCCTTCGTGTTCCACTTTGAGGTCTTCAATGACAATCCTGAGCCACAAAAGTTCACATATTACATTCGCCATTGCCCTGAATTCAGCTTCAGCAATTGATTTAGCAACCACATTTTGTGTTTTACTCCTCCAAGTTACAAGATTTACACCTAGAAAAGTGCAATAGCTAGATGTGGACCTTCTATCTATTGGTGACCTAGCATTATCTGCATCAATATAAACTTCAAGATTCAGCTTGTCACCCTTTTTAAACAAAATACCTTTTCAAGAGTAGCTTTGAGGTAGTGAAGAATCCGGTACACAGCTTGCATATGGTTCTTCTTTAGGATCATGCATGAATTGACTTGCAACTCCCACAACATAGGCTTTGTCTAGCCTAGTATGAGATAGACAAATAAGCCTTCCTACTAATCTTTTTTTTTTTTTTTTTTTTTTTTTTTTTTTTTGATAAAGTAAGAATATATTGAGCTTTAACCAAGACTATACAAAACGAACTGGCACAAAAAACTTCCACTCATAATGACTAACTAGTCAGAACGAGTGGAAGGGTGCCAACAAAACAACAATAGTCACCCAAACAAGGCAACAGGAAGGCCAAACAGAGCCAAAACAAAGGCAGGCAGCCAGCCAAACAATGGCTACAAACAAAGGAAAACGCAAACCTAAACTAGGAGAGACGAACCAGCTATGCAAACACCGCAACCAGCAACGGAATAGCAAACAGCCAACTAGCAGCTACAAAAGAAGCACGCAGCAACCAATAGTGTCCGCTAGCAAAAGAGGCACCTGAGACCTGACAGTAGCCCACGCCAGCCAGAGCAGCCAGCTACGTAGAGGCATCCAGCAAGCCCAATCAAAAGCCGAGTAGCAGCAATAGTCAACAAACTAGGCAACAAAATCTGCAGAAAACCAAATGGCCTCAGGCAACAACAAACAGAAGCCTCCATCACAAGAATAGTAACGAGCAGTAGCCACAAACAGCTAAATAGCCAGCCAACCAGCCAGCATCCGTTTACGGGCCAACTGCAGGAGAAAAGATGGACGGGTCCAAATCCCAACAGCGCTGAATCCTCCTATTTCTATAAGTGTTTGCAACATTGGTAAAGGTCAGGGCTTTATCCTTGACGACTTTGATAAGGTGGTTCTTCAAGGCTGGGACCGCCACTGTCTGGTTTCTAAAGAGGATGTTGTTCCTCTTATTCCAAATAACATGGCATAAAGCTCCAAAGGAGAATCTAGCAATGCACTGATAAGATTCGTTGCCAGAAAAAAAACTTCAAAGCCCATTGGAGGTTATCTGTCCAATTCCTGTTTTGCTAAGGAAGGTTGCATCTTGTAGCCCAGAACAAAGCCAGTCCAGAAGTGATGCAACAACCAAAAAATAAGTGGTCAATAGAATCAGGTCCGACATTGCAGAAGACACAAACCGCGTTGTCAATTCTACCATTGACAACGCCTTCCTACTAACCTTTAATATCTCTTTTTATCAACAATGCCACTCTCTCTGTGTCCATCCATTTTATGGTTTGCATCAATAGGAGTGCTCATCGCGTTGCTATTGAGACATCTTGTTTCCTTGAGAAGATCAAGTACATACTTCCTTTGGGATATAAAAATACCTTTCTTAAAGTAGGCCACCTCAATATCAAGGAAGTTTATCAACTTTCCCAGGTCCTTGATGTCGAACTATTATGCAAGATTGCTCTTACGAGACTTTTTGTTTAGCTTCATCATTACCAATTACAATTATATCATCTACATATACAAGTAGAGTTGTGACCATACCTTCATTTGAATGTTTGATGAATAGGGTGTGATCCCCTCTACTCTGCTTGTAACCCATCTCAAGCATTACCTTCGTGAATCTTCCAAACCAAGCTCTTGGGGACTGTTTGAGACCATATAGAGCCTTTTTAAGTCGACACACCTGATTGTTTCCAAAATCCTTGTCAAAACTTGGTGAAGGCTCCATAAAGACTTCCTCCTCCAAATCTCCATGTAGAAATGCATTATTCTCATCAAATTGCTGCAAAGACCAACCAAAATTAGTTGCAAGAGAAAGTAATATCCATACTGTTCATCTTTGCTACTGGTGTGAAGGACTCTTGATAATCCACCCCATAGGTTTGGGTATACTCTTTTGTAACCAACCTTGCTTTATACCTCTCCAAGGTGGCATCGGCTTTGTACTTATGGGTATAAACCCATTTACATCCCATTGGTTGCTTGCCTTTGGGTAAAGTCACAACTTCCCATGCATCATTCTTCTTCAATGCATTCATTTCCTCCGTCATAACTTGTATCTAATTCCTATTCTCAAAAGCTTTATATACCGAGTTAGGAATAGTACTTGAATCAAGGGCAGTAATAAAGGCTTTGTGTTGAGTAGATAGTATATGGTATGACACAAATTGGGAGATAGGTTGTTGGGTACATTTCCTGGTAGCTTTTCTCAAGGCAATAGGTAAATCCAAATCACTTAACTCAGGTTCATTAGAAGAAGGGTGAGTGATTTCATTACCTGATAACGGTTCGGATAACGAGACTTGATTCAGTTCCAGATTGAGCTTCGTCCTTCTTGAGTAAACTTGCAGTTTGGTTGGTTCATTCTTAGGAGGACTAGATGAAGATGATGATGAACTAGGCAGAGGACTTGATGGGGAACTAGGATTAGTCAAAGGACTCAATGGACTTGATGAAGCACCAGGTGGACTAAAAAGACATTGCTGTTGAAAATATTCATTGTGAAGTTTGTGAACTTGCAAAACATCATAGTGTTTCATTTCCTTTGAATAATAATGCTAGAGTTTCAACACCATTCTCTCTTATCTATATTGATGTGTGGGGTCCATCTAGAATTGCTAATTTTGCAGGAGCTAAGTGGTTTGTCTCTTTTATTAATGATTGTACTCGAACTACATGACTATATCTTATGAAAGAAAAATCTAATGTTCAATCTATTTTTCAAAACTTTCATAAAATGATAGTCAATCAATTTGGAGTGTCAATTAGGAGACTTAGGTCTGATAATGGGAAAGAATATTTCAATAAGTATCTTGACCATTTTTTCCAAACTCAAGGTATTATTCATGAGTCTTCCTGTGTTGGAACCCCCCAACAAAATGGATACCAAAATGGAGTAACCGAAAGAAAAAATAAGCACCTCCTAAATGTTACTTGGGCTCTTCTCTTTCAAATGCCTGTTCCAAAGCATTTTTGGGGGGGAGCTGTTTTAACTTCAGCATATCTTATTAATTGAGTTCCTTCCAAAACCTTAGGAAATAGAAGTCCCTTACAACTCTTGTCTACCTTTTATCCTAATGCCTCCCATAAATATCACATTTCCCCTCGTGTCTTTCGCTGTGTTGCATTTGTGCATATTCATAATCACAACTGAAACAAACTCGACCCTCGTGCTCTAAAGTGCTTCTTTATTGGGTGCTCTAATACTCAAAAATGTTATAAATGTTATGACCCTTTTTAACATGTCGAGTTTTTATCTCTATGGATGTCACTTTTAATGAAAACCAATCATTTTTTACTTCCCACCACTATCTTTAGGAGAAGACTCCTAATGAAGATAGTGGGTTTGAACCACTGCCTTCACTACCTAGTGCGTCGCTCAATCCTACTTCGTCCAATCCAACTTCGTCTCCTTCATGTTGAGAAAATCTCCAATCGATGAGTTGGATTGATTCTAAACAAAGGACTCAGTTTGGTCGGAGATAGCCTTCTTTGAATCTTTCATTCCAGCAACTTTAAGGACAGATTATAGGAGACTAAGAAGGGATCGAGAGACAAGGGTGGTTATCACACAATTGAAGGCCAGCAATAAGGCTAGTTAAGTCAGCAATAAGGCTGAAACAGAATAGCAGTGATAAGGCTGAAAAAAGGGCTACAATGAAGCAGTAGTAGTGGAAAAGAAACAGAGACAAGGGATATAGATCATAAAACTAGGCTCTGATACCATGTAGAAAAGAATCTATATTTTCTCATATCATCATCGAGTGATTACACGATATATATATACAAGAATAGAGGACCTAATCCCTATCAGTAACTAATTTACAGCTTACAAAATCCGATCACATAATCAAATCAAATCAAATAATATCATATAATATCCCAAATGATTTGGGAGAGATTATAGGAGATTTTCCAACATGAACTTTTGAAGACTGTGTAAAGAAGGATGACCAAACTGACAATGGATATGATGTACGGATGCAACACTCGAGCATGCAATGGAAGGGCATCTTCAAGCTCATACAGCCCTCCACCTCACGTCCTCTACCTATCGTCCCCTTTGTAGCCAGATCCTACAAAATGCAAGAATCAAGGTAGAATGTGAACATTGAAAGTTTTTGGTTAATTTACTAATAGACTTGAGGTTAAACGGAAATTGCGGAAGATAAAGTATTGAGGACAATGGAAATGAAAGAGTTAAATGAACTGTGCCGGCTCCCTTAACAGGTGATGATCCACTAGTTAGGGTAACTATGGATGCAGATGGGGTAAGAGAGGAAAATATACTTAAAAGACTCGGCACGTGATCAGAAGCCCTAGAATCAATGATCCAAGGACGAGAAGCACTTGAAAGGCATGCATTGGCATTGCCTATTTGTACCAAATTAGCAGTGGAAGAAGTAGGTTGTGAAATCTGAAATTGGTTGTACCAAGCAAATTTCTCATTTGACATAACCATTACCTTTCCAATTGAAGATTGTGGAGAAGAGTTAGTACCAAATGCAATATTTGCAAATTGTTGTTTTTGCCCAGGTCTCTCATGTAACTTGGAGCAAAATTTTTTAATATGACCAGGTTTGCCTCAATAATGAGAAGTTTGTGTGGCCTCCAAGTTATTAGTTGACATGTGGGATTGTCCATAAAATGCTATTGGCCTTGGCCGCTCCTTGTTCTTGGGCCTTGGCTACCATGTCTGCTATATCCTCCACAGTTTCCTCCATCACTCCTACCACTACTAGTTCGAGAGTAGGACACAAAGCTGAGTTGTCTACTATAGATAAGGTTTCTTGAGAAGACTTGTGAGTTGCCCAAAGAACCTGAGCAAACATATCTGTGAGAAATGCAGTAGTCTCTCCTCTATGAATTTGAGACTTAACAATTTCATATTCAGGACATAAGAATCCTATTATAGCAAATTGTTCTCTCTGAAGTTGCATTTACTAAACATTCGCTAAAATAGGGAGATAGCATTCAACTCCTTTATATCCTCTTAAAATCGACAAAGTATTGCATATTAGAACATTACTTCCTTTTAGATTAGTTAAACTTTTGCATTAAAAAAAAAAATTCTCTTTAACAGTTCTTTGATTGTGTCAATATGAGTTACTAGATCAAGCATATTGCTCTCCAAAGAGTTTGGCAATTGACCAAGGATACGTGCATCAATAACATCCCAAGTTGCATCATCCTGGGGTTTAGGCTCAATCAAGTGTTTATGCTAATTGCTACTTGTCAAAGTAAGCTTCACAATTTTCTTCCATTGATGAAAATTAGCACCATGGTCAAGCTTCTTGTTGGTAATTTGATTAGAAGAAGAGGAAATCATCTCAGTCATCACATTATTACTCTTCTCAGATCACCCATTCTCCAATAGTAATAAGGAAATTCTCACAATATTGTCGATACTTGGACCTTTGGAGTGCTAAAAGTTGACACAAAAGGACACTTAAGTGCCAAAAGTTACAAAAGTGACATTAAAGTGCCAAAATTGGAGCAAAATGGATTACTTAAGTGCCACCGGCGAGAAAATCCGACCAAAACGCTGACGTGACAATTTTTCGGCGAGTTGCGCGCAAAATGATATCGTTTTGTATGCTGATGTGGCTAAACAGTGTCAAAACGATGTCGTTTTGGTATAATTCAATTTTATAAAATTAATTAAATTAAATTTTAAAAAATTAATTAATTAATTAAAAAAAAAAAAAAAAACAGGGGGAAGGAGGAGGATGGAGGCAGCCGGCGGCTGGGCTTAGCCCTCATTGTCGCCGCTGCCATCTCCCCTTTGTCGCCAAGGATGTGGCGGAGGGTCGGCCATCAGGGGCTATCAAGCCCCTGGCCGAGGGCCGGCAGCGAGGGCCTGCGTGCCCTCGCCCCAGATTGCGACCCTCGCCTAGATCCGGCGAGGCGGTGGCCCTGGGTTGGCCGGGTGAGGGCCGGCGACCCTCATTGGATCTAGGCGAGGGTCGCGATCTGGGCGAGGGCACGCAGCCCTGTCGCCGGCCGGCTAGGGCTGCCCCCCCTTGGCCGGGCTCGGTGGCCCCGCCAACCCTCCCCACCTTCCGGCGACGGCGGTGGCAAGGGCTCAACCCTCAATCGCCGGCTGCCTTCCTCCTCCTCCGCTTTTTTTTATAAAATAAATATAAATTATTATTATTATTATTGTTGTTATTATTATTATTTTAAATATAATATAATTTTTATATTATATTCAAATTCAAATTATGCAAAAACGTCGTTTTGGCCGATTTAAGGGCTCTATTTTGGCCAACTATAGAAACGACGTCGTTTTGAGTGAATTAGAGCTGAGTTAGCTCTCGTCGAGCAATATTAATTTTTAATTGTCACGTATGATTTCCGATCGGCTTCGCCGGAGGTGGCACTCAAGTGTCTCACTTTTTTACGAAAGTGGCACTTAAGTGTCACTTTCGTAACTTTTGGCACTTTTGGCACTTAAGTGTTCCTTTGTGCTAACTTTTGGCACTTAAAGCAATCTTTTATCCAATATTGTCCTTCAAGCAACTCAATCTCAATAGTTCAATAATCCAACACAATCGAAAATATATCACCACATAAAAGAATCTCCACAACCCACAAACACCGCCATTCGAGAGACCATAACTAGATTGGTTGAACACCCACAAGCTAAAGGCCGAAAAAAATTAAGAAACCCAGAGTTGGCCAACCAATTAGACAGATTAATGAGGGCATGGGAACTTCTAGTATCTGACGGTTTGGCCGAGTGGTCTAAGGTGCTAGATTTAGGCTCTAATACCACGTGAGAGTAAAAGTAGATTGTATTATTTAGTAAAGTTCAATATATACATTAGTAATCACCAACAAAAAAAGGCACAAAGGTCCTAAAGACTACTTTACCCTTTATACTTCTATGATTCTTAATTTGCTGTCCTTCTAGTTTGGTTTAGTTCCAAAGAATTTTCTGGATAAGAATGACTGATTTTCTTTTTATGTGCTGTCCGATATTTCATGTGAAAATGGCTATAGAACGGATCATAACTGCATACATTGAACTTCATTACTGTGGACTGAGAAGCATCTACGATATACCAAAAAGAAACTTTAGATTCCATTATTTGTGGAGCCAAATATCATCTCCAATAGTTTCTTTCTTTTCCATTTTGTGTAGGAACTGTGAGATTCAATCTTGACCCCTTCAATGAACATAATGACGCTGACCTCTGGGAGGCTCTGGAGGGAGCACATATGAAGGATGTTATCCGGAGGAACTCTTATGGTCTGGATGCTGAGGTAGGCTTGCAATAAAGTTAATAGATGTAAAATGTTGATGAAGGGATCATTGCAGTTCCTATTAAATTCAGGTTTATGTAATTGAAACTATTGGAAGTTACCTAACAATGTTTGAGATTAAGATATTTAAGTCATGAAAATTGTCTTTTGAAGGACAAGGATTGTTAGACGTTGTCTAAAGCATGCAAGAATTGAGATAGTGATGAGAACAACTGACTAGATTAATACCCTTTGGCAGAGAGAAGAGAGAAATTAAGTTGAACTGATACAAGGCAAGTGACATGGATTAAATGTTCAGCTAAAAAGTTTGACATGCATATGCAATAGATTCTCAGCGAAGCACTATCCGGAAAAAAACAAAGACATTTATCCTATACTTTCAGGGGGGGAAAATTATGTATCTAAAATTAGCATGGATGTTAAAACTTTTTGAAGTTAAAGGAGATGAGATGAGATTGGTGATAAATAAGTTGCTATGGTCTTCTATGTATGATTATAACTTGTTCGAATACTCTGCTTGCACTATGTTTAGCTCATCTCACTGTAGAAATCTCCGAAGCAAGACTAATTTCACAATATCTGCAGAATTCCCTTTAAATGAATAATATCCCTCCTTCTGAAGTAAATTATAGACCACAAGGCAGAGTAAAAGAGCCATCATATCTGGCAAGGACTTGGTGGTGTAGTGGGCAGAGTGGTATAGACGTCAGGATTGTTTTACCGGGAAAAGAAACTGATGGATCCCTGTATTACGTTTTCTCAATACATAAAATATTGTAGTGTCTGAAGTCTTAACTGAAGTCAGGATGTCAATTTATATATATGTTTGGACTTTTCCGTATGCAAGTGGCAGATCTCATGCTCTGCATTATTCTATTGGCTTTCAAGGTATCCGTGGGTTCTTTCTTATAAGTTAGAAAGACGAAGCTAAAAATCTCCATTATTATTGATGTTGGTTGTGTCCTGTAAAGGTTTCTGAGGGCGGAGAGAACTTCAGCATCGGACAGAAGCAACTGCTGTGTCTAGCTAGAGCATTACTAAGAAGATCAAAGATTCTTGTTCTTGATGAAGCAACTGCAGCTGTTGATGTTGGAACCGATGCTCTCATCCAGAAAACCATCCATGAAGAATTCAACTACTGCACCATGCTCATCATCGCTCACAGGCTTAACACTATTATTGATACCGACCAAATTCTTGTGCTCGATGCTGGTCAAGTATGTTCTAACATTGCCATTCATCATGCACACATTAGTACTAGCAAAACTGCATACTAATGGTTTGTCATCATGGATATGTAAAAGTACTCTTATCTCTGAAGTATGATTGTTGTGGCCCTTGACACTTTTGAAAAATAAGAAGTGAATTAACCATCTCATTCATTTCAGCATAAAAAGACTCTGATCCGCTAATGAACTATTAATGCATTTCAATGTAGCTGCGTTTCTACTTATTGTTGTAGCGATTTCAGTGCTTTCAACTTTCACTTCAGGTAGCAGAACATGATACTCCTGAGAATCTGCTGTCAAATGAAGCAAGTGCATTCTCTAAGATGGTTCAAAGCACGGGTTCTGCCCATGCGCAGTATCTACATGGCTTAGTCCTCCAAAAGAAAGAGAGTAGTTTACGGATGGAAACGAAGCGTCTAGATAGCGAGAGACGATGATCGGCCTCTTCCTACTGGGCTGCTGCTGCCAACGTTGCTCTAGCAGTCAGCCTTAATTCCAACAATGCCCTACAGATTTTGACATCGAGGACGATGACAACAGCAGTGACAACATCCTTAAGAGAACAAAAGACGCAGTTATAACCATTCATGGTGTCTTGGAAGCAAAGCACAATGAAGACATAGAAAATGCTTTGTACCATTATCAAGTTCCTGCTGATAGCTGGTGGTCTGCTCTCTACAAGATAGTTGAAGGTTCGTGCTTCATTCTTGGACATACCTTGTTCTATATTCTGCTTGGTTAAGGTCATTGCGTGAGATCGAGTACTTGAACCTTCAAAATATGACGTTGTTCCTGCTTATAGAAGGTTGGAATTGCGAAAGTATTAAAGAAGAAATGACCAAGATCATATGGTATCTACTTTTTTGTTTTGATGTATCCTGTTCTGCATTTTCATTCGCACATTGCATCTAATTAATCATCCTTCATGCAGGTCTAGGTTTGATGAGCAGACTGGCTGACGGTAGATACAAACGACTAGAGCACAAGTTTGGGGACAACTCGGATTAGGATACTGTGGAAATGTTATAAAACAAGTGGTGACGTCAACCCAATTCTTCACTTTTAATCAAAGGGTTTTTGCACGTGAAGGTGAACACAGAGACATTGCGCTCCATGGAGAACATTCTTGCCGGCCTCAGCCCCAAAAAAAAAAAATAAAAAAAAAAATAAAAAATAATAATAAAGAGAAGAAAATAAAAAGCAAAAAAACAATAAAGATTATAAGGAAATTCCAAAAATTATTAAAACATTATTAAAAAAAGTGTTCCCATCAATGCTAGCCGTGCCATATAGGACAATTAGCCTCCATGTCAATGATTCCTAGCAAAAATTAGCTGAATAGACTTAATTAGTAAAAAGTGAAAATATTTAGAATTAAATTGGTCAAATTAAAAGATTTAAATTAAATTGATACAAATCTAATAGGTTTATGACCTTTTTGGTATTATTCCTGAAAAATATGTCACTTGTTAATCTTCATCTATGTAAAAGCATCATAGCAGTGGAGAATAAACTTACATGGCTTCATGTATGGTCCAGGATTTGGAAGTTGTTTTCTACTGGCATTTATTCTATCTTTCGAGCAAGTTTTAGCATTGTATTTTCTCATTGTTATTGTCGATTAACCCAACGTTGATAGAGAAAATGGTTCTACACTAATTAGGACTTCAAACTTTTTGTGGGGATCGTTTCCAAAATAGGTTGGTTCCCTACCTAAAACGACAACCTATTGAGAGAGTCTATATTAAGGGCTCCGATGCTTTTCTTTCACCTCAACCAAACGGGACGAATAATCAGTAAGTTCTCAAAGGATCTAGGTGACAGATCATACGGTCGACCAATGTGTGGATATGTCATGGGCCAATTCTGGCAGCTACTTTTAATGTTTGTGCTTATAGTGATTGTGAGCATGATGTCTTGGGGCCACAATGCCGCTTTTGTATTGTTTTATGCCGCTTATCTGTATTACTGGGCCATAATGTTTACAGCGACAATTGCCAGGCCTTGACTCCCTATGGTGTCGCCTTCTGTTTTCTGCTCTTTAGATGTTTCATGGTCAAAAGCATGAACACAATTTCCACAATCCTTCTACTGTACTCACAAAGCAACATTTCGTTTCCTTTATGGAAAACAGTGACCAAGCAGTAGGCAGTAAGGGTTCAGAACGAAAATTTCCTCTTTGTTCATCTTTATTTGTTAAAGAAAGGGGCGGTAAACATTGAGCCTAAGAGTAGTTCCTTTTAATAGCTCGACAACACTATTTGTCTTGTTCTAACGTATGTTTGGGCCTTTACCAACAGACGTGTGATTCCGAAGTTTGGAAATGATCACTGTCTAATTTTTCGCTTTGTGGTTGTCACAGAGCACATATCGTGAAGTGAAATGATTGAATCCCATCACCAGATCTCCAGTTAATGCGCAATTCAGAGAAGCACTAAACGGTTTATCAACAATACTTGCCTCCAAAGCATATGATAGGTTGGCCTACATCGACGGCAAGGCAATGGACAATAACATCAGATTCACCCTTGTTAACCGCGACGTTCACCGTCATGCAGAATACGGAAGCAGAAAACCGGGTGGCATTTGGTTCTATTATGGGTCTACTCCTCAGCTACACTTTGAATACGGCAGATCTTTTAAGCAGTGTCGCGTAACAAGCAAGCAAAGCCGAGAACAGCCTAAACGCCAGAGAGCATGTGGGTGTATACGTAGAATTACCCTCGGAAGCTCTGGCTATAATTGAGAGCACACGGCCCTCGCCTGGTTGGACTTCATTGGGCTCGATCAAGTTTAAAGATGTGGTTCTTTCCTCCTTGTTTCCCTCAACCTCTCTGATCTTCCATAATGAGACAACACGGATTGGGATGCTGTGAAAATGTAATAAGACAAGTACGTTCGTCCATGCAATCCTTCATTTTTCTCCCTGGATTTAGTATGTGAAGGCAAAAACAGGGATATTGGCCAGAAGGCCATGAACTGGGAAGCATTCACCAATTATGTAAAGGTGCTTCTATATATCATACACACTATATCTGGACTAACTGAGATAAGGTTCTTCCAAGTTCAGTAATGCTTAATATTGGCGTGGTCTTACACCAGTTTGAGTTGATTCTTCTTTGAAAGTGAGATGGGCTCAGTTGCAATATCATCATGATTTCATGCATTTGCATGATGCTGTAGGTTCCAATTGGCTTCACTGCTTTTTTTTTTTTTTTGGTAAGGTAAGAATATATTAACTTTAACCAAAGCTATACAGAAGGGGGTCCCGGCACCAAACCTACACTCATAAGGACAAACAAGTCAAAACGAGTGAAAGGGTGCCGAGAAAGAAAACAAAAGCTGCCAAAACAGAGGCAAACAGCTAAACAGCAGCAAAACCAGGCAAAACAGAGGCTACAACAACCAAAAACGGTGAGAACCAGCCAACCAGCGGCAACAACGCGAAGGACAAGAGAAAAAGGAAACCAGACAGCACCAGAGCACCCTCACACAAGCGACAGCGACCTCTGAAGACTGAACTGGCCCCAACCTCGCTACGCCCTCCCAACCACAACAGCAGCAACACGATTGAAGAGAAGGCTTGAACAAACCCCACCATCGCTGAGAGCACCAACCCGCAGCTTCAAAACACCGGAATACAGAGCTCCACAAGAACGGGGCCAGCAACGGCATTCATCCATAGACAAATTAGAAGGGAGAATTCGACACCATAGGAGCAAAAATGGACGGGTTGATGTCCCAATTGGCTTCACTGCTTTAGTACAAGCGAAAATGAGAAATGCCAATTCCATTGAACCATGAGAGCCAATGCTCGGCAAAGCTGACAAGATGAAATTATTCCAGAGGAAACATTTCTAAAGCTATGGTACTTCTCACACGTTGAATAATTTGCATCCCCATTTTTCAAAATCTGCAATTTGTATCTTTAGACAAAGCACTTAAAAAAAGAACTCAATTGCACTTCTTCAATTAGCTAAACTGATCAACTTAAGGGGGGCAGAGAAGGGAGACCGAGACAGAGACAGAGACAGGAGCCTAGAGGAGAGGTGGCAGTGAGGCGGGGGAGGCAACGAGGTGACCGTCCGCTGCACCGGAGATGAGAGGAGCAACTTGAAAGAAAAATGACAATTTCCATAGAAAGAAAAAACCAAAACAATGACATGCAATCAGAAGTGTCTTCACAAAGGTAAGAACGTAAATTGTGGGTTCGTAAGTTGAAGATGCAAATTGTCTTTGACGTGAATACAGGCAGGAAATGCATGGTTTCCAAAATTTTGGGAAATTGTTCAAAAATTCTTAAAACTTATTGTACTTTTGCCAATTAGTTCTAGGGATAAGTGTTCAAGAAGTCCTAAAACTTGTCACGAAAATGCATTTCGGTCCTAAAACTTGCAAAAAGTGCATTTAAGTCCTAAAACTTGTCAAATTGTTTCAAACGAGTCCTAAAATCGACGCCGTTAGCCTTTTCCGTTAAAAATGTAGACATGGCATTTTAAATAATTTTTATTTTCCACATGGATTTTTAAATTATATTTTATTAATTTAAAAAAAATTAGATTTAAAAACTAAAAAAATTAGATTTATTCATTTTATCTTATTTTCACCAAAAACTAAAAAAAGTTAAAATATTTATTAAAAAAAAACAGCGGCTCCTCTTCCCCGCCGCCGCTCATCGCTAGAGGGGCCAGGTGACACCGCCGACCACAGGCGGGGTGGCCGAGCCTCGCCGGTCCCAAGTGAGGGTCGACGAGGTCTCGCCCGGGCGGGCGACGGTTGCCGGCCCCTCGTGAGGGTCGGCGACGACTTGCCCAAGGGGGCGACGGCCGCCGGCCCTCGCGGGGGCCGACGGGCCTAGATCCGGGCACCCGCGCCAAAGCGAGCGAGGGTGCCCCGATCTAGGCCCGCCGACCTCGCGGGGGCCGGGGCCGTCGCCGCCCTAAGCGAGTCGTTGCCGCCCACGGGGGCCAGCGACCGTTGCCCGCCCGGGCGAGGCCTCGTCGGCCCTCGCCCGGGGCCGGCGAGGCCTTGCCCTTGCCGACCCTCGTCGGCCACCCTCGCCTGGGCCGACAACCGTCACCCGGCCCCTCCGGCAATGGGCGGTGGCGGGAGCCGCGTTAATTTTTTTTTTTAACAATTTTTAAAAATAAAATTTTTAACTTTTTTTTTTTTTTTTAGTTTTTGGTGAAAATAAGATAAGAATAAATTTAATTTTTTAGTTATAAAATCTAATTTTAAAAAATGAATAAAAAATAAATTTAAAAATACACGTGAAAAATAAAAATTATTTAAAATGCCACGTCGCATTTTTAACAGAAAATGCTAACTAACGGCGTCGATTTTAGGACTCGTTTGAAACAATTTGACAAGTTTTAGGACTTAAATGCACTTTTTGCAAATTTTAGGATTGAAATGCATTTTCGTGACAAATTTTAGGACTTTTGGAACACTTATCCCTTAGTTCTAAGAATTTCAATTTTGTTAATTGAATCATAAACCAGTTAACATTTTGCCAATTAAGTTCATTCGATGAAATTTGGTTGAAATTTGCTGACGTGGTTGAACATCCTATATGACAAGGACAACGATGATATGGACAATTTTAATAATATCTTAATATATATTTTTACATTTTCTTTTCTTTTTCCTTTGTTCCCTTTTTTTTTTTTTTCCTCTTTTCCTTCTTTATATTCTTTTTTTTTTTTTTTGTGGTGGAGGTCCCTCACCGATTTCGGGCAAGGTAGCCTCACCTAGGCCATGGTGGTGTTCTAGGGCACAACCCTTGCCCATGATCGGTTCTCAGTCCAGTCCAGTTCCACCGGTCTAGTTCGGTTCTAGGATGGAATTGAGAGGATTGTTTCCCAATTTGGGAACTAAGGATTGGACCGTTTGGTCCTAGGATTAGGAATCGGACCGGATCGTTGTTTTTAGTCCGGTCTGGTCTAGTCCAATGAAACTGGCCAATTTTGTTTTTTTTTTTTTTTTTTCACTAAAGAGTGGTCGTCCTCTAAACCAATCGAAATCGATCCAGTCCAATGAAATTGGCCAATTTTGTTTTTTTCACTAAAGAGTGGTCGTTCTCTAAACCAATCGAAATCGATCCAGTTTGGTTCTCGAGCAATATCCAATAGAATCAATCACACATGTTCTCACGTGCAAAAAAGTCAAACTCCACTTGTGCGAGCATCGATTGCACCTCATATATTTCACGCTCAATCTTAGACAAAAAGGCCGTAAACAATATGGCAAAAGGTCATGCTTAGCTTGGGTTTTATAGACAATCTCTCTTATGCTCTCTAAGTATTTGCTATTTGCTCGATGTGGGACTCTTAGAGGCTTGGAATGCCTTGTCTCTTGCAAGTAAGGGGGGTGGAGTGAGTGAGGGAGTGAGCGTGAGGAATGAGGGTGTGGCTCTTAGAGCCTTAGTCCCACATCAGGTAGAAGAAAAAACTAACAAGTAGGCTTTCTTTTTAAGTAGTGATGAACAAGAAGGATTTTGGCAGTCTTTTGGCCGCATGTGAGGTTGCTACCTCAATTACAATTAGAAAGGTCTTCAGTCGTTTATATATAAATCAATCGGTCTGGTTCCCACCTTGGAACTGGGAATCAGATCGACTAGCCATCAGTTCCAAAAATATTAATTAGGAATTGAAACACTCGTGCGAACTGCCAAAAACCAGCCAGTCCAGTCCGATGTTTGATATAGGCAGTTCCCCTAAGCCATGGGCGAGGCAGTCTCACCTTGATCGAGCTAGACGTCATGCTATGATATGGTTTGTCTTAAAGTAATCGAAGTTCAGCCGTTGTGGGGTTGCCCACGACTACGATCGCTCACCTAAATTTGGGCAAGGGCTACACAACACTTGCCCATAGTCGGCAAGGGCCCAACAACCCTTGCCCGTAGCCAGCAAGGGTAGCAAAAAAAAAAAAAAAAATATATATATATATATATATATATATATAAAGGAAAATAAAAAATATATATAATTAAAAATTATCTATATCGATGGTGGCTATACTATGTAGAACGGTTAATGTCCACATTAGCGAATTTCATCCAAATTGGACGAATTGACTTAAGTAGCAAAATATTAAAAGAAATTTATGACTTTTTTGGTAAAATTAAAAAGTTTAGGATTTGATTGGGCAAAAGTGTCATAAATTTATGACTTTTTGGATAATTTTCCACATAAATTTTACCTATGTTTGTTTCTTTTTTTCTAATTCACAATTTAAAGCTACTTGGTTACATGTTATTGCACATGATTTAAAAGTACCAAAAGAAAAAATATCATGCTCCAAAACTAATTGGAACTTTAATCACATACTTATAGTAGATTATGAGTCCTCTCCTCTCAAATTATAAATTAAAAGAGGTCCTCTTTCTAATAGGATAAATACAAGATAAAAGCACAACAACCTTTAGTCACTGTGATTGTCACGCCCCGATCCTCGAGCACATGCCCATCCCTCACCGGTCGACTAATTAGTGACGTCCCAGTATGCATCGCCGACCCTTTCATTTTAATACAAAAGCGGAAGCATATAAATAATTCCTAGACAATAAAATAATGGGATAGGAAAGTAGGGCCAATTTTTCAAACAAAAACAAACCTTTTATAAACAACTAGGTTTATTTACAAGACCAGACCATTTACAAAAGGGTCGGCTCATTCTAAAAGGAACGGTCCTATGACCTACTAGTTAGACCCGTTCGCCGATTCTGGTCTATCCACCTTTCCAAACTCCGGGGCTTCCGGTCCTCCACCAACATCATCTAAGGACCTAAATATGGTTATACAATAACCAATGAGACTACGTCTCAGCAAGTTCAACCTCGTAAGACTCGATTAGGAAGCAAATATGCCCTAAGGGCTGCCTAAATACAACCACGAGTCAGAGGACTTATCTTGACCTCAGTTCCTCCCTGCAATTCAACACAATTCATAATCTCATCGAGTCACATCAACACATCAAATCATTCACTCGGATCGACTCATCGATCAATTGACTTAGTCGATTACATGTCAATCAGACCATTTCTCGGTCATTCCAGTCAATACTATCTATTCTCCAAGATGACATATCAAGTCACCGAGCCAGTATAATATAATGTCTTTCTCCGAGATGACATACCGAGTCACTGAGCCGACATAATATATAACATCTTTCTTCAAGATGACATACTGAGTCATCGAGTTGACGTTCATTCTCCAAGATGACATACCAAGTCACCGAGCCAATATAATATAATGTTTTTCTCCGAGACGACATACTTAGTCATCGAGCCGACATAATATAGTGTTCTTTCTCCAAGATGACATATCAAGTCATCGAGCCGAACTACTATAGCATTCTTTCTTCGAGATGACATATTAAGTCATCGAGCTGAACATAATATAATGTTTTCTTCGAGATGACATACCGAGTCATTGAGCCGACATAGTATAATGTTTTTCTCCGAGATGACATACCAAGTCATCGAGTCGACATAATATATGCCTTTCTCCGAGATGATATACCAAGTCATCGAGCCGACGTTCGTTCTCCAACAAATTTTCACTTTTTATCATGCTCAATAAAATAGCTGTGTGAGGGTAGACGGTTGGCCTTAGCCAAAATATAATAATTTCCTTTCCATAATTCCCACCATTTTTTGTGGTCCACCAAATTATTTTTCGGCGTTGTAAACCAATGCTCGGTTATTTTCCAATCAATTACCAAAATTGATTAATTTAGGAATGAAATCCTAAAATCACAATTAAATCAATTCAGCATAAATTAGAGCTCAAATAAATAAACGAACCACACCACAACAATCAACATAAAATTCCGGTCACCGACTATCCCGGTCTAATTTCCGGAAAATAAATAATTACAAAAATGATTAAATAAATGCCAATAAATCCAACTTAGGCTCGTAATGCCTAATTGGATGCCGAAACGGACTCGGAAAATTTCCGAATCACTCTAGATAAATACTAGAGCTCGTCTAGGCCCTAATTGCACTAACTATCCACCTAACATGCATCGGCAGATAATTAAATTAACTAATCTAATCTAATCTATCCACCTAAATCATGCTTAATTTAATCTAATTAATCCATAAACATAATTAGCATACTAAAAGAGGATTAGTGAGTTAAACTCACTTGTTCGGTGATCTAATCGGATCAAACTGACGAGGGCGCGTTGGGGGACGATCCTCTCCAAAGCGACAACGTCAACGAGCATGGACCGGCCCAAAGGCCTTGCAAGCCCATAGCAACTGCTAGGCTTGATCTTGGGCTTGGGCTGTAGCTGGGTTAGGCTTGCTTCACAAGGCCCAAGATGGGCTGAACTGTTGAATTCTTGGATCGAATTATGGGCTTCAAATGGACTAAGAATGGGTTGTCTTCGTTGGGCTGCTGAACTGGGCTTGTTGCGACAAGGCTTGGGCTGAACGGTGCAGGCTTCTAGGCTGGAATTACGAGGCCGAGGTGCACGGACAAGCTGGCCTAGCTGCAAACAACGAAGGGAGAGACGATTGAGGTCTTCGTTGGGTTAAATGGTGGCAACGAGAAAGCGAAGCGGAGATGGCCACGATCGTTGGTAGCTGGCTTCGTGCAAAGGCGGTTGGTAGCTGAATTCGCTTCGGTGGCCGTAAGCTGGAGTCAACAGGGTTTCCATTGATGACCCATGAAGACGCGTGGCTGAAGCTTGCTTGGTTAGTGGGCTGCAGTCTTGGTGGATTGAAGGACGCGTGGCAAGAGGAGTCAACAATTGAAATAAGCTAGGGAAGTCTGACTCAATAGAGGCTTTGTTCGTGGGCTTCTGTGGCTATGAGGGAGAGAGTGAGCAGAGAATTTGCAAGCGTGAGTGGTGTGTCGGCGATCGAGAGATGGGGATAGGAACATGGGTTGGCTGATCAAAAGAAAGATGGAAAAATGAAAGCAAAGCTGAAACCAACGAAGAGGAGGGTTCGAGTAAAGAGACGGTGGGAGAGGGGCGTGCATGGGAAGCCAAAGAAAAAGGAGGGTGGTAGTCAACAAGGCTTAGCCAATTCATTGAATGGTCCCCTTAAAGCATTCAAACTTATCCCACTTGGTCTCTATTACTTTCTTGCCAAATAAATCCACCAATTTATCCAAATTGAAGCCAAAATAATGCTGCCCTCCCAAGGTTCCAAGTTTGGGTTTGGAATTTCTTCACAATTCTCTCTAATTGGTATCCAAATTTGATGTAGAAAAAGCTCACGTAATTTCTACAAGTCCCTTTCACCAAGTAGCTCAGTTTGCAAGTCAAAAACCTCTTCAATTCGGCCAATTTGAATTTTCGTTCATTTTTCGAAACGTTCGAATCGATTTTCCGTAAAAATCCCGGAATCTCCGAAAATTCTTCGGAGGATGAGTCGACGTTTCTAAAATGATTTGTGATATGATAGAACTTTAAATTTCTGAAATCGAATTCAAATTCACGGTTAATTTTAATCAGACACGGTTTTATAGTAACTTAGCCTACCGGGTAGCTTTTAGGAATTTTTGGTGCAATTGACCCGTGGTCGATTTTCTTTGAGCCACACGTACCTCTTCAACACATTGGCGACTCTCAGTTTTCGTGAAAATCTCAAGGATTCAAATACAGACACAGGTACCAAAACGATAGAAAAATGAATCTAGTGCCGGTCGACGAGAATTTTCCAATTTAGTGGAATCACCCACATTTAGCCACACATATCGTTGAACCGACATATTTCGATTTCTAATCGATTTTTAATTGTGTCGTAATGACCTCTAAAAATGAGCACGGTCAGTAGCCGATTCCTAGTTGAATTCCCAAGTCTATTGAATTAAAATCCCTTAATGGCTTAACCGGATAGGCCAATTATCTCATGAGTGGCCAACTCAGAGAAAAACACTATATGTGCGACGATGAAAGGCCCAACTTATCCAATCAAAATCGGAACTTGAAAATCAGGATGTTACAGTGACAATTTTGTCAAGAACTTTCAAACGTGCCAAATAATTGCATGAGGTTTCTTTTAATTGTACTTTTCTCCTTTACAGTTTCCAATATTCACAAATTTGCCATTAAAGCTATAGTTTGTTATAAATTGATATAAACATTTCGAACATATACAAGTTGTTGATATATCGATAAATTATTGACCCGGGGGTCGAGAGAGTATGCTCTTCTTTTTTGTGATCTTGGGTTCAGCTTGTTCGCCCGCGGAAGTGGATAAATTGAGATGTGCAAAAATTGGGATGATATCTATTCCGCTATTAAAAAATGGGTTAATAGAAAATCAGATATATTTATTCTCCCCAGTGCAATACTTTTGTTATTGTTTAGAATGTGAAGTAAATAATCTTTCGAAAAAATTATTACCCGGATACAAACGGAGGGACAGATACTTTCGTAAAAGATGTGTCCGTATTGGTCAATGAAATACTAGACGTTCGTTCTCACGTCAAATTTTGATTCCATCAGAAAAAGAAAAATGTCAAAGGTAAAATGGTCAACTAAAAAGGGTCGGAGTAAAAGAGTTAACCCCTCGGTCAAACAGTTGAAGTCAAAGTGAAAGAGTCAACTCTATAGTCATACGGTCAAAGTCAAATACAAATAGTCAACTCCACCTTTTGTCAATAACTGGTCAAAGTCGAGGCGGTCAATTATAATTATAACAGTTAATATTACGAAAAACTCCAAACTGATACATTTATGATAATTTTATCTAAGCTAATTTTTTTTTTGGTAACCCAGGGAATCCCGTAAGCCGACCTAAGCTAATTTTTTTTATCTTCAAAATTTTCAAACCGGTACACTTATGACAAATTTACCATCCGTTAGTTTTTGTTAAATTTTACTGTTAAATTACTGAATTTGATGACATATGATGATTGATAGATGTACCAATTTGGAGTTTTATCCTCCATTTGTCATGAATATAGCATATTAATACAATTTATCGGAAACTAATGGATATTAACTTTATCACAATTATACTAATTTGAGGTTTTTGATTACCAAGAAGTTGGTTTAAGGTAAATTTGTTATGAGTGAACCGGTTTGGGATTTTTTGTCGTGAAAAAATTATTTTATGATGAAATCATCATAAATGTACAAATTTGAGGTTCTTCATTGTGTTACCCCAAATTACAAAGCCCCAACCCTAAGTATGATTCTAGAGTCCTGTTAATACCTAAAACGTACAAAATTTCACTAAAAAGCGAAGCGCACACCTCACACTTTTGAATAGAGGTGAGCATGGTCCGAGTTGGACCGGTCCACCCTCTAACCCAAGGACCAACCCGAACAGTGCTAGTCCTCAATTTTTGGGACTGAAGACCGACCCTATTGAGCTTGGGACCGAGGATTGAACTGACCCAATGGGTTCGATCCAGTTCCAAGGTCAACCCGGGACCAATCGATAAATTTTCATTTCATTTTTTATACTCTTTAAAAAAGCGATCGAGGACTGGACTGACCCAATGGGTTCGGTTCGGTTTCAAGGTCAATTTAGGACTAACCAATAATTTTTTATTTTATTTTTTGTACTTCTTGAAACGGCAACCGAGGATCGTACTGACCCGATGGGTTCGATGATGAGCGAGGTGAGCTAAGAAAGTCAAGCGGTAAGGGTCAAGTGGGGTGAGCGTCGAACATAATGAATATTGAATGTCGAGCGGGGAGCAATAAGCCAAGTGAGCATCGAGCAGCAAGCGACACGAGTGACCCAAAGCAAGCGAGGCAAGTGTCGAGTGGTGATCAGAGAAGTTATTTCTTTCGATTTTGGCAAATTGAAGACTAAGAGGACAAATAAGATATAAGAGAACGAATATTAGAGGAGGATGCCATAAGGAGTTGTTTATACCTTTTTGGACGCCATAAGAACTCTTCAAAAAATATTTTCCTCTTTCGTAAATTATGACTGTTGACGTTGTAAAAGACATTAAAAATTCAAGTTATTAAAGAATAATGTAAAATTACTCGAACTCCTCATTAAAAAGCTGTTTAATGTTGTTGACGCCGTTTATTTTAAGGTTTTCTTTATATAAAAATTATAAATAATATAATATTATATTATATTATATATATATATATATATATATATATTAAGGGTTGGTCTGGATTGTGAGAGGACTAGTAATAACACCTAGAGGGGGGTGAATAGGTGTTTAAACAAAACCTTGGCAAATATATGCGGAATAAAATAAATGAGTTGAGGGAAGAGAATAAGAACACAATGTTTACGGTGGTTCGGCTTAATCCAAGCCTACGTCCACTCTCCCACGCTAACAGCCTTCTTGGCTGGATTCCACTATGCAATCAACAAGAGATTACAACTTTGAGTGCAAACACTTAGTAGTAGATCACACTATCTCACTAAGTCACTCTTTTGGTATTTCTCTTAAGATCACAAACGTTTAAGCTCACGAGAGACAAGTGTATGATAGAAGATCGCTCAGATTTTGGAATTATAAATTCTACGCTCCGTCTCTTACTTGCTCATCGGTCCTTCATCTCCTTAAATACTCCTCCACTTCCAAACTAGCCGTTGGACAGCATCCTGAGGATCGTCTTCCAATCTACCCATTGGACAGATCTGTATCTAGAAGATTTGGTAGCCGTTGAGTGATAAAGGTAGATTCCCAAATTGATTCCGATCGCCCATACAAACGAAATCTTGGTTTCCATAAGTAAAGCTTCTTCGTATAGAAAGTTCTTGTCTTCAAGATCTAATTGTCAATCAATTAGATTGAGTCAATCAAATCAATCTTGATGTAGAATCCAAACCAGATCACTAGCCGTTATATGATTGGGCTTGAGTTACGTTCGTCGAGTTCGGATGTAAAGTCTGAGAGCAATAGACTTTTCAATCTGAGTCTGAGTGCGATAGACTTTGCAATCTGGGTCTGAACAGATTTAGCTTTAAGGTCCGAACACGCCTGCTATGTTCTCGCTTCGCATAGAGTCCCGTCTTCGGTTCTTCATTCACGTTCGCCTTGGAATTTGTCAGAGTAGGCAGACTTCTGATGTAGAACAGACTTTGACACTAAAGTCTGGTAGTCTTCAGACTTTGACACAAAAGTCTGGAAATCTTCAAAATATACTTTGGACATGTGTTCCGTTCAGTCTTCTGGCCGTCTTCAGACTTTGACAATATCCTTTACATGTTCTATCATCTGCATGGTCTATTACTTAACCATTAAACATGTTAGTAGCCTTTGATTTATTTTGTCATCTTCAAAACATTATAAGGGATTTTCCTAACAATCTCCCCCTTTTTGATGATGACAAAACAATCTCTGAATATGCAGATTTGTAAACACGCTTTTAAAAATATTACTTTAAATCAAAGGATATCAAAAGATAGCAAATAGATTGAGCATAACAATATATAGAAAAATAATCGCAGCTCAATATTATGCAATAAATAAAATCAAACAATCAACACATATGCATATTCATATTCTCTCCCCCTTTTTGTCATAATCAAAAAGCGATATCAATTGAAAAAGTATCACGTAGAGAATATAAAGCGTTAGCAAATAATTTGCAAAAATCAGCTTTTATAAATCGAATATTAAAAATGTGCAATATAGCTCACTTCGATCATATATATCAGCAAATATCCAATAAAAATCACGGATGCATTATAAAATTCACTTATCCTTTTTGTCATAATAAAAAGATAATACCAATAAAAGATGTGTTAATGACAAAAGATAATAAGAGATGCACTAACCGGATTTTGTAGAACTTGGTAAGTTCCAACACATTTACCTTTTCCTTCATTCCATAATAATCAAGATCACAATCAATTCAAAAGATTTATCCATAATTGATCAAAGCTCCCCTCAATTTGTTGCCTTTTTGAGATGATCACGATTCTTTCATTTTTCTTGGATTCGCTTTCTCCCCTATCATCATGACAATATTTGCGAATAGAAACAATTGTTGCTTGTGCATGTTGAACATAATATTTTCCATTATTCCCTTTGCAGCAACAACATCTGCAACGATCACTTGTATTTTGAAATTCGAGACAAAAATTTATTTTCTTCAATCAAGCTCGTCTCGAATTTAACCAAATTCTCTTTCTTCATTTCCTTTATTTCCTGCAAAAACAACTCATCTTTTCTTTGGTACCCATTTTTTCTTGGGTCCATGAAAGTTAGTAGAATATGTTGTTTTTACCCAATCTTTCTTAATAGGTCTCCAGACTTTAGGACATTCTTTCTCAAAGTGTTTTGAATCTCCACAATTTGAATACTTGAAGGCATTTCGACCAACAGGTTTTATAAACACTTTTTGAAAATGATTTTTGTAAAATGCCTTTGAAGGTTTTTGTCTAAGTCTCTCTTTTACTTTAGGAAAATCAATTAAAGAATCACTTTCCTTATTGAAACCAAGTCCCGACTTATTATAGTAAGGTACTTGTATAGAAAGGATATGCTCTAAAGTTTTTGAACCATTTGAAAATTTTGTCGAAATATTTGAAAGTTCTTTCTTTAAAGAATCATTTTCCTTGACAAGTAAATCTCGACTTTCTTTTGTTTGTAGAAAATCTTTTTGCAAAATTTCAAACTTTTCTTTTGAGAAAGATCCTTTGCCTAAGCCGAGAATTCTCCTTTTTAAGTTCGGAGATCCTTTTAAGAGAAGATTTGAGATTTAAGCATAGCTCATTTATATACTTAAGAACTTTACTAGGAATTCTTGAATGGCCTACCTCGATTTCTTCATCGGATTCTGAGTCCGTGGTGCAGAGTCGACTCGATTACGAATGTGCCATCAAGCATAGATTTCCTTGCTCATCATCTTCTTTTATGGTTCTTTTCTGGCCATTCTGCTTGTATTGTCTTCTACGGAATTCACTTCCTTTTCTATTCAACCTTTTGAATTTCTTGATCATAAAAGCAAGTTCTTCGTCGTCCATATCATTTTGTGAGTCTCAGTATCATCGAATCAGCGTTAGATATTAAAACGATGGACTTCTTACCTTCGGGATCTTCATCATTGATTTGTTCCACTTCATAGGATTGAAGAGTGCCAATCAATTCATCAACGGAGAGTTGCATAATCCTCTGAGTTTCCCGGATTGAAGTCTTGACATGGTTCCAATCTTTTGAGAGACCTCGCAAGAGTTTGTTGACCTTCATTGGAGAAGAAATTGGATGACCTTGATATGCCAAACCGTTTACAATTTCTGGAAAACGATTGAACATATCTCCAATCGACTCTCCTGGCTTCATCTTGAAGGATTCATATTGGCCAAGCAGAAATTTACTCTTGTCTCTTTTACACGATCGGTCCCTTCATATGTAACATGAAGTCTATCCCAAACTTCTTTTGCTGTTTCACATGAAGAGATTCTATTATATTCAGTAGGAGATAAAGCGCAATATAAAGAATAAATGGCTTTTGCATCAAGCGCTTCTCTTTTGGACATCTCCGTCCGAGACATAGGAGCAGGGAGTTTGGTTTCTTTGTCTTTGGCATTCTTGTTTGAAGTAGACGCGGTAGTGGGATTGATTCCTCTTTCCACAACATCCCATTGCAAGGGATCTTTGGATCTTAAGAATGCTTTCATTTTGTTCTTCCACACGTTGTATTCCTTTCCATCAAAATATGGTGGCCTTGTGTTGCTTTGTCCCTCCATAAGTCCTGGTGCCAAGATACTAGCCATAAAAGATCTTTAGCTCAAAAGTAAAAACACTTTTATAGACCGAGCACTTGGCTCTGATACCAATTGAGAGGACTAGTAATAACACCTAGAGGGGGGTGAATAGGTGTTTAAACAAAACCTTGGCAAATATATGCGGAATAAAATAAATGAGTTGAGGGAAGAGAATAAGAACACAATGTTTATAGTGGTTCGGCTTAATCCAAGCCTACGTCCACTCTCCCACGCTAACAGCCTTCTTGGCTGGATTCCACTATGCAATCAACAAGAGATTACAACTTTGAGTGCAAACACTTAGTAGTAGATCACACTATCTCACTAAGTCACTCTTTTGGAATTTCTCTTAAGATCACAAACGTTTAAGCTCACGAGAGACAAGTGTATGATAGAAGATCGCTCAGACTTTGGAATTATAAATTCTACGCTCCGTCTCTTACTTGCTCATCGGTCCTTCATCTCCTTAAATACTCCTCCACTTCCAAACTAGCCGTTGGACAGCATCCTGAGGATCGTCTTCCAATCTACCCATTGGACAGATCTGTATCTAGAAAATTTGGTAGCCGTTGAGTGATAAAGGTAGAATCCCAAATTGATTCCGATCGCCCATACAAACGAAATCTTGGTTTCCATAAGTAAAGCTTCTTCGTATAGAAAGTTCTTGTCTTCAAGATCTAATTGTCAATCAATTAGATTGAGTCAATCAAATCAATCTTGATGTAGAATCCAAACCAGATCACTAGCCGTTATATGATTGGGCTTGAGTTACGTTCGTCGAGTTCGGATGTAAAGTCCGAGAGCAATAGACTTTTCAATCTCGAGTCCGAGTGCGATAGACTTTGCAATCTGGATCTAAACAGATTTAGCTTTAAGGTCCGAACACGATGCGTTATGTTCGCTTCAAAGCATAGAGTCCGTCTTCGGTTCGGCTTCAGCATAGAGTCTATCTTCTGGTTCTTCATTCACGTTCGAGTCCGGAATTTGTCGAGTAGGCGCACTTCTAATGTAGAAACAGACTTTGACACTAAAGTATGGCGTCTTCAGACTTTGACACAAAAGTCTGGAAATCTTCAAAATATACTTTGGACATGTGTTCCATTCGGTCTTCCGCCGTCTTCGAACTTTGACAATATCCTTTACATGTTCTATCATCTGCATGGTCTATTACTTAACCATTAAACATGTTAGTAGCCTTTGATTTATTTTGTCATCTTCAAAACATTATAAGGGATTTCCCTAACAGATTGGACCGACTCGGAACTCTCAGGATCGAGGACTGATCCGCACAATGCTGGTCCAGAAATTCTGGATCAAGGATTGACCCAGTCTCCCTAGGAACTGGACCAAGACCGGCAAGGTTGGGCCGGTCTAGGGTCGGTCCAAGGTTGACCTTGGACTGATGCTCACTCCTACTTTTGAAGGAAGTGCGCTGCATCCTAAAAGGTGACGCCTCGCACTCGGAGAGTGCATGGCAGAAGTATTGAAAGGAAGCACTCCACATGGCTTTTAAAAAGGAACATGGAAGAGAACCTTGATGTTCTCAAGGTAAACGCTCAAGCAGCTGTAACTACTGCTATGTTATGGATGAGAAAACCCATAAGGTTGATACTTGTCTGCAGGACTGCAAAAGTATCAGCATAAAGGACTTACTTCGTAGAACATTAACCGAAGACGAAAACCTTCATGGCGGACTTACTTATTAACCTCTATGTATGAGTACAGAAAATCCAGATTTTGAAGTAGAATCTATCTATGAAGACTTCTTGGAATACGAGACAGACGAGGAAGATTGAATTTATGGATTGAACGGTTGCTCATGATTACGCAGATGATGGTGCAGTGCCTTTACCATCAACATCCCAGGTATTAGAAGAAAATTTCCATTTTGATGATCATTCCGGATCAACTGTAGAATGGAGGTTGCCTAAGGTAGATGTTAGGACGGTTCATAAGCTATCCGGATTTAGCTTTAAATTGGTCTTAGACATCGCGCGATCAGATTCAAAGGCTCAAGTCTCGTGCAGCGAACTTGAAACTCTGAACGTGCCATTGTGAATTCTCCAGAGGATTAGCGAGCTAAGAGAAAAAGCAAGAGGTGCATAAAATTACAGGTATAGGGTTAATCCATATACGACTTGTACCATTATTTTAGTTATAGTCCCATGATTATGGTTGAGTTGATTTTTTTTTTTTTTTTAAAGATGTATAGAGTTTAGAGACCAGTGAACTCGTTAAAGCTTGGGTTTAAATCTTTTAAACATAGATAGAATGGACCCTCAAGGCAGATACATGATTTATCACACTAGGATAATCAATAGATTGGTTAACACTACGAATTCTCGATTAAGAAACTTTTCTAGGATAAAATAATTATTCAAATACCAAATAGACAAACGTACCATAGGTGAGAAGTTAATCCCTTATAGTTAATATGGCTCGAGAGTTGAACTATGGTAACAAGTACATCTCAAGTCCAACATGAGACAAAAAGAATAGTTCTTATGTTTGGAAAACCATCGACATCCTTTAGACTCAAAAGATTGTAATCAATCAATAAAATTTAGGATCCATGAATCTCTTACAATACTGCAAAATATAGTAAAATGATTTGAGAAGAGATTGCATCCCAATGACATTTGCCTATCTTTAGAAAAAAAAATGATAAAAATGGTTCATAAATTTTCGCCCAATATGTAATGCCAATTCTAAATTTTTAATTTGTTCAATACAAATTCTGAACTTTTGATATATGGTGAATCTAATCCTTACACTATAAGAAAATATTCAATGTTGTTTTTCCTATTAATTTGAGCTCAGGGGTAATATTGAATATTTTTTATATAGTCCAAGGACTAAATTGAATATGCATTAAAAGTTTATGGATTAAATTAGACAAATTAAAAGTTCAAGGATAACATTTCACATTGAGTCAAAGTTTAAAAATCATCTAACTAATTATGCATTTTTTTTATTTAAAGAAGAGGAGACCAAATCAAGAGAGTAAAGTGTTCAAATGATTATAATTGACTTGGAAAAGAAATGCCCGTCATTAGTCTTTGTTAATTAGTATGATTGTCTAAGTCCAATGAACAAGCCAAAAACTTCAGAAAAATACTATAGCCTAATCAATCATGCAAAGATTTCTCCATTACGTCCTCCCCTCGTTTCAGCTCTTATCATTGCCCACGTAAGCGGATGTACCAAATCTTCTGGTTTATTTGTGTTGTTTATGGAAAAGCTGTATCAAGATATACTGTGATATTTACCATTGTGGTCATCACAGTCTTTAATACTTGTTACAAACATCTGCAATTACCATAATAAATATTATATTAAGGATAGTTGGAAATCATCAAAATCAATTGGAGATGTTCCTCCAACAGACATAATTATTCAAACACCAAATAGACAAACATACCATAGGTGAGAAGTTAATGCTTTATAGTTAATATGGCTTGAGAGTTGGACTATGGTAGATTCTGATGAAGTATGCAGAGCAACTAGTACATCTCAAGTCCAACATAAGACAAAAAGAATAATTCTTATGTTAGGAGAACCGCGACACCCTCTCTAGACTGAAAAGATTGTAATCAATAAATAAAATTTAGGATCCGTGAGCCTCTTACAATACTGCAAAATATGGTAAAATTATTTGAGAAGTGCTTGCATCCGATGATTTTTGTTTATCTTTAAGAAAAAAATAATAAAAATGTTTCATTAATTTTGGCCTAATATATAATATCATTCCTGAACTTTTAATATGTTCAATACGGATTCTGAACTTTTATTATATATTCAATCTAATCCTTGCACTATATTAAAATATTCAATCTTGTTCTTTTATTAATTGGAGTTCTGGGACAATATTGAGCATTTTTTATATAGTCCATGGACTAAATTGAATATGTATAAAAAATATAGAGACTACATTGAATAAATTAAAAGTTTGAGGATAACATTACATATTACACCAAAGTTCAAGAATCGTTTATGTAATTATCCCTATCTATAAAGAAGAGAATACCAAATCAAGAACGTAAATTGTTCAAATGATTATAATTGACTATGAACAGGAATGCCCGTCATTAGTCTTCGTCAATTAGTATGACTGTTGTAAGTCCAATGAACAAGCCAAAAACATTAGAAGAAGACCATAACTTAGTCATGCATAACGTCAAATGTTCTTATCCGTCTCGGACCTCTTTTCCTTATTTCCTTGTATACCATCACTCGCTCCCAACGTCCCGCTTCTTCATCCTTTTTCCATTTTTTCTTTCTTCCCTTTTTCTTGGTGATGATTCATCTCCCTCTGACGGTCTGTTTCACACACTCACTCTTGTTGGCCTACTCCAAGCACTCGCTATATGTTCTTTCTTGTTTCTAATTTTGTTCGGGGCGATTGCTCGGTACTTTGTTTGAAATCAATGGAGTTCCAATTTCTTTCGGGTCATAACTTAAAGCATTGTTTTGATGATTGTGAACTTTCTAAAGCTCAAGTCAGGTTGAGGAAATTTAATTGGGATTTTTGTTTGGAACAGAGAGCAATGGCCTGTGACTTTGCTAGCACTGCAATCTTCAGTGGACTGTGACTTCTTGTGACTTCGCCATAGTGGGTTTTCTTTCTTAACTACTTCTAATTCCAAATTTCCCTGCAGTATTCATGATGGATATTTCTGAACATGTGCATTCATTTGATGGAAGTTTTTGCTTAATGAGACTTCTGCATTAAAATAGTTGCAGTGCTAACTGAAGCAGTTGTGATGGACTCTTGCTGTTGTAGGAAAGGATCCATCTTGATTGGAAAGCGAAGAAGTACTTACTTGAACTGACAGATACCTTACACGATCATTTGAAAGATGGGTTTTGAGCCGTTGGAATGGTATTGCCAGCCAGTGGCGAATGAGATTTGGGCAAGGAGCGGGGACAGCGCTTTCGGTGCATACACACCTTGTGCTGTTGATTCCTTGGTCATTTCCATATCTTATTTGGTTCTTCTGGGCCTCTGCTGCTACCGAATTTGGTTGATCAAGACAACTTCAAAAGTCCAGAGGTACCGCTTGAGGTCAAAATGCTACAACTATATATTGGGATTGCTTTCTTTTTACTGCACTGCCGAGCCTGTGCTGAGGTTGGTGATGGGCTTTTCTGTTTTCAATCTGGATGGTCAGACTAGCCTCCTTCCATATGAGGTAGAAGTTTACTCTATCGAGAACCTAACTTCATCTCTCCAATGTTCACATAATCTTTCTTTGTTTGATGAACAATCTTGGTTTGCTGGTTATTTTGTTTAATGTGTGGTCATGCACATCAACAGAGTCCCATATAGCCCATTTGGTAGCTAGTTGCTCTGCCTTAACAAAATAAGAAAGCATTAGACTGAAATTGTTCACTAGCACATTGACTCTCCTTTCTTTTTTTTTTTTTTTGTTTCCACTGCCTTCTTTTGGAAGAAGCCTGGCACCAGTAAATCTCGCAGGACTACTGCAATCCTCATTGCTGCAACATTCTGCATACTTAGTCTTTTGATAAATTGATGAACTTTATGGAAAACATCCTTCTTTGCACATGTGAGTTTTTCCAACTTCCACAGGTTCCAAGTTTAACCCTCTGAGTCAGCAATGGCTAACAGTTATAGTTAACTGTAAAATTCTGCAACTCTATTTCTGCTGCTGCCATGCTGCGCATTTCAATGCCATTTGCCGACTAATGTCTGACCATAATAGATTGCAATCTGTGTCATACTGTGAGTCTTCAGTTTACCAGTCCGCAACAATCTCAAATGTTGCTATTTTACATTGGCCAGCAAACTGAGAGTCTAATTCGTTTTGTTCCTTTTCACCTTGGCAGATGGTTTCATTAACCATAGAGTCTCTTGCTTGGTGCTCCATGCTAGTTATGATTGGCCTAGAAATGCACGTTTACATCCAGGAGTTCAGGTGGTACGTGCGGTTTGGACTCATTTATGTTCTGGTGGGGGAAGCTGTGATGCTCAATCTCATCCTTTCGATGAGAGACCACTATCAGCATCATAGGTTAGTTTTTATCCTTTAGCAGACATTTAACTGTTCATACTTCAGAGTATATACATCTCATATTCTCCTATATACACAATTGAATGCAAGTATAGAAATTAAAGGTTGTTATTAGATGCTCTCTCTCTTTCTCTCTCTTCGAACTATGCAGATTGATGAAAATAGTCAAAAGAACTAACTTTTCTATTAAAATATATTATTGCAGAGGATATATTTGAAAAATTTTCCATCCATCTCTTGCAATATGGTTAAATTGCTTCCTTAAACTGGCACATGCAGCTAGTAGTACGATTTCATGTTAACTAGCTTTCATACTGTATATGTATTTTCTGGAAGCATGCCTCTGTCGAGTCGCCCTAATTAAGGTGACACTGTGATCTCTCTTTGGGAATATGAAACTAATTTTGATTGGTCAAAGATGATAGCCAGTTGTAGATTTAGTTGCCTTAATCAACTCTAAAATTGGAAATCTTCTTTGGGGACGTAAAAACTTTTTGGAACCAGGTTATTCTGTCATAATGCATCACAATGTTCTAGAGTTTAGGATCCATATTCAGATGTTCCGGGGAAGACCTAATATCCAACTTCTTTATCCTGCAGGTCTGCACTTTATCTGTATATCAGCAAGGTTTTTTGCCAGGTTACTTCTCTTTCAATAAAACCTTACTCCTGACTCATCTGTTTAAAACTTTCCTAACCTTTTGAACAAACAGCTCCTGATAAGAACATTTGTCAATTATTATAATTTCTTTCTGTCCTTGGTCGTCTTGATCTAAAGAATCCCAACTAAATCTTCTTCTTTTTTGTGCTTCTTTTGGTGTAGGTTTCATCTGGGATTCTTCTTTTGGTCTACGTTCCAAATTTGGTTCCTTATCCAGAGTATACAATGATCCACACTGAGCCTCTTGATAGTGTTGAATACAAGGCTCTTCCAGGAGAGGAGCAAGTTTGTCCTGAAAGGCATGTCAACATTTTTTCAAGTGAGTGATACCAGAACTTCAATTTTTTCTATCCAATAGTGCTTTTTTGTTTTCCATAAGACCAGACCAGTTCAGCTATTCTTTATGGATTGACATATCGAAGCACTGCTTCTCATTCTCCAATAAGCACAGATACTGAACTAGTAATTTGGCATTTAGATTGTCTGCTTAACAAGTCCAATTTGCTTGTATTGCTTGCTTTCTGATGGTGGCATTTATTGGTTCTCTGTTTGTGCATATCTCTTCCTCGCTGAAGCATATAATTGCTTCGCTTGAGAATAAAAGTGAAATGAGACATTTCTTTGGGGGTCTAGTGAAATGGAACGTTGGAATTTGTTTAATGTTTTATTAATCACCTCTCTCTCTCTCTCTCTCTCTCTCTCTCTAAGGGATATACTTTGGGTGGATGACTCCACTTATTCTGCAAAGCTACAACCGGCCAATTACCGAAAAGGATGTTTGGAAGTTAGACTCTTGGGATCGGAGTGAGAGGCTGTTTGAAAGGTTCCCTTCAGTCACTTTTCTTTAGCTGTGTCCCAAACGTTTTGTGTATTCAGATGCAATTCTAAAGCATCACAGTTACATCATATTTTTCAGATTCCAGAAATGCTGGGCCAAAGAGTCTCAAAGGCCTAAACCGTCGCTTTTAAGGGCTTTGAACAGCAGCCTTGGGGGAAGGTATGTATTGGTTAAATTGCATCCCATGTCCCATTCTTCATTCCAATTTCGATTTGACAGTGCACTGACATCTGTCCAGCGCTATTCTGTAAGCTTCCTCATTGTTTGAATGTTCCCCATCTCATTTTACTCGTTTCCTTTACATCTTCAGGTTTTGGTTGGGAGGCTTCTTTAAGGTATCATAGGTACCCTTCGTTATCTAATTGAAAACCGGGCTCATTCCAAAATGTTCAGATTCCTTAGTTGTCACGAATGGGTGCTCAATCAAATGTTGTGACTCCTTTCCTAATGATTTTGGTCAAGCAGAACATTTAAAACTGATGAATCTGAAAAAAAAAAAAGCAATATCTGAAAAACTGGAGTCTCTAGGGATTCATCTCATGATTGAGTTTGAATGATCACTATAATAACAATACTTCAAGACCATTCTGTTCACTTCAATATGCAATGCTCATTGGAAACTTAGTAACTCTTTCTTACAAGAATTACTACAGATTGGGACCGATCTTTCCCGCTTTGCAGGGCCCACATTGCTGAACCACCTCCTTCAGGTAAGTTGTTCCAAGTCCCTCTCTCTCTCTCTCTCTCTCTCTCTCAGATGAATGTGTAGGCATCAATTTTCAAATCAATGCTGGACTGGACTCTACTTTTAAGATTTTGATGAAGTCCCTCTCTCTCTCTCTCTCTCTCTCTCTCTCTCTCTCTCTCTCTCTCAGATGAATGTGTAGGCATCAATTTTCAAATCAATGCTGGACTGGACTCTACTTTTAAGATTTTGATGAGAAATATGTGCTTCATTATGAAAAATTATTTCAATGGACTTTCCTCTTCAAATTATTAGAATAATGTTCGATAGGCCATCTTTGGATGGAAAACTAGAAGAGTTGTTCCCAGGAAGGGCAGACCGTAGCAGAAAGAGAATTAGCATGTTTTTCTTAGGGTAAAACGTCACTTTCTAGTAATTATTTCACTGTGCTCCATGTATTGTGGTGACAGTAGCTGCTTCAATATGAACAGGACAAAAGGAACAGCAATGGCATAATGACCATAGGGACTATGATTAATTGAATGAGAATCTCATCATTCTGTTTTATGGCACATTGACCTTGAATTCTCAATCACCTTGCCTTCCATGGCGAAAAATATTCTGCACAGAGACCGACCTTTTGTTTTAGTATTTCATTCAACATCATGGCGGATTATTTTAGGTGCTTCAGGAATGGATTTTTTTTCTGATGCTTCTTTCTTTGCAACATACAGTCAATCCAAAGAGGGGACCCTGCATGGATTGGTTACGTCTATGCCTTTTCGATTCTTCTCGGTGTGGTATGATCCTTTTTTGGTTTTTTGTGAAGGTTTTGATTTATGTAAGGAGACAGAATCCTTTCCTTCTAAGTTTGCACACCGTTAAATTTTCATAGTGCAATATGTGAAGAAAATATAATCATCACCTCAGTAAACAGTAAATTCCCATGTATATTGCATTTATCTCTAAAGTAAATTTGTAATTATATGCCAACATTGTCTCCTTTACTCATATTTATTGGTGCCTCTGTCTTTTGGTTCTGATTCCATGATCATGTCCTTTCATCAATAAAATATGTGAAAATTGCTGTTTTTGGACATGGTATTGACTTCTGATTGGACTCTTTTCAGTTGTTCGGTGTGCTTTGTGAAGCCCAGTATTTTCAGAATGCATTTCGGACAGGATTTAGGCTGAGGTCAACTTTGGTAAAACCTCTACCAGATGTGTACTAATCCCCAGTGTCAGATGTTTAGTCTAGGTTCTTCTTCGTCATTTGTTGTAGGTGAGCAGTTACCATAGCTTATTTAACCTAATTGGTAGGTGGCGGCCATTTTCCGCAAATCCTTGAGACTCACTCATGAGGGTCGCAAGAAGTTCCAATCTGGAAAGATAACAAACATGATAACGACAGATACTAATGCACTTCAGGTGAGATTCTTACCTCAGACATGACTATGACATTGCTACTATAGTTCTCTTATTGCTGCAACGTGATTTAGTTAAGTCAATGGTGACATCTTACTTAGTTCAGAAATCATACGCACCACTTTCTGATTTTGCAAAAGAGGATTTTCTGAAATGCATCTTATCTGATACCTGACATTGTTCAGCAAATATGCCAACAACTTCACATCGTATGGTCAGCTCCATTTTGTATTGTCATTGCCATGGTTCTTCTGTACCAGCAACTAGGCGTTGCTTCGCTGCTTGGATGTCTCATGCTTGTCCTCATGATCCCATTGCAAGTAAGCTTGTGCTTTCTTATTTCCTCAAAAGTTCATCCTCTCTATGACATCAGTAGTGCTGAGTTCTTCCATGACTAGTAACCATTTACCAATTTAAGTCAAAAGCATATATTTGCTAATATTTGTGCTGACTTGGAGGTCCCACTTGTCTTTAACTTTAATTGTTAGGAAGGGGGCATTCTGATCTAGGTACCCAATAGAGGTTGTTTATCCACTGAAACTTCTATATAGTAGCATTTGTATCGGAGTAGTATTGCTGACAGGCAATATCATATTGGTGTGGTCCTTTGTGCTACAATGCATACTTTGGGCAAGCCTAATCCGGTTGCTTAAGACACGAATGCAATCAAATCTTATTGTCATTATGACCAAAGGATAATGGTCCGACAAGTAAAGATTTCCATGAGTCAAAATTAGCGATGTCTGCCTACACTGCTTATTGCTCATTAAGAAATTCTCGGACTCATAATCTCTGTATTATTCGCCATGTGGTTAGCTAAAAGAAGTTTTCTTTGCCACTTCATCACTCTTATCTCATGGATTAACATTTATATCATATTTATTAATCGTCTATCTGTCAATCAATTGGCTTACATGTTCTAATCTTTTACATGGCTAATTAGACGGTCATAATCAGCAAAATGCGAAAACTTACAAAGGAAGGGCTGCAGTGTACTGACAAGAGAGTCAGCCTCATGAATGAAATTTTGGCCGCAATGGACACTGCGAAGTATGTTGAATAAGTGGGAAGCTCTGGCCTACGTTTTCTTTGGCTGTGTTCTTTTTTATGACGAATGAAATTCACTGGAAAAATTCTTGCAGATGTTATGTTTGGGAAAAGATCTTTCAATCTAGAGTTCACGAAGTACGAAATGATGAGCTTTTGTGGTTTCGTAGAGCACAACTACTATCTGCGGTATGAATGTTTTCAAAATTGAGATGATCTTTTGCCTTCTTATTGTGGAATTATCTATCATCTGTATTGACAGTTGGAAAATTCTTTCTTTCCCCGATATGCATGTCTATGTCAGTATCTAATACATATGTATGAGCACACACATGTACACCCACACACACAAATCCACACACTCACGGGCAGAGATCAAAATACCCCAGTGGCAGGAAACTGCTTGTGGGAAAAAATTGTGAACCCACTATTTATGGAACAACGTGTCTTGGCTTTCTGTCTGGGGTAAACTTACCAAGCAGACTGACAGCAGTTAAAATACTTTCATAAGTACCTGTGTGCTAGCAATTCAAAATTTTTTATTTCTTTTCATACATGAGAATAAGTTAGTGTAAAATTGAGAAAGGTGATTGATTTACTGTGTCAAATCATCCATCTGGTCTTGGACTCCATTAACCATTTCATGTAAGCTGAGTAGTCATAGACTTATACTAGCTGTTTTTGAATCAGCAGATTTATTACCAAAATTTGCATGGAAAAATAGTCTCCATTTGTTTCTCAACTAGCAGTAGACAAATGAATTTGGATCCTCTTTGTCAGGCGGGTGAGAGAGCTAATGGTCATGGCATTTTCTCCTCCATAATGCTAGATGGTTTTCTATATGTCTGAGAGTTTAACTTTGGTGGCAGCTCAACAGCTTTGTACTAAACAGCATCCCCGTCATCGTAACCGTTGTCTCATTCGGGACATTCACTTTACTTGGTGGGGATTTGACACCAGCGAGAGCATTTACATCACTTTCTCTATTTGTGGTGCTACAGCTTCCTCTAAACAGGCTACCTAGCGTGATGTCTAAGGTTCTTTCATTTCATCCTACCCTCTTTTCTCCATCTCTGTACTCAAAAGAATAGTCTACCGATCTACCCATTGTTGACATCAACATGTGCAGTTATTATGTGGTTAGTGGAAAATATCATTTTGTTTTTCCTCCTAATTATTTACTTTGGATATGTTGTTCACAATATCCCTCATCCAGTTTAAGTATTAATTCATCTTGCTTTTGCGAATGATTGACAATATTGAACTGCTAGAAAAATGAGATAGTATATCAAAGGTGAACTGCAATAGATCATTTTACTGATGGGTTTGATCCTTTGAGTTGGATAATAAAACATGCAAAAAGTGGATGATCATTTCTAATATACTACATTTTTTTCTAAACTAAACTGATTGTGTAGTTGTTGAAATAGCATAAAAATGGAAATTAAATTAGTTGAAGGTTAAACCTGTAACAACAATTTGATAACTAAATGGGAAGGCTAAACCCATTTTGTGATAATTAACTCTGTAACAGATTATCTCTTCATTAAACTGCATTTATAATATTTGGAAAGTGGAAGCAAAAAAATTCTGTTTTGTGCTTATTACAGTTCTTTAAATTTTCTTTCTCAAAGATGATGCATATTCTCCATCTTAGATCTGGCAACCTTATTGTAACTGTGCTTGAGAACACATGTATGTCATATTTCAGTTTCCAATCATACTTTTGTGTCCCAGGTTGTTGCTGCAAATGTTTCCCTGCAACGTTTGGAGGAACTTATTTTAACAGAAGAGACAGTTGTAGTTCCAAATCCACCGATCGAGCCAGGACAGCCAGCTATTTCAATCAAAGATGGGCACTTTTCATGGGACTCAAAGGTCAAATAAAGATTTGCCTAATTTTTTCTGGCAAAATCACTTACCTTTTCCCTTTTGAATGTCAATAAACTGTTGACTTAAGTATGTTTGAATTGTCTAGGTTTTAGGGGTTTTAACACCATTGACCATGCGTTTAAAAACAAAAATAACCACTCCTGTGATTTGAAGGATAAGGGCATATTGAAAGTTTTTCATTAACCCAAAAGCTAGTTGATGCTATAATCAAAATTTAAAGCACAGCTTCATTGAACAACTTAAGCATTTTTTTTTTTTTGAAACAACTTAAACAATTAGTTAAGTGATTAGTGCACTAAAAAGTTCTAGAAAGGTGACCAACCGTGAATGGAAACTTTTGCTAATTTCTAGAGTGCAATTTTTCAAGGTGAACTCACTCTTGCTAACGATTCTGTTGTTCTCGGGAACAAAAACTTAGAAGAATGCATCTCTTTTTCCATTATTTTGAGGTTTCAAGTTAATGTAACTACAAGTTAATGTAACTATGTCATTCTCACCGATATAATTATTAGAATATTTAAATAATAAATAACGCATTCATCTAACAGCTCAAGCTTTTAGAACAATCGGTGGTCCTACAAAATCTCATATGGTATCAGAGCTGAAGATCCTGAATTCAAATCTTACTAGACCTCATTTGCCTCCTCAATTACATTTCCATGCTTAGTACTAGGTAAAAGACCAAACTAAGCATGAGGAGAGTGTTAGAATATTTAAATAATAAACCACGCATTTATCTAACAGCTTAAGTTTTTAGAAAAGTCGATAGTAGTCCCATAAAATCTCATAATAAGATGGTCATTTATGGAGGTTTCCAGTCCTTTTGTTGCTGTATCTTTTCTCAAGTGGAGACTAAATTTTCAGCTAACTTCAGGCAGAAAAACCCACATTGTCGAGCATCAATCTGGACATACCTGTTGGTAGCTTAGTTGCTATTATTGGTGGTACTGGAGAGGGAAAGACATCTCTCATATCCGCAATGCTCGGAGAACTCCCTCCTATCTCCGATGGGTGCGTTATTATACGAGGAACTGTTGCTTATGTTCCTCAAGTGTCGTGGATTTTCAATGCCACTGTAAGTTGCACAGTGCTGGTTTTGTTTTTTTGTCAATGTTGGGAACAATATCATCATTTTTATCTTGTGTCCTAATCCCTAGTGTGTGATATCAGGTGCGTGACAACATATTATTTGGGTCTAAATTTGAACCAGAAAGATATTGGAAGGCAGTCAGCGTCACTGAACTGGAGCATGATCTTGATTTGCTTCCAGTTAAGTGGGACTAAGTGCTTTGCAAGATTCTCTTATTAACGTGGGATGTGATCCATTAATTATCTGTTTCAATTAATCTTTAGGGTCGCGATCTTACAGAGATTGGTGAAAGAGGGGTCAATATAAGCGGAGGGCAAAAGCAGAGGGTTTCTATGGCCCGGGCTGTTTACTCGAATTCAGATGTGTACATATTTGATGACCCGTTAAGTGCTCTGGATGCTCATGTTGGTCGACAGGTATGACGCAGGATATTAGTCACTTCAGATTACCCCAGGTGTAGCAATTGATGTTATAGGGCTTCACAATTACCTGTATACTTGAAAAGCTTTTTATGTGAAGCATGCAGAAATGCTTCGGTTAAAGATAACTTGCTGCAATCATTCTTGGAATAATTGAAGCAACGTCTGCTAATTTCAAAAGTATTTTCTGATTTGGGACTCCTCAATTTTAATTTAGGTATATCTATTATTGTCTTTGTTTCAGCAGTTTTTTTTTAGTTATTAACAGGGGGGTATCCAAACTTTTGGCTTAACTGATCTCCATGTCTAAAGTGAACTTTAGTATCATATTTATTAGATCTTCCATTCAGTAGAATCTCTTATACTAACCCACAGTCAGTTACAGGTGTTTAATAGTTGTATCAAGGAAGATCTGCAAGGGAAGACGCGGGTTCTTGTCACGAACCACCTACATTTTCTTCCTCAAGTGGATCGAATCATTTTGGTTCATGAAGGAATGGTCAAAGAGGAGGGGACTTTTGAGGAGCTCTCTAGAAACGGGGTACTGTTCCAGAAACTTTTGAAGAATGCAGGAAAAATAAAGTTACAAACAGAAGAAGAGGAGAAAACAACCACACCAGCAGCTAACAGCGTTGCTAATGAATTGCCAAAAGATCAAAGCCATGGGAAGAAAGGTAAAGGAGGGAAGTCGGTACTTATTAAGCAAGAGGAGCGGAAAACTGGCGTCGTGAGTTGGGAAGTCCTGATGAGGTAGTAAAATCCATGATATGAAGCTTTAACTTCTAACACTTATTGTATGGACAGGTTATTTACAAAATAGTCTTATTCCTGGATAAGAAATTCAAGACCGAAAAACTTTCATGAACTCTACAATGGAAGTAGGGTTCACATAAGCCAATTAGATGACCTCAACATATGTTTGATATCTCAAATAAAAAGTTCAAGAAAGTCCGTGCAACACCTGATACTGCTAATACTGTATGGAGAAAATATTGATGTAGTTGTAAGTTTGTGCAACATTTGTTTCTCAGGTTCACTTGACATCACTCAAAACGTGGTCTCAAGGTGCCTTTTCCTGCTAAACTTAGGTTTCCTCCGCATGATAACCATGTGTCATGCATATCATTAAATGCTTTTACGCACCTACATCGATGCATTTGCAAATTCCTTTTTAGTGAAAATCGAATAGTGTGTTTTGTTTGGTAAAAAACATTTTCCCTCTATTTTTATTACGACTCATAAATCTGGACCACATTGTATAGAATTACATAGCAGTAATGCTACTTATCTGTGACATGTATATGAACTTATTTTCTCTTTCACTCAATCAATTTTTAGGTACAAAGGAGCCCTGGGAGGCCTGTGGGTGGTGGCAGTACTCTGTATATGCTATATTTCAACTGAAGTTCTTCGTATTTCAAGTAGCATGTGGTTGAGTTTCTGGACAGATCAAAGCACTTCAGAGAACTACAGACCAGGATTCTACATATTGATCTACGCACTCCTGTCCTTTAGTCAGGTACATCAAAATTCGGTCGATGGATCTCCTAATTTAAATATCTTTTAGGCAGTAGCTTGCACTTCTATACTTTCTTTCTTGATAATTGATGAAGTGGGAAAGCCACGTTACCCCTTAGTCCTTGAGTTTGGACTACACTACCTTGTTAGTAGTGCAGAAAAGATAAATGTAATTTTAATGAGAATCTGATAGCATCATACAGACTATTTGCTAGCTCTGCTATATTTTTAGAATTCTGTGTTTTAGAGTCTTTGGTGCATCTGGGAATATGTCACCTGAAGTGCAGGTCTTTCTAGCAACTTCCGTGATGACTCCCATGTTTCTGTGAATCAGGTGACCGTGACACTGACTAATGCTTATTGGTTGATCATTTCAAGTCTTCACGCGGCAAGAAGATTGCATGATTCTATGCTCCAGTCTATATTAAGGGCACCGATGCTTTTCTTTCACACCAACCCAATGGGAAGAATAATCAACAGGTTTGCCAAGGATCTAGGTGACATAGATTGCAATGTCGCCCAATTTGTGAATATGTTTATGATCCAGGTCTGGCAGCTACTTTCGACTTTTGTGCTTATAGGAATTGTGAGCACAATCTCTCTTTGGGCCATAATGCCTCTCTTGATCTTGTTTATTGCTGCCTATCTGTATTATCAGGTGAGCAGTCTTGTTTGGGCCCTAATGCTTTTTCATACATGGTTATACTTGCTCTGCTACTTGCAACAAAAATTGCCAAGCCTTGTCCCACTAAGTGGGGTTGGCTATCTTCTTTTGCTACATAAGTTGATAATGTCATGTAGTATTTGCATTTTTTGGTGATGCTTGTGATACTACGCACCGGCATTAAAATGTTTCATAGTGGAAATTCTGAAACACGATTTCCATTATCCTTCTACAGTATGAAGCAACATGTCTCTTTTCCTTTATATGAGAGTGATTAATAATAAGCACAAACGGCTCAGAATGAAAGTTCCTTTTATCCCCATCCTTTCGTCATTTTTCTTTTTTGGTAGAGGGGGTGTTAATATGAAACAGTAGATCTCGATAGCATTACACCTCTTATTCTGAAAACAGACATTACAAGAGCCATAACTTTGATACCTTGCTCACTTGAGGGTTATAATTTTCTTTTTTTTAATCACTTCAGTGCCTAACTTATCTACGGCACTGGCTTGTGCTTTTCTTTGCCTTGTTTTTTGATGACTGCCACTGCGTTGGCTTCTTTGTTTTCCTGGTGCCTTGTGTGGGCTGTTCTTCTGCTGTTGTCTGGCTTCTCTTTTACGTCGTGGCACCCTTCCACTTGATTCGAGTTTTGTTCATTTTGAGTGTAGGTTTTTTGGTGCCATGACCTCTTCTTGTATAGTTGGTTTCTAGCTCAATATAATTTATTACCTTCTTACCAAAAAAAAAAAAAACTTATCTACGGCGCTCACTTGAGTGCATAACATTTTCCTCTAATTGCTTGACTGTCATATAATTTTTGTATCAATCACCTGATTGCCCAAACTTTTTAAAAACCTATACCAAAAAGGCCATGCCATGTTAGATTTCCGGCACTTGGGTGAATGTTTTTAAAAATTTATGGCATTCAAGTGATTAATTTAAATTCATGACACTCTAGTGACTATTCTTTAGAAATTATGATACTCAACTAATTGAAAAAAATGTTATGGCGCTCAAGTGAGCACCATACTAAAGTTATATAACACATGTCTTCGTCCCCTCTTGTGCCAACGGATGTTTCATCCTCTACCCATAGCCGATTACTTTGGAAGTTTTGATGTAGTTTCCTTTTAATTGTTTGTCTCGTGTTGTTTACAGAATACATCTCGTGAACTGAAACGCTTGGATTCAATCACCAGATCTCCTGTATATGCGCAATTCGGAGAAGCATTGAACGGCTTGTCGACAATACATGCATATAAAGCACATGATAGATTGGCCACCATTAACGCCAAGGCCATGGACAATAATATTAGATTCGACCTTGTCAGTATCAGTTGCAACCGTTGGCGCTCCATTAGGTTGGAGACTCTAGGAGGCATAATGATCTGGTTGACTGTGACATTTGCAGTCATGCAGAGCGGAAAAGCAGAAAACAGAGCAGCATTTGCTTCCACCATGGGTCTCCTCCTCAGCTACACTTTGAATATAACGAACCTTATGAGCGATGTTCTGAGACAAGCAAGCAGAGCTGAGAATAGTATAAATGCCGTAGAGCGTGTGGGTGTATACATAGAGTTGCCTTCCGAGGCTCCGGCTATAATAGAGAACAACCGGCCCCCTCCCAGTTGGCCTTCATTGGGATCAATCGAATTCGATGATGTGGTGCTTCGTTACAGACCTGAACTTCCTCCCATCTTGCATGGATTGTCGTTTACTGTAGCGCCCCGTGAGAAGCTGGGAATAGTCGGAAGAACTGGGGCAGGAAAATCTAGCATGATAAATGCTTTGTTCCGACTTGTCGAGCTGGAAAATGGAAGAATCTTGATTGATGGATGCGACACTTCTAAAATAGGACTGGAAGATTTGCGGAAAGTCCTTAGCATCATACCACAATCACCGGTTCTTTTCTCAGGTAGGTACAGTGAAATTCTTTTATCTACCAACTTTCTTTTCATGAGTCGTCTGATATTTCATGTGAAAAAGGCTACAGTACGAATCATAACTGCATACACTGAACTCCATTACTGTGGACTGAGAAGCTGCCATGATATACCCAAAGAAACTTTAGATTCCATTATTTTTGGAGACTAAATATCATCTCCAATGGTTTCTTTCTTTTTAATTTTGTGTAGGAACTGTGAGATTCAATCTCGACCCTTTCAATGAACACAATGACGCTGACCTTTGGGAGGCTCTGGAGAGAGCACATTTGAAGGATGTCATCAGGAGGAACTCTTACGGTCTAGATGTTGAGGTAAGCTTGCAATTAAGTTACTAGATGCAAAATGTTGATGAAGGGATCATTGCAGTTCCTACTGAATTCAGGTTTATGTTGATGTAATTATGGGAATTTACCTAACGATGTTTAACAGTAAAATATTTAAGTCACGAAATGTGAAGGAAAGGATTGTTAGACGTTGCCTAAAGCATGCGAGAGTTGAGATAGTGATGATAACAATTGACTAGTTTAATGTCCATTGGCAGAGAGAGGAGATAAATTGAGTTGAATTGATACAAGGCAAGTGACTTGAATTAGTGTTCAGCAAAAAAGTTTGACATGCATATGCAATAGATTCTCAGCGAAGCATTATACAGGAAAACCAATGATATGCATCCTATACCTTTTGAAACACAAATTATGTATCTAAAATGAGCACGGATGATAAAAAATTTTGAAATTAAAGGAGATGAGACGGCATTGGTTATAAAGAAGTAGCCATAGTCTTCGATGTATGGTTATAACTTGTTTGAATGCTCTGCTTGCAACATGGTTAGCTCATCTCACTGGAGAAATCTCCGCGGAGAGACTAATTCATAATATCTGCGGAGTTTCCATTAAATGCATAATATCCCTCCTTCTGAACTAAATTATAGACCGCAAGGTAGAGTAAAAGAGCCATCATATCTGGCAAAGACATGGTGGGATAGTGGGCAGAGTGGTATAGACGTTGGAATTGTTTTACCTGCGAAAAAAACTGAAGGATCCCACGTATAACGTTTTCTCAATACATAAAACATCATAGTGTCTGAAGTCTTGACTGAAGTTGAGATGTCGATTTATGTATATGTTTCGACTTGTCTATGTGCAAGTGGCCGATGTAATGCTCTGAATTATTCTATTGGCTTTAAAATGTATCCATGGGTTCTTTCTTATGAGTTAAGAAAGACGAAGCTAAAAATCTCCATTGATATTGATGTTGGCTGTGTCCTGTCAAGGTTTCTGAGGGCGGAGAGAACTTCAGTGTCGGACAGAGGCAACTGCTGTGTCTTGCTCGAGCATTGCTAAGAAGATCAAAGATTCTTGTTCTCGATGAAGCAACTGCGGCCGTTGATGTTAGAACCGATGCTATCATCCAAAAAACCATCCGTGAAGAATTCAACGACTGCACCATGCTCATCATAGCTCACAGGCTTAACACTATCATTGACACCGACCGAATTCTTGTGCTTGATGCTGGCCAAGTATGTTCTAACATTGCTATTCATCATGCACACATCAGTGCTAGCTAAAAATGCATACTAGCAGGTCTGTCATCATGGATATGTGAAAGTGACATCCACTCTTATCTCTGAAGTATGATTATTGCGGTGCTTGACGCTTCTGAAAAAATAAGAAGTGAAATTAATCCTCTAATTCGATTTAACATAAAAGGACCGTGGCTCCCCAATGAACTATTCATGCATTTCAATGTAGCTGCGTTTCTTCTTCTTATTGTTGTATCAATTGCGATGCTTTCAACTTTCACTTCAGGTTGCAGAGCACGATACTCCAGAGAATCTGCTGTCAAATGAAGCGAGCGCATTCTCTAAGATGGTTCAAAGCACGGGGTCTGCTCATGCGCAATATCTACACGGCTTAGTCCCACAAAGGAAAGAGAGTAGGCTATGGATGGAAACGAAACGTCCAGACATCGAGAGACGATGTTCAGCCTCTGCCAATGTTGCCGGAATGGTCAGCCTCAATTCCAACAATGCCCCACAGATTTTGAACATTGAGGACGACAACAACAGCAGTGAACATCCTTAAGAGAACAAAAGATGCAGTCATGACTTGGTAACGATCACCGACACTACCATCGACACGTCAATACGTAATTTCTCAAAAATAGAGAATTCCAATACCTTGAAACGTGTTGTATATTGAATTCATATTTTTATATATAAACACAAATAAATAAATAATAAAAAGAGCTTGTAATGAATTTACACTAAAAACATTAATCAAATATTTATTAATATCATTCATTGTTTCAATTTGACAAATTCAATTATATTCCATTGCAATAATCCATAAAATTTGGAGGAAAAAAAAAACAAATAATCCACGTTTCACTATCAAATTTAATATTTAACAAGGCCAAAAAAAAAAAAAAATCAATCCACACTTCACTATCAAATATAACAAAAATCATTCATCTACATTATCCACTTTTCTAAAAAAAAAAAAAAACAACAGACTCCATCTTTGGTTCATCAAGTGAAATGTATCAAATGCATCTCTGCTAATATCTTACATTTTGGTCTCTCCTTCTGCATATTGTGGATTTTTCTTGATTGAAGACAAAAGTTGCTGTGAATGAAAATCAAATCTTCTGCACATTTTGGGATCATCTTATTTCTTCTCACTGAGTGCACAAAAGAGTAAATACTCCAATTTCTCTCAGCATATGATGAAGGAAAATGTTGTGTAAAAAGCTTTAAGGCTATGTTTTAAAGCATAAGTGTGATGCATCATAATTAACCCACCAAGCCTTAGGATTCATAAATACCGATTTTGAAGGGAATCAAAATCTCTAAAAACCCTATTTACGCTTGCAAAATCTACATACTTTAAATTCAACTTTTTTGTGCTCATCCATGTTAGGAAAGTATTTCCTAAAACATTTTAATCTTTCTTGTTTAATCTTCATATTCTTGTATGGAGAAACTAAAGTAGGATATTCATTGAGCCATTGATCACTGTAGTACCTTATTTAATAAAATAAAATAAAAATAGAAAACCATAATAAGTAAAGGGTATTATATTATCATGTTAAAGAAAGGATAACTAATAAAATAATAATCTCATACAATTTTAGAATTTACCTTAGAATTATGGCATATGCCGAGCAATGAAGTGGAGTGTTATTCCTTGTCCAACAATCCATAAGAATTGTATGAACCACCTCATAAAATGTTGACTCCTTATCTAGCCTTTTTACTTCATGTGGATATATAGCTTTCTTCACTTTTCAATCATCAAACCATATTTCATAAACTAGGTGAAGATGAGACTTATTTGTGTCGCAAATTATAAGCATGTCATAAATAGGAGCTGTGAAGGAAAATATATAATCAATTGAATCCTATCAAGAATCATCCAACACCTTCTCCCTAATAAACTTAGCCTTCTCCTGATTATCATCTCGATAGATATTTCGTTTGTTACAAGTCAACATGTTTTAAAAACCACTTTTTATTAACTTGAATCTCCTAAGCATCACAATCATCTAAGCAAAATGTGTATTCGCTATGGAAAGCAACTTCAAGCTAACAAACTTATTATATATTACTAATCTCATGGAATGGTTCATGATGAATTGTTTGATTTGCATAACTTTCTTAATAATATAAGAAATCCAACTACATTTCTCATAAACTACTTGATGCTACTACCCAAAGATGGAACTACTCATACAGTCCTTTTCCTAAACATTTGTAGACTACCAAAAAATAGCTTATGTTGTTCTTTTGCTGCAGCTTCTAACAAACTTGTTAGACAGCTTAGCATCTCATTTTCTGTTATCATTTGGATTATGGATTATGCTGCTATGCATATCCACTCCACAATGGCTAGTTTTGCTAATCCAACGAATATTATCAAATGAACATTGTTATCATAGTATCAATTACCTAATGTAATAGCTAATCTTCAGGTTTGTCTGTGCTGTTTATGGAAAAGTTATATCAAGACATATTGCAATATTTACCGCTTATGGTCATCACATAGTCTTTAATACTTGTCACGAACATATGCAATTACCATGGTAAATATTATATTAAAGATAGTGTAGAAATCATCAAAATCAATTGGAGATGTTTCTCCAACAGGCATAATAATTAGAACACCAAATAGTCAAACGTACCATAGATAAGAAGTTAATCCTTTATAGTTAATATGGCTTGAGAGTTGGACTGTGGTAGATTTTGATGGAGTATGCGGAGCAACTAGGAAATCTCAAGTCCAACATAAGACGAAGAAAGTACTTCTTATGTTAGGAGAACCGTTGAAATCTTCTCTAGACTCAAAGGATTGTAATCAATAAATAAATTTATGATCGGTGAGCCTCTTACAATACCACAAAATATGGTAAAATTATTTGAGAAGAGGTTGCATCCCAATGATTTTTGCCTATCTTTAAGAAAAAAAAAATAATAGTTCAATAATTTTGATCTAATATGTAATGTCATCATTAAATTTTTAATCTAAGCCAGGACACCCAGCTATTTCAATCAAGGATGGGCACTTTTCATGGGACTCAAAGGTCAAATAAACACAACCTCTAAAATAAACCTAGACAATTTGTACATAGCACCAACCATCCATACAAAAATAACCACTGCCACGATTTGAAGGATAAGGGAATATTAGAAGTTTTTCATGAACCCCAAAGTTAGTTGATGCCATAATCAAAATTTAAAGCACAGCTTCATTTGTGACATCCTAATTTTCTATTCTGTTTTCAATTGAATAAGTTGGGCCTTTCATTGACGCGCTTATAATATTTTTCTCTGAGCTGATCACTCACAAGATAACTAATCTATCTAGTGAAGCCGTTAAGAAATTTTAACGCAATAGACTTGATAATTCAACTAGAAATCAACTGCTCAACCGTGTTAATCTGCAAGGGTCAATACGATACTGTCAAAATCGATCAAAGATCGGAGATAAGTCAGCTCGACTGAGACATGTGATTAAAGTGTGGACAATTCCACCTAATTGCAAAATTCTTGTCGAATAGCACTAAACTAATTTTTCTGTTATTTTTGTACCATGTGCCCGTATTTGAAATTTCAAGATTTTCACGACAACCAAGAGTCTCCAATGAGTCGAAGATGTATAATGTGGCTCGAAAATAATCGACCACAGGTCAATTGCCCTAAAAATTCCTAAAAGCTACCTGGTAGGCTAGGTTACGCTAAAATCGCACCCGGTTGAAATTAACAACGAATTTGAACCCAATTTCAGAAATTGAAAGTTCTGACATGTCACGATTCATTTTAGGAACGTCGACTCATCTTATGAAGATTTTTTTGCAAACCCGAGTTTTCTGAAAAAATCCAAAGTTGGGTGTTTTTGGATCGGGAATTTAAGAGGGCTGTTTTTGGGTGAATGTTTAGCATCCAAGTTGGATCCTTGGCAAGGAAAAATGTGGAATTAAGTGTGGACACCTTAGCTGAATTTATGGACATCAATTTGGGTTGATTTGAGTTGAAATTGAATTGAAATTGGAGGGGAATATTGCAAAATTCGTAGGACCAAGGGGCAGCATAATTTGGACCACTTGGGAGGCTTGTTGGAGAAGCCTAGGTGCAGCAAAATGGTTGAGGATGAGGCATTAGACTTTGGGGGCCTCTCCAATGATGAAATTGGATATTTTGCAAAGACTTTGAGGCATTGGTGGCCCCCCTTCAGCTGCAGTAGCCTCCTTCTTCTTCCTTGGCTTCCTTTCTCCATGGTTGTTGTTCTTTGAGCTTAAGAAACCTAGAGAAAGCAAGCAGGAACCAGCCAGCAACCCGTTGACCCCCCTCGCTGCCCGTCCGCTCGTCGCGTGCCAGCCGCATGCCTGCAAGCCCGCAAACTGCCTGTGCCGATCAAGTCCTTGCCCGCGCATCCCTGTCCGCTCGAGTCGCTATCTCGACGCCCTCGAGCCGCTGTTCACCGCCGTCCGCTAGGGCCGTTCCAGCCACCATCCACCGCCATCGAGCTCGCCAAGAGCTGCTATAGTTGCCACCGTCCCACCTTGCCACTTCCAGCCATCATAGCCAAGCCAAGCAGCTCCTTTCGGCCTTGGACAGAGGCCGAAGTTCAGCAAGGACTGAGAGCTTCGAGGCCCATTTTAGGCCCCGTTCAGACCTCCGTTGGTGTTGATCCAAGCTTGGTTCTCGCCCACCTTGGCGTTGCCGTCGTCATGAACTCATCGGCCCGCAAAACCGGTGAGTTTACTTTCTAAACTATGCTTAGGGATTTAATGACGTTTAGTAGGTAATTAGATTAGGCTAAGTATGGCTTAGATGGTTAGTTAGTTGTAATTAGTGATTTAATTGCTTAATTATGATTATTAGGTAGTTAGAATAGATTAATTAAAGGCTAGACAGAGTGTAGTATTTAATTAGATAGGTGCATTATTTTTCTAGGCCCGTTTAGGTGGTTAGATTAGCATTTCCAGCCTAGGTTTACATTTATTGGATTAAATTGCATTTATTTAATTATTTTTGCTATTTATTTAATTATTTAATATTTTTCGGAAATTATGCCGGGATAGCCGGTGACCGGAATTTCATGCTGATTGCAATGGTGTGCTTAGTTTATGTAATTGAGTGTTAATTTGTGCAAATTGATTGGTGATTGTGATTTTGAATATTTATTTCAAAATTACGAAATTTTATTAATTAATTAGAAATTACTGGGTGTCGGGTTTTGACACCAAATATGTTTTTAAATACTATATCAAATAGTAGGATTTTAAAAGGAAATATATCAATTTTTAAAGTTCGATATGACCGTGTACCCACACACGATTGTTTTCACTGGATGTTTTTAATACGATGAAAAAATAGGCCAAGTGCATTATCTTAATTGAGACATTTGAGTGCAATGCACGGTGTCCTTGGCCGGAATTAAATGATCGTGTGATGGTTAAGAGAACCCATCCTCGATGTGTGTCGGGTGGACGTTGCCCCTATATGGGATGCCTTAACAATGGATGCCGGATCGCGGTAGAGACCGGACCGAAACTCCTTTGGGAATGCCATCCCTGATGTGTGTCGGATGGACATTACCGCGCTCAAGGGATGAGGCGAAGCCTGGCTACGCTAGAAGACCGATGTGCGTCGAGTAAAACTGCATGTGCGGGTAGTAAGCAATTGGAACGTGTGATTGATTGAGATAGATGTGCCGGATTATGGGACAAAATTGTGTGGCATGGAATGGAACGTGTCATAACGAATTGGCCCTATAATCAGGACCCTTGTGATTGAATGAAACGTTTCAATTGATGTGTGCACCTGTTATATGCATTGATTTTTACGAACTCTACTGACGTGCAGGAAGGAACTGAGGCAAGATGAGTCTTATGTGATGTGTGGTTAGACCACCTCTAAACGTATTTTCTTCCTAGTTGGGGTTTAAGGGGGTGAACTTGCTAAGACATTGTCTCACCTCACTGTGGGAAGGCATACCGGCAGAAAATTGACTCTTTCTTCCCTGGCAGTACCTCCGAAACATTTTGGTCAGCCTTGGGGCATTACCGAGTGGAGCATAGACATCCCTGTCCCCGGGAGTCATTGGGTCTATGAGCTTGTTGTGACCACTGTTTGGGTCGATGAAGGCCTACCTCAGAGGGTACCTCATTAATTCAGAGCGTGGTTTCACTATGGACTTAATAGATATAGCGTAGGTCCCCTTCAGGGTTTTGATATCTCCGCCGTTGCAGTCAATGCCGCTTTAGGCGAGGGTGCAGCTAACCCTCCTGATGGTGTTGTGGAGGACCCGAAGCCCCCGGAGCCTGTGGAGGTGGAGTCCGAAGGATCGGCGAATGTGTTCGACTAGTAAGTCGTAGGACAGCTTCTTTTTGAAAGCCAATCTTTTTGTAGACAAACTAGTTTGTATATAAAAGTATTTTGTGATAATGGTATCCTGTTTTTTCTATCCCATATTTGTGTTGTCTGGAGATTTATTTATTTTCTTCTGCATGTGCAATAAAATGAATAGGTCGGTGACGTCTCCTGAGACGTCGCAATTTTATCGACCACCGAGGGGTGTGCGCACGCTCGAGGTTCGGGGCGTGACATCATTGAACAACCTAACCTTTTTTTTTTTCTTTTCAAGTGATTAGTGCACTCACAACTTCTACAAAGGTGACCAATTGTGCAAGGAAACTTGTGCTTATTTCTGAAGTGTAATTTTTTGGGGTAAATTCACTCTTGGTAAATGTCTGAGGAGGCAAATAACTAAACTCAAAACTCAGAGGAATGCACCTCTTTTTCAATCGTTTTGAAATTTGAGGTTAATGTAACTATGTCATTCTCACTGATATGAGATGATTCAGTATAACTAAATGGTCATTTATGGTGCGTTCCAGTTTTTCTGTTGCCATATCTTATTTCAACTGGTGGCTAAATTTTCAGCTAACCTCAGGCAGAAAATCCTACATTATCGAACATCAATCTGGACATACCAATTGGTAGCTTAGTTGCTATTGTTGATGGTACTGGAGAGGGAAAGACATCTCTCATATCTGCAATGCTCGGGGAACTCCCTGCTGTCTCTCATGCATGCGTTACCTTGAGGGGAACAGTTGCTTATGTTCCTCAAGTGTCGTGGATATTCAATGCCACTGTAAGTTGCACACTCCTGGTTTAGTTTTTCTGTCGATGTTGGGCACAATATCATCATTTTATCTCATGTCCTAATGTGGTATCAGGTGCGTGACAACATATTGTTTGGCTCCGAATTTGAACCAGAAAGATATTGGAAGGCAGTCAGCGTTACTGAACTGGAGCATGATCTCGATTTGCTTCCTGTTAAGTGGGACTCAGTGCTTTCCTATATTCTCTGATTAACAGGGGATGTGATCTGTTAATTTTCTGTTTTAATTAATCTTCAGGGCCGTGATCTTACAGAGATTGGCGAAAGAGGGGTAAATATAAGTGGAGGGCAAAAGCAGAGGGTTTCTATGGCCAGGGCTGTTTACTCGAATTCAGATGTTTACATATTTGATGACCCTTTAAGTGCTCTGGATGCTCATGTTGGTCGACAGGTATGTAATTCATGACGCAGAATATTATTCACTTCAGATCACCACAAGTGTAGCAATTCATGTTGTGAGGCTTCAACAATTACCTGTATATTTGAAAAGCTTTTTATGCAAAGCATGCTCAAATGCTTCAGTGAATAACTTGCTGCAATCAATCTTGGGATAATTGAAGCAACGTCTGCTAATTTGAAAACTCAAGTATTTTCTGATTTGGGACTTCTTAATTTATATGAAACATTGACTAAGTAATGAGTACAAACGATCAGAATGAAAATTTTTTTGAATCATCCTTTTATCATTTTTTTTTTATAGAGGGGGCGTTAGTAATCAAGGAAAATGGTAGATCCTTTTAATTGCTCGTAAGGACTGCTCCTCTTGCTCTAACACATGTTTTGTCCTACCTATAGTTGAGTCCTTCTGATTGCTTGCCATGCGTTGCCAACAGGCTACATCTCGTGAAGTGAAACGCTTGGAATCAATCACCAGATCTCCAGTTTATGTGCAATTTGGAGAAGCATTGAACGGCTTGTCAACAATACGTGCATACAAAGCGTATGATACATTGGCCACTATCAACGCCAAGGCCATGGACAATAATATCAGATTCACCCTCGTCGATGTCAGTTCTAACCTTTGGCGCTTCATAAGGTTGAACCTCTTGGAGGTATAATGATCTGGCTGACAGCAACATTTGCAGTCATGCAGACCGGAAAAGCAGAAAACAGAGCAGTGTTTGCTTCAAATATGGGTCTCCTCCTTAGCTACACTTTGAATATAACAAATCTTATGAGCGGTGTTCTGAGACAAGCAAGCAGAGCTGAGAATAGTCTAAATTCCGTAGAGCGTGTGGCTGTGTACATAGAATTGCCTTCCGAGGCTCCGGCTATAATAGAGAACAACCGACCCCCTCCAGGTTGGCCTTCACTGGGATCAATAAAGTTCGATGATGTGGTCCTTCGTTACAGACCTGAACTGCCTCCCATCTTGCATGGATTGTCTTTTACCGTAGCACCCCATGAGAAGCTGGGAATAGTTGGAAGAACCGGCGCTGGAAAATGTAGCATGATAAATGCCTTGTTCCGAATTGTCGAGCTGGAAAAAGGAAGAATCTTGATCGATGGATGCAACACTCCTAAAATTGGACTGGAAGATTTGCGGAAAGTCCTTAGTATCATACCTCAATCACCGGTTCTTTTCTCGGGTAGGTACTGTGAAATTCTATTATTACCTTAACTTGTTTGTTAAATTCTCTTCATTCTTCCCTCACCCCGTCTCCCTCAACTTCTCTAATATTCCATAGGAAATTCTGCTAACAAGTTCGTGCTTTTCAGTCATCTCATTAGTTGATATTGCATTGTCCTTAAACCAATACATAGCTGAGAGTTTTCTCTCACTTATTAGGTCCAATATGGCGCTCCAGAACTTTTTCACTCCTTGGAGCAAGCATCGGTTCACAAGAGCTACTTGCAGTTCTTGCAGTCCAATTCTTTGCCCAACTACTGTTGGACGGTCACTTTCTTTTTGACGTGAACAATCCAGCTGACCAGTTCCAATCCGTTCACATCCTAATTCACTGTCCTTTGGTTTGATTCCAAGGAATGTCTGGATACAAATGACCTATTTTCTTTAAATGTGCTGTCGGATATACTGCATACTCTGAACTCTATTACCGTGGACTGAGAAGCTTCTACGATATACCAATAAAACCCTTTAGTTTCATAATATGTGGAGACTAAATATCATCTCAAATAATTTCTCTCTTTTCAATTTTGTGTAGGAACTGTGAGATTCAATCTCGACCCGTCCAACGAACATATTGACACTGAACTCTTGGGGGGGGCGGCCCTGGAGAGAGCACATTTGAAGGATGTCATTAGGAGGAACTCTTATGGTCTTGATGCTGAGGTAAGCTTGCAATAAAGTGACTAGATGTAAAATGTTATCAAAGGGATCATTGCAGTTCATATTGAATTCAGGTTTATGTTGATGAAACTATGGTAGTTACCTAACAATGTTTGAGGTAAAATATTCAAGTTATAAAAATTGTCTTGTGAAGGATAAGGAGTGTTAGACGTTGTCCAAAGAATGCAAGAGTTGAGATACTGATGATAACACTTGACCAGGTTAATGCCCTTCGGCAGAGATAGGAGAGATATTGAGTCTGGATGTAGTACAACGAACTCAAGAATGTGAAGTCTGGATGTCAATGATGCAGATGTAGCTGTTCTTTGGGCTATTTCAATCTCTGTGTCCTGTGAAGGTTTCTGAGGGTGGAGAAAACTTCAGTGTAGGACAGAGGCAATTGCTGTGTCTTGCTTGAGCATTACTAAGAAGATCAAAGATTCTTGTTCTCGATGAAGCAACTGCAGCCGTCGATGTTAGAACCGATGCTGTCATCCAGAAAACCATCAGTGAAGAATTCAACTACTGCACCATGCTCATCGTCGCTCAGACTTAACACCATCATTGACACCGACCAGATTCTTGTGCTCAATGCTAGCCAGGTATGTTTGAGCACTGCTCTTCATCATGCATACATCAGTAATAGCATGAAATGCATATTCACGATTTGTCTTCATGTATATGTAAAAGTGAAAACAAAACTCTCTGAAGTATGGTTGTTATGGCCCTAGGAACTTTTGAAAAATGAGAAGTGAAATGATCCATTGATTCACCATAAGAGGACCATGCGCCCGCAATGAACTATTCATGCATTTGAATGTCGTTGAGATTCTACATCCTATTAAAGTATTAATTGCGATGCTTTGAACTTTTACTTCAGGTAGCAGGACACGATACGGCAGAGAATTTGCTGTCAAATGAAGCGAGTGCATTCTCTAAGATGGTTCAAAGCACTGGTTCTGCCAATGCGCAGTATCTACGCGCAATACCTCTGCTTGGTTTACAAATGAAATGTGCCCACCAGGATCTTGTTCAACTTTGCATTCGGCCTTGCAAGTTCTTCAAGAGTCTTGACGCCATAACAATACAATTGATTCACCTGAAATTTCAGCAAGTTGGGGAACAATTACAGAGCAGAAAACTTTAAGCTAATGCTAACTTGTACAGAAAGGACTACTAGCAAAGCAGCATATTTTGAAAATCATGTTCCATCCACAGTTAATCAGTCATTGGTCCTCACGCAATCATTTTATTAATGCACCACATTAGAGACCATGGCACTAGGAGGTAAACTAGAAATTAAAACGCAAGCACATGCCCACCCATACCAGTGAAACATAAGATTATCCTTTCGAGTTATTTTCACATGAAAAATTACATGGCCACTAACAGCTTTATGGAGTCGAACAGATAATACTCGGATATATTTCATTGGACAGGGTCACAGAGGAGAATACTACTCAAGAATATCATTTTCAAGATCACCTCACTGATTAGAGGCACTAATAAGAAACGGTCTTGAGATCCGTGGAACCACAAATTACCATTTATCAATTCAACAAGATTGGACTGTGCTACACATGTTTGTGTGTCCCCATGGAATGGCATTCTTTGTATTACTTCTCGCAAGACCTCGATCAACTCGAAACATAACCAGTTTCTCCGAATTAAGTCGACACTTAAAAACCTCGACGATATAATCTCTGGCTTCTGGCAGTGCTCCTTAGCCTTCCAGCAAGCGTCAGAAGTTCAAGAACATGAACCGAAGCAGCTGTGATAATATGTAAAATTTACCAACGGTAGAAGAAACAAAGTAGCAAGTGGAAACGGGGTATAGGGAAAGCAGAGTGCTCAAGGCTCATTTGCATTTGCTAAGTATAGTCCACAATGTCGTACCACTTTTTTCCCCGGACTGGGGTAAACTCAACTAGAAACCTTCTTTCAGTGACTGCATCTATCATTGCTCTTTTTGCTCACTGTACAAACCCATCTACTCAAACTCAAGACACAATTACAGTAACAATGTCGTCGAGAAGAGCGTCTTCTTTGACACGCGTCGCGACTTGTGACATTAAAAGGCTCCATCTTTCAAAGATAAGAAGGAGCAACCACAATATTGCCAAGCGACAGCAGCTTTTGATTTCCTAAAACAGCTCCATCAATTGTTGGGCCACATCTGCATAAAAAAATAACGGAAGCAACCAGGCTACGGTTAGTTGCAAAAGATCGAAAACAATCACAAGTAATCAAAACAAGCTGACTGCTCACATATATTCACAAACATAAGTAAATGCCACCACGCTCAAAACCATAAGTATGTTCATTCTCACCCGCAAAAGACTCTACATGTTGCTACAAGTGTAACCTCCAAAATTTACAAGGGAAAGTTAGAAGATTATTAGCCTCAGCTCTTGCCATGTAATTTTCTTGGCAAGGGCATATGCATGTGTAAAGGATAGCATCTTTTATCTAAATCTACAAGCAGCTGCCATAATTCACATGATGAAAGAAACTTGGATACCATTTCACTACCTTGGAGAATAGATGGCGTTACTTGGAATTCCTGCCAGATACTATGGTAAGATGCAAGATCCATATTGAGGAATTTAGCAGCAAGGTAGGCAGCTCCAGCTGCGATCTGATGGGGTTTAAATTGAAGCCAAAGTGAGCTCCGAAAGCCTAAAACCAATGCACATTAGATTGGCATAGTCAAAGGGAAAAATATAAACAAGGCAGAGAAGTTGCAATGACAATCATGAGATAAGAATACCCTCGCCATATAAAATGTCATAGACAATTAGCATTAGGCATTATCTTCATAATCAGATTATCTCCTTAACTAGTCCCACGACAGCAAGATTCACATCAGCTTTGCATGAACATGCATATTCGATGTTTCCAACTGGTCCTGAGAAAACAAGAGCAACTATATGCGAGAAAATAAGTGCGCGTCAAGTTTATACCCTTACCAATTGTATAGCAGCAACCCTGGTGGATTATACCCCAACATTCTGGATGAGGTGATGATAACAGTACCAACTATGCAAACATCTAATTCCATACAGATGACATATCAACTCCAAATTCAGCAGCAGGGGCTCTCTTTGGACTCCACGGACACATTGAATTTAAATGAGAAAGTAAATAGGACAGCAGCACAATTCACAGCAATGCTAGACTGCTCAGTGCAAATGCCAGAATCTTCCGCTCAGCAATCCTCAAGATTGAAATGCCTATCCTCGTGTCACGTGGCATGCATAAGCCTGACTAAGGGATTATGAAGCAAGACCCGATCCAACATTGGTAGGGGTAGAATGGAGCATGAGGCATTTCCATGGGCTGAATTTCTGTCGTACTTGTTCAAGGTGCTTTTGGAATGCAACTTCGTAAAGTCATATAACCAGGTAAAACATTGGCACAAAGCCAATGACATAAGAAAATCTCCCTCAAAGAAGATTTCTAACAAGATGTCAGAGTGATTTTCTTGTATATTTCAGCTAAAAAGTCAAAAGAAAATATAAAGAACAGAACCTTTCCTTTTTTTATTTTTCCACTCCATCCACCGTTCTTTTGTTTTTTCTCCTTTCCCATTCATTTTCCCATCAACCCTCTTTTCTTCTTTTTTAAGGGATCACACATGCAGTGAGCCAAAGTTACTCCCATGATACAAGAATTCAAATATTCTGAAAATCATAGGGAATCGTCAAATAAGAATGCTGAGATTTCATCTTGAGAAAAATATAATATATTGGTGAAAGTGCCCGACCATGTGTAAAGGGAGATCAATTGTTTTTCTCAGTAGATGATATAATAGTAGTAGAAGGTGGAAATGTATGCAGTGAGAGAAAATAAAGTAATGGAAGCTATGGATACAATAATATAATTATATCTTGTATCATATACATAATATTTAAAAATTAGACATACCGTCAGGGTGCACACAGAGAGAGAGAGAGAGAGAGAAAGGAGAGAGAGATTTCTCTTAATCACGGGAAAAGAGAATCCCACATCACAGCTCAAGAATAGGATCTAATTTTAAAGCTCACAAGTTAATTTAGTTAGTTGCCGCATGACAATAAAGTCAGCAGCAAGGAGCAGCAACAAGAAGAAAATTCCATGGCATGGCTCATGATTATTTTTACTAATATAGACAATCTTCCAACTGTTTTTTTCTTTTTTTGCCACAAGAAGTGTCTGACTGTTGGATTCATCACCTTCTAAAAAAAAATTGAACTTTTTAGTTGATGGCAATACTAAGTATCTTTGATGGATATATAGGTCATTTGCAGTTAAATAAAGGAACCACACAACCTACATTGACAACCACAATAAATTATAAAAAAATTGATACAGTAAGGATGCATGGAGGACCCCAGATAAAGCTTTCACAAAAATCATTTTTCCAACTAGAGAGGAAAATTTTGAACCAAAAAAATAAAAAAAATAAAAAGAAAGGAAAAGGATTTTGAGAGGTACATCCTGCAGCCTTGTCCCCTCACCTTTGATGGACGGTATACACAAAAAACCAGTCAGCTATAACAGCAGTCCTGCTCGTAGTAAGCAATCATAGCACACCCTAGACATCTTACGCATGTGAACCCAACAACCAACTTCGTTGCATCCCATCCAATTGGAAAAAAAGAAACTCATTATGAGATATTTTACATGGCATAGCCACCAGCCAACATAAAATGGTTCCTTTTTCAGATGGTCCCCAAAAGATGACTAGGTTAGATAACCACCTCTATTTTCGGGCAAAAACCGACCTACTACTTATAGACCAGACTCACTCGATCCTAGCTGGGTAGACTTGACAACCTACGGCTTCAGTATGAAGCCAACTTTTCCTCTGAAATTATTCTAAAAAAAGGCCGAAGGCAAGACAGATATCAATATAAAAAAGAAAAGTTAAGTTCCCTCAACAGGAAATGGGTTTTCACATGAGAATACATCATCCTCTTTGAAAAGGAGGAAAATGGGTTTTTCACATGAGAATACATCATCCTCTTTGAAAAGGTGAAGAAAAGAAGAAAAAGTAAGAGTATTGAGTTGACATGAAAGTCTATTGCAAAAAAAATTGGACACCAACACAAGTATGATATGAGAGTGAGTTTGTTGCAGTAGTCGTCAATGAGCAAAGATGCTACATTATAACCTTTCACAACCTTGCTAGACGACTACTATGAACTCTATATTCGCATTTAAAAACTGGTTTTGGAAAGTGCTTAATTCACAGATTAGCTGAAGCAAAATGGAACATGAAGGAAAAAACATCGATGGGAACTTATATTATCAAAAAAGTCTGAAAACACAAAATAGGCATGGTTTATGCATTAAAATATGGCTATTTACAGCTGGTGCAGGCAAGCTCCACTAAAGATCAGCTAGATCCTAAATTTTCTCAAAATAGTAGCCAAATTGCTAATTAATTGAACAAAGTATGCTTATTATGCATTAGGAAGCCAGGCATTTAAGATGAGATAAAACAATGAGTAAATCTCCAGGAAAAGGCCTTCACTTGATGCATGTCAATGTCGATTACCCTACTCCGTTGGATGACTGGATTGCAAGCACCTTCCCGCGAACAACACTAAAACCAAGGCCAACCTACCTCACAACCAATATTTGCAACATAGATGAGTCACATTAACCACTAAGGTCAAGGGGAGAGGCAAGTGCTTAAACATGGAAAAAGTTCCTAAATGCCTCTCCTCAAAATTAGGAGGGGAAAAAGCAGCAGCAGTGGGAACTTAATGAAAAGACTGCAGCAATAATGCTGCAAAGTTGCTAATTTGTTCCAGAAGCAGGGATAACCAACAAAAGCTGGAAACTCCTATTCAGAACAGAAGATGGCTACCGTCTTAAATCATGTCTTACGATAGTCATGCACTCCAGGTTAGCAAGAAAAGTCAGTAGACGAAGTCCAACACTATGCACTACTTGAAGAATTGTTCTGAGGCAGCTTGCAAATTGATGGCAAAAAGCAACCCAGAAAGTGGGAAGTTGTTTGTATAGACAACTGGCTCTATACATGATGGGGTGATCCTTGACAAGGAGGGACGAATGTGAAGGAATGTGTTCAAGATAAAGCCAGTCAATATAAAACCAGCACTCCAGTGGAAAATAAAACTTTCCATGAACAGCACATCAAATCCGCCAGCATAGTATATCATTAAGAATCCAGCACTCTAATCTGGTAAAGACCCTGCAATTATATGCCATTCCAAACAAATCAATACCCCATTGCTCAAAAGAGGGAAATCAAACAGATAGCGCAGTGAATCATATAAAGAAGCATGAAGAATTACGTCTCCCAAGAAACCCATACCTCAATTCGCACACTGACAAAAAGATTCCTCCAACCTATATAAACCTGTCATTTGGCTAAGGTTCTAATGCCCATTGAAACATTGAGAACCCCACCCTCAATTTTCTAATTTATGTCGAATTGCAGTTTGCTAAAGCAAAATGTAGCACCACAAGACGGAGTCCTAAGTTCTAATATACAAGACCAGGTACAGTAAATATCATAATTGGTTCAAAGTGCACTCGAGCTTCTAAGATTTCCATCGACAAGGTAGCAGCAAATAAAGCACTAAAATTATCAGCTTACCCTTCACTGATCAGGTTCAGAGCCAGATTCAACAGAACACCTTGCGAAAGACCCAGCTTGTCAAGAGTCGAGGTAAGTGGAGTGTATGGATGTTGCACATTGAGCTCAAAGTTCAGTGTTGTCAAAATCAATTGCTCAGCCTCGGTTACTCGCTCCCGATATCGTTCGAACCAATCCTGCTCAACATAATCAAGAGTTAATACGGCCAGATGCCACAACATATACATTGACAGAAACCAAAAATAAGAATTGCTAGATGGAGTGAAAAATTGTTGATCTGGCTCAATGAAAAACCAGTATCTATGCAAACTGAACTGTCCATGACATTTATGCATCTCCATAGTTTCTGCACCAACATTTCCAATAGAGAGAAGGACTGCGATACTTACAACAGGGAGTAGATAGGACAAAAGAAATGTCCTGTTTGTGAAAGATTTCGCAGGATGCCCTGCAAGACAGTGTTCAGAGGGGCGTGGTGTCTCCTCAGACTTAGCAGCTAGAAACAGAGCAGCAGTGGCAATTAACTGGAACAAAGATATCAGTTAAAAAATAGATAATCAAATGAGCGCTTACCAGCAAAAATAACAATAATAAAGAAGAGATTAGACTTAAAGTGAACCAAAACACATCCCAAGGCTGAATTGAACATGACTATGGAGCATATCAAGAAAAAAATTTGTTTGATAACATCAAAAGAATTAAAAAAAAATAGTTCCACGTCCCCTCATGAAAAAATCTGATGGAAAAAACTTCACTTCACAAAAACAAAAACTATTTTCCACCAGAGTAGATAAGTCAATTTATCAAATCAGAGACATAAAAATAGCTTCAAGATGACTCAAGCCAAAGCACATATATGGCTGAATCGTACACAACTTCAGAGCAAATCACAGAAGAGGTTCGAATGCCTTTAAATTCTCCCAGAGAGAGACAGAGAGAGAGATCATCAAGACATATGTAATAAGAAAGCTCCATGTTGCTCATAGAAGTATCTTTTACAACTAGATCACTTACTATAAGTCAAGAACATTAAATTCATTAGGGCTTACAATATTCTTAGGATATAAAAGATATTGGGAAACTCACAAATCTATCATGGCAAGCGTGAGACCTTCGGACAAAAAACCGGTGGCAAAGAACCATGGCAGTTCCGATGGTGGTCTGGGGGCCTGCATTCGATAACCAATTCTCTTAGCATAATATAGAGTAACTGATTTCAGGAAGCATTGGTACTAATCATAAAACAGAAACATTCAATATGAAGCCACTTGCATCTACTTATCTGCAGCATAACAAGGAAGTATAGTGCAGAACAAAAAGGACTTACAAGTCGAGACGCAATCCAAGATCTTGAAGAAATGCACAATACGAGTATCGCAATTGGGTTTCTCGTAATGCGTCGATGCCATCCTTTCTAGATGGAGAAAGTCTCTCGATCTCATCCCTTGACATAAATACCACCTCATCATCCTCTAGTCGAGACCTCTCACGCTTCCCACTGCTGGATATAGATGCATCTGGTTTCATCCCTCGCAGGAAGAGGTATTCTATTCTTCCAAGCAGATGCATTATCATAAGCTCCCACGAGGACGATGAATATTTTCTTCTTTTTCATGGAAGGCACATCACTGGGCCTCATACGTTCAAAGTTGAATTTGTCAACAGGTTCCCTGATTTCCCTGGAGTTCCCATGGAAACCGTCATAATTTCCATAATAACCATTGTTTCTGTTTCTGGTTCGGTAATTATTATTGCTGAAGCTGCTTATACTGGAGGGCCAACAACCGTCATGGTAGGTACCTCCTTTCATGTCATAATTCCTAGCGAAGGACATCATTCCTGCGAGTTCCATCCAAATCAAGGAAAATTTCAGAGGAAGAATAGCGGCCACATGATCATTGCATCAGCTTCATGGATAGCCAAAATTGCCTTAAACCTCACCTAAATCCAGTAACAACTATGGTATTATTAAAATCCAGGATATTACGGACTTAACTGCTAAATCGAGACTTGATGTTTCTCATGCGTCAATCAACAGACTTTAATTTATTTTTCCCCACAAAATTAAATTAAGACAAGGGCATTAAAGCAATTGCAAACAAAACCTACCATCCTTAAGAAAAACGCTAGTTTAGTTTACAGTTATCAATTACTATTGACTAGAACAAGGTGATCTGAACAATTTACAAAATCTACAACCCGCAGAAAGAAGCTGGTCAATAATCCCTCACCAACTATTAAACCCACTCCCCTCTATTACTTCAAGATTCCAAATTGACCACAGCAATCCACCAAGAAGACGGTTGATCAGCTCAGCAACAACATATCACGCGTCGCCACAGGGCAAATCTCCCCGAAAAAAAATCAGGACGCCGGTCGGGGAAGGAGCGACTCCCGCGTCCGCATAGAAATCAAAAACCCCTCGGATCTACCCAGCGCTCACCCACTCGCCGAAACCGCAAATCGAACACGAAAACATCCTTAAAATCCCATATTTGACCAATCTTCCCACGGAGCGAAGCAGATCGGAGGCACGAGATCATGCCCCATCAAGACGACCGGCCTCGAAATCAAACGACGCCTCGAAAATCACGGAATTCCGCGAGCCCCAGGAACAAAAAACCATCGCAAATTCAGCACCCCCTCCCCCGGGAAAAAAAAAGACGGAAAGAGGAACCGATTTACCTGGTCAAACGGGGCCTTCGAAAGCTCCCCCCACGCGGGAATCGAGATCTCGATTCGAAGGCGGCAGCAACAGGCGAGATTGCAAACGCTGGTTACGAAGGAGATGGAGATGGAGAAGGTGAGGGAGAAGGTGAATTGGGGGAAAAGGGGAGGAGAGATTTCTTGATATTTATGGGAAGAAGGAGGAGGTGGTGACCTAATTCCTGAAAACGCCAATTGATTCTTTGCATTTAATTTTTCTTCTCACGTTTTTGGGTCGCCCCCATCCGCGTTCGGCAGAGCCTAATCCACTTTGCGTGCTCCTTCGTCTCCTTCTCGGTTGGTGTAGCGCGTGGGGGGGGGGTTACGCTCACGCGCACGCGCGCGACGCGCTACTCGCGTGAGCCGAAGTCCCTGGGCTCGCGACGATCTTGGGCCGTCCTCGGTTGCCGTGGTCGGCCCATGAACTGTGGGTTTCTTAGCCCAGTTTCGGAACTGACCAACATGGGAAAGTGATACATGTGGTCTCTAAACTTTGATCTAGTATGCAATGCGATCCCTTGTAGTCCCGAACTTTTAGTCAATTTGTAATGAGATCCTTGAACTTTTAATTTGTTTGATATAGTTCGTAAAATTTTGGTACGTATTCAATTTCATCTCTGGACTATATGAAAATATTTAATGTGGTCACTAATCTCGAATTAATTTAAGGATTACACTAAATGTTGTACTTGGTTTAGCTTTGTAAAGGGACTTTAACTGTAATATATATAATGAAAGCCAAAGCTATTTGAGGAAAAGCAAATTGTGTTTGGTAAAAACTCTTTACATGTAGATTTTGAGTTCAAGTTATGTTTGCTTAAAAAACTTTTGCAATGGGTATTTGTTTTTTTTTATATTTTTTTTATTTAAAAAACCCAAACCCTTCACTAGTCTGACGAAGGGCTACGACCATTGGCGAGCTAGATCCGACCTCCAGCGACCTCAATCGACAATTGCCTAAAGTCGCATGACATCGAGCAACCCTTGGTGCTTGGGTCTTACGACTTTCAACGGAGGTCATGCGACCCAAGCAAGAACTTGCGTGACCCAAGGTGACCGTTGTGTGAGGTCACAAGAGCTAGGCAATGGTTGCTTGGATCGCAACCATTGTGTCATTATCCCGGCCGAAATATGTGGTTTTCTTTCCCTTTTCATTTTAGAAAAACTGTCTCTCCTTCAACATTTGCCATTTTTCTTCTTTCACTCGGTTGGGAGACTTATCCTGTCTAGATTCAGGTCTATACAAAGCGGATCAACCACATATGTGGATGGTATATCTCGTGCGCCGGTCCCATATGAATCGTATTAATCGAGTCGTTGTGATTACATTCAATTCACGCCAAATCCAAATAGGAATTTTTCAGGCCAATGCTACTTTTGGATATTTGATCCCTCGCATTCAAGTCAGTCCAATGCCTATCGTTGATTCTTGTATTTAATTTTCTTCTCGTTTTCTCACCCCGTGTTCGGCAAACATAATCTACTTTGCTTCTTCATCTTCTCGGTAGGTGCTGGTGAGGGGATTGCGCTCACTTGCGCGACGCGCTACTCGCCTGAGCCGGAGTCGCTGGGCTCGCGACAATGTTGGGCCGTCCGCTGGTGCCGTGATGGGCCCATGAAATCTGGGCTTTCTTAGCCCATTTTGGGAACTGACCCAAATCTGTGGTTTTTAACTCTATTCTTGGAAAAAGATCTCCCTCCTCTAACACTTGCCATTTTTCTTCTTCTGCTTGGTTAGATTTTGCACTCGACAATCAGGAAAATTATCTTGTCTAGATTTGGGTCCATACAGAGCGGATCAATCGCAAATGGGGATGGGTGCATCTGGCGCTGATTCCGAGGGAACCGCGTAAAGTCCAACCGTTGCGATTACACCTAATTCATAGGCTCAAGTCTAAATAAGAATTTCGGGCCTATTCACTAGAAACCGATGTTACCCATCTGATTTTAGGCCAATGTGCGAGCAGGTCAGTTCAACTATATAATTGAACGGATCTTACCCGGTCTGATTTTAGGCCGATTCACCTGGGGACGGATGAATTCCAAAACACAAGTCTAAATACCTGTTATAAAGCAACTTGATGAAGCAATGGACACGAGTCTGAATTTCTTAGCAAATCGTGGACACGGTGCGGCAGATTTTCTACGTAATGGACACTGTGTTAATTTAATCAGATCATATTTACATGGAAGAATGCCCATTTTAGTTTCATGGATATATGCTAAGGATTACAGATTTTTCAGATGGAGCAAAGCATGTAAGATGAATATTCTGCTATTTATGCCTCCATATTTTAAGTTAATGATCCATCGTTGACTACTGCTGCTGCACTGTGCTTATCAGCTTTATCGTTTCTTTTGCATTCATTGTCACGAAACACGCGGAATTGTGGAGGCGCAGCCAAAGGGCCTTGCGACGGAGGACTTCTGAACGGATTGGACGTTATAATCGGGGATGATTTTGATCTGGGTTCGCCGTCGACGGTCAAACCTCCGTCTGTTTTCCATAGAGGGAAGCACAGACTGAGACAGTGCCTCCTGGTGGCCGTGGCCGTGGCCGGTTTGGTGTCGCAGTGGTTCATTGCCAATCAATCTAGGGGGGTACACGAAGCAGGGAGAAGAGATTATGACAATGGGCGTGCAACTTGGTGCAGTGGCGAGCGACGCTTGAGAAACTTCGGTTACTGCAGCGACGGGGCACGTCACAGAGACGACGGGTGTTGTTTGCAGTAGCGAATTGCGCGTGTTTGCTACGAAGCTGTTCATGCAAAAGGATCGCAAGGAGATGTTCGCATCAGTCGCCGAGTTTCCCGAACTGCAACATGAGTATTTCGAAAAACAGATGGCTTCCTGGAAAGCTGCACAGGCAAAGTGAAGTTTAGCACGTATGTGGGTTAGATAGGGTTGTTTCAAGGTTGATGATGCCTTTTAACCTGTCATTTTTTCATGGACGCTCCTGTAACTTTTCCCTCCGTGTTCGGGTTCTATCGTGGATGCGAATGCAACCAGTTCGGCTCTCGATCACCTTCAGCTGCATTCGACATTCGACGATCGTTCACTTCCAATTTTTGGCGAAGAAACGGGATGCTGAAACTTGATGACGTACTTGCGCTCTAATGTATCAACCTAGTAGGTGTGCTCTTTTCAAAGATCAGCCACGGCTTGATTAAAGCGATCTACGTGGTGCATTAATTGATCGATTTCATTACCATCCATAATTGCATGACCCGATTATCAGAATTTACCCTGATAAGATGCACATTAAGTTGTCGCATTCGGCATATTTACCAATCTCCTGTAAAGGTCGAAATTATCTAATTCGCTGAGTTACCTCAGATAAATAAATTAATCGAGTATCGGCATTACTCTGATATCATACCAACTATGAACCGAAAACAAACCGAACATCATGCAGACGGAACGATGCTGCATAGCATAATCAAGGAAAGAAACTGCTCCATTTAAACAAACGGCACCAGAAATAAGAAAAGAAACCACCGCACTTAAACAAACAGTTGCAAATAATCATGCAGAACGCGATAAATCATTGCTGATATCACCAAGTAGCCGAAATAAACGAACAGCAAATTCACAAACAATAGCAACTCACTGTGACATGCGAAATGCCATGAATGAAATCTTCATAATGCAGTAACCGGATTCGGCGAAACCCGAGTTTTGTAAATCAATGGACAAATAACACTATTTAGACGAGACGTGGCGGGAATTTGGATTAAAAACCCAGTGACCTAGCTAATTTGGAGAGAATGAAGCGTCCAAGTAATGCCGAGGCGACATCTAGCTAACTCAGAGAGAAATTTGTCCATAATTAGAGGCTGCGCGACGCGATTGAACAAATTGTTTCCTTTCCAAGCCTAGAGAAAATATCAGCATCAGATAGCTATATTAAAGATGGGTTGTGTTTGTTGGAGGATTATAGAAAGAAATAATGTATTAGAGAAAAAATATGTAACACTATCTGTTGTAATTAAAAAATAATAATTCGAAGAAGGCAATAACAACCTCAATAATGATAAAGTCAATGAGTAAACTTAATGGATGGATCTTCTTTACAAGTGAAGAATACCCCGATGTTACAATCAAAATAGACTAGCGAAGATTGCTATAAAATTGTAACAAAAATGAACGGAAGCTAAGGTATGGCTAATCGAATCTTTTTAAGATGATTAATTCCTGTTAAGCAGCTCCATGAACTATACGTCCCAATATACAATACCTCGAACTTGTATAAATTAGCATTATGCAAACAAGGCTTTGTTGAATAAATTTCAAAATTGGCACGTTTAGAGAAAAATTGAAACGAAGGAGTTGCAGTCGTTTGGGTCATGCTTGGAATGATGAATTTCAAATCTATTAATAGAGTTTGAGAATTCATGTACAAAAGAGATACATGAACTAAAGAGATATAAAATTTTGAGAGATATGAATTAAGTAATACATGAATTAATGAAATACATAAGCTAAAGAGACATATCTCGTTTCAGTCACTTATGTTGATCCATTAACCCACCATGATTGCAACAGTGTTGTAACGTGTGGAGAAATCATTAGATAGAAATGTTGAACAAGAATACAATAGAACGATGGAATCTAGAGAATGATGGAGACTAGTTCAAGTCTGCCACTGCCCCAACTCCTCCTTAAAACTTCGGTCGGTCCAGGCCTTACAGTCACTCTCTGCGAACCCGGTCGAGGTCGAAGGACGACACGGATGCATCACAGGCAATGTCCCAACCTCAAAACCACTGATCTAGCTACACACCCATCTCCCCAGGGAAACATTTTAGATATGTTCGTGCAGCGGATGCTCGAGGGCGGTGGCAATCGGTGCGCTGCGATGCATCCGTGTACGGAAAGGACAGCTGAGGCTAACTTTCCCTGGCGCTTGTTTCCGAGGTTCACGTTCGCGTCCTCCCCCAGCACCGATCGATTCAAGCTTTCGGGTCGATTCCTGCCGAAAGACACTTGGCGATTCGGGAGTCGGGCGAATCGAGGAGACAACTGTCGAGATACCACCCACCACTGCACGATTCTAAAATGTTTTCGTGGTCAGAAAGATAATAATTCATCGTCTGTTCCGAGGGAGGAGACAGCAAAGAAGCGAAAGGAGGTGGCATTTTCTTTCTCCTCCTCCCCCCTGTTGTATAACATTATTATTTTCCGTACCTTGTTGTGCTACGAAGCTTCAATCCTGCGAAACCTTCTCGAATCTCTAGCAATAAACAATTGCGATGTATCTTATGGATGAGTTCATGATAGCTTATCATGCACCTTTCCTTCTGGATACCATTACTACTGAAGATGTACTTGCACTTAAAAATGATCCCGACCAATTTTAGAAACCAATCTCGCCGATAATATGTAGTTCAAGAGTCCAAATTTAAAAACTTAAATCATGGGTAGAGAGAAAAAGCATTTGCACATGCGAAAACAAATCAGGGCAGAAGCCGACTTTAATACCATGTCGGAATGTTTCACCCAAAATCTTAAATCCATAAATGGAGAAAAATCGCATATATAAGCGATAACGTATATCACATCAAATTCGTATCCACGTCTCTATGAATCACTATATATCTCATATAAGATATAGTCGCCGAAATCATTCGCTATGCAAATCCAAAATTCAAGCTCATCATCATCATCTCATGAAGAACCGTAATCTTTGTACTAAAGCTGGCTTAATTCGATCCACAGTCTGCTGAAAAAAGAGTGTTTTGGAGAACTTAATTGTCATTTAATTTTTTTGCGTGTAGGTGCTGCTGCTGCTGACACTGCATGTGCTGACAATTAATAAAACTCGTCAAGATCGAGATTGTAATGTTGCTTCACGAAACTAAACCGCCAGTCAAAGATCCATCCCCATTATAATAAAGATAAAAACCCTAAATTGCTGGCGGATCTCCCAACCAAAGGGTAGTTTTAGATTAATGCCACCTCTGAAGTTAATCTGATTTCGAATAATTTATCAGGATTCTAGCACTGGATGATGGTGATGATTGATTATAGTTACTTTTATACAACGCAAGTGAGTTTTCTCCTATCGTTGTTTTGCAATTCTCGATGCAATGCTACACATGTAATCATGGCAGACAACTTTAAATGTTCGGATTGGAGGGATGAAACAGCTGGGATTCTGGTCCCGGAACCATGCCAACATGGTAAAGATCGAAAGCTTATGCATAAAGAAATTCAGGGCAACGGGGCAGCTCTCGCCTTTCTGATGGACCCATCACATCTTTGCTAATTAGGGCAACGTTGCTGTAATTATAGCTTCTCTGATCTTTTTTTGCCTCTCAAAAAAAAAAAAAAACTCCCCTGCCCTCGACGGAACAAAAAGTTATTTCTCGCATTAACTATCATTAGTGTTGAGGCACGCACTGCGCTAGTGCGTGATCGAAAATGAATAACATATAACAAGACAGGAATTGTTTTTTAGATGGAATTGAGCAAATGTGGAGTGCGAACCAATTACACACGTGTGTAATTCGGTGATTACTTGATAAGGGGAGGGTGGGTAATTTTCACGTTTGAAGAGAGGGCAATTTTGGAAAAAAAGAGAGCAACAAAATGATGTTTTGACGAAAACAAAGAGCTCCAAGTACCATGAAATTCACACCCAGACCATGAGCGATAAAGATCAAATGGCGATGGACTCGTTAGACCTTCATATACCGGTCAAATGGGTGTGTCAAGTCGATTTTGAGATGTGTAAAAAATGTTCCAACTCAAATAAACCCGTTTAATTCCATGTACATGTGATACAAATCGAGTGCCTCGTATCTAACCCGTCTCGTATTACGAAAAATACTTCCATCCTTAACAAACTCTAGAAAACCAAACCGAGTTGAGTATAGAATGAGCGAATGCGAGATTGATTAAGCACGAGATAGAATAAAGAAATGAATTTGATTTAAATGAGTTATAAATTCATTTAACACCCATATTATGTTATGTTTTTTTTCATTTATGACTCATTTACTAAGTACAGCTCATTAGTATAATGACTCAACTCATCGTTTTCAGGATTAAGAAATAGATTCATGATGTGTTTTGACAGGCCGAGATCTTCAAGGCGGATAAAAAGACAAAAAAACACGCCCGGATCGGATCCGGACTTCAGCACCCTTTTCGCAGCACCAATCGTAACATGGAAACAGCCCTTTTCTCGCCCGACCCACGATCCGTCCCCCATATTTCTCGTCCGAGGCACGTGACTCGCAGGTGCGCAGACATAGAGAGAGAGAGAGAGAGAGAGAGATTCGACAGCTTCGGTTTTCCATGTGAGCCCCGGAACGCCCAGATCCGCCAGCTTGAGCGCTGGGAGTTTTAACATGAAGACGACGTACTGAGCACGAACTGTTCGAGTTCGGCAGCATTTGCAGAGGGGAACGTCGTTTCAGTCTTCCGCCTTCCCCCATTTTTTTCCAATTTCTTTTTCTTTTCTCGAATATGGTTAAAGGCCAAATCGAATATTTCTGACAAGGCAAATCCCCATTTTTCGCCCCCTCTCTCTCCCCCTTCTGGTTTTCCATTACGTTTTTTATCCGCCGCTTGGGATTTTATGCAGAACGAAATTTCCTTTCTTTTTTTTTTTTTGCTAATTAAATGAAAGAGATCTTCCAAAGGGAAAGCCCGTCAAATTAGGAACGTGTATATCCGGAATCCGGGCGCCCTTCTCTGTTTTCATTTTCAGTTATCGGCGGTAAAATCATTTTGAAATAGCGGAGAAATCTCGATTTTTGCTCCGGACGGATTAGGCAGGCTGTATGAAGCTTTCTTCATGTCATGCAAGTAACGTAAATGGATTGGCCACTCATGTTTTATCCAATGTTTTTTTTTTTTTTGGTCGAAATGTTTTATCCAATGTTAGAAAGTTATTTCATGAGTTTTTCTAAAATTGGGTTTTCGTCCAATAAATTATGAGACCAGATCAATACAATTTACGCAAAGTCCATTTTTTTTTTTGGTCGGATAAATTTACGGAGAGTTTGACTGCCAAAATAATTCAACCGAATTACAGCTGCCCCCGCGGCGGGACGAGCGTGCAGAAAACGCGCCCATTTGAGCGCGTGAGGTCAAAACTTGCCAACTTCCCCACATCAAAATTCATAAAACTGGCACCTTTCGTCTTCTCTCTCTCAAAATCCTCTCTGTGAAAAACGCTTTCGCCACCTCCATTCCGCTCTGAATATGTAGAGCCGAACCCACCGCCGGCGCAGCAGCAGCTCATCGTCTCTCCGTCGGGCGTCGGGCGACGGGCGCCATGGGGAAGAGAAGGGGCAAAACCCTAATCTCCCATTCCCACACCCTCCCCTCGTCGCCTTCCCGCTCCTTCTCCTCGTCCTCCTCATCGGACTTCGAGTTCACCATCTCCCTCTCCCCGCTCAGCAAGTCCCCCTCCGCCCTCTGCGTCGCCGACGATCTCTTCTACAAGGGCCAGCTCCTCCCCCTCCAGCTCTCCCCGCGCCTCTCCATGGTCCGCACCCTCCTCGCCTCCTCCTCCGACTCCGCCTCCGCCACCGACTCCTCTCGCGACTCCTCCGGCAGCTCCACCGACTCCCAGTACTCCTCCTTCTCCTCCGCCGCCGCCCCTGCCGCCGGGGGCGGTGGAGGCTCGGGGGAGTGCGACTCCTCCCGCCCCAGCTCCGTCACCGAGGACGACGAGTTCCGCCGCCTCCACTGCGGGCCGGGCCACGCCGGCGGCAACCCGGCGGCGCAGATCAGGAGGGGCAAGTACTTCCTCTCGAGGTTCTCGTCGGTGTTCAGGAAGGAGCCGTCGTCGTCGTCCTCCTCCTCCTCGTCCACGTCGGTGAAGAAGCGGGTGAGCGCGACGGCGAAGGAGGTGATACGGAAGTACTTGAAGAAGGTGAAGCCGCTGTACGAGAAGCTCGCAGAAGCAGCAGCAGCAACAGCAGCACCAGCAGAAATCGACCGAGATCTCTCCGCCTCCGGCGAAGACGAGCCCGAGGAGCAGCTTCTCTCAGCCGCTGAGGACGGAGAGGACGGTGCGGGAGATCATGGTCTCCTCGGGGAAGAGCGCGAGGAAGGACGGCGGCGGCGCGTTCTCCAACTCCTTCTCCGGCAACCTGAGGTACCCGAGGAAGAGGAGCTGCGCCTCGAGCTGCCCCTCGTCGATGCGGTCGTCGCCGAGCCACTCCGGCGTCCTCAGCCGGAGCGGGTTCAGCGTGGGAGTAGCCCGGACGCTAGGAGGTTGCAGCTCGGAGGCATCGTCGATGGAGGAGCTGCAGAGCGCGATTCAAGGCGCCATCGCTCACTGCAAGAACTCCATGTCCCAGAACAACTACAAGGTCATGGTCAGCAACGAAATCTGAAACCTTCAAGAACCGGGAAAACGAAGATGAGTCATTTTCTTGAATGGTTTCTTACATCATTTTCATGTGGGTGCGCTCCTTTCTCTCTCTCTCTCTCTTTCTCCTTCTCTTTCTAGGTGATGATGACACGGAAGTTGTTAACGGAAAGTGACGAAGCTTTTTCACTTTTCTTTTTTGGGTTTTCTTTCCCTTTTAGCACGAGAGAAGCGAGAGAGAGAGCTGTGGCGTGTTGACGATGATGAGCGCTGCGAGACCGAAAAGAAAATTCATTACTTTATTTTCTCGGGAAAATCTTGCAGCAGGCAGGCAAGGTCTCGGAATGGGGAAAACCCCGAAAGAATCAATGTAGGAGTGATGAGGCTTCGGGAAATCCGAGATTTTTCCCAGGCCTTTTGATTCTCTTTCTCCTTTTCTTCTTTCTTTTCTGACCGTCCTCGTTTCTATCCATCCGATTCACCGCGACCTTTAACGGTCGATTGATTTGATTTCGTCCCCTGTTTCGGAATCTTTCACAGGAGGAAAAAGTCGTTTTCCTTTCTGCATCATGAGAATCGTCGAATGGGAAAATCGATTCTCGCGGAATCACGTAGACATCAGAGGCAACCTCGATGGCGGTCCTTGTTTTTCCTTTTTTTTCCCTAGTCAACCCTTGAATTACGTTGTGACTCTGTTGAAGTCGACTTATTACATCATCTGGGTTCACTTCGAAGCTCTTGTATTCCATCAAAAACATACGACAGCAGATCTCGAGCTCTTGTGACCAGCCCCGATGTCAATTCGTTAATGACAATGTGCAAAGCGCAGTGTCCAGAATCAAGAGTACTGGTTAGACGTGTCTGTTCTAGACAACACTATGCGAAGCACGTGTCTAACCAAAAAGAAGCAAGCATCCAATAGAGACTTCCAGCATTAGTTCGGTAACCTAGCGCCCAACTTGGATCCGCATACCCCACCTCCTCCGATTGAAGAGAGTTTTTCTTTCCTATTGTTGGGAATACCTCCAAATTTTACATCTTAAAGTTCAAACGAAGCAGTTTTAGGACATACTCAGATTCCAAGCTCTTGTATTTCATCAAGAACATACGCAACAAATCCCGACTCTCCTGATGGACGCCGAATGTCGACTGGTGAATTGAGCTTGTTGGAGAGCCCATCTAGCAAATTGTGCATCTATATGTGGATTTCGAAGTTAATTTCAATCTCCGGACCGAAACATGCACGGTGAGACTCCCGCTCCTCGTCCCGTACCAATTTTGTTTTTTGAATCTTACCGGGGCCAAGAAACGGAGAAAGAGAGAGAGGAAGTTGAAAACGATAGGCGGTCAAGATCTCACGGAAGAGATGACGAAATGGGGGGAGGAATAGATAAACGTGAATCTGGTCTGGCCACATGAAGCAGCCATGTGCGGGGAATTAATGGAGGATTCAGCTTTTCCCCCTCAAAGCTTTAAGATAACGACGACGGTGGGCGTGAACGCTTCCAAAGATTGTCATTCAATGGCCCGTATAATTCTTTTCGAATTGTTTTTCTTATCTTTTTTCTTTTTTCTTTTTTTTCTTTTTTTTCAATATCGTGGAGCTTGATGGCGGCCCCTCCTGGGGTTAGGTGATGGGTTCCTGTCACGAACCGCTTCCGTCGTGTGCTCCTGGCCTTGTAGCCTCGGCAGATGTTTTTCTAATCACCGACCTAATAATGCACAGAAGGATTGGCTTGCCATACTAGTTGGCATTCGAACCTAGAAGCACCTCACGACATGAGATAATCCATGCCGGTCACTCTAGCGTCGGGGACTCCTCGAGCACTTAGTTAATCTCGTTGAAAGAATGAGTTCTTTATTGTTTCAAACGAGCATCGGCCAATTGTCAAAGATCGATGCTCATTATCAATTTACTCTTTTAAGTCGATGCATATGTCTTTCTTACTTGCATAGAGCAATTGGATTAAGAATGACACCGCTGCACCTAATAATATGACCTGTGATGGCTACCCAAATGGAGTGTATTTTGAAAATTTTCGTACTCCCGATCAAAATAGTACATGAACTAGCAATTATTCGATTTTGAATGCATTAATTACGTATTGTATAAATACACGTATGACATGCAAATCGCCATACCTTAAAATGTTGAATTTTTCATGTTTAGTTGCTCAATAAGCGGATGCAATTTTGGACGAGATTTTAGGTTCGAGGGTACTGTCTTCTATTCCCGAGTGGGAAAAGCCTAAATTTACGTAAAGTTTAATTAAGTGTAATAAAGCACATCTATTACTTTTCGGCGATCGGCGCTGCAATTTGGTGCTAGGTCGACCGTGGAGGACGATATAATTAAGACGATTATTGAATTTTATTTTCCTTTAATGTTTTTGCCCGATGGTGCACGATATAAATGCACGAATATTTGAAAATAAATGGGGTCAGACCATCATTAAATTTGGGCTCGCAAAGTACCCGACATTGCATCGTCACTTTGTTCGACCAAATTTTTTTTTTTTTAAAAATCATCACTTTGGAAAAGTCGGAGGTGATATGATCCAGTAGGGAATTCGGTCCCTGTCCGACTCTTTATGATTGGGCAGAAAAGTTTGAAGGAATTTTGACTGCGTCCTCCCGAATTTAAAATAATTATATATTTTTTTTTTTTTCTCTCTCTCTCTCTTTTTTTATTTTGTTTTTGCTGTTGCTATTAACTGTTTATTTTCCTCCACTTATCTATAGTCGTCGGTCCACTTATTTTGGAGAAGATCTCAGTCACAAATCCGTACTCATAATTTTCTTAGAATGAAAATCGCGATACTAGACCCATCTTATTTAAGCACTTAGAATATCCGTCATGTTTCGCTAAATTTATAAAAAAAAATGACAAACAATCTGTAAATTTTGACCCAACAAATAATATAATTTTGAAAATTTTAATTTATTCAATGTGTATTTGAACTCTTTGTACATATTCAACAGTCTGTAAACTGTAAAAAAATGAAATTTAAGAATCATATTCTAGAGACCACATTAAACAAATCAAAAGCTTATGAATTATATTGTATATTGAGTTAAAATTTATGAATTTTGAAAAAATTAAAAATTGAGGTATTATATTACACATTAAATTAAAGTTTAATGATTATTTGTATCATTATTCCTTAAGTTTTAATGATTGTATGTTTCTTTTTGTTTGTTTGCTTATATTATTGTATTAAAAGATTATCCGCCTTGAAAAGGGAAATAACGCACCATGGATGGTTTCAATATCGACCGATACGAGCTGTGGGAGGTTACATGATTTGAGAGTTGTTATCAATTTTCTCGATTAAAACGACACCGGAAACGCGAAGCCATACGTTTTGCGTCCAATTTAAAGGAAGGAACCGATGGGAAATCCCACGTCAAGTCGAAGCATGGGAATCGCACAATCGAAGTACTACTTTTTGAGTCAGATAGTTCGCAACTGGTTAAAGCTATGAACAGCTCACAGCAGTTAAGCTGGGAAGTTCAACCTATTATCAGCAAGTGCAAGGAAAAATTGCAGGCCTTTTCAAATGTTCAAATAGCCCATTGTTCAAGACAGGCCAATTTTGTTGCAGACTGGGTAGCTAAGGCCCAACGGAACAATTACTTATCTCTGAATTGGGTTTTATCCCCTCCACAAACTTTGTTGGACCTTTTATGTAATGACTCCCATTTACCAGGCCTCTCATCTTCGAGTACTTAATGAAATGTTTCCGTTTATGACCAAAAAAAAAAAAAAAAAAAAAAAAAACCGACCAAAAAAAAAAAAAAAAAAAAGACCATGTAAACTCAAGTGCAACTAGGACCGTACACCTGTCACCGGCGATTGTAGGGCCCGTTTCGCTCCTTGTCGGTCCAAAGAAATCAGGACGCGTCCAGATACAGCAGTCGCACGTGATTTTCCGAATCTAACGGAGCAAATCACCCGGAAAAACAAAAAGAAGAATTGCGAAATCCAACGGGAGGGGGAAGACTACAGAACGAATCTGAGCCGTCCAATGCGTAACGTCATTTGAGTACGGCGAGTACTTAGCCGCGAACGTGTTCTGAAGAGATTATTTTGAACCGGGAATTCGGGCCCCACCTTCCTTCGTGGACCATCCGATCCAGAAAACGGGTCCGACCACCCTTTTGAATGAATTTGTCCCCCAAGATTATGCATTTCGTGCTTATCCTCGTTTTCTGGTTCCACTTTTTTTCGAAAACTAAATTATTGGAAAAATATATTTTTTAAAATGATCACATATATAGTTTAAAATAATTAATTGATTGAATTTTTTTATTATCGACAACGATTCATATCTATATAAGTACATGAATGATCAAAATTTTTTGTTCATCCATTATTGTAAGCAATATGAGAGAAACAAAATGAGTATGAATTTCGATGTTTTCCCCTGTCTATTTAGAAAAACATAACTCAGCTTTTGAAAATATTTTATTTCCACTAAACTTCTAAAATTAAGCACATCACATGTTTTCTTAAGATAAAATTCGAGCATAAGAATCCAAGCCATTTTTCATGTTCATGTAAAATGTTAAATCTTCCAACGTGGCTGCTGAAAGTAGGGAAATATCTAACATTTCATAAATTACTAGAAATGTGAACATAACAATTCACTAAAGAATGAATTTTCCATTGATGATATATAAGCGATGCATCAATACTGCGACCTTCTATTCTTTATCCCATCTTCATAAGGAAAAGAGCGCGGTCAAAAGCAAAGATTTTGTAAAATTCAATTCACTGAGGGTCATCTAGCTTTCGCTAATCATATCATTATTTTGTTATTGCAAAAAGTTGTGACATGACTATGTCGATCCTTACTAACAATAGATTAAGACGCGTTGATCGTGGCAATTTCAAATCAGTAAGATCATATAGGATTATGTCCGGATTCGCTCGGCGAAATCACCGGCACATTCGCAAGAGTTGTCATCTCCGATTCTACATGAAAAACACGGTGTCGGTACTTCAAATCTGGCTCCAAAACGGTCCCCGGGTGTCCTTTGCCGAATTGATTTATGATGTCAGCAGCTCCTGCTTCGTCTGTCATGTTGTGTGCCAGGTGATGGAAACAAGAGAGAGAGTTTGTGCAAAAAAATTAGTGAGAGAAAAGGATTTGAATGGCTAATTAGGGAAACTCCACGTGTCGGAAAATGAGAGGCTCCACGTAGACCAGCGACCAAGGGGAGAACAGATCACATGCGTTCGCGCCCCCATCATCCCCGTCAGTTGCGTCGGTCACGTGATGATGACTGCATGATGAAGACACGTCAGTGGTCTCGCCTTTTCCCCTCGCTGACATGATATGATTGGAAAGCCGAGAGATTCCCGACTAAAAATCGTAAATTATTCATTCAAAAATCACTAATCGCGTGCAAATTACTCTCGATTAAAATTTGCATAATCCGGTAATTTGGACATAACTGATCCACGAGACTTATAAAGCATTAGATTAGTTTTTACGTATGTACTTATAAATTGTAATTAAAGAAAATTACAATACAATCTAGTTTTAATTAACAATTCGTCGTGACGTGATTATTGTCGCATGAACACACGGTCTATGGTCACATCCACAACCTCATGTCCAGGTAAAGTGAAACAGAAAGAACCCAAAAAAGGAAGAAAAAAGAGTGCAAAAATGAAAAATTCAGGATAAATTCTTCTATGATTTGAATTTGATTGGCTTTTACTACCATTTTAATCTGTACATAACCTTTGCACATTCTTGGTAGAGCGTATGTATGGCTTGTCTGTCCCGTTTCTGGATATCATTCTTTGTTTTTTTTCTCTCGAGGACGTACCTAATGATTCGATGCTCGATGTTCTGTCGTCCGCCTTTCGGCCACAAAAATGATCAAACAAGCCTAACTCAATTATTCAAGCGGAGCGAGTTCCGATGAGATTATCGTTCGGTGCAGGAGTTGTGAATTGTAAGAAATCTTAACGCGGTTGGTCGTAAATGCACAGGGGTCGAAATACACGAAACTAAAATGACATGGGAGGAAATAAAAAGGAATCGAGACGCGCAAGAAGGAAAAGCACAAAGAAATGCAAGGGCAAAACGGCATAAATGGCCAATTATCTTTAACTCAACATGAAATGTTCCTCTCTAAATTTTTAATATATTAAATGTGCTCTCTAAAATATTGTAAATGTTTAACGTAATCATTTTGTTTGCTCCAATGACATGAAACGTTATTTTGATGGCATGTATTATTATATGCTGAGTTAGATTTTTACAAATGATAAGTCAACATGTCCATCATTTTATCCATCTACTTAAGACATGAAAAGAAAATTAGGCGTTAACATGTCCATCCTTATTCGATAACATGGATTATTATATTTTGATTTGAATTGAATATCTTATGAGAATAATCCACCCGTACCTTCTTTTCTTTTTGTTCACCATTCAAACTTGATAAATTGGAAGCAACATCGTATATTTCGTAAACTCGAATTAACTAAATGATGATATTAAATATTATTATATAGTTTATGAACTAAATTAAATATTTACCGATAGTTCAGCGATCATATTGAACAAATTAAAAGTTTATGGACCACTTCATATATTAGATTAGAATTTAGAGATCATTCATGACAGAAGTTTGACTAGAAAGCTTTCTAGAGAATGCCTCCCCTGTGCCAGGATCTCGTCACTTCCCTCATTTATTGCTCTTAATTTTTTTATAAACTACTCCTATTTTCAAGGGGATGAAAACTTCCTTTCCCGTAGAAATTGCTCCACCTCTCTTATTCACTTCACGTGCGACATAACTTCAAGCTTTGATCAAAGCCTAATAAGCCCAGCTTACAACAATTCAACTCCTTTTTCCTTCAATAATTCAACTTAACCTACTTCACAGCGCAATTTTGCTTTCCTCGATCTTTGATTCATTTCTTTTCAATTTAAAATTTGGATTTTATATGATATATAGGTCAAATGTTACTCATAATTATGTCAGGTGCTCAATGACTATGTCAAAGGCTAAATAAAGATTGAAACTGGTTGAATATAAGCACCGACATGTATATTTCGCGCGTCTTAGAATGAGATGTTGAAAATCTAAGTCTAAAATTATGCACATATCAAATGGTTAAACGGATTAGATCGAACTCCGTCTCTCATAAGTGAATCTTGTCTTATCACGACGTGGTGAAAATGGGTACCAACAATCCGTAAGCAATTTGGTGGAGAAAGAGACTACGTGCATATTAACATAATGAAAGATGGCGTCTTGACTTGAAAGAGATGCGTGTACGATATAAACTTTAAGGGAGCATTAAAAATGCATATCTAGATTATAAAACTATATTAGAAATTAAAAAGTTCATCCAAGAAACCTGTGAGCCGTTAGATAGAGGGAACCCGTACATGCACCGACACCAATAGAATTAGTAAATCAAGTCAACCAATGGTTTACAATCTTTACATAATCGGACAATTACTTGTCCCCTAACATGCAAATCGCCTCGTCATTTAGGCTTATCTCATTGTCAAAAGTCAAGGTTTGGTGGTCAATTCTTTTCTGCATGTAAGCTTTGGAGCATTTTGGCAAAAATTGTAAAAGCCAGGTAATTGAGTTGATTTGGTTCAATGAAATTACCAAAAAAGTAATAAACTAATTTACTCCTAAATCCTTAAATTTTGGCTATTTGATAATAATTTTTTTTTATTTATCAATGTAGTTTTCAAGCTATGTTTTGTCGAAAAACAATAATGTGGACAACGATTATCCTCAATAATACATTCGGTGTTGACGTTGATAATTTTTGTAATTTATAAAAATCTTTCGAATCTTTTAAATTGCTTTTATTTTTTATTATATTTTCTTTCTATTTTTTTCCAACTTTGCATTGGTGAGGGCCAGTGACCCTTGGCTAGTTTGGGTGAGGGCTGCAGACCCTTGCTTAAATCTTAGTGAGGCCTGCAGCACCCTCGTCCATACCAAGCGAAGGTCGTTGGTCCTCACGGCTTAGAGTTTAAATAAAAAAAATAAAAGAATAATTAAAAAATATATATATTCTAAAAGCTCCCTAAGCTAACTTAAGCTAGATGTGGGGATAGAAGGCCTTAACTTACTATGAGAGTGTAGTGTCGCGCATTTAAAAATTTTCCTAAGCTAGTGCTAGTTATATCATATAAGATAATTAGGCCCTGTTTGTTTATTTTTGTGAACAAAAAAAAACGTAAACGTGTTTGGTAAAAAACTTTTGTTAACAGAAACAAAAGTGTTTCTTGTTCTCGGAAATAATTTCAAGAAACAATTTTTCTCTCTCCTATTTTTTTCTTCTCTTTCTTCTCTTCTTCTTCTTCTTCTTCTTCTTCTTCTTCTTCTTCTTCTTCTACCTTTTGCCGGTCACCGGCCTTGGCCATGGCCGGCGCCGGCGACCGGCCAAACGAGGGCCGGAGACCTCGCCGAGTGTCGCCGGCCCTCGGAGACGTCGAGCCACGGCAAGGCTCGTCGGGCCGAGACTCGTTGTGGTTGGGCGAGCTCGGCCTCGCCAGATCTAGGCGAGCTTGAGCTCGCCCGGCCCGGGCGAGGCCAAGCCTCACCGATCGACGCGAGGCTCGGCCTCGCTAGGCCGGGCGAGGTCGAGCCTCGCCGGTGGCCTTGGTGGCTAGGCGAGGCTCGCGAAGCCATCGGTGAGGCTCGGCCTCGCCCAGGCGATGCAAGGTCGGCCTCGCCCTAGCTTAGCGAGGCTTGCCTGGCCACCCAAGCCATTGACAAGGCCGAGCCTCATCGTGGCTGGCGACCGGCCACAAAGAGAAAGAAGGAATAAAATGAAAAAAAAAGAATGAAGAAAAAAATGAAAAATATAATAAAAAATATTGAAAAACTAAAAGAAATAACAAAATTATACAAGTTTACCAAACGTATTTCTATTCCTGGAGTAGAAATTTTTTGTAATTACCAAGCACGTTATTATACTCGAAATTGTTCCCGCGTGAACGTAAATAAAATAAACTATTTCTGTTCAAAAAATTGTTCCCCGAGAATAAACGTTACCAAATACGTCCTTAGTGTTCACGTTAGTAATTTCTAACAAATATTAACTAAAAATTACATTGATTAATTGTTAAAAAGTTTATAATTAAATTGGTTGTTGTATAATAATATTTAATTTTTTTTTGGTAATTTTCTTGATTAGTGACCTACAGCTATTTAGGCACGCCTCCTGAATCTCTTATCATGCCATTGAACGTATGATCATTCAATTTTGTCACACCTGTGAGCCCAAAAGTAAGAAAGGGAGAATGTAATACCATGTCGTTACAATTACAAGGACTCCACCTCTATTTGATAAGGAAAATCCACGTGTCAGCAAAAAGGAGGCTCCACGTGGACGAGCGAGCAAGGAGAGAACAGGTCACATGCGTTCACGCCCCCGTCATCCCCTTCAGTTGCGCCGGTCATGTGATGATGACTCCATGATGAAGAAACGTCAGTAGTCTTGCCCCTTTCCCTCGTCGACATGATATGATTTTTTTTTTCGGTCGTTAGACATGATATGATTGGAAAGCCGACAGATTTCCGATTAAAAAATCAAAGATTATTCATTCAAAAATCACTACTTGCATGCAGATTGCTCTCGATTAGGATTCTAGACATGATCGATTCACGAGACTTAAAAGCATTAGATGGATCTTTAAGTCTATGCTCGTAAATCGTAAATTAAAAATAAATACAATAGAATCTCGTTTTAGCCTCTTCGTTTTGCATAAAATGCAATGTTTCTAAGGAGTCACTTTCTAAAAAAATAACCATATTTTTCAATTTTGATTGAAATTTGAAAATGAACTAAAAATATTTTTCGCCATTTGGCAAATAAAATTTTTCCTACATGCATTCATTTTCAATATTTTTTATTATTTTATTTTTAAAAAATTGTTTTTCAATTTTTAATTATTTTCCTTTCCTTTCTTTTCCTTTTCTTTTTTTTTCTTGCTTCTTCCTTGGTCTTGGCTAATTGTCGACTATGGCAATGGTCGGTAATTGGCCATTGGGGAGCACCGGCCTCGCCTCAGGCCAACGAGACTTGAGCTCGCTTGTAGTCAATCATTGACTATCGTCGTGGCCAACGACTGGCCAAGGAGGAAAAAAATAAAAAGAATTAAAAAAACTCAATTTTTATTAAAAAAAAAAATAAATAAAAAGAAGACATAAAAATAAAAGAAAATGTGTTTGGTGAAATAAAATGAAGTTGAAAAAGATATGGAAAATGTTTTTGACTTTTTAAAAAATGGAGAACATTTTCCCCACCTTTAAAGGCATTTTTTCCAATAGCAAAAACCATTTTCTTTAACTAATTCATTTTCCTTGAAAGTAACACCAGAAAATTTGAAAAACATTTTGTTTAAAGTTATCTTTGTAAAGCGAACGAAGCTTTAATTAAAGATTTGTCGTGACATCATATTTGTGTCGTGAATATGTGGTCAATGGTCACATCCACGACTTCACTTGCGGGTAATAATCCAGAAAAGAAATTGAAATAGAAAAGAAAAAAAGGGAAGTTTGGGATGATTTTGAAATCTTTTCTACTAGGGAATCCACTATCCTTATGCAAGAATATAATAAATTCGGTCATTATGGTCGGACTCTAGAAAGTAAAAGAGATAGGAAAAAAGAAGAAGAGAGAGAGCGCAAAAAAGGAACAAATTCAGCATAAATTCTTCTTTGGTCTGAATTTGTTTGGCTTTTAGCCTTTTACTACCATTTTAATCTTTATATATCTGTTGCACATTTTTGGGGGAGCGTACGTATGGCTTGACCTGATGATTCGATGCTCGATGTTCTGTCGTTTGCTTTTCGACCACTAGAATTATCAGACAAACGTAACTCGATTATTCAAGCGGAGCGAGTTCCAGTGAGATTATCGTTCGGAGTAGGGAGTGAAAATCGATTTGTGCGGGCGGTCGAAAGAGATGTCGGCGAAGAACATGTGGCGTGCCCCGGCGGTTCGACTTTGGATGATTTCATGAACGAGCAGGCAAGATCACTCTGCGGATCCACGCTCGAGCACAAAAAATGTGAGAACGGGCTTGGATGGAGTTATGAATTATAAGAAATCTGAATGTGGTTGGTCGTAAATGTGTACAGGGGTTGAAGTACACGAAATTGAAATGACATGGAAGGAAATAAAAATGAATCGAGACGTGCAAGAAAGGAAAAGCACGAAGAAATGCAAAGGGAAAATTACGCAAATTAGCCATGAACTCTGGTTCAATATGTGATGTCATTCCTAAATTTATATTATATTAAACATGGTCCCTAAATTATTGGTAAATATTCAATGTACTCACTTTGTTTGGCATGAATTATTATATGGAGTTAGATCTTTAAAAATGATAAATCAATATGTCTATCTTTTTATCCATCTACTTTAGACAACGTTAACATGTTCATTATTATTTGACGACATAGATTATCATATTATGGTTCAAGATAAACATCTTACGTAAATAATCCACTTGTACCTTTTTTTTTGTCCACCATTCAAATTTAATGGATTGGAATTTGGAAGCCACGTTGGCGATTTCATTAACTTGAATTAATGGAAAAATGACAATAAATAATTTTATATAATTTATGGATTAGATTGAACATTTATTGATAATTCGGGGACTGCATTGTACATTGAACTAAAGTTCAAAATCATTCTTGTCGATTTTTTTCAAAATGCAAAAGATAAACCCTCGGTGGAGCAACCCACCCCATGGTGGATGAGTTGGTTCGCCCTTTGACCCCTCATCCGGGAGGGTAGAGATTCGAAACTTCTCGCCCCCATTGCGCGACTTAAGTGGGGTGTTGTGAGAGGTGGGCTCCCACACTAGTGCCCCCGGGTTTACGTTGCCGACCGCCGCCTATACGGCGATTCTGGATCATCAAAAAAAAAAAAAAATCCCCTCGGTGGAGCGGGGAAGTTTAATGATGAAGCTTTCTAGAGAGTGCCTCTACTTGTGCCATGATCTCTTCACTTCCCGTATTCCTTGCTCATAATTTTTGATAACTGCTCCTACTTCCAAGGGGACGAACCCCACCTTTCCTCAAACAGCTCCCTTCAGCCTTTCCCATTCTCCGTTCCCATTGATATTGCTCCACCTCCTCTTATTCACTTTTTTTGGTAAAAAATAAAATTGTATCCATATCTCAAAAGGATATATAAAAAGTACATAAAGTTTCATGGTAAAGCAAATCAAAGCAGAGCAAAAATCAGATTACTGCAAAACAAAGCAAAATCCAGAATACAAGGAAAAATAACAAAGCACCGGTAGAGTTAAGCACACTTGTTCCAAAATAATGGATCTGTCAAGCAAAATAATTGACAGTCAATCACTGGATCTTGTATAATTGTCAATGATGAGCACACGTCAAAAATTCATTTGTTCAATAACTACAGCATTGCCAATTGGTGGTGCGCTCCTAGGTTCAGCTTCGTCTACACCATTGTTATATAGAGACAACCAAAATAGGTTGAATAAACACATATCTAACATTTGGAAGAGCAAATTTTCATAATTTGACAAGACGCCAAAGCTCCTGCAATCATCATCGAAACCAAGGCAAAGGACTTGTACATGTGCGACATAACTTCAAGCTTTAATCAAAGCCTAATAAGCCCCATCTTGCAACGATTCAATTCCTTTGCGTTCAATAACTCTACTTAACCTACTCCACAACGCAATTTTGCTTTCCTTTGATTTATAAATTTTTAATTTAAAATTGCAAGTTTTATATGATACATAGATTAAATGTCACTGTTGTCAAGCGCTGAATTGCTAAGTCAAATGCTAAATCAAGATTGAAATTGGTTGAATATAAGCACTAGCATTTATATTTCACGCATCTTAGAATGAGATGTTTAAAATCTAAATGCTAAAAATCATGCACGTGAAAAGGTTAAATGGTTTAATTGGACTCCCTATCTCATAAATGAACTCGTCTTAAAACGTGGTGAAAATGGGTGCCGACAAACTATAAGCAATTTGGTGGGGAGAGATTACATGCATATTAATATCACGAAAGATGGTGTTTTGACTTAAAGAGATGAATGTACACACAAAATAAGCATGAAAGATGCATTATCTAGATTATAATACCATGTTAGAAATTGAAAAGTTCATTCGAAAAACTTGTAACCCATTAGATAGAGGGAGACCATATGCGCACCGAAACTCTATAAAATAATCGTCGATTAGAGCATTTTATCAGTAATAAAGTCTTCAACCAATGATTTACAATCTTTACATAATTGGATAATTACTCGTGCCCCAATATGCAAATCGCCTCGTGATTTAAGCTTATCTCGTTGGCAAAAGTCATTGTTTGGTGGCCAATTATTTTCTACATGTAATGTTTGGAGCATTTTGGCAACAATTGTGGAAGCCAAGTAATTTAGTTGATTCGGTTCAATAAAATTACAGAAAAAAAGTACTAAATCAATTGTATAGCGGTCAATTTATTTCTAAACCTTTCAATTTTGCTAATTTAATCTTAAATTTTTTTATGATCTATTAATATAGTATTTCAAGTTAATTTTTGCTAAAAACCGTTGATGTGGATGCTTGGGTTGTTTACTACATGGACAATCGATACCGACATGGATGGTTTTGGAATTTTTAAAAAATCTTATGAATTATATGAATTTCTTTTCTTTTCTTTCCTTTTCTTTCTTTTTCTTTTTTTCCATCTCTAAGCCAACAAGGGCCAATGACCTTCGCCTAGTTTGGGTGAAGGCGCATGCCCTCACTTGGATCTTGGCGAGGGTTGCTAGCCCTCATGACCGAGAGTAAAAAAGGATAAAATATTCATAAAATGCCCTAAGGCAAGCTAAGCTAAATGTGGGGGCGAAAGGCCTTACTAAGAGGGTGTCATACATTAAAAAAGAATTATCCATGTCAGCATTGGTTACGCCATGTAAGATAGTTAGTGTTTACATCAGTGATTTTCTACAAAATTTGGCTAGAAAAACTATATTGACAAATTGTCAAAATGTTTAAGGCTAAATTAGTCAATGTAAAATAAATTTAAGATTTTTTTTTGGTAACTTTTCCAGTCGGTACCCTTGCCCTCCTGTATCTAGATTACTCATCCTAACATCATTTATTGTGTGAGTGGACGTATGACCATTCAAATTTGTCAAATCGTCAACCCAAAAGGAAGAAAGAGAGAATGTAATACAATGTTGTTGTAAGGACTCCACCTCTGTTTGATAAAGTTGATACATCAAATTCAAAACACTAACCTTTAGCCAAATTATGTTCCAAGTTCGAATTAAAGCAACGAGATCCTCTAAAATCAACATCACCATCGTGTGATTTGAGATCGAGATCCAAAAGGGAGAGAGAAAGGGGAGGGAGATCAAAATCAAATCATTTAACATTTTTTTGGTAATATTTCCAATTAGTACCCTACCCCTCCTGTATCCAAATTACTCATCCTAACATCATTTATCATGCGAGTGGACGTATGACCATTCAAATTTGTCACATCTATCAGCCCAGAAGGAAGAAAGGGAGAATGTAATACCATGTTACTGCAAGGACTCCACCTCTGTTTGATAAAGTTGATACATCAAATCCAAAGCACTAACCTTTAGCCAAATGATATTCCAAGTTCGAATTAAAGCAATGAGATCCTCTAAAATCAACATCGTGATCTTGCAATTTGAGATTGAGATTGAGAGAGGGAGAGAGAGAAAGGGGAGCGAGATCAAAATCAAATCATTTTCCCTCCCCCCTCCTTTTGCTTCTCATTTTTAACCTGGGAAAGAAAGTTTTGCCCCTTGCTCTCCCAATTGAGCTCCACTCATTCAAGGAAGGCCTGGTCCAAGTCTGCTTGTTTTCTTGCCCATTTGTGGTCGGACAAATGCCAAGACCTGCTTTCTGCATTAGTCAGATGCAGACAATGCCAGGACCAGCTAAGGCTCATAGACCTTTCTCTGTCTCCAGGATTCTTGATGTTATCTCAAGAGATTTTTTGCCCACGTTCAGCCCAATATTAGGACTTGGGCCCCATCGAAATTGTTGGATCTCAATCCAGTTTTTTCTTTTTTGGGGATGGTTAAGTCTGAATTATCAATTTCATCAGTACAATGTAGAAAATGTGCCGGGCTGTTCATTTACTTATTCTTTAGAGAAGGTTAAATGAAGTGCAAATCTCCCCCCCTCAAAAAAAAAAAAAAAAAAAAAAACATATCAAACTTTTGTCCATGAGATAAAATATCATGATTAAATAATCTATGAACTTTCACCCATTTGGACAATGATACGTATCATTAAATCGTTCAAGCAAACTGATGTGGCATTGACATGATTAGCGATGATGTTCTAGAGCAACATATTAGTAAATAAAACACATGTAGCGATCTCTTACAACATGCCTAGAGTGGCTTAATCCCAATTAAGAAGAATCGAAAATAACGATTGTTTTTTTAGGAAAAAAAAAAACATCGCTTGGCTTTCACCTGCCTTTTGTTGAATTATTCATGACTTATCTTTTTCACTCAAGCTAATGATGTCTTTTAATAGATGTGGATACAATTAGCCATGCTGTGCATCACACCAGCACGTATGGACGAAAAGCTTAAAAGTGGGGACTCCTATCTATCGGGATAAAAGTTTGTGACATTTCTTGTTCGGTTCATGACTCCTCGTTACATTACGGGACTAATCCAAGTTTATCACGCCCCAAATTTTTGTCATTCCAGAAACTTGTGCATGTCAGCAGGCCACGTTCAATTCCCCTTGTTCTGAGGGCGAGGAATTCAAAAAGAAAAGATGAGAAATTGAATCCATCTCATCCGCCAGGTGAGCTCAACGTTCGGATACGCAATCCAAAGAGGAGGACAGCGACCTTCCCCCACACCTTCCAGCCTCCATTCAAAGCTCCCAATCCAACACCTCCTGTCATGGTCAAAAGTCAACTCTCTCTCTCTCTCTGTAACAGCGACTGTCTGTACTGCATATAATCTTAAGAAAATCTCAGGGCTGCACGTTAACAGCTAGCCACCGCAGGGAAGCAGGCAGGCCGAGCTTTTATTCTATGGAAACGGAGGACGATGGTCCCCCCCCACAACGAACCGAACCGGCGCTCGCTCGGCCTCGGAGTCTTTCACAAGTCAATACTAGACAGAAGCATCTCTCTCTCTCTCTCTCTCTCTCTCTCTCTCCCCTTTGAGGTGCACGGGTTCTTCCGGACGGCAGCCTCGTTGTCGATTGCAGCCGAAGTGGGTCCGATGCAGAATCCACCACGTTACGGAATTTATGTTGGTCTTCTACGCGCTCTCGCACGAGTTCTCGCTGTACAGTATGGTTGGCCTAACTTTCTTAATTAAGACTCCGTTTTGTAATTGTCGGAATCAATTCAAATTCGCCAGATGTTACTTATCCATTTGGTGGTATGTCAAAAGAATCTACCGAGTTGTTATCGATCATACATGTCGCTAACATTATAGTGATTCCATCGGTCATAGCGTGTGGTATCTTTAACTATCAAGCGCTTTGGTTCGATAACTAAAGTGGTACGTCAAATTTTATGATTCTTCTTAAATGTAATTCCTGGGTTGGTAAATAACGTGTCATGGCATCTGCTTATGCTTGAAATCATTGAATGAACTTGGAGTTGAAGATATTTTTCCATATAGGTCGTGAATCATGCTCAAAATCTTACCAACTCAAACTATTATTCGGCGCTTTTTAGTTTGCATGTATATTCATGCACGACTTATATTGATTTTAGGTACTTCACTGAATTTTATGCCTCGATAGAATTCTCGATTCATGATAAATTTGTGGGCCTCAATTTTAGGGGTGAGCACACCGGGTCTCAATAATCGCCACAAGTTTCTTTAAGATTATCAACATTATGAGGTTGTTGTCATTTCATAAGAAGCTGAAAGTGTTGATGTAGATACGTGTTTCAATAATGAACCTCTTACTAGCCATAATCTTGATAATTCTAGAGAAAATAGTGTCGACTTTTTTATGCATGGACAGGTGTGACTAGAATGAAAGTTAGGATTTTTTCAGACACAAGAAAAGTCACGTTTGGAATGGAACCTGAAGTAGGGTAGTTATAGGGAATTAGGCTCTCTTACGAACAAGCCAAGACCCCAGCAGGGTTTATTGGGTCCACACGCTCGGACCACTAGGATGTTTCTATCCATTTTTACAGAATAGTTACTGCATTGATTAGGCATTCCAGTGGGACGTGTCTACATCTTTCGGCTTGGACTGATTCTCGGACTTATACGGAACCCCTTGGCTTCATCCTTAAAGCAAGTCGGCGACTGTGATCCTAAGCTCACTCGAAGAAAGTTTATGCAGTGAATTGAGTACGAGATCCGTCGCATCCGAAATCAAACAGTCTTCGCGTGCTTAGCTTTTGCTTTTACAAAGTTTTCACGTCTCCTGCCTTGATTCGAGAGGTTTTGGCGTCTGCGTACCCTTTCGAGACGTGCGCTGTTCGCCCGGCCTGTCATCTTCCTTGCTTCCATTATCGTCTTGCCAAAGGCCAGCATCAAGAACACTATACCCGTGCGCCCCACCAGGCCCCAACATCGAATGGTGGGTTTGTGCAGAATTAGAAGAGTCCACTCACGACTCAAAGGAAAGGTCCCATTATCTTGTCTCTAGATTCATTACGCTGGTCTCCCAGATTTATGGTTATCCAGTAGCCCTTGTGTTCCGTGTTGAATGCCGCAGATAATCGTTCCAATATGCACGCGAGAGAATGAAATAGTGAGAAGTGCCAAAAAAGTCCTAAACCTTTTGTGTTTGTGCCAATTTAGTCCTAAACATTTTTTTGGTGCCAATTTAGTCATAAACATTTTTACTTAGTCCGATTCAGTCCTTTTGGCCGGATTTTTGGCCCCGGACGCCGGCCGGGTGACGTGGCTGTCGGTGCTGACGTGGATAATTTTTAATAATATTTTAATATTTTTGAATATTTTTCTTTATTCTTTATTCTTTTTTCTCTTTTTTCTTTTTTCTTCTCTCCTCCTCCCTCCAGCCGTTGGCCGGACCACGGCGACCGGCTAGAGGCGACAACCGGCAAGGCTTGCCGGCCACCTCGCCAGTGGCCGCAAGGGCGACCTCGCGGCCCAGGTGGCGAGGCTCGCCCTTGCCCGGCCACCGCCCGGGCCGCAATTCGGCAAGGTCGAGCTTTTGCCGGCCATGGGCGAGGCTCGACCCTCGCTAGATCCGGCGCGGCGGCCTCCCGCCAAGTTGGCGAGGCTCGCCGCATCGGATCTGGCGAGTTCGAGCCTCGCCCATGGCTGGCGAGGCTCGACCTCGCTGAATCGTGGCCTGGGTGGTGCCAGCGAGGCTCGCCAAATCCGGCAAGGGCGCGCCTCACCGCCCAGCGCGAGGCCGCCCTTGCAGCCACTGGCGAGGTGGCCGGCGAGCCTCGCCAATCGGCATGTCGCCTCGGCCGGTTGCCGTGGTCTAGCCAACGGCCGGAGGGAGGAGGAAATAAGAAAAAAGAATAAAGAATAAAGAATAAAGAAAAGAATAAAAAATTCAAAAAATAAAAATATTATTAAAAATTATCCACGTTAGCACCGATTAAGCCACATCAGCCGGCCGGCGTCCGTCCAGGCAAATTCCGGCCAAAATTGACCGAAAGGACCGAATCGGCACTAAGTAAAAAGGTTTAGGACTAAACTGGCACAAACACAAAAGGTTTAGGACTTTTTTGGCACTTCTCCCGAATGAAATATAACTCAATGTGTTGCTAGATATGGAAGTTTATGCATAGATTTCTTGTGTGCTTGGAGTATTTGTGTTAGGAGTGATCGATTTCATGGTGAATCTGGCAACCAGGAACTTGTCAATTTTTAAAAATAACTTGTGTTGTGAATCATATATTCTTTGCTTGTAAGATATCAAAAGTGGAGCGAGAGGCATAGAGAGATTGGCACAGGAGGGGTGAGATTGATTTCATCAGATGTTGAGAAAAAATGAGGGCCAAGTTGGCCGAGGGAGGCAATGAGCATGGCATGAGAGAGAGAGAGAGAGAGAGAGAGAGATAACCTAAGTTTGCTTTGTCTTGTATATATTTTATACATACACATATTGTATATATCTTTGACAATGTTACGCACAGTAAATACTCTTGGTAGATTGTTTGATATGGTCTAGTCTCCTTGGGCGGCCCTAAATCAAATCTACTACTCAACAAAATACACATACTTTACTTTCTTTAAGGTGATGCAAGTTGATCCAGATCGGTTCCGACTGATAGATCGATCAAGGACTTAAATTGATCTTGGTCGGTTCCCAAGTTTCTTACCTATGGGTGAACCAATCTTGAATCGGTTCATCCAATCTGGTTCGGTTTAGTTTCATATTAACCGATACCCACTACTAATGTGTGATGGTATTTGTTAGCGTGCACTCTTGTGGGCCTCACTAGGCTAGCTTGAACTTGAGAGTAACTAGATCTAGCCGCATACCAGAAATTAAAGGGAAGTACACGATTTACATGGATTGTGATGTTCTATTCGTGAGACATCGTGCGTGCTTTGAATGCTCTCACACAAATGATAATTTTCTCATTCTCTCCCTCTCTCCTATTTCTTGCAACCTTATCTTAGACACACCATGACCTAGAATTCAATGCGTCTTCATCATGAGTCTTGACGTGCTGGAAAGTACACAGAGCTATGGACCCTGTCCTCAAAAGAAAAAAACAAGTCCGTATACTCAATGTATAAGGCATGTTATTTTTCATAGATATTTAAGTATATATGCGCTAAGTAGCACCGACACTGACGTGACACACGACATACTACATGACATGACACGCCGACACGTTATTTATTAAAAAACAGAGAATTTCGATACGTTAGGACATACATAATAAATTATCATTTTTTATGATTATTTCAATCAAATTAATTTGAATCAAATTCATAAATAAATAAATAATTAATTAAAAAAACCTAGAATAAAAACATTAATCTGTCATTTATTAATATCATTCATGGTTTCAATTTGACAAATTCAACTCTATTTCAATGATTCATAAAACTTGGAGAAAAAACAAGCGATCCATATTACGGACTAGCATATTTAATATGTTGGAAGATGAGAAAAAACTTAATGAGTGAATTGTGTATCCCGGGAAGTGAGAGTTAGAAGAGAAGAAGACTAGAGTTTTCTTATTTTTTCATTTATTATTTTTATTATTGTGTTTTATTTTTTCATATATATATTTTCACCTCTCATTTCTTGAATTTTAAAATTGATCTCGATATCGAATCACGTGTCGAAAACTCATATGTCAGAATTCCAACTCTAATGTCGAAGAGTGTCGAGAAAGTTGATAAGATGTCGGATTTTTCGACACGTGTTGACCGAGTGTCGAAAAGTGTCCGAAAGTATCAGACACGTGTCAAAGTGTCAGACACGACACGAAGACTTCTTAGAGAGTGTCGGTATTTCATAGCATATACGTATATAGCTAATGTAAAGCAATATGCGTGACAATAACTGATCAGTTGAGATGTATTAAATTATGTAACTGACAAGTAACAATAACATACACCCAATCTTCCAACAAAAATCATGTTGCAAGAACTTCCAAAAAAAAAAAAAAAAAAAATTAAGCCACTTTGCTCGCTATTGTAATTGCTTGAGAATAATTATCCAAAAAGTTTGAAACCTGTTGTTTGACATCCAATTCAACCCCAAAATTTTTAAATTTTCCAATTTAATCATAAACTTATTTGATAATTTTTCAATGGAGTCCTTTTAAGTACTTTTGGTTGGAAATCGCTAACTTCACGGTTCACGTTAATGCCTACCAACCATGCTACATAGGACGATCGACATCCACGTTAGTAATTTCTAATTAAAATTGACTAAAATGACTATATTAACAAATCTTCAAAACGTTTAACACTAAATTTGGTGAAATTAAAAAATTTAGGATTTAATTGGCCACGATATAACTAGTTTAGAATTTTTTGAACAATTTTCCATAATAATTTGAATCGAACGCGTCACATCAGTAGTGGTTCAATCCTGTTTGTAAATTTAAAGGGACAGATGTGAACCTTGCATGTGAGTAGCCTACAACCAATTCAAACTCACAATGAAAACTTCTAGACATTGTAGGGAGATGCATGGTCCATGAGACCCTCCATTTGTGTCACATGTCGAGTTCACTAGTTTAATCAGTGCGTTAAAGTTAATCTCAGCTTTATTGTCCCCTCAATCATAGACCGGAGGGACAGACAGAGAGCCCAAGAAAGGTTCCTGTTAACTGCAACATGATCGAGTCACAGTCCACTTCAAAATGATCATGAGAAAAAAGCTCTCATCAAATTTCCCCCCCTTGTTTATTAGTTGTCTGGATCTACATAGAGCCGGCCAAATCCCCTCTTCAAGCCATCCGAGGAGCAGAACATGATGATATCCAACCACTTTGCAAAACAAAAGAGGACCTCAAAAAAAATCGAAGAAGGTCGTGTCCCAGATGGGCAGAAGGACCAAATTGGCCAAGGTTTAATGCAATTCTGACAAGGGGTAACTTGGTAATGTGGGTGTGTGTCTATTAAAATGCTATTCTTACAAGTTTTGGACTGGCCTTCACATGGCAAGGAAGTACCCTCATGTGGGCACATGCATGGGGACTCCTATCATTCATGTTGTACTCACACCAAGCAAAAGAGGCTCATAAAACTTCCAAAGGGAAATCTTCATTGACTGATTCTTTGCTTAATTAACAATTGTCTGTCTAGTTTATAGTGCACAGACATATACTTATTTATGACTCTCTCCTAATCAAAAATTTCTTTCCCTGTCTTTAATATTTCGACCAAAGTGGGTAACAAATTGGAATTTACACATTTAAATGGGATTGCGTTTTTCAAGAGCGGAATGAATCGGAAGCTGACGAACCGTCGCAATTGTGGATTTCGCATATAAATGAGGAAGAGAAATTGGGGAAACTATCTTTCATTTGGAGATACATTTCTAGATCAACCAAAAGAAAGGGTCCTGAAAGAGCCATTTCACTTCAATGGCTCGATATGGCAACGGAACTTGTGCGAGTCCTCCTTTTTTATAAAAGCACTCATGAGGTCCATGTGCTGTTCCAGCATTCTAACACAATCATAGCTCACTTGTCTAATGAGAAAAGAAGGTTGCCCCTCGGTTTCTCACCATCCAAAACATGCATCTGCCAAACAAAAACAAGACAAAAGATAAACAGTGAGAACAGAAAGAGAAAGCATCATCTCCAGCCTTCCCCTTATATATCTCCTGTGCTCTGCTGTGCACCTAGTCTCTGAAAACATCATCATCGCTTGCCAATCTCTCTCTCTCTCTCTCTCTCTCTTCTCTCTTCTCTCTCTCTCTCTGTCTCTAACAGCTATGGTGTCAGTAGAAAATGGTCATCCAACTCCCAGAGCCAGCGATGCAACCTCGAGTCCCAGGATCTCGTTCTCCGCTGAATTCCTGGACGACAAGAACTTCATCTCCATCAGCCCCAAAGCACGCCACGAGAAAGAGCACGACATGGAGATCGACAAAGCCGACTTCGAGTTCCTCTCCACCAACGTGAGCGTCGACTCCATGCCCTCTGCTGATGAGCTCTTCTGCGAGGGAAGCTGCTGCCCTTCTGGCAAATGCAGCAGTCCGGAGAGGCTGAACAAGATCAGCCTCGGTCCCAAGGACGACGGCGACGAGGATGGCCGCGAGGAGGCCAAGGATAGCAAGGAACAAAGCAAGGCGAATTGGTTCCTGGACGACGACCCGTCCCCGAGGCCCCCAAGTGCACCGTCTTGTGGAAGGAGCTGCTGAGGTTGAAGAAGCAGCGCTCTAATTCCTCGCTGTCGCCGTCCTCCTCCTCCTCGTCGACGTCGTCCTCTTCGAACTCGATGGCCGACGCGGCCACGAAGGACGAGAAGAAACAGGCGGCCGCCCGGAGCGGGGAGAAGCAGGTGAAGAGGATAAAGAAAGGGCTGGAGAGGACGAGGTCGGCGAGCATCCGGATCAGGCCGATGATCAACGTGCCGATTTGCACGCCGGTGAAGAGCAGCGCATTGCCGCCTTTGTTTCCCGTAAAGAAAGGGAGATTAGATAGGTGAAGAGACGGCGAAGATGACGATGAGGAACTCGGAAATGTCCAATGTAGAGAAGATTAATATCAATAAGTTTACCATTCAACCTCTTTTTTTTTTTTTTTTTTTCCTATCCTTTCTGGAGCCGTTTGTTATAAGTCTTTTTCCGTGTTGTTTTTCTTCGGATCCCATGATTTTAAGTGTAGAGATGCTGACTTTCAGCTCAACGAACCGGTTGCGTCCTCTCCCTTTCGTCCTGTGACGAGATATATCAGTGCATAACAGTGGTTTCTCAATGGAAAAGGCTGAAATCTTGGCCAAAAATATACACGGAAATACTGAAAATACAACATTCACGGATTGTAGCATGTAGCTTCAGAGTCATAAGATGGAAAGTTTTCATAATGCAGATGATAATGATATATGCAAATCATGTAAGTCCACAGTTGCCTTGACCAGTACCATGTGGACCAAGCAAGCACATATAATTAAATCAGGTGAACGTTCCCATGTCCCCTGGGTCCGCTCGATCTGAACGTTACTGTGCAGCGAGCCCACCAGGCGGGGACAACTCAGCGGAGAAGAATTTGCGGGTCGAAATCTGCGGAATCCTATTTGGAAAAACTTTAAAAACACATGATTAGTCACCAGATTCTACTAAGAACAAGGGCCTGCTGTAATACCTGGACTGATCGATAAACTCGAGTTCAGATTCCTCTTTAGCAAAACAGGGAAATAGAAGGGGAGATCGCAAAATATGCGCAACCTAAGAAGTCGTCACCATGTTCCGCGTTAGAAAAAGAGAGAAGAGCTCATTAGCATGTAGAGAGGTAAAGAACCTGAAGATGAATTTGAAGGGTGGGCAGTAAAAGTGATGAGGAATATGCAGAAACACTTCAAGACTTCAGATAAGTACCGCGACAAAAAAGGAAAAAGAAGACGAAGAAAGTTACCCACTACGCAATGGACTTCCTCAAACAAGTTTTCTTTTTCGGGAGTGACAAGATTAGATGCGAAGATTCATAAACCGGAAGTTAGGTAAAAGCAGTTGTCAAGCTGCAGCGTGACGCCACAAAAACCAGGAGCTCAAGATCGAATCTGGTTTGAAATTCTTATGTGTTTAGCTATGACTCTTTTATCTTTCGTAGGATGGTAGCTTCCGATTTGGCCCTTCTGCTAGTTGATTTAAAACGAGTGTAATGGCTATGCAGCATAACAGAATGAGCAATGGCACAATCCAATTAGTAAGCTATCCCTGAAGCAAGGGCAAATGTTGAGAGCAAATTCAATCCAGAAACGAGCAGGAAGTTCCCTCCCGGGATGCTGAGTTCATACTAAAGACAGAAATTCAATTGATCTCAGAAATGGCAGTGAACTACTAAAGCATCATTTAGTGAAAAACAATAAGACACAAGTTTTGCTGCCTTTTAAGGGTAGAATTTTATCAAACGTACTTAGCTTAACTGCAATTATGTCATCCGGCAAGATTGACATTGTTGTAGCAAGGTTTGTATTAGACATTAATGCTCATAATACAGACACATGAATGAAAAGCAAAAGAATATATCATTTTCAAAAGAGTTGCCTGTACATAACAATGATAACATACAGTATGAGAGCCTTACATAACCAGACAAAGTGAATAAAAGAATACACCGAGTATGAACCAACTATGTTCAGTCTACAAAGAGAGTGGCACTTCAATCGCTAGAAGAGCGCATACAGCTCTATACCCAAATGATGCAACTTTTTCATTCTGCGTCTCAGAGCTGAACTGGCAAAACTTCAAGCAAGGATCCGATGAATTACGTGATTGACTTATCCAATAACACTGACCATCTTGCTTCCACCTTAGGGTATTCAGCTACTACTTCTCATTATTGTGGGGGTTGTGCAGACGACAAAGGATTGCCATTAACCCTAAAAAGAAACAGAACATTAGGCCTCATAGGACATCAAATTATAGCACAACAAACATTCGAATAGAATGACCACTTACTTGAGATTCAACCCAGGCTTATTAAGGAGACTGCTTGGAACCTGACCAGTCAAGTTATTGTTTTCCAAGAAACTGAAAGACAACAAACACAATGTATAAGAATCGTACCCTGCAAGTCATCAATAATTCAGTAGAAGAGGATACATATGTGATTAATTAAAACAATTCCATTATGTCTCCAAGTGTTTTTTCACTTAATGGCTTTGCCTGGGTCCTCAGAAAAGTCTTTGCAAAATTCTTTGAGAACAGTACTCTAGATGAATTACTATCAGGAAACTCATAACATAGAAGTAGGTAATTGCAGATTCCACTAGATTACTGAAAATGGGATTGAGAATTCAAGAATCCAGCAAGAATAGGTTAGACAAATATCTGCTACATATCCAGAAATTGTTGTTCTGATGTCGGGGGAACATCTTTCTCACACCGTATGCTTGTGAGAAGAAAGAGAGGGATCATCTACATGAATCACCATTGTTCCTTCAGCAACAATCAAATACCATTCTTGTCCTAAAGATTGTCATAGTACTAATACAAGAGACTTATTGAAGAGCCCTGGGTGGCATTATATTGGCTTCAAAGAAGATCTTTTCAACCAGTAATTCAATCGACCAAAAAGGCAATTGCCTAGATTTTCAATGGGGATGGCTGAGCATGAAAAGTACAATAACCTCCAATGAAGTAGGGCTTGGGTGATTAGTTGTTCTAAAACAGAATGCTAAGAATTTGATAGTGAAAGGAAAAAAAAAAAGAAAACAGAGCAAAATTTCAAAATAAAAGAGGAGGGGATTGACCAGAAATGCATGCATTTAGTTAATAGTTGATAGGACACAGAACTTACAGTTCTTGCAAGCCACTTATGGCTCCAAGTGATGAGGGAATTGGCCCATCCAACTGATTGTCATTTAAATGCCTACAAGTAAAAGTTATTAGATTAGACAGAGGTAGAAGACCATCAAATGTGTCTGGCATAGCTAAAAATAGGAGAGAATAATAGAAGGAGAATCAAATATAATGGGTCAATGTGCCATCAAAGAGTTGCAACTAGCAGGAAAACTCCATAACTTACAATATTTCAAGGCGCTTCAGTGAACTGAGATTAGGGATAGGCCCATATAAGTGATTGTTTCCGAGCCAGCTGTTATCAGGGTAAGGTTGTCAGTCAAAGCATTCTCTATTAGCTGACTGAAAGTTAAAATAAAAAGTGGATCGCATCACACTGCATTACATACATGCCAGTTAATGCAGTCATATTAGCAAGATAAGGTGACAGTGTTCCTGAGAGACCCATACTAGTCAGGTTTCTGCATCCAAAGTATAATCAGACATAAGTACAAAGTAATAAAGGCAGTTTTAGAAAACATAAACAAACCATGACTTCACAATAGAGTTAGACTCACAAAGAGACCACACGAATCCGGCTGCCTTGAGAGCACGTAACTCCAGTCCAGGAGTACTGCTGAGGAAAACAAGGATCACCGCTCCAATCAATAGGATAACTGTGCAAGCTGACTTTCAATCTTTCCAAAGCAATCACTGAAACAAGAAAGACACTTTTCAGATGGTGTCAAGAGAATTGTATCACTGAATATATGACATTTCTATCTATGAAAGGCCTAATGACAAAGTAGAAATGCTTGCCTATGCAACAAGACTGTCATAAACCTATCAGGGACTCAGTGAAAATGGTCGTGCTCATTATGTGGTAGCATCCTTAGAGAGAAGCACAGAATATGACCCAGTTGCTAAAGTAAACTGGACATTTTTCCCATTGCATGTCGCCTAACCATTAGTTGCTCTGGATTCTTCATTTTAACGGAAAAAGGTGGCTTGACATGAGAGGTTATTATGGATGCAGTTGAGAATTTGTCTACGCTGGCCAAACAGGTGAGCAAAAAATTGGTATGAAAGTTACACCCAACAAATGGGAAAGAATCTAAAAACTATACCATCTCTTGTGTGAGTAGTTCTTCCGAGAGGCAGCACCTGAAAAGCTTCCCCAGCATTGATCAAAGGACCTAAAGTTGAATTGCTAGTAGGAACCAGATTTATCGTTGTAAGGCCAATGAGAGGCCACTTGAAGTAAAGATGGCAACACCATCCGAAGTAACATTCAAGTTGCTGTAATATGGAACACCATTTACTGTTATATTCTGGGTTCTCGAGCCCCCAGCTACCGAATTGGGATCATTTGCAAAATATAGAGCAATATAGTACGATGCATTTGTTAGAGGACCCGGAGGCCACTGCAACTTCAGCGGCTGTGATGTGGGCACAGTCAACTCTGTTTCGAATACTTTCAGTGGAGGAAGATTCCAAAATCCAGAAACAGTTAAATTGTTGCTTGTTTTCAAAGAACCTTCTTCTCCAAATGGCTCCCAGAAACGGTCATATTGATCGTCAGGAAATCTGGCAGTTCAAAAATCGACACATTAGGCGAAACTCAAGGAAAGCAGAAGTATATACAAGAGCATTGACTTCGTGTCTCGAATCAAGGACAAAACAGCAGCTCATAACATGCTGTTGCATTTACTTAGGGATCCCTTGAAGATCTTTTAGTTTCCTAGGGTTCTCTTGATGATGGGAATTCAGAGTAAAGTAAGTCGCCAAAACCATATCCGACCGTATCGTGCAAAGCATAAGTGAGTGAATATATCAGCTTAGCTCTGTAGACATGTGCAGAGTGAATTGACTCATTGCGCGTATGATTAATTTGGCCACCAATCATGCAAATACCGAGACCGAGACCGAGACCGAGACCCTATTTGCACCGATAAATACTCCATCTAAGCCCGCCATTTTTCGAGACTATATCAGCAATTTTTCCCCGCACGCCACGAACTCGATGAACACCATCAATCTCGGAAGTGTCATCAAATAGCCAGGGCATTTGACTTTCGAATAGACTTTGACCTCTAGGGAATTAAGAGCCAAGCACAGCACGTACCTGATGGGAGCTCCGCCGTACCCGAAGCTGTTCCTCGCGACCAAGCTGAGCGCCGAACTCCCGAAATCGGTCGAGTTGTACACCGAATCGCCCAACTGAATGAACTCCAGAGCCGAGACGAAGGGCTCCGAATCCGTATGGGTATTAGCCCCGACGCAGAAGCTCATGGTCTTGCCCTGAGCCAGGAACACCCCCTCGTAATAAGACGCGCTGCCCCGGCGATAATCTGCCGTGGTGTTGACCACGGCCCAGAGAGTCCCGTCCACCATCTGGTCGAACACCGGCGGGTCGGGTCGCCCGTTGACCCTGCCGTAGAAGTAGGTGCTCCTCACCGCGTACCTGGACCCCCCGGGCGACGCCGACCACGTAGCAGAACTTGCGGCCGGGGAGGTTGGGGAACGACCGGACGGTGGCGAGGGTGGGGTCCAGGGTGGGCACGGTGACGTTCCTCGGGGCGCCGGCGGAGACGAGCCACGGCGCGTCGGGCAGCCACCGGAGGCCGTTGGCGGCGGCGGTCGTCGCGGCGGCGCCGCAGTCGATCCGGGTCCCGGACGGCGGAGGCTGGGGCTGGGAGAGGGAGGGGGAGAGGAAGAGGAGGAGAGAGAGGGCGAGGAGGAGAGACGTCCGAGACATGGCGACGGATCAACGCGCAGAGATTCGAGAGGGGAGAGAGAGAGAGAGAGAGAGGTAGAGAGAGAAACTGCTTCTTCTTCTTCTTCTTCTTCTTCTTCTGGTTCTGGTACGATGGTGGTGGTGTTGATCGAGTAGTGGAGTTGAACTGGTCATTTTTTGTTGGTGAGGCACGCACGAAAGGAATGCGACAGTAGAGATAGAGAGAGAAACTTTCGGAGAAAGAGAGGGGAAGAAGCGTGGAGTTGGGGAAGGGGAAAGAATAAGGGGATTTAATTAATTAATTAATTAATTGATTGATCGATTGATTAATAGTTTTAAAATGGATTTTGTTTGACGCGGGAAAACACCAGGCCAGGTCAGCGGGCGGCGGTTGGGGTTGGTTTGTTGGGAATGCACTCACTCGGCGGTGATGCGTGAGGGAGAATGCGCCTCGACATCGAATTTGACTCGATAAACGAGACGACATGGTTCGTAAAAATCTTTTTGATTTTATTAATTGAATCATGAACTTTTAATGATTTATTAACGTGATCTTCCGACCGATTTTATTCATCAATTAAATCATGAATTTTCAATAATTTATTGATGTGATCTTCCCTACGGCGATTTTTGCTGGTAATTATTGACGATATCTTTGTATAGGCGTTAACAAATTTTATGAATTTTTAAATTTTCTCTTTTGTTTTTTTTTTTTCCTTTCGTTCCTTTTTTTCTTTCTACTAAATCTAGTGAGGGTCGCCTTCTTTTCTTCTTCTTTTTTCCTCCCACTAAGTCCAATCCGAACTTGCTTGTGATTGGCGATGGTTGATTGGCCCTCATTGGTCTTTGAAAAAAAAAATCAAAATATTTTTAAAAAATTCAGAAAATTTTAAAAAATTATAAAAATTATCTATGTCAACACCGATCAATCTTATCACGTAGAATGATTGATGTTTATATTAGTGTTTAGATATCAAAACTAGTTAAAATTACTATATTAACAAATAGTCGACATGAATTGAATTCGACATGTATACAATAAGTACTTTCTTTTGATAATTTTCCTAAAGAACGAGCATTCGTTATCATGTTTACTTCAATGCGGCAATTTTTATATACTACATTGATTACCTATGTAATGAGTTGATAAATACGTTGACTTTCCATGTTCTGGTTTGCAACATTTATAGTCTTTGATACTTAACATGGAGTGCTAGAATTTTCAGTAATAAAATTATCGGCAAAATTCGATTTGCCAACTTACCAAAAGAGACATCGGGGAAAATCGATGTGTGCCAAGACGACATGAAATTTAAACGATTTGAGCAAAATCAACATTAGTCATAGAAAGGTTGTGGCAATGACTGCCGTGGTCAAGGCGACGCAATAATGACGGTGCTGGCAAAGAAGTCGTGCGCGAGGTGGCGCGCGGCGGACAGGAGTTGATATAGCAGCTATGACAAGGCGGCATTGGGTCAAAACCTAGATTGTGTCGGCATTGTTGGCTGTGACAAAAGGATGAAATGACGAGGGAATAATTATCCGAAAAAGAAGAAACCTTAAACTATCATACATAGATATTAATTTAATCGTAAATCTTTTAATTATAGTAATTAAATCTTTATTTCTTTATTTCTTTTCTTCGTTTTCCACTAAGCCTGACAAGGGCTATCGGCCAATCAACCCTCATTGGTTTTAGAATGAAAAGAAAAGGAAAAAAAAATCACAATATTTATTAAAAAATCAGAAAATTTTAAGTATAAAAATTGTCTGTAGAGTTGATCATCTGTGCGTAAGTGTTGGTGATTACTTAGGGGTGCATTTAAAAATTTATGAAATAGAAATTGATTTCTTAATTTACATTTTAAATCGGTAAGTTAAAAATTTTAGTTTCGATATATTCTTCAAATTAATTTATAGAATATAAATCTATTCCAGAAATAGAAAAATCAAATTGTGTTACCAAACGGATTTCAATTCCAAACCTCGTTACTGCAAAAGTTAAATAGAGAAATAGAGAAGTATAAATTATATAATGCGCAACCTTATTAAAATTGGCCGGAATGATTATATTGGCAAATAATCAAAAGTTTTATGCCTAATTTTGCTACCTTGAAGATTATAAATGAATTGACATATGTTTAATAAGTTTATAACTTATTTGATAACTTTCCTAAAAATGAGCATACATTTTGTGTTTACTTGTGAATTAATATGAATACGCGGCAATTTTGCAAAACTATATTGATTACCTATGTGATGACATGAGTCGATAAACATGTTAACTATAAACACACATCCCATGTTCTACTCATGATTTGCAACGGCTGTAGCCTCTAATGCTTAACATCGGAGTCCTAGAATTTTCAGTAATTAAAACCGTCGGCAAAATTCGATTTGCAAGCGTGCCAAAAAGAGATGCCGGCGAAAATCGACGTGGGCCGAGGCGATCCGAAATCAACATAACGGGTCGGACGGGGCTTTGGATGGCCCAAGACCAAAACCAAGTCAACGGATCTGGCCCAGTTCTTTACTGTCGGACTCCCGCAACTTGGGAATCATCCTCGGATTCCCTGTCCTCTCGTCATCCTTTGACTATTTACACCAGTTAAGTTAACCACTTTGTCCTATGCTGACTCTCCGAGATATCATGGTGTTATATATTAATATTTTTACGTTTTTCTAATCGACTTTCCATACTTCTAATTTGTTCATATCTAGTTTTCTCTACTTTCACAGATTTTATTTTTCACAGTTTCACTATCAAATCCCATTAATATCAATTTGAGTTAATATCACGAAAAAACCAAAAATTAGTACACCCGTATTGAATTTACATTTTATTAGTTTTAATTTAATATTAATATCAAATTACTGAATTAGATGATATGTGATAATTAACGAGTATACCGCTAACTCCATTTGTTACGTATATATTGCTTCGTGGTTTTTTGTAATATTAATCAAATTTAGTGAAAATCAACGAAAATATATCAATTTAAGATTTTTATGGTGAAAAAATTAATTTTGATGGATATATCATAGGTGTATTAGTTTGAGATTTTTAGTGGAAGCAAAAAAAGTATACCAATTTGAGATTTTTGTGATATTAACCTTAGGAAATTTGGCAAAATCCAACCGATGCGATCATCGGATAATGCTGTAGCATGATGTGGATGAAATTTCTCTAGTCAGATGTCCAGGTGGATGTTCGTGACGCCAAAATTTCACCCACATCATGCTTTGACATCATCTACAACGATTAAGTTTTTCCATCCACGTGCGAGTGGGCAATTGCGTATTTCATTGGTGTCGTCCAACGATCATGTCAGCTGAATCTGGTCAGATTTGCTGTTGGAGGGATCCGATTGGAAAATTCATAAAAGGTATAAGGACTTGATTAGATAAAAACAAAGAATATAAAAAGCTCAATTAGGGAAGAAGCACGAAAGTGTAATAATCGAGTGGCGGAATGAGAACACCGCGCATGTGCAGAAGCCCCCTCCGAATTCATTTCGCTTCACTGTTACTCCAGCCGATCCCCCCCTCTTTTTCCCCTTCCTTTCCTCGCTTGCAAAGGAAATCCTCGCCGACCCTACACGCCTTCCCCGATTCACGCCTTTTGCGCTCCCTTTGTCCACCTTAAAAAAACCCCTATAATTTTTTTTCCCCATTTCATCGTTTTCTCTTGGAAAAACCATTTTGTTTGAATTAAATTACGGAACATAGTCGAGTTCACGGCGATTTGTCTTGCTCGACACGCTCGCGTTGCGACTCACCAAGCAAGAAGGCGCCTAGGCGATGCCACTTGAGTTTAGGCAAGTTTAGGTGTCACGCGACTTTAGGCGTGACTAGTTACTAGATTTGACTTTGCCAACAACCTGAACCCTTGTAGGTGAGGTTTATTTTTGGGTTATCGGCCTTTAAAACTTTTAGAAGTGTAATTACATTGTCCAAAACTTCAAAAAAAAAATTGTGTTAAACGGTATTGCTCAGAGACTTCGAAATTCAGAATCCCTTGGCAAAATAGTTTCTAGAGGCACCCTAGTTCGTACAAGTCAAAAGCGTAAAACGTCACTCGCGTGCGAACTCCATTAACCCATCATCGATCATCGGAGAGAAAGTTCGGTCCGATGTAAAGACAGGTTATGTCGGCACAGTGGAGCCTGATGGTATTTTCGGTATAAAAGTTCACGCTACGGAGCCTCCCGCGAAAAGGGACTGGACTTCCTCCTCGCCGACACGGCGTCGTTCCGCAGACACGTGGGACCCGTGGCGAGGAGGGCCCCGCCGCACTCCATTTCCTTTCACCTTCCTTTCTTTTCACCCGGGCTTTTCTTCTCTCCCGCCTTTTCTTAATTAGTTCCCGCCTAATACACTTTCCCAGCGCCTTAAGGTGCCCACCCCGGAAATACAGAAAATATCAGGAAATAAAATTCCCAACATAAATGAAGAAAAATATTAATTATTTAAGATCTTAAAAAATATTCACTCTGAAAATATTCGGAAAAGCCACGGTATTGGCAAGAGAAAAAAAGAAGAAGAGTATTTCATACCCAAAGAAAAAAAAAAAGAAAGAATATAAAATAGTATTTCGCTGTTCCGAAAACGACGTCGGTTCCCCGCGGTTAAATACCGACGACGCCCTTCCTCCGCCTTGTCTGAACTCCGGGGACGAAACTGAAAAGCGGAAGGCTCAGGGAAACCTCCCCGGTCAAATCCCCAAACTACCCCCTCCACAATCGCGTTCAAAAATCCGATTCCCCCATTTCTCATCTTCTCTCTCTCTCTCGCACTCTCTCTCTGAGAATTCCTCCTCATCGATGGACTGCAACCGCAGCGACGATCTGCAGGACATCCAGGAGAAGAAGGGCCAGAAGAGGAAGCTGGAGGACGAGGCCGCCGCCGACAGCGAGATCTCCGCCTCCGCCGGCGGCGGTGGCGGCGGCGGCGGCGGCGGAGGCGGCGACGGCGGCCGGCAGTCGCTGCTCAGCGAGGTGTCCGCGCAGGTCAAGGTCCTCGAGTCCGCCTTCTCGTGGGTCGAGGCCGATCGAGCCGCCGCCAAGCGCGCCACGCACGTCCTCGCCGAGCTCGCCAAAAACGGTGCGGCTACCGGGGGAAGGGTGGGGGAGGGGGAGAAAATTAAGATTCCGCGATCTCCGCTTAGTAACCTGTCCGGAGTTGATTTCTCGCTGCTGATTCGCGTGTTTGTGGTTGGATGCAGAGGAGCTGGGGAGCCTGCTTGTCGAAGGCGGTGTGGTTCCGGCCCTGGTGAAGCATCTGCGGGCGCCGCCGTCGGCGGAGGGCGACCGGGGTGTGAGGCCGTACGAGCATGAGGTGGAGAAGGGATGCGCTTTTGCGCTGGGTCATCTGGCTGTTAAGGCGAGTTGATTGTGATTCTGATTGCTCTAAAAGCTTGGTGTATTGGCTATATAGCTAGCGATTGGTGTTGTGAAGTTGATTATCTTTGAAGATATGATCGAAGTCCTGATTATCCTCATTCCAGTATGCATAGCTATGAGGAACACTGTAGTCTGGTCATTGATAGGTTAGATTGTGTGTTTTGAATGCTCAAGAGTCGTTTGTTATGGCAAGTAGAATGACCGCGAAGGTATTTGGAGGAGGAGCTTGAAGATATCTTAGGATGTAATTACTTTCTGGTTGCGCAAAAAAGAGTGAAAAGGAAAGTGTTACAATTTTATTCATCGAATTGTCTTTTTTAGCTTTCTCAGCAGGCTTTGCATCTACACCTTACGTTAGTTTTCACCATTATATTGTGAGGTTGTATGTAGCTCGGTGTTTAATGTATTGGCTCTACTTGATTTAATGACTGCTTGAATGAAAAGAAAGTGTTACAGTTTTATCATTGAATTGTCTTGTTTAGCTTTCTCAGCAGGCTTTGCATGTACACCTTAATTTAGTTTTCACTGTTATATTGTTAGGTTATATAAGTAGGTTGGTGTTCAACGTATTGACTGCTTGATTTAATGAAATGCAGAGTCTACTTGAGTGTGTCAATGCTGCACTTACATTTGCATCGTGTCACCTCTTTTAATGTGGTACCGTCTGTTGACAAGGGGATAAATTTGTTTGGATGAGTCATTGAAGCTCATTGTGTTGAAAGATGACACCTCGAGTATTAATTGTGGTGAATTACACGCGCTTTACAAAAGAAAATTGAACAGGAAAAAATCTGCAGTGATTGCAGCCTTTTGCATGCTTGCCAGACATTTTGGCATTTGACATGTTGATGAGATATCTATGCGGATGTCATTGAGTGTCATTGTGTGTCATTGTGATTCTTAGAAGAATATTGTTAAGCCATCATACTTTGGGCTTCTGTTATACTTGTCATTATCTATCGACGGCACTTTTCAATACTATCTGTTCTACTACTTTTTTCTTTTAAGCCTAGGTGGTACTGGTACAGCAGGAAATGTCTAACCTTTTCTCTTGTTATCTCCTCTTGTAACAGCCTGAGCTTCAACAACTTATAGTCGACTGTGGTGCCTTACCACATCTAATAGATCTGCTGAAAAGGCATAAAGATGGTTCAACCACACGAGCTGTCAACAGTTTAATTAGGAGAGCGGCCGATGCTATCACTAACCTTGCTCATGAGAATAGCAGCATCAAGATTCGTGTCAGGTGTGCTTCTGTAAAGAATAGAATCAAATGATGCCTTAGCTCCATTTTCCTTAATAGTATTGAGATTGATGTGCAGGATGGAAGGTGGGATTCAACCTCTAGTAGAATTGCTAGATTTTATGGATACCAAAGTGCAAAGAGCTGCTGCTGGAGCATTGCGTACCCTGGCTTTCAAAAACGATGAAAACAAGAATCAGGTGATGATTTTTCTTAAGAAGATGTTTTCTTGTTTTTTATATCAAGAGTAGGAATTATGTTAACTCATTGCCTTTTCAGATTGTGGAGTGTAATGCTCTTCCAACGCTCATTTTGATGCTCCGTTCAGAGGATGCTGCAATACATTATGAGGCGGTAAGGCCATGGGGATAGTATAATTGATCAGGATGAGAGTTGATGTTTTGTGTGATTCCTCAAATTACTATGTTAATTGCATTCTGTTTGTGGCTTTCAGGTTGGTGTCATTGGCAATCTGGTACACTCATCTCCGAACATTAAAAAAGAAGTTCTTGCTGCTGGGGCTTTGCAGCCTGTTATTGGACTGCTAAGGTATGTTGAGAATCTAGGAGTTATGTGGAGCTTGTGCCGCTTACAGTCTGCAAACGGTCTGATGAACTTCTTGCTCTTTCATGATTGTTTGTACTGCTCAAGTTTCAATTGAACACTTTCTTCTTCAAACATGTTGGTTTACAGTTCTTGCTGTCCTGAGAGCCAAAGGGAGGCAGCTTTGCTCCTAGGGCAGTTTGCTGCTGCTGATTCAGACTGTAAGGTGAATGATGGCAGTTTTTTTTGTTTGTATCCTGTTCTGCAAGATCTGTACAATTTCTCTCTCTCTCTCTCTCTCTCTCTCTCTCTCTCATATGATTCAAAATTGATGGAACAAAGCAACCTTAATCTTTGCTTTTTTGGGTCAGTCGATGTCCTTAAGTGGTTTTAGTTTTTTTCCTATCCTTCTAGTAGATAAGTGGTGCATTCTTGTTGTCTTCTCTATCAAGTGAGGCTGGTTAACTTCTCAACCTTACGTCTTGCCTTTTTATCTTGGAAAGTTTACTGTTGACTTTCTTGACCTATGTTCTCATTTCCACTGCAATTGGGATGCAAAAATGCAGGTTCACATTGTCCAGAGGGGAGCTGTTCGTCCTTTAATCGACATGCTTCAGTCCGACGACTTTCAGCTGAGGGAAATGTCAGCATTTGCATTAGGGAGATTGGCCCAGGTCTCTCTCTCTCTCTCTCTCTCTCTCCCCCTTCCCCTGGGTGCCTACTTGATTACCAAAAAGCTGGCTTGATGGATGGTTTTCAGATAGGGAGCTTATTCCTGTTTTCCCTTAAACCTTGGCACTTGTCTATGGTGTGGCCCTTCAGAAAGGTCCACTGAAAATAATGGACAAAAGAGTGTCTTTTGCTTTTCTAAAGATACGGAAATCAAGCACCCACTCACCAACACTCAAACATAGCTTAACAAGTACTCTATAGGCATTTATTGAAATGAACTTATTTAAAAAATATGCTTCACACAATGAATTTTTGCCAGATGCAATAATATAGTGAACCATATGTTCTTTTCGGCACGTAATGTGTATTTAATGAACTATTGTTTCCAGTGAACTTCAGTTTAGAAGTTTAGATTGGAGACATTCTGAACATTTCTTTTTATCATTTCAGGACCTTCACAATCAAGCTGGTATAGCTTATAATGGTGGCTTGATTCCATTATTGAAGCTTCTTGATTCAAAAAATGGGTCCTTGCAGCATAATGCTGCCTTTGCGCTATATGGACTTGCAGACAATGAGGTAAAACCTGTAAATTTTAATCAAGCCAAAATTGATCAATGCTTCCCACCCAAACTTCAAAAAATATGGCAATGTTGAAGTTTTCTTGATCAGTAGGATGTTGTTCAAGCTAGTTGTCGTAACTGCTATCCATCTTCTCTGTAGGACAATGTCTCTGATTTTATTAGAGTAGGAGGTGTTCAAAAGCTGCAAGACGGAGAATTTATTGTCCAGGTGGGCAGGAAAAGTGTTAAATCACATAGTATTTAGAATTATATTTCACACAAAGCATAAAATGAGTGAAGTGGACATCATCTTTGCAGGCTACAAAAGATTGTGTTGCCAAAACTTTGAAAAGATTAGAGGAGAAGATTCATGGCCGAGTGAGTATCTTAATTTTGTAGTCTTATACTTTGAACTGAACTCTGTATTGTTGTCAATGATTTTATGTCTCTTTTTGTTGGGTACATAAATGAAAGGAGTTCTTTCTTTTCCTTTCTTGACCTGTTGGGCTTTAATATGTTGGTTTCTTTGTGCAGGTTTTGAATCATTTACTATATTCGATGCGCGTAGCAGAGAAGACTGTTCAAAGACGTGTTGCTTTGGCTCTTGCTCATCTCTGTTCTCCAGATGACCAGCAAACAATTTTTGTTGATAACAATGGTGTGTGATGCTCTCTCTCTCTCTCTCAATACTTCTATCAATAAGACTGCTTTATTCTCTTTTTACTTTTAAGCTGTCAGAGTGTCTGATTAGTCTGTATTCTCTGAAGGGTTGGAGCTGCTTGTTGGCCTGCTTATTTGTTCGAGTGCTCGGCAGCAACTCGATGGTGCTGTGGCATTGTTCAAGTTAGCTAACAAAGCAATGTCTCTTTCTCCCGTTGATGCAGCTCCTCCCTCTCCAACACCACAGGTCACTGGCCATCTAATGGGTGCTTTATTTTCTTTTATCATTTGAACTGTCAATTCTGGTCAGATATTGTGGTCCAGAAGAATATAAGGTTGTGTGCGTGCAAAAGATCTTTGTCAGCAGTGTTTTTTGATTATTAGCTTGCCAATTTCTCATAAATTGCCTTTTGTTTCATTACATGGTCCAGGAGAATTTGCCTGTTCTACTTGTTTTTCTCTTTCAAAGTTTTCAAATATATAATTGTTATTATTTGTCCAGGAAGGAGTTTCTTGTGCATATGAGTATTTTAGATCTGTTCTGGGAAATAAAATTTGATCCATTGTTAAAAAAACTTTCTTATTGCAGGTTTACCTAGGGGAACAGTATGTGAACAACCCTACGCTGTCCGATGTAACATTTCTAGTTGAAGGTTCCTGAAAATTGTCGTGCTCTGTTTCGTTAGTGACTATCTCATACATGGATCATTCATATACAAGTTATGATGATCGATTTGAAAGAATGCTTGCTTTGTATATGTTTTGCAGGAAGACGGTTCTATGCGCACAGAATTTGCTTGCTTGCTTCTTCTGACGCATTTCGTGCAATGTTTGACGGTGGATATCGGGTGAGTGTCCTTTAATTCTTGGTTTCAGGTTTTTGTTTACATTACCATATTTGTGTCAACATGAAATTGGACTCTGCTGAGCTTTGTGATGTTATGCTTAAAAGCCGAGTGCAGCACCTTATGCTCTGTGATCTCTTGATTAGGAAGTGAAATCTTTGCTCTGACTTGGTTTATGAAATAAAGTTTGCGTGACATTTATTACAGGAGAAAGATGCTAGGGACATAGAGATTCCAAATATCAGATGGGAGGTTTTTGAGTTGATGATGAGGTTAGTTATAACTTTTAAGTCTAAATCCACATAATATAGTTTGTGTGATATTCTTCAAATGACTTTCTTCAATGACACTACAGATTTATATACACCGGATCAATTGATGTTACGCTGGAAATTGCTCAAGATCTCCTCAGAGCTTCCGATCAGTATCTCTTGGAGGGACTCAAGCGACTTTGTGAATATTCCATTGCACAGGTTAGCTGATGAATGATTGAATGAGTTTACCTATTGATGTTTGGTATATACCTTGACAATGAGTGTACCTTAATTATTGCAGGATATTTCGTTGGAAAATGTCTCCAGCATGTATGAACTTTCAGAAGCCTTCAATGCTATTTCCTTGAGGCATTCATGCATCTTGTTCATTCTGGAGCATTTTGACAAATTGAGACCTGGGTAAACACTTCCAGCTAAGCTCCTCTTGTTTGGCAAAACTCTGTTTGAATTCTATTTATCAATCCCTTCTTCTAAGTATACTTCACTAATATACGGAGGAAATGGTGGGAGTTGTCATTGGGATTATGTCAACTCTAGAAATCTTCTCTTCCAAGGGCAGTATAATTTTGTCTTTTTGTAGGTGGAAAGTGGAGGCAAAGATTGCAGGAGATTGATCTCATTCTCCCTGCTTGGTATTAGAATGAAAGTGAGGGACAGATTATTACATCATGGAAATGATTCCCTTAGGCCCATAAGTTGCATGCTCACCAGGCTTTGGGAGAATGTGGAGGAATTTGATTAAACAACCAGTTGTCTTCTGAAAGTTGAAGTGCATCTCTATCATTTTCTCTCATGGAGAACCATTTTCATCCCCTTCATTTCCTTAATTTAAATATCTGAAAATAATTAAATTTTCTTGTCTATGACTTCCATACTCTTGCCTCTCATTTCCCCTCAATAATTTTTTGCCCATTCAAGAAAAAGGCAAACGCACCTAGATTTATACAAACTTTCAGCCTTTTAATAAGTAATAAACGCCATAAAATTATTCATCAGACAAAAGAAATGATACTTGTAACGTTTTGAAGTCAATATCTTCAGTTTTGGCTCCCTTTATTTATCTAGGAAAAATACCAAAAATGCACTTCACCAAAATTCCTTTTTCATACTTCTGTTTTTGTAAATATCACTTTACTACCTTTAGACAAAACTCATTCATTGAAAAGACCGAATTGCCCCCCTCACAGATCCCCAAGCCTCCAAACTCTCCCACAGCTCTAGCCTACATCACCCACAAGCCACAAACCTCATGTCCCCTCCACCATAGACCATCGTCCACCGTCCACTGTCAACTCTTCCCCACTGCCATCATCGTCCCTTCCCCTTGCCAATTGATCTAGATCTGATAGCAATGGGTGCGAGCTCGAACTTTGAGCTCCAGCGGCCATGGGCCGCGAGCCCATGGCTTGAGATAGTGAGCTTGAGAGATGGAGAGAAGGGTGTCGTGTGGGTGAGGGGAGGGCGTGGGTGTTTTTGGAAAGAGAAATGACAAACATAAATAGGTGGGCAAGGACAACTTTTGTTTAAGTGAGGGTGCAAACATGTATTTTAAAATATAAAGTTATGCGAGTGGTAACTAGGTAATAAGCAAAGTATTTATCGGTATTTTTCTCAAGCTACTAGGGCCTTTGTTTTGTTTTGTTGAACTTCTCCTGATCTCTTTGCAACTGTTCTGCTCTTGAACTTTTGCAGGAATTTCCCTCTTATTCACCGTATAATACCAGAAATCCAACAGTACTTTGTGAAAGCACTTACCAAGTCTAACCAGCGTAGCACCTTGAGGCCTTAAGACCCTGTGGTTTCGCTCTCCCTACTCTAACCGATTGTTGTACAGGAAGTGGTAGATTTATGAGCAGTTGGTAGCAGGTGGATGGCTCTGACTGTTTGGTAATTGGAACTCACATTCTTTTCCAGACGCAAGATGTGGACTCCCTGTAAGTCTCCACCCATTTTTGTTGTAAGATGTATCTGGGATGGTGATCTTCCCATTATTGTCGAAATCCAAGCATGTAGCCATGGATTGTAGTGTTTTGAGTTAGCTTTGCCCACGTGCGTTCCATGAATTGAAATGGGATGTTTAAGTAGACGTAAGAAAAAGGGGAATTGGTTGGACTCTGTTGACTGTTTCCTCGAAACGAGTATGAAGATGATGAATGTCGTGTCATCTTCAGAGGCTCTTGTTGAGGGAACAGATATTGGTTCCGATATTCATTTTGACATATTTGCCTGTGGTTCAATGTCTCGGGACTTCTGGATTGTTGGGCGTGGTTGTGAAAGTGTCGTTTTCTACTGGGAAACGCTGTAATTCATGGAATGAAAGGATGGCTTTTGCTTGTGTGGCATGTTCTTCGACGAAGAGTGATTTTTAAACGGAGCTAGCTCTACTTAGAGGTGTTAAATGGGTCCACAACCCATTTATGGACCCATTTATAGTTAAATGGGTCGTTAATGGGTTGGGCTTATTTCTTAAAGCACCCATTAATGGATTTTAAAAATAAAAGGAGTAAATTACGTGGGTCTTAAATGGGTACTCATTTAAGACCATTCCCAACCCATTGAAGATGAACCCAGTAACCCACGAGCGCCACAAGTCTACCCTACCCCTTTTTGCTTTCGATTCGCCGCCACCTCCATCGCCCGTCGCCACTCGCCTCCGCCTATCGTCGCCTCGTCGCTGCCCATCGTTGCCGCTTGCCGCCGCCCATCGTCGCCTCGTCGCTGCTTGCCACCGCCCATTGTCGCCTCGTCGCCGCTTGCCACTGCCCCCCATCTCCAATGGCCGAGGTTGTCCGACAACTCAAGGAGGGAGGGACTACTTCCAGCAGCAGCCGTATGGAATTTGTCCATTCAATCAATCGGGAATTTTAGCGCCACGATCAGTCTCGCGGATCAGCTGGACTAGAGTGTTCCTCTTGATTTTGCGAAGCACGTCAATTGACATCTTCATTCGACATCAAAGCAGCACTTGTCTGCTCGCCGCGAATGGCTTGCGGATCCATCGTCGGAGGACGGAGCCGCTTGGTTCAGGTACTCTATCTGAACACACATTCGTGTTTTTTCTTCTGCGAATTTGGAAGGGTGCCCGAATTGCACTGTTAGAGTAGATTGTCTTTTCGTGTTAATGGTTCCATTGGTCTCATAATGTCCATCTTTTGAAGATTGGGTTAGAGGAAAGAAAATTGCTTTCTTGTTGAAACCCTTTTATGATATTTCTACTATGTTCTCTGGAGTTAGATATCCCACATCGAATTTATATTTTTATGGAGTATGGCAGATTCAGCTTCGTTTAATATAGGTAAGGGATACTGAGGATGAGGCTATTAGTTCTATGGCTAAGGCAATGCTCAAAAAGTTCGAAAAATATTGGAAGTGTTATAGTGTTGTCTTATTATTTGCTGTTATATTAGATCCTCGCTATAAGTTACACTTATTAGAATTAAAGTTGGACATGGATGATCATGTGGAATTTGTACGGGGCATTCGAGAAAAACTCTATACACTTTTCGATGAATATGTGACCTCTATGTCTAGAGATGATCGCTTTACTTCTTCAACTAGTCGAGGTAACATTTCAGTTGAGGGTATCAATGAGAACATTGGGGATGACATTGATGAGTTTGATGCATTTGAGAGTGAACACTTTGGATCACAATCTACTAAGTCACAATTGGATTTGTATTTGGAGGAGAATAGGCTTGATAGAAAGAAGTTCTCGGATCTCAATGTTCTTGATTATTGGAAGACTCATTCTCATTGGTATCCGAGTTATCCCTCATGGCACAGTGATATATTGAGCATTCTTATAACTACCGTTGCCTTAGAATCAGCATTCAGCATTGGAGGACGCATTTTAAATAAATATCGTAGTTCCCTTTCCCCTGCACGTGATATATTGAGCACTCCTATCACTTTGGCTCTACTTGCACCACTTCATTAACAATGCTAAAATCCTTATGAAGTACGTTGGACGTCTCAAGGGAAGATGGGAAAATGGTGATGGTGATGAAGCAACTGTAAATTTTTGGTATCGTTGACAACTTGGGACGTCGATCGATTTGAGGCAATGCAAAGACTACTCTGGTGGTCACCTAAAATTCTCCCACCCACTCTCTCTGTCGTAGTATAAGATTTACCAGTTTGCGTCGCCGTTGTACGGCGATGTTGGTGCTTGCCGTTTTCAATGGTGGCCATTGCGGAGGTGGCCACAATTTCTAGGTCTAGGGTTTTTCCATGGCTTTTAATTAATTGAATTTTTAATTTTTTAATTTTTAATTTAAATATCATTTTTAATTTTTAATCTTATTCTGAAGTGTGCCAAACGCTTGATCGGATTAGATATGTTCGCCTTTATTATCCAAAGGATTTAATATCTTACTTTATCTTATCCTATCCTGATTATTATCCTGACGAGTAAACGTAGCCTAAGAGTAAAAGGAATCTTGTGGCAATAACGGTGGATAGAGCAAAAGCTTATTATAGAATGGAAGGGGACGTAGCTACAAGGAACGAGACCACGACTGTTTCAGATGAAGCTCGTGTTCCAAGAAGCCAATAGGCACGCGCCGCATGGATGCCATGACGAAGCTGGGTTTACATCGACAATGATGAACATAGTTTTCTAACGATATCTTCCACATTAAAAACTATAGAATAGTTTTCTAACGATATCTTCCACATTAAAAACTATAGACTTTTAGGTAACCACCTCTGAAGGAGTTTGGTCTCCTCTTACCGCGAAAGGGGATGGGAGACCGGACATTGGCTTAAGTCGCGGTCGTGATGGAAATATTAAAGAGCTGGAAAAAGCTCCACTTGTGGCAAAGCATCTCTCTTTTGGGTCGTCTTCTTCTGAAATTGCATCTCTCTTTGGTCTTTTGGCAAAGACAGTCTGGTGCACACAAGCACGCCAGAATGGAAGCCGTCCCCTTTTCCCCTCGAATTTTCGTCGCTGAAGTGTCGTTTTCGTCTCGTTGCAAAGGAGGGAAAATGACGCTGCATCTGCCCGAAGACGTGGACTTGCGTTGGCCTTGGACCTTACATCTTTCCAAAGCAAACAGCTCCGCCCATCTCTTGATCTTTTCCTCGTGTTTTCCATGGATTTTCTCAATACGTTTCTTTTCCTTGAACAATGAGATTAAGAGGGGAGTGCTGGCACCTGAACTCTCGATCCTGACTTTGGTATATTTTTAAAAAGGTAAATGCAACGAGAAATGGATCAACGACATATTTATAATAGTTCATGATCACATGGTAATCAGCATAAAAATCTCATCTGTATTGGATTTTATTAGGTTTCTCACGCTTCCTAACGAACTATCAATGTAAACCGTCCCGGCTTTTCTTGCCACGTAGGAGGATTAAAAGAAAGGTCGGTAGCTCCGGCCAGAATTCAAATGCCAACAAATACAAGACCGGAAGATGAAGATTTTCTTTAAGTATCGCTCATCCCTCATCCCTCAAAGTATGCCTCTGTAGCCACTCTCGCCAACCCTCTCTCCTCTTTTCCATTCAACACCCTTTCTTTTCTCTTGTCAAAAAGCAAAACTCACATATCATATCACCCACAAAAAGAAAATTATGGGCAGCATCTGCACTTCCAAAGAGGTCGATATAGAGCTCCCCACACTTCTTAGGGTTTACAAGGATGGCACGGTCGAGCGCCTCTCCGGTAATGTCGGGTTCTGCTTAATCTTATTACTGAAGTTTCGTGTTTCGATGGTGGATGAACCCTTTTCTAGAAACAGTAAGGTTTCATCGTAAAACTCCATCGTGAAAAGGAAGGCATTTTCCCCATAATATGGCGATATGAGCGAATTAAGTCATTTTTTTTAGCTTGGTACAAGTAATTTCAGTAGACTTTGTCTGCATGATATGGTTCAAGTCGTGTGAATCGTCAAACTTTGCTTCATTTTCAGGCACTCCATATGTCCCGCCTTGCTTGGAGGACCCCAAGACCGGCGTCGCATCCAAAGACATCACCATTTGCGAGGACCCTCTCATCCGAGCAAGACTCCATCTCCCGAAACTCAAACATGCTAATGAACAGCCTGAGAAGCTCCCCATCTTGGTCTACTACCACGGTGGTGGCTACTGCATCGAATCTGCCTTCTCTCTGGTCGAGCATCAGTATCTCACCACCCTTGTCGCAGAAGCCAAGATACTCGCCGTCTCCATTGAGTACAGGTTTGTTCTAATTTATACACAGAGAAACTTCAAGAGGACTTTTCTCCTCCAAGGTCCTCGTCTGGAGAAAAACCAGTAACTTTTTCTACTCAATTGTTTTATAGAGAAGGGATTATGTAGTTACATTTATCACTTTTAATGCTAAGAAGACGACATGTATGCGTATATAGAGAAGGGATTATTGTTAGCACCCTTGCAAAACTAAAAATATTATCTTATGTCCATTGTCAAGTTGTACCAACTATGGTGAACATAGGATGTGTACATGAGAATTAGGTAAAAAGCTCTCACCTATTCAACATTGTTCATGTAAATTTTCTTTGTTTCCTATACTCTACCTCTACAATAAGTCCGATTGATGAGTTTCCCCAAAAACAAGTTAAGTTAGGTAAAATGATAATGGGGTTTATCCATGTGATAAAAATAGTAATGGTGGTTGCTTATTTTCTCACAGGTTAGCTCCTGAGTGCCCTGTACCCACCATTTTCGACGATTGCTGGGAAGGCCTCCAGTGGGTGGCTTCACACTCGATCGACGACGGTGGACCTGCCGTGAAAGAGCCGTGGCTGGCTGATCATGGCGACTTCCACCGTGTCTTTGTCGGCGGCGACAGCGCTGGAGCCAATATCGCCCACAACGTCCTCATGAGGGCCGGCCGCGACCCTATAGTTGGTGGCATAAAGATATCCGGCGCTTACCTGACCCACCCCTATTTCTGGGGCTCTGAACCTATCGGGTCAGAGCCTAAGACGGATCACGACAAAGAGCTTCCGCACATAGTCTGGACTTCCTTGTACCCGACGGCAAAGGGCGGGATCGATAGCCCGATGATCAACCCGTTCAGACCGGGGCCCCGAGCCTGGCGGGCCTCGGATGCGAGAGGTTGTTGGTGAGCGTGGCGGAGAAGGACCTACTGAGAAACAGAGGGTTGAAGTACTGCGAGGCAATTAAGGAAAGTGGGTTCAAAGGAGAAGTGGAGTTGGTGGAGGCTGAAGGAGAAGACCACGCTTTCCATATCGTGACTTACGAGAAGGAGAGTGCGCAGGTCATGATCAAACGGTTGGCTGCTTTTCTTAACAAAACTTGCTAGCTTGTTTGCTTCCTTTTTGTCTGACTTTTTACAAGGTTGTTCATGTGTGCTTTGTGAACGTAAGCAGCGATGTCGCTTTTCTATGTATTACATAGACTGTTGTTGTGATATTTGTTACATTTTCAAAGACCAAGTGGCATCCCGAGATAACTTAGGGATCAGAATCATCGCAGCTCGTAAGGTGGTGAATCTGTATGCTTAATACGCCCATGGAAAAACAGTTACATCGCCTTTGGAATAATTCAAAAAGGTCATGGCCATCGAAAGCAATTTTCAAATAATATAAAATTGATTGCTGAATTTGAGCATGTTGGTTGCTGGTTTCTAGATTTGGTTGTTGATGTTTTTCAAAGAAAGCCTTAAGTCATGGTAGGCGCCTCGAGAAAAATGAAGGAAACAAAATGTAAGCATTTAATGAAAAAGAGCTAATGAAGCGTGAGGAAAGAAAGAAATCAATAGGTGAGATTTATGGTGGGTCATGTGAACTTAAGAATGAAAGTCTTATTAAACCAGCAGGGGCATATAAAGGAAGAGATTATGGGCACCTAGAAAACTTTATTCTTTATCAAATCACACGCTTATCTTGGAGCAAAGAGTCAAGGGTACAAACAGTTTTTCGTATAGAGAACTTCATCTATAAATAAAGCACTTGTGAAGCATTGTAAGAAAGCCACAAAACCAGAGTGAGCTCCATAAATAGAGTTAGAGCACGAGCATTTGCATTTCAATAAAAAGTTCTCCATCTAGTCTTCATTTGTGCTTTTGTTCCAAATTTTCACAAATAACATTATTCTTTCGGCTCCAACAAGTCACTCCAAAAGCCTTGTCGGAAGACGACGCTGGATCTGATCCCGATCACGTCTCCATCGCTCCCTCGTCCACCTCAATTACCTCGCTACCTGGTCAAACCATTCTCAGAGTTCTTTTGATCGAACCAACTTTTCGCCATAATAATTATTGGATGTGATAAGTACACATGACCTTGATGCACATGAGGGCAGCCATCGCGATAGCTTTCGTTCCTTTATCAGTTAGCCTGCAAAGTGAAGTATGTGCTATGAAGCCCGGACACGTCGCTGGAGCTTCCGTGTCGTGTTCGACATGTGTCAGAGCGTGTCCGACACCTCGACACGCGACACGCGTTGACCGTGTGTCGGATTTTTCGACACGCGTGTCGGAGCGTGTCCAAGGGAGAGGGATCGTTGAAGAAGACGGAGGGTGGAGGCAAGACCCGGGAGTAGAGGCAAAGCCGCGACGGCGAGGGAGGGCCAGAGGAAGAGTAGGCAATCCAGAGGGCAGGGCGCAATTGTGACGCTGCGATGGAGCGCTGGCGGCGAGGCTTCAAAGATGTTCGAGTTTCATTGATCTGCTTGGATATCTTCTGGTACTCCTCGTCCACTTCATCCGCGACTGATCAAGGTCAAGCTTTTGCACGCTAGAGACGGAGTCGGGCCGGAGGTATCGTCGCCCTTGATTTTGCGACCCCCTTCTCCCCCAATGTGAGAGCATGCGAAGGGAGAAGAAGATAGTTTGGGAGGGTTGATTGATGGGGGCAGGAGAGCAGGTGGTGGCGTGGGTTGGGAATGATTGATGGGGGCGGGGTGATTGATGGGGTGGGGCAGAGAGCGGGCGGGGCAGGGAGTAGGTGGTGTCGTGGGTTGGGGATGATTGATGGGGGTGGGGTGATTGATGGGGGCGGGGTAGGGAGCAGGTGGTGTTATTGGGGGAGAGAGAGAGAGAGAGTAGGGAAGAAACCGAAAGTGGGGAGAAAATATTGGAGAAAAGATTGGGTGCTCGGATTTTGAGGGTGGCGTGGGGGATTGGAGAGAAAGAAATGGGGGAGGGCAAATAATTTTTGGGGATGAGAGAGGGAAAAAAAGAGAGGAAAATAATTTTGAGAGGTTTTTGAGGGTAATAACTTTTGAGCAGTAAAGTTATTTTTGTTATAAAAATAAAAAAAAGAGTTAAAAAATGATTTCAAAAAAATAAAAATATTGAATGTTAAATAATGATAAATTTTGATGATTATAAAAGATCATAGATTTATTTAAATAAAGTTGATTATATTTTTTTGTTAGTCATTAGTTTTATCCATAATTTTTGTTAAAATTAAAAATATGTTCTCAAATATGGTTAAGCATTAATTATGAATATATCTTTCAAATTTTCTATGAATATATCTATTAATATTATTAGTGCAAATTCATTATAAGTTCTTGTTATTTATTTATTTATTTGTGAATTTGAATCAAATTAATTAAAACTAAAAATATTTATTCAATAATAACGTGTCCCAACGTGTCGGGATTTTCTATTTTTGAAAAATGACGTGTCGGCAATGTCGTGTCACGTATCCGTGTCGCGTGTCCGTGCTACTTAGAATATGTGTCACATATTGATTTGATAATGATGCCTCGCCTCTTACAAGATCTTGTACATAACAATTCATCAATTATGTCCACGACTAGAGGTTACACAGATTGGGATCGTATCCCCACTTTGGTCCTTGAAAGTTTGGTAGCGTCTAGCTTTCGAAAGGATTGAAATGAGAATTGTCGTTACTAATTCTCTATTGTAACCGAATCCTTGGAGAAGAGGAGACATGTGGGTCCGAAGATCCCTAGTACTTATCAAATGAGTTTCTATATGGCTTCTTGAAGTGGGAACAATTGTCCACAAATTCCTAAACCTTTCTATTATGTCAATTTAATCCTAAACCTTTCATCAATTTATGCTTCGTTTGTTTCGCAAAAGACATTTTGCATCATTTAGGACATGCGTTAATGGAAAACTTATATTTAAATTTAGGAAAATGATTTCCTCTATAAAAATCGAAAATTATTTTCCAAACTATTACTAAATATCGACGTTTGAACAAGAAACTTTGTGCTTGAGCATGGAAATCCTAACACTCATTTCTAGGTTCTAGCGCCTGGGACCCTAGTGCTGGTGCCTAAGTCATTAGCATAAGTGCCCGGATCCATCAAGGCCAGTTTGAGGCCTTGGTGCTCATGCCTATACCCGATGCCCTGGCACTTAGGCTCGGGTTCACAAAGGCTGAGTGCGGGACCCTACTACCCATGCTGGGGTGCTTGATGCTCGTGCTCAAATTCTCCATGCCCGAGCCCCAATCCATCGAGGCTAAGGCTTGGGACCCAGTCAGTGCCCACGCCCAAATCCATTAAGTTCATACACAGGAACTTGGGGGTTGGGCCCAGGTCCTTGGTGCCAAGCTCTAATCCATGGAGGCTAAGCTTGAGACCCCGTTCCTATGCTCGAGTCCCTAATGCTTGAGCCCATATCCACCAAGGTTAGGCTCAGTACCTTAGTGCCCGTGCTTGAATCCCTTGTGCTAAAACCTGAGTCTATTGAGGTCGCGACTCTTGGCCTTGGTCCTAGGCTTAGCTTCAATAGACCAGTGCTTAAGTGTCAAAGACTCAAGTCGGACCCAAGCCGGAGCGCCAGGTCCTTAGCTCAACCTCTATGGACCCAAACATTGAGGTACCGCACCTTGTCTTTGTGGGCCAGGGATTCGGACATGAGGCATCGGGGCCTTGGGCTTAGCTTGTGTGGCCTTTGAATCTATGCCTGTGCTCTTGCTCAAGACCTAAGTGCTAGTGACCGGGGCCCCTATGCTTGGGATGGGGTCCATCGAGGCTAGAACTAGGATCTTAATGCCTGCGTGCAAGTTATTAGTGCTCAAGCAACATATGTATATTTAGAATAATCAAATAATAATAATAATAATAATAATAATATTATTATTATTATTATTATTATTATTATTATTATTATTTTTAATTTCAATCAAACACTAGAGCATATTATCATTCTCTTAGAAAATGACTTCCTGAAACGCATTTTCTAGAAAGGTAACATCTTTCGTGAAACAAATGGAGCCTTAATCCTAAACCTTTCAATTGTGTTAATTTAGTCCTAAACCTTTTGAATATTTGCCAATTTAGTTTTAAAACCTTTTGAAGATTTACCAATTTAGTTTTAAACATTTCGATGATTTGCTTATTTAGTCATTCCAACCAATTTTGACAGGAAATCATTGATATGGATATCGATCGACCATTGGCCATTCTACATGGCATGACTAGTCTAACAGGGACAGGTTTTTTTTTTCCTTTTTTTCTTTTCACTTGTGACCAGTTGTTGGTTAGGGCCAGAACTAGTCACAAGTGAAAGACATTAAAAAAAAGGAAAAAGAGAGAAAAAAAGGAAAAAAAAATTGTCCATTTCAATGCTGGCCATGCCATGTAGAATGATCGGCGTTTATGTTAACCATTTATGGCAAAAAAATTAGCCCAAATGACTAAATTGAGAAATTAAAGATAGGTTAAGAATTAAATTGGCAATTTTATAAAAAATAATAAGAATTAAGTTGACACAATTGAAATTTTTAAAATTTAATTAGCAAATTGTCGAACCTTTTAGGATTAAATTGGCATAATTGAAAGATTTAAAACTGAATTGACTGCTTTACATAAGACTTTTGGACAATTTTCTCCTTGAAAGTGTAAAAGAAACTTCTTGCTATTATGATTTAATAGAGGCCCTAAATGAAAAGAGAACTCACCTTACTTTGAATGTATGAAACAGACTTGATCAATGAACAATCGTTCCAACGGGTCTTATCACTAAAAATTATTACCGAGGGCGAACCATGATTCAAAAGTATTGTTGACACCTGAATTTTTCTGGTAGTTAAAGCTAGAAAAATTCAAGATTTGAAATCCTTGCGGAAGTTGTCTCTTGACCAAAAAATCATATTAGGGTTTTTAGTATCTCAATTGCATATATGTGTTAGCTCAACGTAGGCATGTAGAATCAGGCCTTTAAATTTTAAATTTTCATAGAAATGGCCAAAGGTTAACCTTTTTGTCAAAATGGAGAGTTTACACTTTAACCGAAAAATTTATTAAATTAGAATTTCGTTAGTTCTAATCTTGTTTCAGATATTTGATTTGGGGACAATGAAATTTAGAGAGATCGTCCCAAAGATTTCGGGTTTTAACATCAACAAAGTTTGGCAAATGAGGAAACTCTTTGGGCCATGAAAGCTAGAACCAATTGAGGATTCTTGAGGGGGAAGGCAATGCTAGATTTTATCATGCCTGCGCCATTGCTAACAGTTCCTCTCTGAAAGATGCCATGGGGAATTGGGTAGGGCTATAGTTGATGTGGTTACTATTCATTTCAGAAAATTGTTCTGTACTGGAGAGAGCTCGTTGTCTTTGTGAACCTGAGCTTCTCGTGATGCAAAGTAATGTTTTATCTGAACAGGATACAAGCATCTCGATGTTCTCGTGGCAAAAGAGGAAATTAAGAATGCGCTTTGAAATCTCAAACTGCACAAAGCACCTACACCGGACGGGCTCCATGATTTTTTTTTTTTTTTTTTTGGAAGCGCCGCGTTTGGCGAGGGATTCTTTTTGGGAGATCGTTAGAGCAATATTTCGAAGTGGCGTTGTCCCTGATGGCATTAACGCATAGTTTGCTTACTCTTATTCCTAAGAAACAAGATCCTGAAGATCTCAATCACTTTAGACCTTTTCTCTTATGTCATGCATCTTGCGTAATAGTGACAGGTTCTTGTTCAAAGACCGAGACCTATTCTGGATGAGTAACTCCTTACAGGGCAGAATAAAATGGCGGGAAGACTAAAGAGTAAAAAGAGTCTCGTGTCAATAAAGATTCATATGACAAAACCTTATAATAGAATGGAATGAAACATTGTTACAAGGGCTGCAGCAGCTCTGGCTGAAGCACATGTTTCGAGAAGCCAATAGGCGCGCGGACTCTACGCCAAAGCTAGGTCGGCATCGATAGAGACGAATGCAGTTTTCTAACGGTGTCCCCCATCCAAATTATGCACTTTTAGGTAACCACCTCTAAAGTTGTTTGGACTCCTCTTAACGTGGAGGTGGATGGGAGCCGGGACACTGTCTAGTGGTCGTGATGGTTTTCTTTGTTCTACCTAAAAAAAGAAGAAAATACAAAAAGCCCGCTTTTGTAATTGTCAAAAAGTTGGAAAAAGCCTTACTTTTATAAAGCATATTTCTTTGGTCCTCTTCTTTTGATAAGTATCTCTCCTTGGTCCTATTCTTCTGAAAAGCATCTCTCTTTGGTCTTTTGGCAAAGAGAGGCTGACGCACTCGAGCCCGCCTGAATAGAAACCATCACTTTCCCCTTCTGTGTCATTTTCGTCTCGTTGCAGAGGACAAAGACGTGGGAAAATGTCGTTGCATCTGCCCAAAGACCTAGACTTTCGTTGGCCTTAGACCTTGCAATTTTTCCAGCGCAAACAGCTCCCCCTATCTGTCCTTCAGGTTATTTTCTCATACACCAACTTATCTCTTGATAATTTCCGCGTGTTTTCTAAGGATTTTGACCACAATAAAAATCAATTTTCCTTCTCGAAGAAGATATTAGCCAGCAAGCTAATGCGCTTCTCCAATCCGGGCCAACTGTTATGTTGTTCTTTTGCCATTTCAGCCGAACGCTCGTGCCAATCCTTCCTGTAGTTTTGTTGAAAATCGGTCAGAATGTTTGACTTAAAAGTTTTTTGCCGTTAGGAAACATGGCAATGATTCATTCATAAGGATATCTAATCAAATGTAAGACCATGGTAATTGGGTGAGTCCGACCTTACCGACAAACCGAATGTATACCACATCGCGCATTTTGACAGAAGCATTGAAGAGACAGATCGAGACCGAAAAGTCGACACGTTTCTCTTCCTCAAACTATGAGATTGAGAGGGGAGTGTCGGCATCTGAACTCTTGATCCGTGCTTTGGTATCTTGTCAAAATGCCCAACTTAATTGGCTTTAATCTGTTGAGGAATGGCCCATCGATATATTTACATTACTCCACGATCACATGATAATCAGCCTAAAAATCGCCATTTGTTTTGGATTTTATTAGGGTTCATCACGCTTTCTAACAAACAATCAATGTAAACCGCTCCGGCCAGAATTCAATTGCCAACAAAGACAAGACCGGCAGATGGAGACTTTCTATAAGTATTACTCATCTAGTCTCCTCAGAGCATGCCTTTATAGCCACTCCTCCCACCAACCCTCTCTTTTCTTGTCCATTCAATATCCCTTTCTTTTCTCCTCTAAAAGCAAAACTCACGTACTATATCACCCACAAAAAGAAAATTATGTGCAGCAAAGAGGTTGAAAGAGAGCTCCCCACATTTATTAGGGTTTACAAGGACGGCATGGTCGAGCGCCTCTCCGGTAATGTCTGGTTCTGCTTCGTCTTATTACTGAAGTTTTTGTGTTTCGATGGTGGATGAACACTTTTCTAGAAACAATAAGGTTTCATTGTAACACTCTGTCGTGAAAAGGAAGGCCATTTTCCCCCCTAATATGGCGATTTGCGAGAATTAAGTCTTTTTTTTTAGCTTGGTACTCGTAATTTCAGTAGACTTTGTCTGCATGACATGGTTCAAGTCGTGTGAATCGTTGAACTTTGCTTCATTTTCAGGCACTCCATATGTTCCCCCTTGCTTGGAGGACCCCAAGACCGGCGTCGCATCCAAAGACATCACCATTCGCGAGGACCCTCTCATCCAAGCAAGACTCCATCTCCCGAAACTCGAACCTGTTAACGAACAGCCTGAGAAGCTCCCCATCTTGGTCTACTACCACGGTGGCGGCTTCTGCATCGAATCTGCCTTCTCTCTGTTCGAGCATCAGTATCTCACCACCCTTGTCGCGGAAGCCAAGATACTTGCCGTCTCTGTTCAGTACAGGTATGTTCTAATTTATACACACAGAAACTTCAAGAAAATGACTTTTTTCCTCCAAGGTCCTCATCTGGAGAAAAACCAGTAACTTTTTCTACTCCATTATTTTATAGAGTTGAAGGGATTACGTTGTTATATTTATCACTTTCAATGCTAAGAAGACATTGATGCGTTTGTGGGCGAGTGATTCCAGAATAGTGGAATTTTCTGGTTAAGTGTATAGGGATGGTTGTTGATGGATGAAATGTAGACTGCAAGAGAGAATACGATCACCACCAAGGTCTAAAGGACGCATCACCTACCAAGAATGAAGATTGGGATTGACGAAGTTCACCACCAAGGCTTAAAGGACAAGCCACTTGCCAAGCATACAGGACTTCGAGATAGAAGAAACTCACCATCAGGGCTTAAAGAAAAATCACTGGTCGAGGATAAAACGCTTATTGGCTCACTACCAAGGAGTAATCTACTATTGAAATATAAAGAAATCAATTTAGAAGTTATCCATTTTTCAAAGATATTTGTTCATATAGAGAAAAATCTCACGAATTTTCTTTCATAAAAATCATCTACCTACAAATAAGAATTCTCCTCAATTTATAGGAGAACTTCGACATAGGAAATAGACATGGGAAATATAAAGAAAATAATGACTTGGAAATTTAGAACTCTGACTCTTTAAACTTGCATAATAATAAAGACTCCTAGGAACTCAGAGATGTAATTAAATGATGTGGGAACTTTCATTCTTGATTTTTTTCAGCCTTGTGCTTTATGGCTATTGCCACGTCGGACCGAGTATGATTGAACATGAGATGTGTACATGAGAATTAGGTAAAAAAGTCTCACCCATTCAACATTGTTCATGTAAAATTCTTTGTTTTCCTATACTCTGCCTCAACAATGAGTCCGATTAATTTCCCCAAATATTTGTCAAGTTTGATAAAAAATGATAATTGTGTTTATCCAAGTGTGGTTAAAAGTAGTAATCGTGCTTACTTATTTTCTCACAGGTTAGCTCCCGAATGCCCCATACCCGCCATTTACGACGATTGCTGGGAAGCCCTCCAGTGGGTGGCTTCACACTCGGTCAACTGTGGAGCCGCCGTGAAAGAGCCGTGGCTGGCTGATCATGGCGACTTCCACCGTGTCTTTGTCGGCGGCGACAGCGCTGGAGCCAATATCGCCCACAACGTCCTCATGAGGGCCGGCCGCAACACTATACTTGGTGGCATAAAGATATCCGGCGCTTACCTGACCCACCCCTTTTTCTGGGGCTCTGAACCTATTGGGTCAGAGTCCAAGACCAATCGCGACAAGGGCCTTGCGCATGTAATGTGGACTTATTTGTACCCGACGGCCAAGGACGGGATCGATAGCCCGATGATCAACCCGTTCGCGACTGGAGCCCCGAGCCTGGCGGGCCTCGGGTGCAGGAGGTTGTTGGTGAGTGTGGCGGAGAAGGACCGGCTGAGAGACAGAGGGTTGAAGTACTGTGAGGCAGTGAAGGAGAGTGGGTTCAAAGGAGAAGTGGAGTTGGTGGAGGTTGAAGGAGAAGATCACGCTTTCCATATCGTGACTCACGAGAAGAAGAGTGCGCAGGTCCTGATCAAACGGTTGGCTGCTTTTCTTAACAAAACTTGCTAGCTTGTTTGCTTCATTTTCGTTTGGCTTTTTACAAGGTTGTTCTCTTGTGCTTCGTGAACATCAGTTCTTGAAAATGGAAACGAAAAGCGTTGATTTCGCTTTTCTATGTATTATATAGACTGTTGTTGCGATATTTGTTACATTTTCAAAGACCAATTGCATCCCGAGATAACTTTGGGATCAGAATCATCTCAGCTCGTAAGGTGGTGAATCTGCATGCTTAATACATTCATGTAAAAACAGTCAAATGGCCAATTCAAAAAGGTCCTGGTCATCGAAAGCCATGTTCGAATAATATAAAATTGGTTGTTGGATTTGAGTATGTGGGTTGCTGGTTCCTAGATTTGGTTGTTGGTGCTCTTCAAAGAAAGCCTATCAAGGCGTCTCAAAAAGAATGAAGGAAAAAAGAAATTTAAGCATATGAAGCATGAAGAAAGAAAGAAATCGACAAGGGAGATTTATGGTGGACCGCATGAACTCAAAAATGAAAACCTCATTTAATCCTAGCAGGTGCATTTTAAATGCGACGTTTGTCTTGGAGCGAAGAGTCAAAGGTACAACCGTTTTTGAATAGAGAACTTTAGCCATTAATAAAGCACTTGCGAAGCATTGTAAGCTAGCTACAAAACCAGAGTGAGCTCCAGAAATTGAGAGTCGGAGCACGGGCATTTGCATTTCAATAAAAAGTTCTCCATCCAGTCTTCATTTGTCCTTTTACTCTAAATTTTCACAGTTATTATTCTTTCGGTTCTAACAAGTCACTCCAAAAGCCTCGTCAGAGGGCAACGCCAGATCTGATCCCGGTCATGTCTCTACCGTTCCCTCCTCCACCTCAATTCCCCCGCCACATAGTCGAACCGTTCTCAGAGTTATTTTGATCGAACCAACTATTCACAATAGTCATTATTGGATGAGATAAGTATGCATGAGCTCCATGCATATGAGGGCGGCCTTTGCGGTAGCTTTTGTCCCCTCTCCATGTGGCCTCTAAAGTGAAGTATGTGTCACATTGATCGTGTCCCCCACTTTGGTCCTTGAAAGTTTGGTAGCGTCTACCTTTTAAAGAGATTGAAATGAGAATGGTCGTCACTAATTCTCTATTATAACCGACTCCTTGGAGAAGGGGAAACGTGTGTGGCTCTCAAGATACCTGAAACGAATTTCTATATGATTCCTTGAAGTGGGGCAATTGTTCAAAAAAGTCCTAAACCTTTCAATTATATCGTGTAGTCCTAAATTTTTGATAATTTGATAATTTAGTCTCCATTTGTTTTGTGAAAGATATTTTCCTCATTTTTTGTTGTTTGTTGGGTTCCTGATGCTCGGTCGGGGTCCATTGAGGCTGAACCTAGGATCTTGGTGCCTGTGCTTTGTTCCTCGGCTGCTGATGTACAAGTTACTAGTACCCAAATAGTGTATGTGAATTTTAAAAATTTTTATCAGATTTTCTTTTCCAAATGATGAAAAATATTTTCTAGTTCTTTTAAAAATTGCAGTGAAACACAAGAAAATATTATCATTTTCATAGAAAATGTCTTCCTAGAAAATATTTTCTAAAAAAGGTAACATTTTATGTGAAACAAATAGAGCCTTAGTTTTAAGCTTTTCAATTGTGTCAATTTAATTCTTAACCTTATAAAAATTTGCCAATTTAATCCCAACCTTTTGATGATTTGCTAATTTTTAGCTAAGTTTTGCTGGAAATCACTAACTTGGATATTTGGTGACTATCGACTATCCTACGTGGTGTGGCCGGCACTAACACGAACAGTTTTTTGCATTTTTTCTATTTTTTCCTTTTCTTTTCCTTTAACCTGTGGCTAGGTGCCAGTCATGGTCAAGTACTCGCCACAGTGAAAGGAAAAGAAAAGAAAAAAAAGAAGAAAGGAAAAACGAAAAAAAGGAAATATTCAAAAAAAAAATTATTCATGTCAGTGTCGGTCATGCCACGTATAATGATTAGTATTTATGTTAATGATTTCCAATAAAATTGGTCATAATAAATAAATTGACAAATTGTCAAGGGGTTTAGGATTAAATTGGTAAATTTTCAAAAAGTTTAGGACTAAGTTAACATAATCAAAAATTTTATGACCGAATTGGCAAATTATCTAAATGTTTAGAACTAAATTAGCATGATTGAAAGATTTAAAACTAAATTGGCTACTGTACATGAGACTTTTGGCCAATTTTCCTCCTCGAAGTGTAAAAGAAACCTCTTGCTATGACTATTTAATAGAGGCCCCAAATTAAAAGACAATTAACCTTACTTTGAAGACGCGAAAGTAGACTTAATCAATGCATAGGCGTCCCAACAGATCTCATCACCAAACATAAAAATCATTATCGAGGGCGAATGATGATTTGAAAGTATTATTCACACTTATTGATCAAGTATGAATTAATCGATGTGGACCGATTGACCTCAAAAAATAAAAATTTGTTTTCTCAGATCTACTCATTTTTGTCACACCAATTAAGTCTCCGAACTATGATCGCCTACACCATGAAGGTGACAATAATGATACCCTTGTAATCGCTAAAAGGGCGTCTCTAATGTTAGTTATTTTAGAACAGGAAATTGGATCTGCAGTAAATATTGAACACTAAAAAGACTTTGTTTCAATTACTGATGTCGCTTTCGACCAAAAAAAAAAAAATTACTGATGTCGCTTTTTATAATCGATAGGTACATTTGTCGGAAAATATTAGTTAGGAAAGATATTTCGACCATGCCCGATTTGACTTGTTATTGCTAGTGTATATACACACATGGATATAAGCTAATTCATCGATAGGCGAAGAGAGAATTTGTTTCTAAAATAGCGATTTCCTCTAATAACATTTTCGGTCATTGTGCAATTTCTTTTCTTATTTATTGGCTTGGCTAGTCACAAAAAATTGCAACATTTTCGGGAGTTTAGTGTTGCAGTCAGGGAGGTAGAGCCTTGCGGAGATTTTTGAGTTTGTGGAGATGGCGACGTCCTTGGAGAGGACATTGAACTGCTGGTCGCCGTCCGGTGACGGTGGAGCGAAGGGGAAGCCGACGAGGCGCACCAACTTGCCATCACTGTCGATGCAAATGAGGTTGAGGAACTGTCTTACGATTTCCTTGGAAGACATGGCTGATCGGGATCGAGAGAGGGGAAGAGGAGAAGACGAAGACGACAAATGGGTGTTGCTCGTATCTGTTGTCATTATGGATCCTCTACTCCTCGTAAGACTGGTGGTAGGCAGTCCAACTCGGTGAGCCGACTCGAAGCGGGTTGGAGTGCAGTCAAGTCCCCCAATTTTCTCAGTTTCAAAAGCAATCCCTCTGAAACTCTCTGTGTTCACGCCATTTTTCTCCTTTCTTCCCTCCATACATTTTTCCCTCTCACAGTCTCGCTCGCCTTTTATTCAACATTCGTCACTTTCTTTCACTGAACATTCGAAGAAGCGCGCGACGGTTTTTCAGGTACCATTTCGTTTCTTGTTCCTTAAAGTTTCGGCCTTTCCGGGTTTTGTCTATTTTCAAGAAAGTCAAGAACCGTGTCAAGGATGCAGCTTTATCACGTGCTCAAGAAATCTAATCCCATGACCATTTTTATCTGGATATTTATGACAGCTAGTTATCTGGCTTGAATTCCTAAATCAAAGGAACTTATTGATTATCAATCTTAAGAAATATCTACACGGAAGACACTGATTACACGTGATATCTTCATTGATTGACAATCATCCTGAAGACAGATCACTTTCCATAATTCGAGCTACTTTGTTTTTGGAAACCGGAAGATTTGATTGTATTAGCGACCAAATCTTGCGAAACTCAGATCGATTGACTTCAATGGCTAATTTGACTTGCTATTGTCCAATGGATAACTAGGAGATTGATCCTCTTGAAGATTGTCCAATTGAAGGATTGGATACTGAAGAGTATAAAAGGAGATTAACAGATGCGGAAGAAGTTAAGAGATCAAGAGTGACAAGTAATCCATCTTACAGAGAAAGCTTTATTCATTTACTGTTTTTAGAGTGTATTGGAAAGTGTAATCTCTTGAGAAGTGTATCGGAGTTATAACTTGTGCTTAGGTGTGAGATTGTAGGATCTATTTGCTAGAGTATAAGCAGCACTAGTTTCGGGAAGAAGTGCTTGAGTATTGCAGCATATGCTACTGTAACTACTCAAAGATTGCAAGCAGAATCTAGTCACTAGGTTGTTAGTCAAGGAAAGTGAACCACTATAAAACTTTAAATGCATCGTTCTTTTTTTCTTATACTCACATTTATTATTGTTTGATAGAAGAAGCATTGCACTAGATAATATTACCTACTCCCACTCAGATTAACTTGTTACTGTTCTTTCGCCTATATCAAACTTGGCTTTTACAATTTTGCAAAGTTTAGCCAAGCTTCTTAAAATCACCTATTCAATCCCCTCCAGATGGGAAGAAGTACACTCCAATTAAAACTTGGCACGGGTTGACACGTAAGTGTCAAAACTTCCAAAAGATATACTTAAGTGCTACTTTTTTTTTAGGCTTACTGGAAATCTGACGTGGCATTATTTGATTAATAAAACCAGTCTACTTGGCTATCGAAAATCTGACGTGGCTCGCTAGAAATCTGATGTGGTGTGCTGGAAATCCGACATGGCTTGTTGTTGGCACTTAAGTGTTCATTATCTTTTCGATTTTGGCACTTAAGTATACATTTGGAAAGTTTTGGCACTTATTATGCACTCATGCCAAGTTTTGACACTTGGGGTGTTCGTACCTCCCTTTAGATGATATATTAGTCACCGCAACTCTATCATTTGGTATTGGCCAACTGCAAGCGTTAAGCTCCTTGGTTGCACAAACAATGATTGGGTAGACTTAGTTGACGATAGAAAAAGCACAATCAGCTATGCATTCACGCTGGATTCCGGAATATTCTCATAGATAGAGGTATGTAAAAGAACCGGGAACCACTTAGAACTAGATTGAACCGACCGGTTCTCGGTTCCAAATGTGAAACCGCCCACCCAAATTGGATATATATTCACATATACATATTTCTCTTTCACGAATCCTCTCAAGCCTCAACTCTCTTGCTCTCAGTCGCCCTCACCTTCAGTCCCTATCGATCACTCTAGCTTTCGGTCACTTCCTACGCTCTCTCTTAGGGTGACTGTGCAACTCAACTCACTATGCTCTCTCTCATTTCTAATTATAATCTTAATTTCTCTCAACCTTTTCCTCTCTCAGTCTCTCACGAGCCATAACGCTCTCTCTTGCAGTGCCGAGTTCGCTCTCTCTCGCACTCGTTGCTCGTTCTTGGCTAGTGCTCGCAGGTGATCTATTAACATGTCAATGGAAGTGGAGAAATCCTATGATGCAATCACTTTGACAATGAAATTACGAGAACATGGAGGTGAAAACGATTTTGAAGAGGCATTTGACGCAAACAAGGTATCTTAGCTCTTGTCCAACTGGTAAGTGAAAATAAGAAATCTTGGAAGGCATGGCCAGTTTCATGGACCTATCCGGGAACCAAATTGGATTGGTGCTCTAGTTCCCGGTTCCTAATTTGTGGAACCAGCCCTTTGTGGGTGATTCCTGATTTTAGGGTGTGAACCAGCTCACCCTAGAACTGATTATCCCTACTCACGGGCATCGAAAAAATTAGACTTAGTGACACAATCTATTGCGGAAGCCAAGTACATCATAGCCACTACTGCCACTACTGCCACTAGTCAAGCATTATGGCTTCGATGGGTATTGCCACTAGTCAAGCATTATGGCTTCGATGAGTATTAGATAACATTGAAGAAGTGTAGATAGAACCTACCCCAATATTTGGTGAAAACAAATTTGGGATCTCAAAAAATTCGATCTTTCACTGAAAAATGAAACATATGGCCATCAAATATCACTTCATACAAGGAATGCAAAATGATGGAGATAATTGCAAAACTGAGGATTAAGTTGCAGACATGTTTACTAAAACTCTACCGTTAGATTAGTTCGAGACACGACGAAGCATGCTCGGAGCATTGCGAAAATGGATGAAGGATGAGTGTTGATTTATTGACTTATTTTCTAGTAATGTCCTAGATTTTTCTAAACTACAGTCTAGAAACTTCCGGTATGCTAGAAGCAAATATCTCTAAATAAGTTAGAGATATTTGATCGAGGATGGTGGTGGACATTTCTAAAGCAAAAGAAGATCTCTGACAGAAGTAGAGATCTTTGCCTAGTCTGGGGAAGGGGCCTATATATATTATAGGTCCTCATGTGATATTTTGTGCGTCGAAAAACTACTGAAGCCTCTTCCCATGAGTCTTGTAATTCAGTTTTGATTATCTTACTCCCTCGACTCCGTCCCAACTATCCCACCAAGTTGTCCTTTTAAGAAATCATCCTTATTTATCCAAACTCTACACATTAATTGTTGAGAATATGTCTTGAGTTCGAACTCGAAAAAGAAAATTTCATAGTTGAACCTGAAAAAGAAAATTACACCTTGAGAGCTTTTAGTATTATTATAAGCAATGAAAAGACCATGGTTACCCACCAATAGACAGTGCAGTTGATTAAGTTCACTTCTTCCAACGTATGGAGGTCGAGGGTTCGAAACCCTATGTTGCTAGCGATTTAAGTGGGGGGCTGGGTTGCTGGAAAGTTGGGTATAAGTAGAGATGGTGGATATAAGTGGAATACTTATTTTACCCACCACGTCAATCTTGTCACGAACTTCAAGATTATTATTTTGAGATTTTTTATTGCAACCCTTAATAGCTTGCGATCTAATATAAATTGTTGTTTAGAAGAAATTGATTGAACATTAATCTTAAAGATTATCTATGCAAAATATTCAATCTTGCGAGATATCTTAATTGATTGACAATCATCCCGCAAGCAAAGTACTTTCCATAGCTAAAGGACTCTACTTTTGAAATCAAGATTTGATTGTATGGGTAACCGAATGTATGAGAATTCTGATTGATTGATCTCAATGGCTATCGTAATCTTCTCAACAATTGTCCAATGGCTAAATTGGGAATTGATCCTCCAAAAGATTATCCAGTGGGAAGTTTGAATATTGAGGAATATAAAAGAAGACCAAGGTGCCGAAGAGAAGGAGAGATCAAGTTAATAATTCCAAAACTTCGAGAGAGCTTGACATTCTTTTTATTTGTCTTTTGTGAGATTTAATATTGTAATCTTTGAAAAGTGTTGATAGTGTGAAAGTCTGTGCTTAGATGTGAGATATTGAGGCCTATCAGCTTGGATATAGGCAACACTAGTTTTAAGGAGAAGTGCTTGAGTATAAGCATCACTTTCCACTGTAACTTCTCAACGATTGACAAATGGAATCTAGCCAGTAGATGGTTAGTCTAGGAGAGTGGACATAAGCTTACACCAAACCAAACTACTATAAACTCTAAGGGTGCGCATGACAAAATTTCTGGCCAAAAATTAATTTATTAATTTCTATTCCATGGACGAGTTTTTGAGTAAAGAAACGCGTTTGATAACAATGAAAATTTTATATTTTTAAAATAAAAATTCGTTTGATAACAGAATAAAATTTATATTTCTAGAAGTAGCAACGACCGGCATTCGATGGCCGGAGTCCGACGTTTGGCGACCGGCGACAGGTGGCCAAAGTCCGAAGTCTGACGTTAGGCATCTAGTGCCAAGTCCAATGGTTGGTGGTGGGCGGCCAAAGTCTGGAGTCCGACACCGAGTTCGGCGATCGGCAACCGGCGTCCAACGTTCGAGTTCGACGTTTGACATATGATATCCGGAGTTCGACGACGGGAGGCCAACGGTGGGTGGCTAGTGGTCGGAGTCTCGAAGGCGGGTGGTGGGCGGCCGACATCCGGCAGCCGGTGGCGAGTGACAAACGGTCGTCGACGAACATCCGGTGGTTAGTGATGAGCCTCCGGTATCCAATGATTGGTGATGAGCACCAACGACCGGCGGTTGGTGATAGGCGGCTGGAGTGCAGTGGCCGGCAGCCAACATTCGGTGACTGGCAGTCGGTGGCTAGTGGCGGCGGCCGGCAACCGTTGGCGGGCATCCGGCATCCCACAAGTGGCAAGTGGGCGACGGGCGGTGATGAGAGTGAATGATGAGAAAAATTTGATTTTTCATTTCTATTCTAGAAATAGAAAAAATTTTAACTTTTGATTTCTGCTCCAAATCTAATTCTGGAATAGAAATCTATTTCATAAATAGAAAAATGAAATTGCGTTACCAAACAAATTTCTGTCCCAAACCTGTTTTGGGGAACAGAAAAATTAAGAAATAGAGAAACAAATTTTTTTTCATGCGTGCCCAAAGTGTACGGTTCTCTATTTCTTTGCTTGTATTCATTTTCTGTCTGATAGAAACATAGCACTGCGTGACTTGATATATCGAGAACTTGCTTGTATCAACACTCTATTTTACCCGATCACGTTTATATCAATCTTGGCACCTTTATTTCCGCAATATTTGGTCAAGCTTTTTTTATATCACCTATTCACCTCCCCTCCTAGTGATATTGTTAATCAACGTTAGACTTTCGTTTGCCTTGGACCTTACATAGTTTCCAGCGCAAACAGCTTCCCCTCTCTGTCCCTTAGCTTAGTTTTCTTTTACACCAAGCTATATCTTGATATTTTCCGTGTGTTTTCTAAGGATTTTGTCCGTAATAAAAATAAATTTTCTTTCTCGAAGAATATGTTAGCCAGCGAGCTAATGCGCTTCTCCAATCCGGGCCAACTTTACCATCATTCTTTCGCCTTTTCAGCTAAACGCTCGTGATAATCCTCCCTCTAATTTCGTTGGAAATCGCAGTTAGAATCTATGACTTAAAAAGGAAACACGTCACTGATCCACTCGAATGTAGACGATGATTATTTTATGAGTCAGTCCTTACACGACAAACCGAATGTGATCCACATCAATGCTGAATTTGATAGAAGTGTTGAAGAGACAGATCGAGATCGAAAAGCCGATGTGTTTCTCTTCCTCAAACAATGAGATTTACAGGGGAGTGCTGACATCTGAACTCTTGATCCGTGCTTTGATATCGTGTTAAAATGTCCAAATTATCGGCTTAATCCGTAGAGGAATGAGCCACCGATATACTTATATCGCTTCACGATCACATAATAATCAGTCTAAAAGGCTCTTCATCCCGGTTTTTCTTGCCACATGGGAGGTTCAAAAGAATGGTCGGTAGCTTCGGCCAAAATTCAAATGCCAACAAAGACGAGACCGGGAGAGAAGACTTTCTATAAGTATTGCTCATCTACTCTCCTCACATTATCCCTCCGTAACCACTCAGTCCAACTCTCTCTCCTCTTGTCCATTCAATACCCTTTATTTTCTCTTCTCAAGAAGCAAAACTCACATACTATATCACACACAAAAAGAAAGTTATGGGTAGCATCCGCACTTCCAAAGAGGTTGAGAGAGAGCTCCCCACATTTGTTAGGGTTTACAAGGATGGCACAGTCGAGCGCCTCTCCGGTAATGTCTGGTTCTGCTTCATCTTATTACTGAAGTTTCATGTTTCGACGATGGATGAACCCTTTTCCGGCTACAACAAGGTTTCATCGTAACACAGTATTGTGAAAAGGGAGTAAAATTTTCCCCCTAACACGGATTGCGCGAATTAAGTCTTCTTATTAGCTTGTTACTCGTAATTTCTGGAGATTTTGTCTGCATGACATGATTCGAGTCATGTGAATCGTCAAACTTTGATTCACTTTCAGGCACTCCATATGTCCCGCCTTGCTTGGAGGACCCCAAGACCGCCGTTGCATCCAAAGACATCACCATTTGCGAGGACCCTCTCATCCGTGCAAGACTCTTTCTCCCGAAACACGAACCTGTTACTGAGCAGCCTGAGAAGCTGCCTATCTTGGTCCACTACCATGGTGGCTCCTGCATCAGCTCCGCCTTCTCTCTGGTCGAGCATCAGTATCTCACCACCCTTGTTGCGGAAGCCAAGATACTCGCCGTCTCAGTTGAGCACAGGTTCATAGAGAAACTTCAAGAAACGGAATTTTTTACTCATTTGGAGAAAATGTAGTGACTTAATCAACTCCATTATTTTATGGAGTTGAAGAGATTATGTAGTTATAGTATCACTTTCGATGCTAAAAAGATGATGTGTATGAATATATAAAAAGTTTAGTTTTTGAAAATCTCATTTTGAATTGAGCATTTCAATATATGTCCATTGTCATGCCATACCGCGTATGGTTGACCACAAGATGTGGACATGAGAACCAAAAAGTTCTCACCTATTCAACATTGTTCATCTAAATTTCTTTGTTTTCGTATAATCTACCTCAACAATATGTCCGATTGATGAGTTTCTTCAAAAACTAGTCAAGTTTGGTCATAATGATAATGGTGTTTATCCAAGTGTGATAAAAATAGTAATGGTGCTTGCTTATTTTTCACAGGTTAGCTCCCGAATGCCCTATGCCCACCATTTACGACGATTGCTCGGAAGCCCTCCAGTGGGTGGCTTCACACTCGGTTGACGGTGGAGCTGCCTCAAAAGAGCCATGGCTGGCTGACCACGGCGACTTCCACCGTTTCTTCATCGGCGGTGACAGCTCTGGAGCCAACATCACCCACAACGTCCTCATGCGGGCCGGCCACGGCACTATACTTGGTGGCATAAAGATATCTAGCGCTTACCTGACACATCCCTACTTCTGGGGCTCTGAACCTATTGGCTCGGAGCCTAAGACGGATCACGACAAGGTGATTCCGCACTTATTCTGGACTTTCTTGTACCCGACGGCGAAGGATGGGATCGATAACCCGATGGTCAACCCGTTCGCGACTGGGGCCCCGAGCCTGGCGGGCCTTGGGTGCGAGAGGTTGTTGGTGAGCGTGGCGGAGAAGGACCTGATGAGAGATAGAGGCTTGAAATACTTCGAGGCAGTGAAGGAGAGTGGGTTTAAAGGAGAAGTGGAGCTGGTGGATGTTGAAGGAGAAGATCACGCTTTCCATATCTTGACTTACGAGAAGGAGAGTGCGCTGGTCCTGATCAAACGGTTGGCTGCTTTTCTTAACAAAAGTTACTAGTTTGTTTGATTCAATTTCGTTTAAATCTGTCAAAAGGTTGTGCTGGTGTGCTTCGTGATCATCAGTTCTTGAAAATGGAAACTCGCAGGCGTTGATTTTGCTTTTCTATGTATCATATAGATTGATCTCCTAGTTTTGATTGTTTGCCTATACCGTTGCGACATTTGTTACATTTTCGAAGACCAAATTGCATCCCGACATGAGGATCAGAATCACCTCAGCTCGTAAGGTAGTGAATCTGTATTCTAAATACATCCATGGGAAAACTGTTATGTCGTCCTTCGAATAATTCAAATAGGTCCTGGTCATCGGAAGTCATTCCATAGGCTTCGTCGGAGGACAATGCCATGCCGGGATCCGATTTGAGTCGCGTCTCCACCACTCCCTCCTCCACCTCAATTCCCTTGCTACCCGGTCGAACCGTTTCTCAGACTTCTTCTGACCGATCCAACTTTTCATGATACTTATTATTGGAAGTGATAAGTACGCATGAACTCGATGCACACGAGGGCGTCCCTTCTCTGCGTCGCCTCTAAAGTATAAGTACATGTCACATATTGATTTGGACAATGATGCCGCGCCTCTTGCAAAACCTTGAACGGAACAATTCACCAATTATGTCCATGACTAGAGGTTACACAGATTGGGACGTGTCCCCACTTTAGTCTATGAAAGTATGGCAGCTTCTAGCTTTAGAGAGATTGAATTGAAAATGGCCGTTACTAATTCTCCATTGGAACGGAATCCTTGGAGAACAGGTGACATGTGTGGCTCCGAAGATGTCCTCGAAGTGTAAAAGAAACTTCTTCCTATGACTATTCAATGGAGGCCCCAAATGAAAAGAGGACTATCCTTACTTTTTTTTTTGGTCGGTGGACTATCCTTACTTTGAACGCATGAAATCCACTTGATTAATGGACCGGCTTCCCAACGGGTCTTGTCACTAGACTTGAAAACCATTACTGAGGGTGAACGATGATTTAAAAGTATTTTTCAGTTATTGATCAAGTATGAATTAATCGATATGGACCGATTAAACTCAACAAATAAAAAAAAATTATTTTCTCAGATCTACTCATTTTTGTCACACTAATTAGGTCACCGAACCAAGATCACCTATACAATGAAGGTGACAACAATGGTACCTTCGTAATTGCTAAAAGGACCTCTCCAACATTAGTAGCTTTAGAATTGGAAATTTGATCTGCAATCGATATTGGATACTAAAAATAAACTTTCTTTTAATTATCAGTAGATACGTTTGTCAGAAAATATTAGTTAAGAAAAGATATTTGCGACCATGCCCGATTTGATTTGTTATTGTTAATATATACACACTGAATATAAGCTAATTCATCCATATGCCAAGAGATAATTTTATTTCTAATATAGCGATTTCCTCTAATAACATTTTTGGTCGTTGTGCAATTTCTTTTCTTTTATATTGTCTTGGCTAGTCACAAATAAAAAAAAAAACAGAAAAGATAAAAAAGAAAAAAAGAAAAAAAAAAAAAAAAAGGAGTTACCATTCCATCCCAAATTGCAAATCCAAATGCCAAAATGTTAAAAATCCAATTTTTGTGTTCTTTTTAAATTTTCTTTCACCGTGGGGAAGAGGCCGCAGCACATGAAACCCGTTGTCTTCTTCTGCAGCTTCGCGCACCTCCAACTCCCCTCTCCGCTCGCTCTCTCTCACCATCTCGCTGTACCAAACCCCTCTCTCCAATAAAAAAAAAACTATTCTGGGTCCGTCCAGTGACCGGCACAGTCCTTCATGTGCCGTGCTTGGGCCGGCACAACCCTGTCGGCCATTCTTGGGACATGCAGATTTGATGAAGTGTTTTCACATCCATTGATGTATTCCCTAGTGAGGGAAACTGGCTTATCCACAAAAAAAAGTCAGATCTTCTGAATCGAGTGTTAATACTCTAAATATAACGAAGAAGATGCGGTTTTATCTCATCTCAAATCGATCGTTGTATGATAAATCACTCAAATGTTGGGAAAATTCAACGGGCCATTCATGGCTCGTGCAATGTAAGCAGACCTCTCTCTCTCTAAACAACTGGAACTTACAGTTCACATGCTTTTGAGCAGCGCAGATGAGACCCCCGATTTTCTCATTTCAAAAGCAATCTCTTTAAAACTCTACCTGTCTTCACCCCATTTCTCCTTTCTTCCCTAAATATTTTTTTCCCTCACAGTCTCACTCGCCCTTTACTCGACATTCGTCGCTCTCTTTCACTGAACATTTGAAGAAGAGCGACATTTTAAGGTACCATTTCGTCCATCACTCCTTAAAGTTTCAGCCTTTTTGGGTTTTGTCTATTTTCAAGAAATTCAAGAACCATGTCGAGAATGCAGCATCAATGTTCTAAGAAGCAATAGAGGCACTAAATACAACTCTAACGAGTTCAACTAATTCGGGAGAAAAGTACCCAAAAAAGTCTTAGACCTATTACATTAGTGCCAATTCATTCTTAAATATTTTTGCGTTTTGCCAATTGAGTTTATTTGGCCAATTTAAACAGAAAATTGCTAATGTGCATGGCTGATCATGCTATGTAGGACCACTAGTATCCTTGCCATCGATTTTCAACTTAAATTGACTAGATGTACTCAATTGTCAAAATGTGAAAAGGCTTAATACTAAATTCATCCAACTGAAAAGTTTAGAACTTGATTAACATAAATGCTTTAGGTATATGAATTTTTTGGGTACTTTTCCTACTAATTTTGTCAAGATGAAGGCATTCATCATCAACTAACCATTGCTTATGCCCCACTAGAAAATGGAGTTGTGGAAATAAGGAATAGAATTATCATGGAGATGGCGAGATCAATGCTAAAGGAAAAAGGACTTTCTAATACATTTTGGGTGGAAGTAGTTTACAAGGCAGTGTACCTGTTAAATCGGTGCTTATTTAAAGCAATCCCAATTAGAACTCTAGTTGAAGCATGGAGTGGATGAAAGCCTCCAACGTAAGCGTTTGAAGGTGTTTGGGTGTATATGCTAAGTCCACATCCATGCTAAAAAAAAGGAGCAACCTCGATGAGAAGATAGAAAAACAAATATTCATCCCCAACAATGACCAATTGAAAGGCTATCGAATCTATATAAGAAAATAGAAGCTGATGATTAGTCAAGCCATCAAGTTTTACGAGAATACTGCTTGGAACTGGGAGGAAGAGAAGATCAAGAAGTATGTCACCTTACCATACATATTACTAGCATGTCAAGAGTCAATAATACAAGTATAAGGTGGACCATTAGATTATCCATTCTAGACGCAATGCCACCATCCTCTCCAAGCGTGACTCAAGAAGAATCTACTTCAAAGTCTCCCATAGTAAAATCTCTTAGAAAAGTTTATGAAACATGCAATTTCACTGCCATGGAATTGGAAAGCTATGAATATACTTGCAAAGAAGTTTGGATAAAAGCTATTAAGAAAGAAACCAAGATGATTGAGAAAAATGGAACTTGGGAGCTCGTAAATCACCTTGAAGACAAAGACATCATTGGCGTTAAGTGGGTCTACAAAATGAAGCTCAATGCAGATGGAAAATTCAGAAGCATAAGGTAAGACTCGTGGCAAAAAGATACTTGCAGCAATCAAGTAAAGACTATACTAAGACCTTTGCTCCTATTGCATGTCTCGATACTATTTGTGCTCTCAGAACCTTAGCAGCATTAAAGGAATGGAAAATCTATCAACTAGATGTAAAGCCAATCATCCTAAATGAATATCTTCAAGAAAAATCTATGTGTAACAACCATTAGACTTTATGCCTATGCCCAAGAAGAGAAGGTTTTAAAGCTCAAGAAGGTCCTATACTGACTAAAACAAGTACCACGACCGCGGTATATTAGAATTGACGATTACTTCTCCAAACAAGGATTCAGGAGGAGCATGAGTGAGCCAATGCTATACATCAAGGCCTAAGATCACACTCTTATTGTCTCTTCGTATGTAGATGATTTCATACATATAATGAATAATGAGAAAATGATTTAAGAATTTGAAGGAGATGATGAAGACATTTGAGATGACAGGCTTGGGCTTGATGCACTACTTCCTTGGTATCAAGATCAACCAAAATGCAAGTCTTGTTATTTCACAGAAGAAATATGTAGAGAACCTCTTGAAGAAATCTAAGATGAATTATTGCGAAATACTTACAACATTGCTCGTGAAAAATGAGAAGCTACTAAAAGAAGATGACGCAGAAAAAACATACGCTTCCACTATAGAAGCCGATGAGGGAGCATCGAGCTCTATCGATCAACTTACAAGCTCGACTCAAACCTTGTCGATTAATCTGGTTGATGGTGCGAGAGCATTCGATTCAATGGAATAATCCTTAACTTCTTGAAGCCAAAATATTAGACACATGCAACACAAAATCTTGAGATTTGCTAGAAGTTGTGTCCTTAGAAAACAGCTCTTGTTTGTTTGTTACTTTTGTTGTACTTGTTACCTTGTAATAGTGTAAAAGATCAAGTGCACTGGTTGATAGCAACACCTTATTCCTGATAGTGTGATCTATTATCTAAAAGGATTGGTGTGTGCTAAGTGTAACTTATTCAGTAGATTCCTAGTACAATCTAGTTCGACTTGTGGCTATTAGTGGTGAAAGAGGACGTAAACTTTGGAATAAAGCCGAACCACTGTATATTATTATGTAGTATTGTTTTTCTCTCATTTTACTTACATAAGCATGCAATTTACTCACGATCTTTGAAACATCAACTTGACTTGATCTTTAGTTAGCTTCTGCAATTTTCTGCAAAAGATTGTCAAAGTTATCTAAACAAGCTATTCACCCCCCCTCTAAATTGTATTGTTAGCCCCAACAGCAGTATGGTAAGGCAAGGTTAAACACCAACTAAAAGAATTCACTGTGTCGATTTGAGTAAAGTTAGTTCATCGGGAGCCTCTTGTATTGCGAGTTTTCCACTTTGTCTAGTTGAACCTTGAGTCATTGTTGATACCTAAATTTTGGCAATCCAATTAATTGCTTGTTGCATTCAAAAATTAGGGATTAATCTTTAACCCCTAAACAAAAATGTCAAAATTGCATTATGCATTTGCATCAAACCAGCGGTAGAGGACTTGAGTAAAGATTGATTGGACTGAGCCGGCGATGATAAAAATTTGAACCAAGCCCGTAGCCAAAAATTACATTATGATCAATTAGGCTATTATACGTCATCTGACGGCAGAATATTTCGAAATATTCGTGCATAGAGATGGGCGGATTATCTTATATTCTGGCATAATCACTAAAAAAAGAAGCATGAGTTTGCTAAGTTGTTTCAAAATGAAAAGGCCGATTCACCTTAGAAGTCCTACCACGGTACAGAGAAATCATGAGAGAATGATGGTCAGATTTAAATCTAGGAAGTACTTGAACTATGGTATCAACAAACAACAAATGCCAAGAAAGATTACGTGCCTACACCATGTGACTCCTCAATTGAGCTTTAGCTAATTCATCTTATTTGGCATAGATAACAATTAACCACCAGATTCTATAACCCCCTCCGATTTTAACATGAATAAATTGAGAATCAATTTGGACCACTTCAATAGTAAAGGAAGCATCATGCTACAACAACCAAATTCCTCCCAAAAAGTCTTGTGCCTCAACATGGGTACGATTAAGAAAGTGAAGTTTCTTGATTATTTCTGAAGCTTTATATCCACTCACTCTCAGTTCAACAATAATAAGCACTTGAACTCTATGTAAATGAGTTGAGTCATTAGCCGTTGCTAAATACTCCTTGAAACTTGGCAATTTCACGTTAACAACCACATTAAATAAAAAACATGAAGGAGAGAAGGGTACCGTAACTAAACAGAGCCGTCTAGCACCATCGGATTCACCACATCAATATCCTTTCAGGCTTCACATGAGTTGTCTCTTCAAGAGAATTTGGAACCTCCGACAAAGGCAAATTGGCAGAAAAACTTATGTCCCCATCCCCCAATATCATCAAGTTGTTTTAGTAGTGCTTGTATGACATCCTCTGAAACCTAAAGGCACGTTTTGATTTGAAGAGAGCTCTTTACTAGAGAGATACCCATGGGGAAACATCAGATTGCTAAGATATGAATTAAATAATTAAGTGGCAATGTAGATAAGTTATCCAGAGTGCGAGAGCATTTTTTGAAGCCCCTATTACCATCTTTAAGAGGAAGGCCATGTACAACACTGGTTATTTGTTCATGAGGTTAAGTCAATCCCAAAGTCGCGTTTTTTGTGAACAAGCCCTCCAAATTAAAACCGACAACTTTGCCATTTTTTTTATCTTTAATTCTAATGACGTTTTTTCTCCTTCAAATTATGCATCTCTTGTCGAGGAAGACGATTCAAATCCTCACAAACGTAAACTTGAGGTAGCACTGAAAAGTAAGACCCCAAAGCAACTAAATCTCCACCTTCTTTTCGAGCTAGTGCTTCGATCACTTGTTGTATTTGGCCCTTCAGGTTTTCTGTGCAACCATTCAAGGGCTACACTTTTCTTGGGGCTCCCTCTAAACTTCTTGTTGTTATGTTTTGTTCATAACAGGATAACTAAGCATATAAGTTATCATTCCCAGTTTCTTCTTCCATTTTATCCACTTTTAGCCTCATAGTCATCTAATCCGTGGCCATAATGACTACATTTGAAACAAATCAGATGTACTCCTTTGTACTCCCTGTGGAAAATTATTCACATAAACTAAATAATTAATCAAGAACAATCGGATCCATATATGGCTGTAAAACACCGAGGTCAATAAGCACAGCGGAATTAAAGCGTATTTGTTTGAGCCATTGCTTCACTTGAAGAAAAATAGATTACTCTGATAATCAGAGATCTATTAGAATGTCAAATCTTATTCTCTATGACCTATTTCAGTATAGCAGCTGTCAATGGGATTCAAGCAATTGATAAGTATAACCTACCTTTTTATAGGCTAGAAAAGGGATCTAGCAAACCCTAATTAATAGCGTGTCAACTGAGCCATTCCCATTACGGGCTTCAATTAAACACAATTGCCTACACTTTGCTGCTCAACTAGGCCCGTTATTAATAGATGTCAATACCCAATTTAATAAGATCATTGTAGGGTTCAACAAATATTGGAATATCCATTAACCCAATTATTTAAAATAGAAAATCAATTAATTAATGTAAGCCCATATTATAGGAAATTTCTAACATTCTCCCACTTGAGCTACATTAATTAACTTATTTTTATTTTGAAAAAGATTTTATATTGAAAACGACACTATCGGGTTACTAACTGAAAATTTGTTTTATGTGGCCACAACTTTAAAAAATAATATTCTAATAACGGCATCTCAAAACCAATCCAATCTTATATAACCTCAGACTATGGAGATCAATGTATTAAGAAAATACCACAACACATGACCTCCCATAATCACATATAATAAGTATTATATTTTCATGGATCATGGGCCTAATAGTGTAATAAGAAATAGTACCAACGTGTGATCAAAATATACAGTATTTCTTATCGGTCCTCAATGCAATTTCTCAACGACATGAAATTGCATTAACGCAATTTCTAAACAACATGAAATCGCACGATTATGTCACAATCCAACATGAGATCTCATAATCAGTGACATTCAATCATCTTTAAACTAAAATTTATTTAAAGATACTGTTTTATACTTCCATTTCTCAGTCAACAGGAGAAAGGACAACACTAGAATCAATAATAACAATCATTGAAAATAAATGCTTTAATAGACATCATAAAAGCATTATCAGTTTGCATATAACTGTAATATCTAGAAATGCAAATTATATAGCTCCCACTAACAAAAGAAATCAAAAGAATCTAAAACACCCATATTCTTTACATGTTCTTTAAACAAAATGGGTTGTAAGACTTTTGTTAGAGGATCAACCAACATGGACTCAGTTATGATATTCTCGATCACAATATCTCCCTTTTTGACCAAGTCTTTAATAGTATAATATTTGATCCAATTAACATTTCAACCGTGGCATTATTATTATTTACAACAAAGGTAACTGTTTGTCACACATAATGCAATAAGATCAATTATGGGCAATAAGCAATTCAACAAAAATAATTAGTACATTATAAACTCCCCTATGAGCAGAGTGTACAATGCACCATTATTTTCCACAGCATGAAGTTTATAAAGTAATAACAGGGAGAATTACATATAATTGTCAAGAATCCATCCCCTTTGGGCAGACAAATCTTTTAAATTATACATCTCCATAATATCAATATAGAGGGGGATTACATATAATTATCAAAACATTTATCCCCTTGGGTAGATAAATATTTTTCAATTATACATCCCCATCTTTTAAATTTGGGAATTAATTTTCATGTTATTTTCCAAATTAATATACACAATAACCCCTTTGGGCGAGTAATTGTATATACTAATTTTTTTATCAAAAAGGAACTCCAAAAATTATGCCCAAAATTCATCAAACAATGTGAAGCACTTTACAACATGTGCTTCCCAAGATCATATTGTATTTATCAAACAATAATTTTTGCCACAATTTTTTAAAAAATTTTAAAATTTATTTATTTATTTATTATTATTATTTTAATATTTCGGACCCCACCCGCGGGCCCTGACCCGCGCCCGGCCCATAGACCCACAGGAGCCCACGCGGGCCGCTTGGAACGGGCGGACCACGAATTAAAATGGCCCACGGATAAAAGAATGTAATGAAATGGGCTAAGCCCTTTATTTTGGTTCTGGGCTCACGCCCAGAACCTCTCTTCATTTGGCTCATGGGCGTAAGCCCAGAGCCCATTGAAAACATAAAAAAAAAAAAAAGAATGAATGGGCTGTTTTAAATGAATGGCCCAATCAGAAATTAAAAAGAAAATATGGGCTTCGCCCATATTTAGGCCCAGGCCCGGCTGGAGGTCTTCTTCAACCTCCAGCCAGGTCCCGAATTTCTGCAAACCGGGTCCCGGTTTCGACCCGAAGCTCAAAAACACGAATTAACTTGATTTTTTATGAAATTTCTCCATGGGACTTGCATATAACATCAACATAATTGACTAGAATGAATTAAACGAAGAAAAAACCAGTAAATCTCCACATATAAGCTTCAAAATTTCGGATCCAAGCCTCCTATGGCCGAAAATTCGGTTTTCTTAAATTTAAGCATTAAAAACTTACCTCAATGCAACAAAATGATGCTAAAACATATATATATATATAACAATACCCATGTAACGATTTACAACAAACATCAATCAATTGCAAGTAATTTGTAAATTCTAGAACTTTTTCATGTATAAACCCTAAAATTTCAAATTTCAAATTCTCTCTCAATTCTCAACGAAATTATACAAATTATATATGGCTGAAAAGATCTCGACATGTAGAACAAAAATCCTATGGTTTCAGGATCAATTGAGCAAAAAATCCACACGAAAAAATAATGTCCATATTCGGCTTAAAAAAGGAAAATTTTGAATTTTGGTCATAAAAAAGAAATAAAAAATTGGGTTCTACAATCATGTATGACTCGCTCTGATACCACATGTGGAAAATTATTCACATAAACTAAATAATTAATTAATAATAATCGGATCCATATATGACTGTAAAACAACGAGGTCAATAAAAGTACAATAATTAAAGATACCGTTTGAACTATCATTTTTCACTTGAAGAAAAAATAAATCACTTCGATAATGAGAGATTTATTGAATGCCGATCTTCTCTCTATAACCTATTTCAGTATAGCAGGATTCAAGCAAAATGGATAGGTATAACCTACCCTTTTATAGGCTGTAGAATGGGCCTAACAAATCATAATCAATAGTGTGTCCCGCCATTCCTATTACGGGTTTCGCTTAACACACCGCCTACACTTTCTACTCAACTGGCCCGTTATTAAAGATGCTAATACCCAATTTAATAAGATCACTGTAGGGTTCAACAAATATTGGAATATCCATTAACCCGATTATTTAAAATAAAAAAATAATTAATTAATGTAAGCTCGTATTATAAGAAATTTCCAACACTCCCCCGCATTAGAGTTTTCCTTAAAAAAATCAAAGTCATCGAAGGGGGCATTTAGTCAACTTCAACACATAAGCGAGCATACTCCCCCCTTGTAGCTAGCATAGTGGTGGAATTTGCTGTCAATGCAAGTTGCATTAGAAAATCCTCATCAAGATACTCAGTAGAGATATTAGGAAACTTGACCCAAACTGCGACCCTATCAATTGTTGGTTCATCTGGTTCGAAACCGGGATGCCATCTCCGGATGGCTAAATAATGATAAGAGATCATCCAAGGTCTTTCCCCGACCACAAAATAATAGTCCTCTGGCAAGAAAAATGTTGCAATGAAAATTTTATTATTCAAAGGGTTCGTTCGTTTCGGAAAATGAGCCATTTCCGGAAAATGACAATATTTTCTAGTATTCGGCTAAAACCTGAAAATGTTTCGGAAAATATTTTCCGGTGTTCGGTAAGAAAAATATTTTTCGCTCACCAGATTGGCGAACGTGAGCGTCAAGCTCGAGACTCGCCAGATTGACGAGCGCGAGTTTGAGATCGACGAGCTCGAGGTTCACTTGGCCCGACGACTACCAAAAGAAGAAGAAGATGGGAAACAAAAAAAAAAAAAAAAAAAAAAGAAAAAATGAAAAATGAAAAGGAAATTAAAAATAATTCGAATTAAAAAAGAAAAAAAGAAAATTAAAAAATAATTCAAATGAAAAAAAGAAAAGAAGAAAAAGAAAGGGGGGGGAAGTCGGGATTTATAGAGGTGTAAGATAAGAAAGATCAGTGAGGAAAATGTTTTCACTTTTCAAAAGTGAAAAACATTTTCCCTACTTTAGGAAGACTTTTTTTCCTTTGATGGAAACATTTTCCCTCGCGAATTTATTTTCCACGAAGCGAACGCCTAGGAAAATCCAATAAACGTTTTTCCAAAAATTATTTTCCTCAAAACGAACGGACCCTAATTCCAACCAACTCTCCTTTTGGGGACCAAATTTGCAAGAGTTTCTTACAAAGCAAATCGTATCCAACAGTTTGACCCAGTAAATTGATAATTAGAGATTGGCGCCAAGGTTGACGCAGTCTTTCCTTCTCCTCCTTGCTTATCTTCAGAATTGGGACATCCTTGAAGCCCATCGGTGGCTCACCCTTGACTTCATCTTTTGAGACTTTGAAATCGGATTCTTTTAACACTGCTTTGGATCGAGTTTGCGGATCAGCATCTAAAAGAGATTCCCGACAAAAGGATCTTTGAGTTGAACCCACAATCGATACTCGAGAACGCTCTATACCTAAAGGAAGAGAAGGATCATCCCTTCTATCATGATCGCAGCGTGAGGGAGGAAAAGCAGGAAGAGTAGCTTCAGAAGTCATGACGAGAGGATCTTTTTCACTTTGTATGATGAAATTAAAGTACATAAGGTTGCATTGTTCTATCTAAAACAGACCCAACATAAATGATGATGTTGAAGTAGCATATACAGTGAAGCACACAGAAATCTAGCATAAGGGTGGCGAGACAAAAAAAAAAAAATAATACATAATTCAAGGGGGCGAGATCTATAAATTTCATTATAATTTTATCCCAGTACAAAATTATATCTAATAAAAATCATATTAAGCACTAAGCAGCCAAGGGGGCGACGTTTAGTCCGTCAGTGTGTAAATAGTAGTGAGTACTATTGTGTTGTATGTGGTGATTGAAACAACAATCATCTAGTTAAGTTTATATAAGAAAGATGGGGAATTACCCAATTAGTCCTTAACCTATTGTATTTTTATAGATTTCAATTCAACCCTAAACTTTTCGATTTTGTTAATTTAGTTCTAATGTTTGCATGAAAATTGAATGTAGTCCTTCTAGCTAATTTTTATCAAAAATTACTGATGTGACAGTCTAATTGTATTCGTAAAATAAATTGGAACTAATTGGGTAATTTCCCCCAAGAAGGAGCGTCCTAAAAGACTTGGACGTGGTGTGTAAAGGAAATGAAAGAGAAAACAATAAGAATTTTCATTAGGTACACTAATTGGTTAATAGAAAAGTATGCATAAATTCAGTTAATGCAAGACATGGGGCATCTGAATTCACTTTATGAATACAACATGACACGGATCCTATACCCAACGAGGAACTAATCATCATCATCATCGGGGTTAATACTCTGAAAAATTCTAAACTAGTACACCTGTGACAAATTTACCAAAAACTATTTTTTTTATCATGAAAAACCCCAAACCGGTACACTTGTGACAAATCTACCCCGACTAACCATAAAAATCCTAAATTGGTACAAACTATTCGACCGCAAAAAACCTCAAACTAGTAAATTTATGACAAATATACTCTCCACTAAATTGAATTAATACCACAAAAAAATCTCAAAAATTGTAAACGTGACAAATGGAGCGTAAAATCTCAAATTAGTATATCAGTCAATTATCACGTGTCATTTAACTTAATAATTTGACAGTAAAATTTAATGAAAACTAACAGAGGGTAAATTTGTCACAAATGTGCCAATTTGGGGTAAATTTGTCAAAAAGTATCTGGGTTTAGGGTTTTGATGATCAAAAATAGTTTTTGTAAATTTGTCGCGGTGTGCAGGTTTGGGATTTTTCGGGGTATTAACCCTTATTATTATTATTGGAATACTTTCTTTTTCCTTTCAAAATGAACTCATACGAAAGAAATTAAAAAAAAAAATTGAAACTTTTGGTTAAGATTTCCCAAGTCCTAAGGATGTGATGGCAGAACTACTCGATTTGAATTTCTACATAGATTTTAAACTTCAAATGGACTGTCCTAGTACACTTATTAAGTAATTAATTAAAGAAAATTTACAAATTTTATTGTAACAATTACTTTCGTGTTATTCACAATTAATACTTTGAAACTCAAATTATTTCAATTTAAATATACCTAATCATTACTCGCAAGCATATGTTGAATAGGACTGCAAATACAATTGAGAACTCTTTAAAAGAAAATCCAAATTACGTAATTAGGATAAAGTGATTAGTTTTTGGGTCGGTTTGGGAACTAGAAACATGATGTTGCATAAGCAATTTTTGAAAAAATTGGTCATACGAATTAAATGTACCAATTTAGATTGAACCCATTTGTGATCCATCTATAATCGGTTCAATCCATCTATTTGATGGGTCTAGACACTCCGTTGGTCATTCATAACAGTACATGGACTTGAAAAATTATTTAAAATACATTTCACATCCATGGATGTTGATATATTCTAAAACAGGAAATTGGCTTTCCAAAAGAAAAAAAAAGTTGATATTCTGAATCGACAAATATACCCGAGAAGTTGCAACTCATCTAATGTCAAGTCAGTTATTTTGTCTCAAATAAAAAAAGTCAGTTTTTTTTGTGAGATAATAACTTTTGTAATTGAATAAGATTCTAACTCGTAGAATGTAAGCAGACCTCCCTCCCTCTCTCTCTCTCTCTCTCTCTCTACATAAACAAGCGCACTGCACCTATTTTCGAACATAGCGGACGAGACGCACACAATTCTGTCTCACTTTCAAAATCGATCTCTCCAAAACCCTCTTTCTGTCTTTAGGCCATTTCTCCTCTTTGCCTTCTCACAGTCTCACTCGCCTTTCATTCGACGTTCGTCGCTCTCTTTCGCCGAACGTTTGAGAAAACGCGACGGTTTTTGAGGTACCCATTTCGTTTCTTGTTCCTTGAAGTTTCGGCCTTTTCTGGGTTTTGTTCTCCGCCGCGCGCCCCGGGTTTTTCTCTCTTCGTGCTCCGCTTTGGTTGGTCGGATCGAGTTCGTTGGGTCGTGGCTGCGGATTAGGTTTCGGGTTTTGTTGTGCGTTTTTCTTCTTTGGGTACTTTGCTGTCACTCGCCGGAAGTCTCAGATCTGCGGCTGGGTATATGGTTGAATGTTTTGTGCTTGTTTAGGGCGGCCCGGAAACCTTAATCTGTGCTGAACGATTGGCATTGTGAATGTTCGTTTGAATTTGACGTTTCTTTGTGTTACTTCTCTCGGGTTTGTTTTTCTACTGCCTATTGTTGCGAGAAATGCTTAGCGTACGTGTGGCTAGGGACAGTTGCTGTGTCGGCTCCTTTTCGGGACGCATTATGATGGATATGTTTTCTAATTAGTGCATCGTGGACTGTACGGACTTCCGTGCTTTCGCTTCGTGTGTGTGAGGGAGTGAACGAAAAGTCATGGTTTGAGAAAAGATGCTGCTTTTGGGTGGATGGTTTGGTGTAGTCTAGTGTATTGTGGCAGTAAATTTCAGCATCTAAGAGGTGCCATGTTAAAAAAATAGTCTAACTGAAGTCAGAAGAGCAAACATTTGTCACACGGAAGAGATTTGATGGATAAATTGTCTCAGTCTTGGTTTTGGGCATATTAATTATTAGGAAACATGGATAGTGAAAGTTTATGATGGATCTACATTTGAGAAGTAACTTGGAATAAGAAGAGCTAATCTGTGTGGAAAGATTTTGTGGAGCCAACCTCAGACAATGAAGGCTTGCTGAGTTGAGTTTATTTTAGCGATAAGAGCTTTAGTCCTTTGGCCAAAAAGAGAGATAAACCAGTAGCCTGTGTGATAATTTCATATTATTACAGAAATCACAGTAAAATGTGACAGTCAAAACCTTTTCCAGTAGTTTTGCACTCAACCAGTCAAATGGGAAGTAAAATAGTTCTGGTCAAGCATTTGTAAGGTTCTTTTGTTTGAAGGTATGAAAAAAATGTTGTACCAAGGAATGCGAGTTGAATATGTCGATATCATGTGTTTCAAGACATATGGGACGGAGATTTTGCATTTGCTGCACTTCTGTTTTGTACTCCTAGCTGCATCCAACATTGCCATAGGACCATTTCTTCTCGTTAGGTGCTTGAGTGGTTTTTGGGTGAAGATCTGTGGCTGAGGGGCAAGGTGGAAGTGCCAGTACGCAAATGCTTTTTTATACCTACTTGTTAGGCATTTTGTGCCAAGTAATGAGCCCCAATCAACTTTATTACGTTGTTTAAAAAATAAATATGGTTTGAATAATTATATATTCCCTTTAAATATTATACTCAATATGGTTACCTCTCTGTATTTGATTGTGCATCTTTCTTAGACTTTTTGTAAAGTTACTACTTCGATAGCAATGGTTGTATCATGAAAACTTATACTGAATTTACAAGTTCATATTTTACCTTTATTCTGGAAGTAGCATCTCTATTGGATATGCTTTATCCCATTCCCCCATACAAAATTCCAATTTGCTTGGACATCTTGTAAAGTAGGTCTAATTTACTAGTGGTCTAACTCCATTGGATAAGCTTTATTCCATTCTCCCATTCAAAATTCCAACATTTTGTAAAGTAGATCTAACTTACTAGTGGTCTTAATTCCATTTTGTCGGTTGTTATCATGACCTCCTCTTCCCCTCTTGGTCTGTGGAAGTAATTATTGCAGGATTTTTTGTTAGACGAGAATTGTGTTATACAATTTCTGCGTTCTTTCTTTCCATTTAGTTAGTGCATAATACGTTTCTGTCACGGTTGCTTTATTTTGCCAATCCATTTGTCTTCAAGATCTATTGAGCTTCCTTAAATTTTTGTTATAAAAGGAAATTCACAGATATTGACCTCTGAGATTACAAGTATCAGCAGCCTTTCTTTGCTTACATAAAAAAATGAGGACACAAAATATTTGATGTTGACCAAATGTGACCAGCTTGTAGTATTTCCTAGTTTGATTTGTTAATTTTCCCCCTTATCACTCTCTTCAATAGTAAGCTATATACCATGAAAACTTCCTTTGATTGTATGACTCTTTAACACGATTCTGTTTAATACCGTGCGTTTTTTTCCGATAAGAAATGGTTTTTGTGTGATACCAAAATGGATTAATTGTTGAAGGCTCTGTACTTGTGCTTGGGCGTCTTTGTTTATCGTTAGTCTCTTATGGGCATCCTCCTGCTGGATATATCGAGAGGTCAAGTAGGTTTGGCACATAGAAACATGTATGATCATGGATTAAGGTGATAAATTCTCTTGTCATGTTTCCATGCGTTGCTAATAGCTTGTTATAAGTTCTACTCTCCTGACTTGATGTGAGAGTAAAAGGAGTTGGCCACGAAGTTAGTCTATATTGACAATGCCTACTTGAAGGCCCACATTGAAATACTGAGAATTTTGAAGAAAAAAAAATCTTTCAATCAGTTAATGTTAACGGTGCAGTTGTTTCCATGTTTTCATTAATTATTACTTGTTTAGTTTTTAAAAAATTCCTGAAGTTGTTTGCAATTGGATTTTACATCAGCTTGTCTACTGGGCATCTGCTCACAGTCAACATCATCTGGATCAATTTAAACTCATGTGAATTTCTTATGTTCAGGTTGTGTTGTGATGGATGCTGCACCATTGACTTCTCAGCGCCGACCATTTTCAGTGAAACTATGGCCCCCGAGCAAAAATACTCGTGAAACACTTGTAGAACGGATGACAAGGAATCTCACAAGTGAATCCATTTTCACTAGGAAGTATGGAAGTTTGAGCCCGGAAGAAGCTGAGGAAAATGCAAAAAGAATTGAAGATGAAGCTTTTACGACTGCTAATCAACATTATGAAAAAGAGCCTGATGGTGATGGAGGGTCTGCAGTGCAGCTCTATGCTAAGGAATGCAGTAAACTTATACTGGAAGTCCTCAAAAAAGGCCCAAAAGGCAAGGATGAAAAGCCGCCAACTTCTGACAGTGCTAAGGCCCCTAGAGAGACATTTTTTGATATTTCCAAGGGCCAACGGGCCTTCATTGAAGCAGAGGAGGCAGAAGAACTTCTGAGACCATTGAAGGAGCCTGAAAATTCTTTCACCAAAATATGCTTTAGCAATAGAAGCTTTGGATTAGGAGCTGCTCATGTTGCTGAACCCATTCTGATTTCCCTGAAGCAACAATTGAAGGAGGTAGATTTATCTGATTTCATTGCAGGAAGGCCAGAAACAGAAGCTCTTGAAGTCATGAGCATATTTTCAGCTGCCTTGGAGGGTAGTGTTTTGAATTCTCTAAATCTTTCCAATAATGCTTTGGGTGAAAAAGGCGTCAGAGCATTTAGCGCACTCCTGAAATCACAGAGTCAATTGGAGGAGCTCTATTTAATGAATGATGGAATTTCTGAAGAAGCTGCTCGTGCAGTATGTGAGTTGATCCCTTCCACAGAAAAACTTAGAGTTCTTCATTTTCACAATAACATGACAGGAGATGAAGGGGCGATTGCTATTGCTGAGGTTGTGAAATGCTCTTCATTAATGGAGGACTTCCGCTGCTCCTCCACAAGGATTGGCTCTGATGGAGGTGTTGCCTTATCAGAAGCACTTGAAAATTGCATCCATCTGAAGAAACTTGATTTGAGGGACAATATGTTTGGTGTAGATGCTGGAGTTGCTTTGAGTAAAGCTCTTTCCAAGCACACTAATTTGACTGAGGTTTACTTGAGTTACCTGAATTTGGAAGATGAGGGGGCAATTGCTATAGCCAATGTTCTTAAAGAGACAGCCTCATCTCTTACAGTTCTAGATATGGCTGGCAACGACATAACAGCAGAAGCAGCTCCAGCTTTATCTGCTTGTATAGCTGCAAAGAACCTTCTCACCAAATTGAACTTGGCTGAGAATGAGCTCAAGGATGAAGGTGCTATTCAGATTGGCAAAGCATTGCAAGAAGGCCATGAGCAGTTGACAGAAGTTGATTTGAACACCAACTCGATCAGAAGGGCTGGAGCTCGATTCTTGGCCCAGGTTGTGGTGCAGAAGCCTGGTTTCAAGTTGCTCAACATCGATGTAAATTTCATTTCGGAAGACGGGATTGATGAGGTCAAGAGTATATTCAAGAAATCCCCTGAAATGCTGGCTTCCCTAGATGAGAATGACCCCGAAGGAGGTGATGAAGATGAAGAGGACGAGGAAGGTGAAGCGGAAGGTGAAGTTGATGAAGGTGAGCTGGAGTCAAAGTTGAAGAATCTTGAAGTAGGTGAAGAGTAGGATATGTTCTTTCTAGTTTAAGGTAATTTGAATTGGCTGTCCAAGTTAGTTCAGGAACAGCTTTAATAGCCAGGAACATTTTTGCTGAATTTTTAGCTCAGTACATCGTCGAGGCTCATGAACCATGAGCAGGATAATCGTAGCTCCTAGAGATGAGCATTTTTTTGACTCAGGAGGACGGCCTTGGAGGAGCTGTGCGTAGGGTGTACTCATTTTATAGTGTACTGGGTAATCTTGTCGTATGAAGGTATTCCCAGAACTTCCGTTTAAGTTACTAGCTACTAGCTAGTGAATTGTTTTAATGCGCTTTCTTCTCTCCCGGCTGATTTTATTCTTTAATCCTTCAAGCTTTTGGACAGCTTTTTCGCTGCCTGCTATTCTAATTTACTGGATGGATGAACGTCTGCCATCTAAGACCATCTCGACTATCTTATGAAGGAGAAGAATATGTTATATTTGTTTGCAAGCCCGGGATGCGCGTAGTCCATGTGCATGAACTGTTGAATTGAGTGAATCGGAACACTTTGATGCATCGTGTTTGGGTGGGTGCGCATAACTTGGCCAGTGCAACCTAGCATTCCCGAGTGAGCAGAAAATGCTAGTGCAAATAATCAGCAGTACGGCTTCCGTCAATTGCCTATTTACGGTAGATTGAACGGACAAGGATGACCAAGGATAAGATCTGATGCAGCTCGACATTTTTCTTCTATAAAGATAGTCTAGATGTGATTTTCAGCCTCGTTTGCGTTACTGCTAATTTATTTATTAACATGTTCATCTGAACTGCAACTAGCTGCATTTTCTTCTTTTCTTGAGAAAGAAAAAAGCAGGGAAAGATGTGCAGCTTACATGTAGGAGTTCACAGAGCATGGTTGAAATGACCAACCTGGGAAGATAACTACAACAGCGCCTTAACATCTAAAATAAAAGCATTAAGTTGGACACTTAGAAGTGCCTACCCAGAAGCATCACTGGCTGACTGGATAGATAGAAGTTTCAGGGGTCCTTCATCATAAGAATGCAAAACAAGAGAAGAGAATATGATCACAAAAGTGAATCAACCAAGTACTGGATTTGCCAAAATTCTCTAATTGTCCCGAAAAGGCTTCAGACTAATTTTAATTGTCCAACTTCCAGCGCTCTGCTTATTGGTTCTTGAAAGTATTGAAGAGAAATTAGGATCGCTTCCTGCACAAGATACGTCTTGAGTAACTATTTATGCTGTCAAAGGATAAGCAGATTAATATAGTGGATAAAGTACCTCAGTACGAATCGTTCGGCTTCCTTGATGAGGACATGTGTTTAGATATCTATCAAAAAGATCCTTCACACTTTTTCCCTGAGAAAAAAGGAAAAACAAGGGGAAAATAGACCAGTCAACAATCTTAGTGATCGAGCAATAATAACTTCCTGTCTCCGGCTTTAGCTTTAACTGTTAGTTCCATCAGTGATAAAATGCATATTACTCCTATGTTCAGGTTAGCAGCAAGATTTGACAGCCGGAAAATGCTTTATTTGAAGTTCCAGCACACTTTAAGACATTAAAAAGCAAAAATTATTATCACAGAACTTGAGGAAAGCACTTAAGCATTCAAAATTATTGAAATGGCTAGAAGGATTTAGTGGGACAACAACTAGATATTTTATAAGTGTTTTCATCCACAGCATTCATTCTCCAGTAAACACCGTGAAGCTACTCTGTTCCCAAGGAAAATATAAGCTGAAAACATCAAGAAGTTATGCTTTTCAAAAAGCCAACTCAAATGCTCCTCTCAGAGTAGGGGGCACAAAACAATACCTTGAGGCTGTTGTCCTCCTCCACACTTTCTTCTAATCCAGCAAGTCCACCAAAGGAAATCAATAAATGCCTGCATAAGATGCAACAAATAATCAGCGAATGCAAATGGTGAATAACTTCCTCCTTTTTTTCCCTTTGATAGGTGAGAGAGAGAAGGGGGAAGACTGGAGTTGAAACAAGATCTCTTAGAATTTGGTTAGTGTAGCCGCTATGCTAAGCCCTTGTTCTTATGACATAAAACTTTCACCAAAACGGGAAAAGCAACCAAGCTCAAATGAAAACGAAAGTACTGAAAACTAATTGTTCAGCTAAGGGTAACATACCGAGCCCCCATTTTAATGGTATTGCAAATAGAGGAAAAAGAGAAGCATATCAATAAAGACAAAATGATCCAATTTCAAGATTCTTGAAAAACCAGAGAGCACTTCTCTTGGCACTATAATCCAAATACAAATTATTCTGGGTTCAGTCCTCACAAGCTTGTCATTAAAGCTATGACAAACAGACTCACGCAACATTGTCAAGTATAAGCAAAGGGCTGATGGCTCAACCGTTGAACTAATCAATTTTACTGACCCAAAAAAGAAAAACTAATCAATTTTGAAAACTTAAATCTTCAACTGTGCCGCATTCAAATGTGTCAGACTGCCAAGAGAACAGGAATAGCAAGTAATACCACATCGTTTACACTAAACGATACAGAATAGACAATAATGACTCCAAGACTGCCATAGAAACAGGGATAACTCAGGACATTAAAAGTTAGATGTCAGCAGGAAGTAAGAAAAACAATCCAACAGAAGCCATTCTATTTTTAAGTCAATGATGATAGATACTAACCTGGATGTAGGTATGATAAGCTCTGAGGACCTAACAATCTCACCATGCTCTGAGGTTCCTATTGCATAATCATACCCACCCTGTAATGGGAGAAGAAAGCAAGAAGCTGAAAAAACAGATGCGCTGCAAGATATAACGTGAGGGAAAATAGAGATAGAAATAAATATTAGCCGGCCGTCAAGAAGAAAGTACCTCGTAGGGGCATTCTTTAATCACAGAACTAACATTAGAAGCATATCGCACTTTATATCCCCAGTAGGTCCCTGCATCTTCCCTTGGCTTGGAGGATGAGACAACCTGGCGTGGCAAGTCTAGATAATTATAGTATCAGATGAGTTTGTAATCAATGAGAAACTTTTCATAGGGTTTTGTGAAGCATCTACAAACCATCATGTTTAATACAAATCTGTTCCCTTTAACAACCTATCAAAGATGTCTCAGCTATACATAACACCAAATAAAAAGATTCTTTGTACATTAAACTTCAAAATGAAATGACTAGCTCAATATGCACATGCATCATATCTTTACAAAAGATTCTAAGTTTGATTTTTTATCCACACAATGGCATACAAAGACACATCTCGTAGTAGATTATCATCACTCACATGATTGATAAAAGGAAAGAACTATGTTTACGGTAAAGTGATAAAGCACAAAACTTACAGCCTATCAGTGGACTGCATTAACAAGATGGAGTTAAGCAGCAATGATGAAAGTTATTGTTATCATTCTGACATAACCCAGTCATATATTTTCACCATCACATTTGCAAAAACACCAATGCCATAAGTGATGCAACTTGTGTAGGCCACTTCAATTACTTACCTGCATCCAAATCACGTTCTGCCCCCATAGCTACAGTGACTCTAACACCGGGTTCAAGTGCTTGATTGATGACAACATCCTGCATCAATGTAGTTTAATATTAATCACTGCAAAAATCTCAGCTGTCATTTCGAGTTATTTGGTCCAATCAATCTCCACATCAAAATTGTAAAGTAAAAGAATTCCATGATCACAAGAAACAAAATAGATGACTATAAGCAAGTGCATATAATCACACAGAAAGGAGACCAGTGTGAAGCTAACCAATATTCTTTTTGTCATATGAGCTCACTTAGGGTTGGTGTTAGGGCCTTGAGTCAGACTCAAAGAGAGAGAGAGAGAGATGACTCCAGCTTTTATAACTAATGGACGTAGAGAACATTCTTTTCAGTAACTTTGGCTGTCACCAACCATCTGAACAAGTAGGGTCAGTAATATGGCATTAGGGATGCCCTAATGCCGATATAATTAAATCTAGTAAGCCTTTATCCAGCTCAACAGACCTGGCTACATGAACCCTTAGGTCATTTGGCTCATGGTCAGCGAGTATAGCTTGCAACATTAATCCCTTGGAATACATGATTCACATGGCCTCTATAGTTGGTATTGTTAAGTAGATTGATGATTGAGAACATTCTATGCATATTACTAAGTAGATGGACATGCATCCTGGGGGAAAAGGGTAGATAAACACATAATTATGATGCTAAAATAGGCAGGTATCATGGGTTAAAAGCTTATTTAGGAGAACTCCCACATAACTCTACCTTATTTAGGCCGACGTCAACAAGCATTTGAGAAGAATTTGGAGCTCTTGCCTTTAGTGTGACACCTAAAAAGTCACAAAAATATGTGAGTTAATCAGATGGGGTATAAATGGATGAGAAAGCATTAAAGGAGATAATTATAATAGCTACAAAAAACTTCTCAAGAAAACCCCAATTGGTAGCTGTCTCTGAGCAAGAATTTTCTACCCTGCATTAGTCCGTGTTGCCAAGAGAGTAACAAACATCTATGCAAACATCTTCAGGACAATTGCGCCAACAACTACATCCAGTCGCACAATATTCTCCCCTATGTTCAACTTTTGCACTTAACTCAGAAGCTACCATGTGGAGGTACCACTTTTTCCCTCCCATGACATATCCTGATTCTACATATTATAATTGAAACCTCAGTTTCTAACTACATTTTTTCAAACTTCATCACCGTGCCAGAAGTGAGTGAAGATGAATAATGGAAAAACATTTCTCTCGTGACATTTCTAGACTCCACTCGCAAAAACTGCTGCAGCTTCATTTAACTGGAAGACAAACCTTTAGAAAGCCCATAAATTTCAAGCAAAAGTTCATATCAACAACATATGAGTAGGCTTCATTTTGGAAAAAGCATTGGTAAAAGGGGAACCTTCTCGATACGGAGCCCATTCATGCCTTCGCAAATGGTGTGGAGCATCAAGTGGAGGCAACAAGCCCTGTTGAAATTCGAGTCAATGACGATGAGCGCTTAGACCATCCCAATTTACTATCAAATAACAACCGCAAAATATGCAGAGACCAGTAAAGAAAAACAGCTAATCTAAGTACAACTCTCACCACAAAACGCAAGCTGTTATGCTTAGGAAATAAAGTTTTCCTCAAATACTGCGGTGTCTCCAAGTACCGCAATATCCTAATAAGAAAAGCCGCCCCGCTCTCATCCTCATCGGAACCAACCACTGTACTCTCTGTCGGGTCCTCTCCCGGGGTATCCTTGTTATCAAACACCACCACCTGATAAACAAGTAGAAGGAAAAGAGAACCAACAACTGAAGCAAGTGGCAACAAAAGCTCACGCTAGCAAACTAAAAGCAGCACCTTTGCGAGCGATACAACATACCCAACCCACTCTCAGGCCTTACTAACATAACAGAGGACATCACACACCATCTTCGATTTTACAGTGAACGACCAAAAACATGTAGCTATAGAGAGAGAGAGAGAGAGAGAGAGAGAGAGAGACCTCGTCGATCCTGAAAATGGTCGCCGCACGAGCAATCTGACCGGCCAACTGCGAAGGTGGGGAAATGGGAAGAAGAACAAAACAGAGGACGATGTGAAAATTATCATCTGACAACTTAACTTGCGACAAAGAGCGACAATGCAAGCGAGGCGAAGCACGAGAGAGAGAGAGAGAGAGAGAGAGAGAGTACGCGGGTGGCGAGCTCGTAAGACTGAGCGTTGTCGATGATGGAACCGGCCACGGCGATGCTGACGGTGGGGATTCCCCTGGGCTCGCCTCCGCCTTCGCCGCCGCCGCCGCCCTCCCTCCTCTTCTTCTTGCCGCTCCTCTTCTTCGGCTCGTCGTCGCGAGGGCCGCCGCCGCCGCCGTTGAGGAGCTCGCTCCGAGGCTCGACGCCGCTCGCCTCCGCTTCAGCTTCGTGCCGTCTCTTCTTCTTCGCCATTCCCGCTCGCCGATATCAGAAAGTGTCGATCTTCCGACACGGCACGAGGTCGACTGGTCAAGGGTTTAGGCGTCAATCTTGGTGGTGGGGGTGGGTTTTAGCAGGGGAGTACAAAAATGGCGGAGCTCCGGTACTGCGCGACGCCCTTTGTCCGAAATTCATTTTTTTCCCTTTTCTATAATATAATTGATGACTTAAAAAATGAGATGCCTAGAGAAACACATGTAGAAGCTCAAAAAATAATAATAATAATAATAATAAAAGCAATCAAAAACCTCAAGTTTTGTTCAGACATATTTATTCCAAATTTTTTAACTCAAAACTTCAAAATTTATATCAATATAACATATTTACGCTAAACTTATATAGTGTGACACATTTATCTTATACTTGCTTTTTGTTATATCAAAAACCCCAAATATTTTTTCGGTGACACCAATATTTGTTCCCAAAAATTTGATGTCACAAAAAAAAAATTTTGAGATTTTTAGTGACATAAAAAAAGTCTGAAATTTTTGTGTTACATAAATAAAAGTTTTGAGTTTTTGGTATTATAAAAAAAAAATTTTGAATAAATGTGTCATCGTAAGCAAAATTTTGGATTTTTTGTATTACAAAAAAATTAGTTTATTATAACCAAAAAAATATTAGTTTATTATAAATGTGTTACTCTAAGTAAAGTTTGGGATTTTTTGTGATTTTTTTCCCAAAAATATGAAAAGTACCAAAAAATTCGTAACCTATAATATATATACTAATTTAGTTATAAAATTTTCAATTGAATCGATTTAGTTTAAACATTTTCATATTAATATCAATTTAGTCATTCCTACTAATATTGACATGAACGCTAACACTTTTTAAATTTTTTTTTTTTTTTTCGAATTTTTTATTATTTTTTTCTCTTCTCTCTTCTTCCTCATTGAGCTTCTTCTCCTCACAGTAACTAGCACCTAGCGAGGGCTTTGCGAACCTCACCCACAACTCTCAGGCATCGCCTAGATGTGGGAGAGGTCGAGCTAGGGTTTCACAACCCTTGCCCTATGGCCAACAAGTCTCGTCAGAGCCTTCCTAGCCACTACAAGGAGAAGAAGCCCAAGAAGGAAGAAGAGAAAAAAGAAAAAGTAAAGGGGAAAATAAAAAATCAATATAAAATTTAAAAATTGCCATGTCAGCGTTGGCGTTGGAAGAACTGAATTTGTGCCAATGTGAAAAGATTTAAGACTAAATTGGTTCAATTAAAAAGTCTAGAATTGAATTGATAAATATGCCATAAATTTAGAACTTTTTTTTATACTTTTCCCCTAAAAAAAATTGATTGTTGACAATTTTTTAACCATTCCACCAATACAGAAAAATAAAAGGCTTGTAAAAATGTTCAATCTCTTTCATGTTTAATGGAGTTTTATTTTAATAGAATATAGATGCTTGAATCTAAAGGAATAATCCATTTGAATTCTAGAATTTAGAGAAACAATTGGGAACACGTGAATCTAATCATTATTTTTCGTGCAGTCGTTTCATTGACTTTTTGGTACAGTGCCTGTTACATTCATAGGGAATAAGTCATGAAATTCTGAATGGATTGCCTTCTGGCTATCTAGATAAATTTAACAATCTAATATTAATTAATGGCCAAAATCCAATTATAGAATTACCCTCACCCTTTCTTTTCTATTGAATATCATTTATGCACAAAAAATCACTAATATATAGGATTTTGTTTGCCAAATATTTTAAGGTTGTTTGGTGAAAAGTAGTACTTCAGCACTCGTGGCTTTCATTAAAATCCTTTAGTCGAACACTTCCACAGCAGTTTCTACAAAGCGGCCCTATGAGTAACTAAACGGGTCGAACGAGTAACGTAGATTGTACTTGTGAAAATCGAATGCCAGACATGTAGCAATCATGTCCAGTGCATCGACAAAATTTTGATACGAACAGCATCGATGTTAGTTCTCCTTGTCGTCAACAATGTCGTGTCGAAACTTGCCAGTCCTACATGAGTATGGAGCGCACGTTCTCTTGAGAACACGAACATATTGCACACAGATTGCAATTTGACTTGCGTATCAAACGCATGTTTTTCCCATTGCGTTTGGTCACACCATCCACCACCCAGTGCATCCTGCATAAGTTTTAGTGCTTAGATGCTACTGAATTTTTTCACCCCTCTTTTCCCACCTCACAGAAGTCAACCACTTTTAGCCTCCAACAGATTTCATTTAAGTAAAGAGATCTCGGTGATATGAGATGTACCGGCATGGCTGAGGAAGCTGATACAAAACGATGCAGGACATGAAAATATGAAACCGAAACTATTGGAATTATATACAAAGGGGGAGGGATATATATGTTCTCTTACATAACCCAAAACTCGACTCATGGTGCAGAGTTTCCGAACACCTAATGGTCAGTCAGTTTGTTAAATGTTAGTGTGTGGTTCTGTGTATATGTGCCTGGGCTAACCTGATAAATCATGTACCCAACCGCAATGCAGATGGTGCAGTTTCCCCACATTGTCGACCTAAAAAATCTATGGCATGGAGGTCAACACATGGCTTGCTCTTCGTTGGAATGGCTTTTGCTTTTTATTTTTCCCTCTTTCTACAAAATCTGCTGATTCACTAACTGGCAAAGTTAGACGCACTCAAAATCCATGGATGCAATTAGCTTCGGCAGCAAACAGTTCATGAGCCTCTTTAGTCCCCAGAAGAACGAGTGCTCGGGTGTTGCTCTCTGTCCATGCCACTCAAAGGCAGAATCTGAACTTGTAGAAAGCCAAAGTATAACTGAAACTGCACCATCATCAAATCAAGAACCAACTCTGCATGAAGAAGCTCCAGATGAGTTGCTGAAGTCCAAAAGTATTATTGATGTGTTGTCCTTTGTTCGAAGATTTCTAGCTTCGCTTAGCAAAGAATTGGCTATCTTGTCTGCCACATCCTCCCTCTCCGCAGAGTATCTCTCCATGGTCTATGAAGTTCAATATTTCACAACATTCAGAAGAGATCTGAAAGACACATTGCCCATGCATAAGGCAAGCAAAAGAGTAGAGCAAAGATGAAAGGGGAAACCTGGAGCACTAGCTGAACTGACTTCTTCATACTAATAACGTCCCATAAGCCATCACTGCAGTCATTGAAAAATCAAGGCTCATTAGAGAAGTTATAGGAACAACTGAGAAGAAAATGCAAGATCGCTAACTTTGGAAAGCCAAGAGGCACTTTCCAGGATCTCAATGATGAAGCTATGTCCAAAAGGATAGTAAATAATAAATCAGCTGAATTAAGAAGCATGAATCTCTGATAAAACTATTGCACTCAGGGATATATTTGTCAAGCAATTTCGGGAGATCCAAAGATGCTAAAAAATAACAAACTAAGGCAGCTTTTAAGTTACCTTGCCATTAGTGCAAAGGCCCTGTTTGCTTTGTCAATATGTACAACTTGACTTATGTAAGGCTCCGAGCTGAATCTTCCATCCTGTTGTTTAAGAAATTTGTCCCCAAGCATTCGAGCAAGGTTTAATCCTGACACGTCAAATGGAAAGGCAGGGAATAATGTCATGAGCACCAATCAAGAAATACACAACCATGCCCAACTCAGATGAAGAGATTTACCACAGAGACGCGTTTCTCCATCCTTCAGTGCTTCTCCTTTCTCTTTAATTCGAAGTCTTTCAGAATAACTAGTGACTCTATGATCTTCTGTCATCTTAATCAGATTCCCATCAATACTGTAAAGACAAAAACAATTATCATATGAATGAGGAGTCCATATGAAGAAACTACTTGCATGCCCATGCTATGCATGGATTTAAATACCTGTTTGTTAGAACAATTATGAGAGAATCTAAAAAAAATATTTTAAGGACTATACAAATTACTCTTTTCTAAATTCTATGAAATTCAAGAGCTCAGCAACAAAGAATGCAAAATTTTTCTCCAAAATAGCCCTTTTAACACCATTTGAATACTTCTCTCATAGAATCTAAAAGAATTATTTTGAGGATTATACAAATTACTCTTTTCTAAATTCTACGAAATTCAAGAGTTCAGTAAGAACCAAGAATGCAAAAGTTTTCTCCAAAATAGCCCTTTTAACACCTCTTGAATATTCCTCTCATTAAGGAGATGAATAATCATTCTTTTAACGAATAAAAAAATTAAAGGACTTATTGAAGAAAAAGGTCTACAAATTTTCTTCAGTATCATTTATTAATTTATGATAGAAGACTACGCTTATTAACAAATCTCATTGCGTGGACTCAGATTATCCATAAATCTCTCCCGTAAGGAGTGTCAACCAGAAGTCATGCCAACATAAGAGCATGTTGTAATGATAATATCACTTCAAAATCTCATGCTCATTACGTAATTATTCAAAGATCCCGGATAGATTTCACCATCACAGGCTAAACTCTTGATCACAATATCAGAAGCTTATAATTACATGGTAAGAAAATAAAGGGAAAACTCATGATAGGCAAATTGTCAAATTGTTACTACCCAGTTTGCTTCATAAGATGAGAGGACGGTGTGCCATCCCTCTTCCATTAGAGGACAAGGCCAAGACTATGTCCTTGCAAAGTTGCATAAAAATACAAGCAAAGGACCTTATGAAATGAACTGCAGAACCAGTATTTTAGAGTGAGGACATACTCTATGACACAAGCTGAGTCTCCCACATTTGCGCACTGAGCAAAAAACCTTTGCTCGCCATCAGCCCAAATGAGAAGCACAGTTGCTGTACAACCCTGTAAGATACAAATAATCAATAACACTATGAGGCTAGCAGAAACAAATAGCCAAGTAAGAGATAAGTGACAACTAATGTCGAAAAAAATCCTTCTCTTTATACTATTCAGACTAGGGGTGTGCAAAAGAACCGACACCCGCCCAGACCGCCCGAAACCGGTGGTTCTTAAGGGAACCGGTCCGGTTCCCGGTTCCAATTTATGGGAACCGGTGGGTACCGGTTCGGTTTCCGGTTCCATAGGTGGATCCGCCCACCCAAACCGGACTAGTTATATTATAATAATATATCAATTTTTACTATTAAAAAAAAATCGAAAGTAGCAAATCTAAAATTTACTGCAATCACCATCTTGTCTCAATTCACTACTCTCCTACTCCATCTTGTCTCTCTTAGTTCAAAATCTCCCCGAGCTCCCACTTCCTCTCCAATTCACCTCCGGATCTACTCATCTCCCTTCAAGTCCTAATCTGAACTCGGAGAAACAATGAGTTGATTCTCTTTTCCCCCCTCGAACTTGAACTCTCTCTCCACGTTGTCGCCATCCTCGTCGCCACCTCTGCATTCATTGTCACTATCGTCCTCTTCTTTGTTGGGCTCGTCCCGCTTCTACCTCACCTCTTCCTCCTCCCCCTCCTCAAGCCTCCCCCATCATCCTCATTTTTGGGAAAAGGGGCGAACTCCAGGTCTAAGAATGGCTCATCGTCCCCGTTGTCCTCATTGTTGGTCTCGAAGGAGGAGTGGGAGACGGCGGAGGCGGTGGCGGTGGTGAAGATGGTGGTGGTGGTTTGGACGGAAGCAGCACAAGGGTCGTGACCGCCGCTGCCACTGCCGCCACACTAGTACTTGAGAAGAATAAAACTACCATGGTCAGGAGAACTAGAATAAGTAGATGTGGGGAGGGTGAAAAGGGGAAGGCGCGGAGGTTGAACCGGTTCTATGGATCCACCCGGGAACCGGACCGAACCGGCGGTCTGATTCCTGGGTGGATCCATGCAACTAGCGAGCGGTTCCCGGTTCCAATTTTTCAGAACCGGTTCTTAGCGGGTGGTTCCCTGTTCTAGGTCGGGAACCGCCCACCCAGACCATGCACACCCCTAATTCAGACACACAAGAATAAGACAAGGGATGGTTCTAGGCAGGATAAAACTCATTATCATGAAAAGGGCAAGAGACAACTAATCAGTAAAATCAGATGCAAATTGATAATTTATATGCAACAGAATAAAACAAAAAATGAACAGAACAATGACACAGAAGGCAATAAACTATGAAATCAAAGGGGCCAGAAACCTCATAGTAGTGATTCATGCATTCCTCGGTTTGTGAGAATGCATTACGAAGAACATGTGATGCATCATTGAGTGACAACACCCTTTCTCTGTTCAGTGAATCTGATAATAGAGTAGCAACCATCTCCGGCAACAATCTGCAGGTTGTAACTAATGTGATTATTGTAACATTTGATGCAGTGTATGGCATGCTAAGTCAAAACTGAAAATAATTGTGAGTAGCTACACTGTTAGAAACTCCAAAATGCTCAGCAAAGCAATAAATATGCACTGTGAGCAGGTTCTGAGTGGCATTACACATGAGAAATCGATTCTATAAAGACCTTTTTTTTAATCGATCATCCTGTAACACAGTTGCTAACTGCTTTTGTCAGGAACAAGTCAAGTGCTGTCTTTTAGACAAACCAACAGCAGACAAACAAGACAGATATTAACTATCCTAAGGAAGGATGAGAATGTAGCACATCAAAGGGCAAAGGGTGAGAAAGCATCCCATCAATGCACTTATTTCAGTCATTTTAATTCATTTTTTCCCGGAAGTTTAATTTTCAATATCATTCCACCTACTTTGAACATATCCAGGTCAATGGCACCAAATTTTTCTATTTGATTCAGTTAAAATTTCAAGAAAAGACTCAAATTTAGATTCAACGACAAAAATTTGTTTATAAGTAAAATAACTATCATCCAACATGGGCACATTGTCTAACATCAACAAGGTAACAATATTTATCTGTGTATTGACATAGCATTTCTTTTTGAGTATTCCATAAGCATGTTGATCACGCCAGGTCGTGAAACAAAGCAAAGTAACAAAATGGAGTTGACAGAGAATAACTACTGACTTGCTAGCAGATTTTGCAGCCCCAACTCCACCATGTCCATCACAGATACCAAAAAGTCCAAACTGCAAGTTGACCAATATAACAATGACCAGGCTTCAGATAACATTCAGTCAGACTTTTCCATGCTAAACTGTACCATCCGCAAACCTGATCAAGTCCAGGAAGAGGCCACTGGTAATAATAGACATCCTCCATGGGAAGCTTCTTTGCTCCACGACGCAAAGACATTGGATCACATGCCATACCAACTCCAAAAGGGACACGATACTCAGCTTGGGATGTTATTTGGACCTGTCAATGAAACAGGTATTAAGTACAAAAGAAGCTGCAGATGCGAAACCAGTCAAGTCTTAACAACAAAGATACAGATTTAGATCCTCCAATGGTTCCCAGAATAATCTAGTCATCATCAGAGCATTAAAAAAAATTATCAACAGAATCACGTGATCAAGCTTGTAGCTGATTAACGATGTTCAAATTAGTCTCCTTGAGAGAGAGGCTGACTTTATTCTTCATAAGAGGTACCTCAAGTTTAGAATCTTATTTAGCTAATGCAAGTGTCCAGGCAGAGAGATATAACAGAAACCATAAATTGCTAATGAGGAAAAAAGAGTAAAACAAAGTGAAGAACATATTAACTAGTTGTTAACTGATAAAGCAAATGAATATGCTATGACATCTCATGTAAACAATTCCTCCTCCTAGAAGACTAAGTTCTTAGGATGATGATGATTAGGCAGGTGCAATCAATATAACTCAACAAAGGAAGAACATAGACTTACATATACATTGGACGTTGTACCCAAGGTAATTATGTTTCCACTGGCAAGTTCAATAGGATCACCTCTGAGTCTCCTTCCAGTGTCGGGATGGTTGATAGGTTGAGAATTCAACAGTGTGCCATTTAAGCTACCCAAGTCTATCAACTCCCACTTTAGATTCTGAAACCACCATTTCAAGCCATAAAAGCATTGTGCACATGAGCAACTGGATACTTGGATATCAAGAAAAAAAAAGGGCAGCAATCAGGTTTCTTACATTCAAATTCCAGTTTATCATTGCATGTTTTCCTGACACCTCGGAATCTTTCAGCAGTAAATCACTTGGTGAAACCCTTCCTAGGGTTAGAGGAAGCTTAGAAGTATCAGTTGATTGTATAGAGAAGCATGTCCCTTGAGAAGGGCCTGAGATAACCTCCAAGGTAAGGCAGCTTCCTGCACTTCTAAAAGAGAAATATGATGATTTGTTTTACAATTTCAGCCGCATGAATCAGATAACAGCGACAAGCCTTCTTGAAGAGAGGAAGATTTATTACTTTGTTGGTTGAAATCCTTGCTTGCACGCTCAAAATCCCTATCTCCATCTAAAATGATTGTTGAGACAGGGCTTAACTCTTCCTTTCTATTGCGTTTTTGCTCTTCAAAAGAGAGGTTAGATCCCAATGAACGCTTAAGTGTCTGACCAAGATAAGCATCTTCCAGTGGCTCAGTAACATCTAAAACCACAGTAGACCCTACAAGGTGAAAATTAAAATTTCACTAAGCAAACAGAATCACTTCTCAGTAGCTTTCAAAGGGAAAAGAAGCATGGCAGGCAAAGATGACGGAATGAGATGAGGAACCTTGATCAAAGCCAGGAGATGAGGAGGGAACCCTCGGTTTGTGAACAAGTCCTTCAATTCGAGGTGAAGACAAATATCCTTCCGGTTGAAGACGTGATCCTTCGAGGTCACAACTTCTTGTTGGTTCATAGCTCTGACCTTGACCTGCACTGGCATCATCCGATACAAGGGGCCTCTCTAGATCTTCCACCTACAAGATCACTTTTCTTTAGTACATAAACAGCATGGAAATGAGATTCCACAACAATCAGCCAATCAGTGCTCACAACTTTAAGCTCTCGTTGGAAGGTACATTCTGCCTACCCACAAGAAAGTCCATACGAAAATAAGAACAGTATGCCAATCAACGATAGATAAGGAAGTTAATAACTAGCCAGACCTGAAAAAATAACAAATTTGTTTTCCAGGTGACGACATTCTCTAACGCATGCCCCGAAAAGGAATTTATTTGTCAACAAGATACATATACCTCTATGAATGTGGGCATTAATAGAAAGAACAACCCTAATTAGGCATGACGGCCGTGCGAATAGAGGCTCCCATCATAACGGAATGGCTTTTTCAGGTAAGTCGATTCACAAGCCAGATTCATAAATCGACACCCGCATCGCAGTAAAAGCAATTTCATATCAACATACTTCTAAGCTCCATGAAAAGAGAAGCTAAAGCCGGAGTTTTAAGCAATAAAATCCATCAAAGCCGAATACTTGGAGCCGGGGGCGACACACTGGATAGAACAGTAGACGCGAAAACCGTTACACGAGACAGATTCGCCACCGAAAACACACGCCGATCAATCGAAAGCCAAACCATTTCCGCCAGCAGCTCCAACTTGACAAGCACCCAAAATCCAAACATCGAAAATGCCAAAACTAATCCCCCCCACACACGCACGCAACAAGCCGCGCAAAGATACGAGGCGAGAGCAGGAACCCGAAAACCCTAACGACCCAATGCAACAGAGATCTACGCAAAAAACGCCACGAGCAACCAATGCGATCGAAATGGAAACCCCAAAAAAACAAAAAAAAAACAAAAAAAAGAAAGAAAGAGGAACCGAATCGCCGATCGATGCGGCCGGGCGCTCCGAATCCGGCAGCGGCGGCGACCCTCCCCAGCTCATTTCCGGAACCCAAATCTCGAGAGAAAGAGAGAGAGAGAGAGAGTTAGATAGAGAGAAGGCAAAAGAACGGGGGACCGGACCTTGAGGGCGGTCCGATCGAGGGAGGCGGGGCGGAGGAAGCGCCATGGCTTGCAGGCAAAGACGATTGCGAGGAGGATGAGGAGAAGCATAAGGAGGAGACCTACACATAATCCCACCACGTTTATCCCGGAAATGCTCATCGCCATCATCATCATCCCGAACCACCTTCCCCTTCCCCTTCCCCCCCCCTCTCTCTCTCTCTCTCTCTCTCTATCTCTTTCTCTCTCCTCCGCTCCGCTCCTCTCCTCCCCTGCGGAAACTGACTCTCAGTGGGACGCGGATTCGCGACAACCTCGCTTTGAAATGGTCGCATCCATTTCACTTCTAGATTGAATTCCCCATTTCCCCCTACATCATAATATATACATATACATATATATATATACTCGATATCAACGCTAGTAATAATAATAATGTTTTTTTTCCTGCCCTCATTACTATAAGTGCATATAATGTCGAAATTGAGCACAATGTGTATATAAAATAGATCATTCTTGATATACTCGATGAAAATATGGGATTTTTTTTTCGATTTTTCGAAACTTTGTTTCTAGGTTTTTATTTTCTTGAAAGCTCAATGTTGGAACTACTATTTTTAATATGAAATGACATGACTAAACATGTTTATTGAAGCATAAATGTCAAAATTGGGCGATCTGAATATAAAATATGTATAATTCTTAATTCTATTTTGTTAGATGTTTGTGTTAGGGTTACTATCTTTAACATGAAACCAATGCAATTAATTGAATTTATTGAAGTGTATAATGTTGAAATCGAAGCGCAACATGATTATAAAATATATAATTATTAATATACTCATGAAAATATTGGATTTTGCAATTTTTCGGGTACTTTGTTTCTGGGCTTCTCTTTCTTAGAAGCTCGATGATAGGGCGACTATCCTTAATATAAAATGACATGATTATTGATAGGGCAACTTTTCTTAATATAAAACGACATGATTATCGAAGCATATAGTGTGAATTTCAAATGATCGCGCTTGTTATACTCAATGAAAATATAATATCCTTCACTAATATGATAATATGAATCACAGGTAATATATGGATAAGGATTATTGTGTCTGTTTTTATGTATTTATTTATTTATTTAGGTGTTGGGTGGATGGGGAGTGACATAGGACAAGTGATGGGGTAGATTTGAGTATAGTCAAAGGTAGGTAGAAGATTGCATGCATGTACGTCTTTTCGGGGTGCATAATATATGGTAGGTGGGTTGGAGAAAATGATGTCGAAAGGGGTTGGGTACATGGCATGGATCAAGGGGGTGGATATTCTAGACTATGCTTTTCCGGTGATTTTTGGCCACGATTCAACTTGGGGAAACATCGATGGTGATGGTTTACTTGATTCATTATTAGGGCTTGCACAAGTGATTTTGATTAGAAGATTAATTATGGGTTTCAGGTTGAGATGGCGAGATTAGATGATTGTCGAATTCTTTAATTCCCGAGATTTTATTGTATACCAACACATATTGTACGAGCTGTAGGAAGGAGCCGCGCAGATTAAAGCACACGCATACCCTAATAGATCTACGGTTCTAGAGAGATGCATTTTTATCTTGTCCTATTTGCAGTTTTACATGGTCACAATATTTTGCGATCATGTAATTAATGCCATAGATGAAGATGTAATTTGTTATGGAGGTTGCGTGTGTTATATCGAGTAACGTAACATTCTATATAATTGTGGCAAATTATTTTTCTTGGTGAAAACTTTTCAAGATAATATAAGCTATTGATAGAGTATCCTAGAAATTATGGAACCGATCGAGATGTTGGGGATTGTGATTGCAAGTGATGGGATTTTAGGGTTTCTTTCATTACCATCGATTTTATTCACGAGAAAAGATATATATCTAGCAATTATTATGCACACAAATTTGAGTAATAAATTTTTATCGTGTCATGTTATTGTAAAACATCATATCTTTTAAGATATGCGCTTTTACACTTGTGTCAAATGATGCTAAATTTGTCAAGATATTCATTTCCTTAAACGTGTCGAATCACGTTAACTAGTGCAAAAAGAGTTATTGGTCCATTGTGGCATAAAAGGGTATGGTTGGGTGAAGTGTAAGTACAAGTTTATTTTGATCGTAACTTCTATACAAAGTTTCGTAACACGATGTTGGATTTTTCTAAAGTGTTCACGTGTCACGATATTCTTGATGTGGAAGTTACGATAATGCTAAACTTGAGCAACCACGAGCCCACCCCGATTAGGCCTTCCGAGGGATCCTAGCCGGGCCCAATCGACGAAAAGCCCATACAAGTACACAGAATGGGCCGAGAATACATGTTTGGAGGGCGCGAAAGCCCAGTAAACTGCCCAATATGAACTAGGCCCAGCCTCATCCCCAGGTGCATCAACGTAAAGTCCTGGAAGTTTTGTTTGTGATTACTAGGAAAATCATCCGTACGGACAAGGACGTAGACATTCGATTACGAGCAAATCTTAGTTGCTAAGATTAGAAAAGTCAAGAACAGTTTAGAGTTAGTAGCTTCCAATTTTCTTCTTGCTTAAAGTAACGGATTAGTCATTTTCATCCCTAGCAATCTAGGGTTAGTCGTTTCTTTTTCTTGTCTAAAGTGATTGTTTGACTTTGATATTCATCGAGATCGAAATCTCATGTTCTAGTTAGGGGTGAGCATGGTCCGGGTTGGACCGGTTCACCCTCTAACCCTAGGACTAACTCGCACGATGCTGGTCCTTAATTTTTGGGATCAAGAAACCCGACCCAATGTGTTCGGTCCGGTTCCAGAGTCAACATGGGACCAACCAATAATTTTTTATTTCATTTTTTGTACTCTTTAAAAAACGATTGAGAATCGGACTAACCCAATGGGTTCGGTCCGATTTCAAGGTCAACCTAAGACTAACCAATAATTTTTTATTTCATTTTTTGTACTCCTTGAAAGGGCAACCGAGGACCATACCAACCTAATGAGTTCGATGATGAGCGAGGTTAGCTAAGAAAGGCAAGTGGTGAGGGTCACGTGGGATGAGCGTTGAATAGAATGAGCCTTGAATGTCAGTAGAGAGCAACAAGCAAAATAAGCATCGAGCGATGAGCGGCACGAGTGACCCAAAGCGAGCAAGGCGAGTGTCGAGTGGCGAACGGAGAAATTTTTTTTTCGATTTTGGCAAATTGAAGACTAAGAGGACAAATCAGACAAAAGAAAACGAATATTATAGGAGGATGCCATAAGAAGTTGTTTATACATTTTTGAACGTCGTGAGGACTCATTATAAAACATTTTTCAATTATGACTATTGACGCCATAAAAGACATTAAAAATTTAGTTATTAAAGAACAATGTAAAATTACTTAAACTCCTCACTAAAGAGCTATTTAATGTTGTTAATGTCGTTTATTTTAAAGTTTTCTCTATATAAAAATATTATAAATAATATATATATTTAGGGTTGGTCCGGATTAGACCGACCCGGAATTCTCAGGACCGAAAATCGACTCGCACAGTGCTGGTCTATGAATTCTAGGACTAAGGACTGACCCAATTTCCTTGGGAATCGGACAAGGACTGGCAGGGTTGGGCAGGTCCAAGTTCGACCCTGGACCGATGCTCACCCCTAGTTCTAGTTGTTTAGAGTTAGATACTTCTCAGGTGGTTCTTCATTCTTTTGCACACTCCCATGTTAGATAGGTTTTTATACATTCTACTGATTTTTCAACTATTTTAAACCACCAACATCTTTCTCTCTCTCAAATTTCCTTAGAAGAAGATGAAAAGGCAAGCTTATTTTGTGAAATTCTTAGTGATACTTTAGTATTTAACACTAATAAAATGCAGAATTTTGTCAATTTAGATATAGGGTTTTCACTAATGTGGGTGGGTTTTGCCAGGCAGCCTTGGGCCTTTGCTTAGTTTGAACTTTGCATCTACACGCCCATTTGTCTAACTTTGCTTTTAGTATTTTGCAAGTTTCAATTAATTTGTGGAATTGATTTGCAAAAGCCATGGGATCGGAGACAAGAGGCAGCACTCGATGCCCCTATCGAAGTTAAAATTGTAGGCCAGCCATTGTCGCAAGGGCCGCGTAGTTTTTAAAGTCTGTTTATGGGGTTTGACAAATTAAATTAAATGGATAAACCCTTAAAAATTCCTAAATTTTCAATACCCAAGACTTTTTTCTGTTTCACAAGGACATTTAAACTTGGACTACCAAGTACCAATGATCGGAAAATACCTTCCATCACAATTTCATCCCTCATGGCTATAAAAAACCTGATATGGTAGAGTGCATGGACAACAGCGTTTAGGATTTTAAACAGTCGGTATAGACGAAACTGTGATAAAATGTGCTTTTCGATCATGGGTACAAGCTTGGGGATATTAGTGAAATGAAAATAAGTTTGAGGTATTGATGCACTGTGAGGTGGAGAGGTGTCAAAAGGGTGAGTCGGGTCGGGTTTGGGTCGGGTTATTAATGGTCCGATCCAAATTAACCCATTAACCCATTTATGATCCATTTATGCCTAATGTAAATTTTTCGACCCATACCCGACCCATTTAACTAAACTTAAGAAAGCTTATTTCTTTTATATATATAATAGTATTGCTAAAATAGTTTTATACAACATAAATTTAATGGACAATTTTTATAATTTTTAAAATAATTATTTTAAAAATTTGAATTTTAATTATTTTTTTAAATATAATTTCTTTTTTTTTTTTTTTTATTCTTCTTCTTTGGCCACGCCGACCATGACGACGGCCGGCGGCCGGCCACGGCGAGCCTCGAGCTCGCTAGACGCCCCCTCGCCTCGCCCAGATTCGACAAGCTAGCGAGGCTCAAGCTCGCCCGATGCCGGCGAACTCAAGGCTCACCTGGCCGGTCGCTGGCCATTGCCGTGCCGGTGATCGGATGAAGAAGAAAGAAAAAAAAAAGGAAACAAAGAAGAAAAAAGAAAAGAAAAGAAAATTAAAAAAATAATTATAATTTCGGTTTTTATAAAAAAATTTTTTGTAAAGTTAAAGAGAGAAGAGAGAGATTGTGGGGTTTTGGGTGAAAATGGGTTCTAAATCCAACCCATTTAAGACCCACTTAAGACCAACTTAAGACCCACCTATCTTAAGTCTTTAGTTGTCAAACTCATTTAACTAACTTCTTCAAAAAGTAAGTGATCCATATATGACCCATTTAACTTCAAAAAGCAAGTGATCCATATATGACCCATTTAAGATTTAAATGGGTCATATATGGGTCTATGATCCATTTTGCCACCTCTAGAGGTGGGATATTAATCCTAAATTAAAAAGGACGGTGTAGTAGAAGTTTCAATGGAAAGTCAATGAAGAAGGCCCCTCGTGTCTACTAAATCCAAACAAAAGGGGATCAGGAGGAAATCAACAGCCCTGGATATGCACAATCTATGTGTACACCACTGGATCTGTATCAGAATCAGCAATGTTGTCTTTCATGTAGGGCTAAGATGGAATGACCTTTGACCCCCCCAAAAAAAAAAGTAGAATGACCTAATCTATCCCACTTCCATAATATATAAATGGATAGGCCAATTACATCACATCCATGTCACCGACTTAGAGGAAACAATCCCATATGATGGGGGGAAAGGATTCCCCCAAGGATTTTGACAATCATTGCTGTTTGAAATGAATTTATGAGTGTACATGCCGTGTCTTTTTTTGGAAAATTTGAAAATTGACCCGACCATCCATCATGGACAACTCGTCCAAGTGAAATACTAGGGCGGTAGCCAATGATTTAAGCACTACTGAGCACTTGATAGTGGATCTTTTGTAAAAGATTTATTGAGCTATATGTTCGATAAATACCATAAATTCATTTCGCGAGAGCACTGGACTTGACTTGTCAAGTTAAGAATTTTTTGAGTGATTATATACCATTGAATATTATATATTCAAATAATTATATATATTCTGAATTTTCTTGTGCGTGTTTCAAAAGAAATATACAACATTTGCAATAACACGATAGATATGCAATTCCTTCGATTCAACCAATCTTCATGCATATAAACGGCCAACATATTCTTTACGAAAATGATAATCCGTTGTACATATAAGTGTATGGTTAGTCCTTCTCTTATCAAGATATCATGAGATTTCTATTATTCTTCTCTGTCACTCCAACAAGCTCAGATAAATTATGTGCAAGGTTGGCCTGCAAGTACAATGAAAGTGGAGGGAAAACCCTAATTTTTTCCTTCCCCTCCCATATTTCCTCTTATTAAATAACCTCTCCATCTTACAAAATTTCAGCAGGATCGCCACATCACAGATTCTTCTTCAATCCCCATCATCATCACCACCACCATCGTCCGGTTCATAACATCTTCTCACCTCTAGGGCATAACTCCTGTCGCGATGTTAGAAAAGGAAGCCATGTCTACCGTGCATGATCATCACGGTCACTCCCCACCCAGTTCGGCGCCTTTGCCTTCTCTTCATCATCCACACAAATCGCCGTCGAGATAACTTTCTACGTAATCACCTTTTCGCCAGTTCAATCAAGTTCCTTCAGTTAACCCTCGTCAGTGGCGCATAAATTACGCATTAAAGAGACCATTTTTCCAAATTTAAAATTGCTTGATGATGCGGGTTAACTTTCAGTAAGATCCCTCGAGCCAATGTCGTGAAGAGCGAACCGCGCGTTAGCTCGGTTCGATCCATTGCACGAAAGTGATGGTTAACTCAATCTTTTATTACGGCAAGCCTTTTGTTTAGTGCTAATCATGGATTCCAGTCGAGATTGAGACGTTGAGATGCGTAGTCACTGTCTGTAAAGCTAAACCTGGGACCTCAACATATGGTCGCAGCTGATGCCGCCCTCATCGATCGGAAAAAGGTCCTTTTCGAGTGCTCATTAAGTATGCAGATTTGTATTTTCTCTGTGTCTCCGTACCATGTGAAGTGTATCTGGTCAGCTACACCCCGCCAAAAAGAAAGAAAAATAGGACATCGTCGGCTAGCTCACTTTTTACTTAAAGGATGATGATAGTATATGTTTAGCTGCATTAAGAAATGAAAGTATGTTCCTTGTTAGCGAGATCCTTTTCCATGCATAAAATCGGAAATTCATATCACTTATGCATCATAAGTATTCAGTTAAGTTGCTATATTTGAAAATATTTAATTTTTCGAGTTGCCCAATTCACATCTCAATGGTGAGTAGCTGAATAATCATGGTTATTCAAAAAAAAAAAAGTTGATCCGGTTTCACCGTGCGTTACCCAATCTATATTAAAGCATTAGTAGACTACATCATCACCCTCGCAAGATATTGGCTAAGAAATTGCTTTGGAGCATGACATAGTGGTAGATATCGACTGGTTGATTGTTTGCATTGACATTGTCTAGTCATTTAATTGTGCCTATATTTGTCGTTAAGCATGACTCGAAGCTTGATTTCAATTTTCAGACAAACAAGGCAAGTAGAAAGGTCATTTTCCGTATAAAATTGCTGAAGTAAGCACTATCTAGTGCATATTTTCTTTACAGCCACGTGTATGTGTTTGAACTCAGTGGAGCAAGAGTCTGGTTACTCTCTCAAGACCATGTAGCTGGAAGAGCAAAGGAATGATGGTGTTATGGGGAAATATTATCCAAAAAGTCCCAAACGTATGGAAGCCAATTTAATTTTAAAATTTTTAATTATATCAATTTGTTCTAAAATTTTTGGAGATTTGTCAGTTTACTAAATTTTTCAATTGTGCCAATTTAGTCCTAAACTTTTTGATATTTTACCAATTTAGTTATAAGCATTTTGGCAAGTTGCCAATGTAATTATTCAACCAAATATCCAAATAACAGATTTATGACTAAATTAGCAAATTTTCAAAAGATTAAAAAAACTAAATTGACGCAAAGTAAATTTTATAACTAAATTGGTAAATCATTAAAAGATTTAGAATTAAGTTAGCTTAATTGAAATGTTTAAAACTGAATTAGCTAACACATAATAAGTTTACGACTTTTTGGACAATTATATCAAAGACATCCGAAATGTTACAAATTATTTAATTTGATTCCTCAATTTTTTTTTATGCATTTGGATCCTTAAACTATACCAATTTTTTCAGGCTTGTGCTATTTATATATCTTAATGGCTCATGACATCTCCTTCCACATTGATTTGACTACATTATCTCTCTTGGATCCCACTCTTAATTTAAAATTATTCCTTCCCTTTTTTTTCTTCGTTTTCTTTTGTTTCAATTTTACTAGAAATGAAATTATCCATGATCCTCTAAAAATTATTATGTCTATGAGTTGAAATATTTCTTCTCTCTCTTTTATTTTTTTCTTTTATTTCTCTTTTGGAATAAAATTGGTGTTCCTATTTTCCAAAAAAAAAAAAAATATTAGGAAAAATATTATTCAAAAAACAACCAAAACATAAGTAAGAGTGAAAAGAATCATCAACCATTTTTTATGCTTTTTGTTTAATAATAACATTAATATTTGTCATTACGTTGTAGTTTGTGTATTTTAACTACTCAACTTTCATTTTATTTGGTAAATCTAGGAGTGCAATAGTCATTTTTTTTCATGCCATCATTGCATGATGTTTTAAAAGATAGTTTAAAAAATTAAAAATATGACAAAGTTCAACACATAAAAATGCATGTGCAAGTTTGTCCAAGCAAGCAGAAAAAAGGATCTTGAAGTTGAATGTGCCCCTTCAGTTCTTGTAGATATGCTTTTAAAGTCAAATGGCTTCCTTACAACAATTTTCATATCCCTGTCGAAACGTATAGATATGCTTTCAAAGTTGAATGTGCACCTTCGACTCTTAAAGTAACACATTTCCCAAAATGCATATGTAGATCCATCCATGGAGGCGCCAAAAGCGTTTCGAAAGGAAACCATGTATTTTTAATGTCATAAAAAACCAATAGATTTTCCTTACCATCTTTGAGTAAATTCTCTTAAATTTGTATTGAAAATTAAGATCGAAGAATTCATGATCATGAAGGTAGTCTATGGAAATAAAGTAAACAATTGATAGATTAAAATAATATATCTTTACTATGATATATAATTGGTGCTTACTCAAATTACAGCAATGGATAATAAGTTAAGAAGAAAACAAACATGAAGGAAGCACTGAAATGTAATGGGTGTGGAAGAAATAAGGTGAAAAAAAGTTGTACAAAAGGGATGTGGGTAATTTTATTTTTATTTTTAAAAATTGAAACAAAATAAAACAAATAAAAAAGGTAAAAAATAATTTTAAATTAAGAGTATAATCGACAAAAGATAATGTAGTCAAATCAATGTAATAGAGAAGTCAAGAGCTAATAAAGAGGTGAAAATAGCATGAGTCTTTATTTAAATCAATTCTTTCATCAAAATTATGAATGGAAATGCTGACATTACTGCTAAGTTGTCATTAAATGCTAACTTAGCTGCGAAGTTAACATTAAATTCTAAAGTAACATTTACAAAAAAAAATAAAAATAGGCAAACACTAAAAAACAAAATAAACATTAAAAAGTTAAGAAATAATGAAATTTGAAAGAAAAAGAGAACACTAAGAAGGGAGGTGAAGGGCCGTTGGGGTTGTGCCACCCCATGGCTGTTGGGGTCAAGCTACCTCGAAAAGGCTCAACATCGGCTAGACAATGCTTGGGCTTCTCATTTGGGGTCGCTCGATCTTTACTATTAAAGCGACGACCCAAGTGGTGGCCGTGATGCCAATCACCGTTTTCCTCTATCTAAGCCTAAGCAATCCATTCATTGTCACCCATATCAGTTGGTCATCTCTCCCTTCCCCTGTGCCTAACTGTTGGTTAGGAATCCTTCTTTTCCTTTTTTTTTCCCTTCAATCTTCCATTTTTTCTCATCCATGTCAGCATTAAGTAAATAAAAAAACATTCATGCCACCCTAATTAGTCTAGTCACAACTGATGCGGCATTCCTCGTTAGCATTCCTCGTATGTATTTAACAAAATGACTAGCTCGGACAAATCAAGTCTATAATTCAAGGACTCATTGCACAAAAATAAGTTCAGGGGCCTAATTATATATTCTGTAAAGTTTAGAGATGGCGGTGCGTTCGTCGAAACTAATATTTTCTTCTATACTTTTGAGGGAATCATTGAACAAGTAAAGGAGAAAGATGGGGCCTAAGCAGCAAGGAGGGGTCAAAAGGTGAAGGGGCGGGGGGGTGTGGCTGGCTTTTGTTTACGTGATTGTGGTAAGCCAGGATGGATTCTCTTTGTCTTGCTTAAGAAAGAAAGTCTTCAAATAAATTATTGATTTTCGCCAAAATATCAGAGGGCCCAACTTTTTAGGCCTCCGCTAATGGCCAAGGGGGCATGACGTACTCTCAGTTTAAAGATTCTCCTTTACTTTAGCAAGATCAAACACCCTTTGATGGATTCTGATGCAGTCTTTCACGTTCTCTCTCTCTCAGACTTTCTCTCTCTTCATCGGATTGACTCAAAATAGGGTTGAGTAAATGAACCGACCAAACCTGGGTTCTTGCAAGAATTGGTTAGATTTCCTGTTCTTAAAAATTTTAAATTGATGAATATCGATTCGGATCCCGATTCCAGGTATGGACCCACTCATCCGTATCAAATTGAATTTGTTTTTAATTCTTATCATTCTAAATTTTCAATACCCTAATTCTCAATTTGACGTAAAACATAAATAATGTAAAGGTATATATCAACAATGCTTGAATATAGACAAAAGAATCGGTTGGTCTAGTGGTCGGTTCTTGGTTCTACAAACTAGGACTCTGGTCCCCATCCGGTCTATCTTAGGATTGATCACTCCTAACTTAAAGTATACCAGAACGAGATTAATAAAGAAAAAGAATATAACAAAAGCGGGTGATGCGATGGAAAAAAATCAAATAATTTTAAAGTAAGTATCAGGAGATGTGTTTGATAGAGCATGATCAATTTATTCATTTATTTATTTTAATTATTGATACACTAGTCCATTCGATCTCACGAAATGAATTCAGAAATGCAACTCGGTAATAAATAAGAACCGAAAGATCGCAATTCTCTGGCGTCGGCTGGGCGGCATTATGATTATAAGGAGTTCGCGAATTAAAAAGGGGTTGAAAAGCATCTCTGATTATAATTATTAAAACCCTTGCTGATGAAGTTTCTTCCTTCAGCTTTTTTTGGGGTTTGATGCTCTAGGAATTTAGGACCACTTCATTTAGAAACCCGAAAAAGATCTTAAGGACCACATAAACACTTCCTGGACTTCAAATATATATCGTACCTAGATACCCGAGACCGGAAAGAAGGTTTCTATAACTTTGCTTGCATCATCTGCATGTGCATTCTCATTTAATCTTCTTTTATTATAATCCAGAGGCACAAGTATAGAGACCTGACTATTTGAAAATCTATGAGACACTCTGTAGACCTTCAGTTCTCGAGCTGAAAGTCCTCAATGACCCAATTAACTATGCTAACCCCAGAGATTGAACCTAACTAGTGAGTGAAGATGACAAACATGCTTATCACTCGAGTCCTTGAGATTCACTCTTCCTCTTTGTCAACTAGCGGAAAAGGAATGAAATTTGACGGTTTAGGTGTTAATTTTACGAAGTAACTAGCTACAAACTTTTTAGCTTAGAGGGATCGAGAAAATAATATAATAATAGTAACGAACAAATGAGTCACAGCACTTATTTGGTTCAATTAATCTGATCAGTGTTCATGAGAAGAGCGATATTACATTTCACCATAGAACAATCAGTGTCAACGCAGATTGCTCGCCCAAACACCCTCCGTTTTTTTCAGGCCCCGATTTGCACTCTATTATTTCACAGATGAACCCTTACAAGTAACTCTGACAGAAACTTCACAAGAACTCATGGAAACCTAATGATTTTGGTAGCTTTCCTCTATATATCCTTTTTCCACCTGTCGCCACTCCACTGATTGATTGTAGATATTTGCATACTTCGTGCCTTTGCATTCTTAGATCATCATCTGGTTTCTTCTCTCGGACGAAGCAAGTGCTCGGCAGCAAGCAAAGCTAGGATCAAGTAGCTTATTCGGTCACAAATACTTATCGAGCTGACCTAGTCACAAAAGAACAACATGATTTGAGAGGAAAAGAACCGAGTACCACAGGGTAGCGAGGAAAAAGTCATCGCACTAATCCGAAAAAGGAGGAAGACACGGGATGTTAGTAGGCATCTGAAAGCATATGGCAATTCATGGCTTTTTGTTATGCAAATGGAGGTGAAAAGAGTTTTGGTGGGATCTGCATTAATAATATATAATTGTCTAAAAAGTTCGGACAGGTTGCCCCTTCTCATTTGATGATGGCAAACCGGTCGCCAATCGCTTCCCACTTGGTTGGTAAATGTACTTTTTGATTAAATGGACAAAATTAGGGGTAAGCGATTCTAAGTTCCATATAAGTTCCACCGTGAAATAGGAAATCTACTCAATCACAAGTTCCAAGATCTATCCAGATTCCACCTGTATTATCATTTGAACAATTGTAATAAATCATCACATTTAACGACCACAACTCATTACTAATCAACTGACCACACATTATATTTAGGCACACGAAAAATATGAAATATATAAAGTAAAAGTTTCAATCATAAAATGGAAGTTCAAACTTGTGATTCTAAATTATATACTTACCATAAGATGCCATGAAATACTTTAGGATTGCATGAAAATATATATCAAGAAAAACATAAAAACTTGTTACAAGTTCTAGGTCCCATCTACCTAGAACCTGAATTTACTAATTGAAATAGGTTTTATAATTTTTGGAGCCTAGAACCTAACATGTATATCTTGGAACTTGGAACCATACAGGTTCTTACCAATTCGGTTCTTTAGTTCCAGTTTCTATCTTGAAACCATGCTCATCCCTAGATAGAATGACCATCATAAAAAATTTTGTTTTTGCATGAGAGCCATCAAAACTCTTGGTCTTTTAATTCCCTTCTTGGCCCTCCAAGTCAATGAGAAGATATTACTTAAATGCATTCCTATATAGTTAAAAATCTCTTACCCATTTCATGGATTTATGAGTTCTTCATGAGTTGATATGATTGATCATGTTTATCACGTTGAATAGACCAATCCATATAATATCATATCCTAACCCATCCGCTTGTCTTGGAAATTTTGCAAACATGCTTACCATTGTGAGGGAATGTGTCCTCTCCTTCATTTCATCTGACCATATAGAGATGGCCGAATATCTTTTCACTTCGATGGATGTCTATTGCACATTGTGTTATAATCACTCGCGCTACTTCCCTCCACTATTTTCGCAGTAATTGTGAAGATATACTCTCTGCCCGTATAAAAGTGTACATGGTCGATATGTTCTTGCAGTACATGACATATGCCGTCGTGTTTTAATGGTTACCGTCCTTTTTGGACGCAACTTGCTAGATGCAGAGAATATGCCCACCGAGAACCCCTGGACTCACTGTCGGATAAACCTAACTCGATTCCGAAGCGACCCCAGAAAATCCCGTCGTAGATCATATCAGCAGTTTTTTTACAGGTCTAAACGAGAAAAAAAGAGAAAATTGGGTGGCTAGCGTTTTGAGGATGATGAGCTTGACAAATACTGATAGCTAGGGTTTTTGCAGTTTCAATACGTGCCTGACGGTTGTGTCAGAAATCATGAGACATATGCTTTTGATCATATCTTAGACTTGGGTGGGAATAAGACAAGGCCTCAGATTTGCAAAATTTCCAGGATAAGAATGAGAATCATCCTAGCCTCTCCTTGTCTCCTGAGGGACGGATCCACCTTATTGGCTCTCTCTCTCTCTTCTCCTCTCTCATAATTGCAAAAATCTAAAAGGAAAGAAAAGAAAGAAAGAAGGTAAGGAAGAAAAGTCTAGACAAATCTGCCGAATTCAGATAATGACAAAAGCTTATAGAATACTTCAAGGATCCTTCGGGCGTGTGATTTGAATCATAGATTGCAAGATCACTGGGCATTTAGCAAAATATCAAAGGAAAAGTCGTATGTCCTTATGGGGAGCTCCATGCATAGGGCCAATATACCAAATAATTATCCTCATGTAACACCAACTTTTGAAATGTGAGATCAAGAATGCAGTGGATTCCATGTGAAGTTTATACTATTAGGAATTGGTATGATGTACTAGTTTAATCTTTCCATTCATGGGGAAGTTGATTTGATAAGGAAAACGGGAAAATTATCAATCGGTCTCAATCCTACCGTATGGATTCTAATTCAATCATAAATTTTCAAACTTAATCCTAAATCTTCAAGCGAAATGGAGCCATTTCGGTCAATTTTACTTAGAAATCATTAACATGATAGGCAATCATTACTAGCCATCTTTTGTGGCATATTGCCACGTCAATGATTTTTGGCAAAAATTGACCAAAATGACTACATTGAAATTTCGTGCGAAGGTTTAAAACTAGATTGACAAAATCTAAAAATTTAGAACTAAATTAGTATCCGTACAATAAATTTAGCACTGACTGGACAATTTCTCCCGATGAAAACCTATATATATGACAGTAAATCTAATACAAAAATCCCTAAATTGAATGAAAGCGAAGATAAATCTGACACTAACATTCCTAGGTGTAAATTATGTCGCAACAATTTCAAATTTATCAAATGGATAGAGAGTTACTGGAACATATGATATGTGTTAATGTATAGCAAAAGATTGTTCTACAATGATCCCTTGATAGAGCTTCAACATTTATAGTTGAAATCGAAACCCAAGAAGGAACAAGGCAGATACACCATGGTACAGCATGCAATACTAATCATAAGGAGTGATATGGATATTTATTCTTATCCCACTTATTTTAACAACCTAAGTATTTGAAGTAAGACGTCGTCGGATAGGACTTTTCTAAGTTTGACATATGTAGTCAACTGACATCATGAATTTTACACATTAGTCATGAGGAATTTGAACGGTTGAGATCAGTTTTCAGCGTCTCCTCCTTCTTTCCATTTATATTGTGCTCTGCAACTAAGAAAGCAATTCCAACAGTCGTGCTCGCCTCGGCCTCAGCCCTGCCATATCCAAGCTTTTGCCTATGTGAAGAATGCACCCTCCTGATATTTTTGCCTATGCTTTTTCTAACTTTCTTTTTCATTACTTGTGATGGTTCTTTCAAGCATTTATCGAAAAGGGCTTCACTTGTTTCTTACAAAGACATTCGACTAATATATTGTCCTTCAGCCGGTTCATTCAATAAAGGAAGATGCAACACGTACATCGACATCTTTTCTCATTACATCTACTCACCAATTACCAAAACCACTTGACACAAATTACATCAAAGTGAAATGTAGAAAATAGAAATTCTTCTCATATCAGCCATGTCAAATTGAAGGAGCCGTAGAAAATTATTTCCATTTTATATCATCAAAGGATATGTTCAATACATTCTTCTTCCTTTATGATTAATATTCATCCTTGCATGCTTATATAGGAAAAAGTCTAAGCAAAAGCAAATAAACTCTCAAGATCTACATGCCTAAAACAAGTTCGTACATTAGAGGCTGTGGTTGTCGTGCCTTGCTTTTTAAAAGGAGAAGACAAATGATAATGTACGTTGAATCCATTTTGTTGCACTTTAAAGCTACCTATGATGAGTTTGTAAATAAAGAGCGGCCTCCCAATCGTTAGGACATGAGATGGAGAGAAGATTTGACGTTTTTGCAGAGGCGTTCATGGAATTGGAGAGCCAAACCCTCATGCATTAGTGGATACTGCTGTACATTAACTATGAATTACAGGAAGTAAGTAGAAAGGTCATCAACTTGTGAAATTGCATTTTTTTGATAAAGTGAGCTCGCATGTGGATGAATTCGGATACTGTCGATGTATAAAAGATTTTCTCGTTTCATTAACTCCCATATGATATGCTTCCTCCCAACTTGCACTTTGCACGTAAGAGAGAGAGAGAGAGAGAGAGAGAGAGAGAGAGAGAGAGAGATAAAGGTATTAGGTTCAAGATCTTGATTAAACTCACTTCCTAAAAGCAAGTCCAAGATGTTGATGAACTCATTTCAAGACTCCAAACCGTTATGCCAAAAAGCAATTTCCTCATGCGCGTCCATGTATGTATTGTGTAAGTAGAGGTAGGCAACGTGTGAAAAGGTACCGAAGAGTACAAAATCAAGAATATAGTTTCGAGGTGGTCACTGATATGCCAGGTGGTGTTCTTTAGTGTTTTTTTTTTTCTTATGGTGCAATGTATTGCCGATTTCTATTCTTGGGAACCTTAGCCCACTGGCCCCTCAAGTTGGAACGAGCCCCAACCGCAACTTTATAGATGTTAACACAGCTTTTATAGATGTTAATTTCAGCAAAACTTTAAGCTTTTAGGTTAGGTCATCTCCTAGAGAGAGAGAGAGAGAGGTTGAGGTTTCTAGGGTTTCAAGGGAAGCACGTCCTGGCCGACAGAGCAAAAGGGCTGTCTTAGTGGGGGATCATTTCTACTTGCTTTTGGCTCGCGGAAAAAAAGGGTTGTCTCTAAACATCAATGTGCCGGAGTTAAATCATCCGTACATTTTGTTGAATTGGCTCGATGGTGTTGCCAAGGGAGAGAATGATGATCCCCACACTTCCCTATTCATATTTTCACTTCACGCAATCAGTTTGGTGATTAAGAGGATAACGGATATGCAATATATGTGGTGGCATATGCAAAATTCCAATTTGATCAAGATGGAGTGGTAAAATGTCTTACCATATCTTGTTTTTGAGATAACGGAAGGAATAAGTTTTTACATCAAATTTTATGAGCTGTCGTGAGTAAATACTCTTGCATTGAGCACCTAATGCCACAGGCAAGTGTCTCGTCACCATCCATTGAGCTTGTCGTCATGTGCATAAGTCAAAGTAACTCTATGACTTTATTTGATTCGCCATTGACCGCAAAAAAGCTCATATTTTCAAACACATATTCGAATTTTAGAATTGTCTCATCAGCCTCCATTGAGCTTAAAGTAACTCTACATCTCTTGTAACTTTGCCAATAAGTGCAAACAAACTCATATTTGCAAATATGAATTTGATCTTTAGAACTGTCTTGCCAGCCTTCGTTAAGCTCATAATCACGTGTTCGGTCAAAATAACCCAACGATTCTATTGATTCGCCACTAAGTGCAAATAATTTGATATTTGTACTTTAGAATTGTCTTGTCAAACTCCATTGAGCTCATCGTCATGTGCATCAATCAAAGTCAACTCCACAACTCTGGTTGATTTGCCACTGAGTGCAAACAAACTCATATTTGCAAATGTGAATTCGAATTTCAGAACTGTCTTGCCAGCTTTGGTTGAGCTCCTCATCACGTGCATCAGTTAAAGTAACCGTTCAGGCTCTAGTTGATTTGTTACTGAGTGCGAACAAGCTCATATTTGCAAACACGGATTCGAACTTTAATCTCTCTGCATCTCTTTGTGTTAGCGTGTATTTTGTACATCCCCGCGTCGCCACTTAAAAGACGGAATATTTTTCGGGTCAATAAAGGAGGACTCGAAACGTTGTCCATTAGCATAATCAGTACGCCCATGTGGGCATCGCATCGCCTGAAGAATCAAAAGTACATCAAGAAAAGGGGCTTTAAAAACGGAACTCGCCCATCCCAGCATTACCCACCATTTATGGAAACGATTTCAGAGCGTACCGAGGAAAAGAACTTTTAAAAGGAAAAAAAAAAGACCTAATTCCCTCTCTCTCCGACACAGCATGCCTCAACCAGAAAGGCATGGCCACAGAGAAAACGTTGTTCTCGCCACACCCCCCCACTGTCCAAAAATCACATTGCGCAACAGTTTCCGATATCGACCTTTGACCATTTTCGCTTCTCCGACCTGTTTCGGGTCAAAGAGAGAGGCCCCCGTCCTCGGTTTCGGAGTGCCAAACCGCGATCAACACGACGGGATCCTCCTTTTCGCTGTGCGGCCATGTTTTTCCGTGGATGCGCGCATCATAGTCAAAATGGAGAGAGCGTCTGCATGTTTTGGTCTGGAATTCCCGGCAGAATATCCGGCGGTCGCAAGATTCTCTCCATTCAAGAAATTTCCCGGACGCCTTCAATTATGGACGTATGAAACCGAGGGGACTCGACAATGTGATTTGACGTCGAGGTCCGACAGAATATTCTAAAATGTACAATGAAATTTTCGCCGGATGACATGTCGGATGCGCGGTGGACGAACTTAACATGCGGTCGATGACGCTACGACTCAGATCCACGAGGCTTGGACTTTGATTAAGTTACAGACATGCATAGGCGAATTCTTTCTTTCGCACCATGGGACTCAGCGTTCGGGACATGAGTAGTTCGTTCGGTCCGTTTTCCATGCCTCCTCTTGGTGAGAAATCCTCATCATTACTCATGGAAATCTGAAAGAATCTGGCGGGATTTCCTCCAGGAGTGCAATCCTTTTTTGACTCTTGGATGAATCATTTTTCTTTAAATCAAATCATGTGGAAAGGAACAATGGAATGAAAAGGGGAAGGAGATACGCCCATCGATTTAATGTATAACTTGGAAAATGAGTCGAGCCTAACTTTTTGAACTTCTCATAAATATCTCTAGATTAAATAATAAACTATTCGAAAATGACATAACTAGAATATTCCTAACGTCGTAATAAGTGCCAATCAGAACCACCCGGGTTCAGATGTGTCACCCTTGACACCAGGAAGGATTATATGGGAAAATTCGTCATTTCTTCGTTGGCTTTCTTTCGGATGAGGTGACAGAGGCAGAGAAAAGCCAGTAAAACTTGGGTAATTAATGTAGTTCGATTTCCATGAGTTTTATTAAACTAACGCTCGAATATTCTATAGCAATGTGAATCGGGTGCATGTTGCGATGTGGAAGAGAAAACTTAATTTAGCGACTATTTCTAGAAGGTGTAAATACAAATGAAAAAAAAAAAAAAATTCTGGACAGGCTTCACGGCCTTGTGGCTTTCATTATAGAGAAGGCATCTGGTAAGATTTTGTAACAAAAAAGGAACTCCTGAAAATGAAATTCTCTTCTCAAATCCAACGTATCTAATGCCACTCTCTTTTCCGTAGAATTTTATGGAGACTCATGAAAATTTAGACAATAAAAAAGTTTGGAACTTTTTGAGAACAGAGGCAACACAACATCTGATGTAGCGGCTAATCAATATGTCGCCCGCCCCCATCAGGTCGTGCGAGCGACATCGGCTGCGAGCCCCCCCGACAATCCAACTCTATTTTAACTCTCGACTTTTCCAATTTTTGTTTTCTTTTATTCCCGACTCAATTCCTTTCCCGTGGCAGCTGACTAAAAAACCCTATTTTATTTTCAAGTGGTGTGAAAAAAAAGCAAGTAGAGGAAAGGCAAAGCCTCCCCCCTCCCAATCCCTGCACCCCCACCTTTCTCTCTCTCTCTCTCTGTGCCCACCTCCACAGTGCGCAGATGCACTTTTCGAGCACTACAAATTGACGCTCTCCCCTCCACTCCTCTCTCCATGCCCAGCTCCTCCAATTCTCTCTCTAAGTAGCTAAGAGATCAGCGGTTCATCTCTCCTCTCTTTCGACCGTCCAGAGTTCTTGCGATTCTGGGTCGACTCTCTTGATTCCCCAGCAGCTCAATTCCCATAACCAGAGAGAGAAGCCCCGAGAGAGATGGCAACGCTCGTGTGCCGAGGCTTGCAGTCGCGCCTAGAGCCGCACCTCGTGCAAGAGCCAGCAATGACCGCTCTGACGCTCAAATTTCTCTCCCCCCACCACCACTACGTTTACCAGCGTGCTCTCGAAATGACCTCCTCGAGTCCTCCCCAGTGCCAGCCCCTCAACACCCCGCCCCAGCAGCTTCTTGAAGACCCTAAGCACACCCACACCCACAGCCACAGCCACACCCACCACCACCACCACCAGCATCATCCCATCTCTTCATCTTCTCCATCGAATCCCAACATGGGTCGGGCTCTCGGTGGCTGGAGCTTCTTGCATGCTTTCTCCACCCCCACCAGCTGCCAAGAACCCTCCAGGCCGGACCCGGAACCGCCCGTTTACGTCCACCCTCTGGCCAGAGCCTCCAAGCTCAGGCTCAGCCCGCTGAGCCTGGAGCTCTGCACGGAGAACCTCGGCAGCGAGAGCAGCAACCTCGTCGCCTTCGACGACGGGGGCGACGACGGCGACCGGGGACCCCGGGACGTGAGCGAGTCGGCCAAGGGGGAGCAAACCGCCCCGAGGCCTTGGTCGACGCGACGCATCATGAGCGTGGAAAACGCGAGCCAGAAAGCGATACCTCGGACTAGCATTAATAATAGTAGCAACAGCAACAGTTTCCCACCACCTTTGACGACGATGGCCAACGACTCCATACGAGTGAGGCCATACAGGGAGGAAGGGAGGTTGATTCTCGAGGCCGTCAGGGACCCACAGGGGAATCGTCCTTTCTTACGTGCCGAGAGAAGCCATGGCCGCCTCAGGCTCTGCTTTTTCAAAGACAGGTCACCTCTCTGCTTTGACTCCGAAGAGCCAGATGATGAGGCAGAAAATGATGTCGGAGCGAGGACCGACGATGCCGAAGACGACGTCGCGGTGGAAGAAGAAGAGGAAGAGGCAGGAGGATTGTTATTAGTTGACGGCAGAGGCGAACAGGGAGAGGCAGAGGCAGAGCATGACAGTGATGGAGGCGATTGTGAAGAGGAGGAGGCCATGGACGGAACTCATGAGGAGGAGGTTGGGGGCAAGCTGAGGATGGTAATGTCGGATCATCACCATCACCATCACCATCACCATCAACAAAGGATTGGGCACGAGAGCAGCAAGAAAACATTAACCTGGGAGCCTCGTTTGGTGGCCTCTTCTTAGAGGAGATCTCTGTCTCCCCTCCCCCTCCCAATCATGGAATTTTAAATCATAATTCTCTCTTCTTTTTTTCATTGATCTTTCCCTTTCTTGATCGTGAGGATGATTATGATGATGATGATGATGATGATTGATTATTATTATTATTATTATTATTATTATTATTATTATTATTACTATGATTTATGATTATTATTATTATCATTTTTGTCTTTGCCAAGCTTTATTTTCTCTTGTTTGGGGAGTGCATGTTCATGTTTCGTGTATCTCCTTGCTTGTTTGTGATGGTAGACCGTTATTATCGTTATGTGTAGTTAACCTTAAACCCCCCTCAAAATGAAAAAAAAAATAAGAATCATAGAATCATGTGGCTTCGTGCTTGTCGCATTTACAAGAGAGGAAACACATCCCGTGATTCTCTCCATGCATCATTGAAAACCCTAATGATGACGGACCTTTACATTTTGACTCTGCTACTTCACCATGGGCGAGACCCGCCTGCTGGACCTTAGAAATGCATCTTCAATTCGAGTTAAATAAGAGAGGTAAAACATAGTAAAAGGCTGGTAAATCTGCGGGTGCATGACATACCGGCCATGCCGAACGACAACTATGGTGGGTGTAAATTACCATCTACACACATCGACAAGAAATGCATACGCAGCGAGTATAATGACAGTATGGTCCTGCATACCCAAAAGCATCGCTAAGGTTTGTATTGGCAGTACGGCGTATGCTTTGATTAATCATCCGTATGTGCATGACGAATACGGTATGCTAGTTCTAGAGAAAAGTCCATTAATTCATTCATACGAGATATGGTTTTTTTTCTTTTCCTGGACAAGACATCGGTACCCAATACATACGTTGCAGAATTTCTGGTCTCATATCCTCGCTGGACAACCTTTGGACAAGAAAATATGTACCAAAGCACCATCGCAATCCAACCATTGTATTCTGTTGATGCTCGTTTGCTCGAGACACAACGCAATAATGCACCTCGCCGCATACCCTAAAAAGCATCGCTAAGGTTTGTATTGGCAGTACAGCGTATGCTTGATTAATCATCTGTATGTGCATGACGAATACGGTATGCTAGTTCTGGAGAAAAGTCCATTAATTCATTCGTACGAGATATGGTTTTTTTCCTTTTCCTGGACAAGACGTCGGTACCCAATGTATACGTTGCAGAATTTCTGGTCTCATATCCCCGCTGGACAAACTTTGGACAAGAAAATATGTACCGAAGCACCATCGCAATCCAACCATTATATTCTGTCGATGCACGATTGCCCGAGACACAACGCAATAATGCACCGCCCGGGGCAACTTGGCTCGTACGGCTTGGATCTGCACATGTAGGGGGGATCTCGCTTTCATTTCATTTCTTTTGGGAAAAGATCTGGCTTATGTTGACGCATTCAGTCTTTGTTTTGCCCTCACTTCGGATGTGTTTATTGTCAAGAACATCATCTTACTTTACCGACCACTTATATACAGTTCTAATTTGCAGATTTTTATCTAGAAACATAATTTCATGATAGTCAATCGCAAGTTGATAAGAGTTCGATTTAGGAAGAGGTCACATGATTAATAAAAAAGTAGCATTAGGAATTCTTTTAACCAAGAGAAAACTCCGTTTAATGACTTTAACGTGCGCATGTGCCTCCCTTGGTCAAGCTGTTCGATCGTGGGAAGTAAGGTTTGACTACATAAATCAACATCGACATTTGATTTCGAGTCGAGCTTGAGGTCTAGGAACTGGAGTATCTTCTCGATAAAATCCCAAAAATTCTTATATTGTTAGATAGGCAGATTTCTCAAAAAGTTTATATCTGACAAATTAAAATTTTTGTCTCAACCTCTAAACTTAATTTCTTGATCCGCCGTTGAATCATAAACTTGATGCTTTGACAAGCCTAATCAAGTTTCTAGTATCTATCTCAGCAATATTTGAGAATCATCAACTAGATACAATTTTTTTTAAAATGATAGAGTACAACCACGCTACATCTAAATACAGGCAATACTTTTATTTGGATCAATTTCAAGCTCATTTAAACTTGGTTGTAATATCAATAGAAATGAGTTGAGTATCCATACAATTCAAAATTAGAACTCTATGAACAAAAATCAAGAGCAGAACTTCTAAAATAAAAATCACCCTACACAAAATTTAGCTTACATAAATCTTGTAAAGCACATATGAACTTCTAGCGGTCATTCTTGCGGCTGAGTTTGTCTTGTTCGGATAATGTTCTGCAAGAATTTCAAGGACGGGATACAACAAAACTGCACGGAAATCCCCATAATGATGCTGCCTAAGTTGTGAAAATCTTTGGGAGGATCCTCCCCGAGCGGAGAAAGAAAAAGACACACGTGACGAACAGTAAATTCATACTGACCTCCGGAAGATTTGGATAGAGCCCTCTCTACTTGGTCACTCTCTCACCACATGTTGTTCCGGATAGATCGTGTTAGTTGTTTTGACAAGCGGAATATTCATAAAATATTAAAAAGAAAAAGGGTGCATGAAATAAAGTGTGAAAATTAAGGAAAAAAAAAAAAGAAATCACCGTGAAGAATAAAATGATCAAAGGGGCTCGTGAATTTGGCTAATCTTAATGTGGATACGTTAATTTTATATGATTTAAAAGTCAACTTGTGATAAGAAGATCTAGTTCACACAAAGCCATCCCATTTTCTTAACCCAGTTGATCTGATTAGGGTTTCAATGGACACGTTCGACTTTTACAATCTAGTCTTGCTGAAGACTCATGCATCCTGTAACCAAGTGATGCGACAAAAACCCTAATGGACGACTCGAATGTCCAAGTGTATGTGCAGCCTTCTTTTTCAATCCACCCTTTGAAGGAAAGGCCGCACAATCCCGATTTACCTAATCAGGAAAAGATTGGGTTGATCTTTACGTCCATAAAAGTTGAGGACCAATTCAAAGCTTTGGATAGTTTTATGAAGAAAAATCAAAAGACGAAAGGGCAAAGCTTTCGCAAGCTGAAATTCTGCCCCCTTGAATTGAAAAGATGTATGGTATGCGCTCCAACGAGACGATCTAATCCACAAGACAAATAAAGAACCAATCAAATGTCTCACATGTACAAAATACATATGTGGCTGAGTAGTAGTAATAAAGTGCATAATTTGAAGGGAGGTGGACATTTTCAATGGTTCCAAAGGGAAGAAAACTTCAATTATTGGTTGTTAATGGCGTAGAAAAGTTCATTATTATTATTATTTGCATGCTTTACCAAATTTTGGAGTTTCTCTTGAGCTCAGCAAAAGATGAATTTTTTTGCCACACTAAGGTGTTGACGAAATTATTTGATTCCTCTTTTCATTCCTTAAGGCCGGGGTAATGGATTCTCAGTGCTTATTGGTGGGTCTTTGCTTTTGCTGGGACCGGAGCTAATGGCAATTGAGACACCTAAAGACGACATGGTTTTGTCCCATGTGATTCAAAAGACGTTCAAGGCGTTGTCACATGTTGCTTCATCACTTCATGTTGATTGTAGTGTAACCGAAAGAAAGGAAAGGGGATTGAATTGATCATCTCTTCTTGCAATTATGATAAGAAATTATTCCATACTTCTTTTAACTCCCGGGGAATTGTCGAAGATTAATTTTAAACTTATTGTACGGATACCAATTAAATTCTAAACTTTCTAGCTTTGTTAATTTAGCCTTGAACCTTCACACGAAATTTCAATGCAATCATTCCGATCAATTTTTGCTTGGTGATCGTTGATGTGGTGGTATCCAGCGACGACTAGACCGTCATGACGGCGGTTTCCGATGAAAATTAACTGGAAGGATCACGTCATAAAAATTTAGGGCTAAATTGAAAAAGATTAAGTAATTTGAAACTAATTAGTATATGTGCAATGGGTTTAAGGTTAATTGAATAATATTCCCTTTTAACCATAAGCAGGCAGAGATAATGATTTTTGGAACATACTCGACTTCATATTACATTGGGAAAACAAAGGTTTGAAATTCGCGTCATCTTTATTTAGAAAGGGACAGAAAATGCCCGACACACTTTAGAAGAGAGAATATACATGGGAATCATGAATCCTTCTCATTTTTCCCTTCTTTTTTTTTTTTTTTCCTGACTAGATTTCCTTACGGAGAAATAGACGCCATCAAGACGAGAATTGGTTGCTGCTCGGCCAGCAGCAGTCCTTTATCTTCGATTAATTTTTTTGGGTTATGTTTTTCGACCGTTTCGGCCAAAGGTGGAGCAAATTTTCCTGACCGGTTTTTTTATTAATTGGTTACAAACATTGACATCACTCAAATTAATGAAGGTTATATCTCTAATCAGTGGATTGCAAATTTATTATGGGCATCTCCCACATGTAAATTTAACCGACTGGCTAGAGAAGTAATGGGAATAGACCAAAACCCTAGTTCATATGGATACATGTTCGGAATACCCGTGCTCATAACAGACCGATTGCGAGAGTGGTTGAAGTCTCCTCCACCTTTTAGCCTGTATTTGACTTCATCCGTGGCTCTTAAACGACGGGCTACTAGTTACAAACACCACTCGCGATCAAATGTGGATGATGTTCTTGATTATTTGTAGTCTACTGGTCCGAAGACTGGTTGGATGAACTCCTCTCCAACTAGGGATGGAGGCTGTCCCAGTCATCTATGCCTAAGTTGAAAAGAGGGTTTAGTCCATTGATTGCCAAACCTCTCTATACCACCTACTCATGTCGGCGCGTCTTGTGTATAAAGCTCTGTGGCGATGGATCCAAGCCAAGTGACTTCACAGGAATACTTCCAACAACTTCTACTGAATTCATACAGAAAAAGAACAACGCCAATTCTGCTCATGAGCAGAACACCAGCGTTCATCTCTCCAATCCGGTCAAAGGATCGCACCATACCATCGCCTTGGATCCTTGGAATTTCCCTAGTTTCTCCTTGGATAGCCCCCTCCGTTTCATCAGGTTGATTGATTGAGATCCGAGAATCCTGCTCTTTCACGTCAAGAAACTCATAGAAAAACATAAAAGAAGGAAAGAGAAACATTAGGAAGTAATCTAATCCACTTGATGCTAAGCAATCTTTTCGTGCATGAACATTGGCCCTCGCATGTCACCCCAATTTCGAAACTTTTGGAGCCCCCCTTTATCCAAAATCTCCTCTCTCGGCACAAAGAGTCAAAAAGAGAACAACCAATGAAAAAGGAAAGCACATGGACAAACATCTGGTGCACTTCAAATCTTGCTGACCATCAAACGATCCCACCAACTGACATTTGATAATTGAGGGCATGTTAAGTGTAACAACGCTTTTGATAAGTTAGCAGGGAACAGAAGGAATTCTTCAGGATTCGTTGGCTCCGGAAGGAAAGATCGCGTGAAGAACATGGACGAGGGGAACACAGACAGTTCAGGACCGTCCCGTGAACGAACGCTTTCTTTTTAGCCTGAACGGCTGTGCATCCATCCCCACGACATATCATCATTTGCTTAGCCCTAAATTCTGTAAGGTGTCATCCTTTGACTTGAACCAAAAAGAGGCTTTTACGAAAAGGAAATCATCTGAAGATTTGAGGCTGTGATTATCTCTTTATCATGATCACGATAACACGATGGATGTAATTACTTTTTAATCTCGGTATACTATGGTGGTACCTGTAGAGTTTTGCGATGAGGAGCTATGCACGTTTCATCCGTGAGCTTTTGAATTCTGCAATTAATCATCCATTTTTAGTCGCTTTCGACTCTTCAGAAATGCGCATGTCCATTGGACATGTGCAAGATTACTGTTAAGAACAACCCCAAACAGACAGCTTGCGGGGGATAGCCACCCCATAAAAAGCGAGCAAACATGCACCATTTGCTTTTCACTTTGTCTCACGGAAAGTTCGACCTTTTTCGTGACCTGAAATTGTGGATGTTTCGGATTACAGACGTGATGATGAAATTGCTCATAGACCAGCAGACATCATGTACATTTCATATGTCCAAGTGAGATGAGTAAGGGAGTGACCCAGCCAGATATTGCTGTCTCTAGATCAGCCCAAAAGGAGAAGTTCAAAAAAGAGGATCTGGAATTCACAATTGGTTGATTGTATTGGAAAAAAAGAGGATTCACCCAAGCTCGTGATGCTTGTGTGTTTTTCTATTTGTTGCAGATATGAAAGCCAAGAAGTCCATCCTACCCTTCATACTAGCCCCGAACATATCGTCTCGGCAACCTAATATGGCTGGTAATAACACAGCGACCAATTTATCCATTCACCATTTGTGACATCTGACAAATATGTAACAAGCACATTTGAGATCAATTCATGACTTTGTAGTCCAAACAAAAGCAAATAAAATGAAAGAGACGAAACTACTAAAAAGATTACTAGTAACAAAAAATCAGTTGTGAATTCTGCTGAGACAAGAGAGTCTGTTTCAACAACGGAAATGTCAAGACAAGACCGATTAGCACGAATATTCAATCTCTTGAACATTGTATACCAGATGTTTCTCATTTATTGCTATAAGAACTGGAATTTTAATACGAAATAATAAAGTGAGTTCTGCTATTGTAGCCTCGCCCATTACCAAACATGAACAAGAAAATTTCAACTCTAAATAAGTTTGGAGTTGTATAAAAACTCAAGATGATTTCTGTAACCATAGGGTTCCTGTACAAGACATGAGGCACTGAAGCAATCAAAAAAAAAAAGACACATGGACCGTCCCAAACAATGCTGAGATGAGCATCAAAGTGACAAGACGAGCTCTTCACAGGCAAACAATAGCTCATTCTCATACCTCTTCAATACAAACCTCTCTTCAGACGCTATAATGCTGGTGACAACACATTTCTTGTCCGAAAATGGTTTCCTACCTGTCCTTCCAGCTCGATGAAGGTAATCTACAGCAGTCCTTGGAAGATCAAAGTTGTAAATATGAGTTGTTTCAGGCAGGTCAATACCTCGGGCTGCGATATCAGTTGCTATGATAAGATAGCCTTCTTTTTGTCTCACTTCCTGTCGTCCAAATAGAAGGAATCAAATATGAAGTCAGACACATTTTCATCAATAGCCTGGCTAGGAAGTGCTTCAGTATAGCATGCCCATGTTTGGCATGACAGGAGCCTAGTTTAACTTGAGAAGGTCTACTTTAGGCGTTAATTAAGGTTATAAAAAAGTGAAAGAAACGGTTTTCCTAAAGAAAACACAGTCGTAGCCAGATAATTTTCTTAAGTGATATAATCTCTGATACCGCTTAGTGCTACCAAATGATAATGGTCTGTTAAGGTTTCGCATTATCTTTCCTCCTGTCTGAAATAAATCCAGCATCTCAGATCCACAGAGAATAAGGGTAAAATCCATCTCGTTCCAAAATTATTATAGGGCAAACACAGTTAAAGGGCATATCTTTATTGTGCCAAATTTCTCAACCATGAGCATTCTCAAAGTGAGGGAAGAAACATCATGATGGAAAAAGCGAAAAGCACTGACCGAGAGTGAAGCTGCTCTTGCATTGAAATTCATGTCTCCTTCTAGAAGGAGAATATTAGAGCAGTTTCCATAAGAATTCTTCAAGAATTCAAGTAGAAGAGTAGTTGGCGGTGCATTTCCAGCTTTTTTTGACTTCTCAGACTATACGTGCAAAAAGATAGAATTGGTTAGTGGACCTGCAGACTGTTGTTTATAAAGGTGTATTCATGTGATATGCGTGTGCTCATTAAAGCTACAAGCTTCTGTAGAATATATAAATACAAGCTGCATTCACTTTAATACATTCCAAAACCCTCTTCGTGCAGGCAAACTTTGGGGACGTCATAAAAAACTCCCCATATTTGGAAACCAATTTTCATTCAGCAACCAAGAGAAATGTCATAAGAGCATAAACTTCTTTCACTCGTGTAAAGAACCGTATATATGTTTTATTTGATGCCCCTGCATATGGACAGATGACCTTACTGATAAATGCACGAAACTCTCTTCAGTCCATTTATTATATAGAACTGATAGCCCATTAGACATTTTTAGCTAAGACCACTAATCACTGTCGCATGAATTGGGGGTGAAGCCTGCCATATCATACATCAGTTGACATGTTTCAACACCATTTTTCATTATTCAGATAAAAATCTATTGCTTCCTCTCGCTTATAACAAATACAGCACCTTAAAAAAATGTGAATAAACTACAGAAAAGCAATGCAGGATGTGCATCAGGCAGTATACCTGCTCGCCAACAAATATAATGCCAGATTTGGGGCTGTCCCACTGTAATAAATGTAGCAAGGTCTGATGTCTCCTACTCCTATGACATGTCTGAAACAGATAGAAGCGTTAAGCATCTCAAAAGCCAAGGATCATCAATTGAGTACATGCACTATGAAGATGAACATTAAATGAGCATATGCATAACTTCTATGAAAGACTCTGCAGATCAAGTCTCGCATTCAATGTCCTCACCACAAATCTATGATTTAGACATGATGGCATAGGCTGTATTGGATTAAGGTGAACGTGAACCACATCACCCTGTAACAGTCAAAATCATATTAAGATAAAATCAGTGAGTGCACGAGCAAACCCCAACAGAACATTTGCAAGAATTATAGCTTCATGAAACCAACCTTAGTCCACTTCTGTTGTATACAATCGTGTAAAAATCGCTTATGCTGGGGTATGGATGCACTAGTAAAAACAGTTTGACGGTTGTTGCATGATGAGTATGACGTCAACAGCTTCCGGAGAGAGCTGACTTGCTTAGAAGAGTTGAACATGAAGTCTACCTAGGCAGCATCAAAGTAAGAATGTCAGCTCTTCATCCTACAATATCCAGAAAGAATCATCTCTGTATAAAACAAAATATGGAGGCCCCAATGGGATAATCCCACATCTTTAATATTGCTAATATGGTGATCACAAAGTACCCAATGGAATATACCCACAACGCAATAGACCAATCCAGGCATTACATGCTAACTGAATATCCTTTTTTCTCACCAGTCACTCTAATCCCTATAGGCATATGAGAGACATCCCTGTAAAAATACTTGAATTCTAAAAACATTATAAAAATGAGTGCCACTAGTGAATGCCTTTGGATTTTTCTGGAGGAGAAAGTGATCTAGCATCTTAACAAGAATACTGGGCTAATGAATCAGCTTTAAGATGCCAAGAAGGCCTTGCTCTGAAAAAAGAACTCAACTTATTCCCAATTATTTACCTCATCAATCACTAGAATCTTCACTGTGTCAAGTTTAAAAACTTGCTTCTCCAGCATCTGGCACAAGCTCCCAATGGTTGCCACTACTATTGCTGGAGGTTCTGCCTAAAAATGTTACAAGGAAATGCCAAGGAGGTCATATTGAAGGTCAACACATGAAATCCATCAACAGCATGTTTTAATTTTAGAGAAGCATCCCAAAGACGTAGCTACATAGGCAATTCATATTTGTTAGCAGTTGAATGGACAAGTGTGGGGATTTGGGTGGGCAATTAGTTGCCAGCTTGTGTTATCATGCTTCTGGCCAGATAGGTCCTCTGTTCTCAGGTTTAAAGACATCAGCAAGAAAATTTTAGCTTTTTCCTCTTCTTAGTACATCCTTATATAAGATTCATGATCTCAAAAGCAGGAAATTCCACTAAAACTAAAAATCTAGTTATAGGGTTACTTGTAAGAGTGTGAACAGGAAAAACAAAATAGAGGAGCAAGACAACCACAAATATTCAGCCAAGAAAAAGGAGACCACTAAATATACACATGAGCATCAATAAAAAGCCAAACTTATTTTGCCCAAAAATGGAAGAATTAATAGAAGCTGTATTTAACTGAGTAAACTAATGCATGGAAGAACAGTTTTGCATAAGTTGCAGGAAAAAACAATTTTGCATCATTAAACTTACCCAAGCAAATGGATACCAGCATATGGTATTCAGTCAAGAAAAGGCAAAAAGCACATAACGGAAAAGCCTTCTATTTACAGAGCGACCACAAAAATGTCATTGAAGTATATCGGAAGATAGCTCTGCTAATACTGTTTAGGTCCCCAGGAGAGGGAAGGATAGTAGTAGCAAGCTAAGCATTCAATATCGATTCTCCATGACTTCTCCTACATAAGGAGAATACTAGTCATTTCCTCAGATCAATAAGTAAACTAATTATACAAGGGGTTTCAAGAATTAATGTTTCTATATATAAGTTGCAATGACAGTTATTAGTAGTTTATCAGCGCTAGCTTAACTGTAATTTTATGCTCAGAAAGCACACCACAAACTTATGGAGCCTATGGATACACACATGCGCACAGAGTGAGCAGAGAGAGAGAGAGAGAGAGAGAGAGAGAGAGAGAGAACCTTTAACCAACTCTTGTGTCTTTTCAATGTACCTCCATCTAGAAGAGCCATAACGGTACATGATTTATCTTGCTCCATGTCAAGATCCATCGGCTTTGCAGCCAACAGCCGAGCAACTTTAGCTACCTTGTCATAAATGGATAACGATAAGAAGAAGACATGACATTATATTCTTAATGTAGCATGACAGCATTTTATGCAGATGTAACAACCACTTTCTAAGTTACAATAGTGAAAGAGAAGCAGAAGATGAAAGGGAAAATATCAAATGAAATATCATGATCAGAAACTTACCTGAATGCCAAGTTCTCGGGTGGGGACAACTATTAACGCTTGTACAGAAGACCGTTGGGTGTTCACAACTGAAAATATCCGCAGAAGGTATGTCAGCGTCTTCCCAGAACCTGTCTAGAGGGCCAAAAGCATGAGTGCATCGGCCATGTCAATGCATGATCCTTTTATGTTTTCTTCCTTAGTTGAGTTTATATGCAGAGTCAAATAGTAATTCCAATTGAGTTGAAAGTCCGAACATTAACACTATAGATCATATCACATCAGACACACATTAGACCACTATTTTCGCAAACATCTCCTCATAACTCAATAAACACAACTGTGAATTGACCAATATAGCGGGATACTTCATGACTGCCTAGTACAAAGCAATCTTGAGCCCTTCTGAAAAGTTGCAAAGTAGTTCTTCCGTTGGCATTTTCTCCCAAATTGCCTACGTGGGAACCTTTCCTAGAAATTGGGAAACTGCTAAGATAGATTATTTAAATTTTAAATCATATTTTCATCTAATAGAACAGTTGATAATTGGCAAAGGTTCGACAAAATTTCACATGATATCATAATAAGAGATTCTGAGTTCAAACTTTTCACCTTGGCAGTAGCCATACAAAATCTCACATAATAATGGTGAGTCTTTTCAAATTCTCATAAAGAGACTAAGACTGCACCATACAAATTAAAACGTTCCAGCATCGGACTTGATTGCATTTGCTGCCTACTTCCAGTGTACTCATTTTCTCGTTTTGTTCTTAACAGAAAACTGAAATCAATGGCAAATAAGAGACCAACCTGAGCATGAAGCACGCAATCCCTCCCAGAAAAGGGCAGGCAATCCTTCCCTCTGAACATCAGTCGCTAATACGTACCCAACTTCCTCCATCCTGCAAAACCGCCCAAACATAAATTCTCCACATAGCTCCGAAAACCCAACATCGGCAAAACAACATCTCTCACTTCTCGCTCTAAAGTAACAATCTCTGAACTCGGTATCCGCACTTGCCTGCGCAGGACATGCTCAGGCACGTGGCCGCCACAAATTCTTCTCAGCGTGAGAGGGGCTGGCTCCGGGTCGGCTTCGTCCGCCGCGGGGGAGAAGCCGACGAGGGCTCGCGGCGGCTCGTGACGGGACGTGGAGAGAGGAGATTGAATTGCGCGAGGCGGCGACGACGGTCGAGAACTTGGGTTCGGGGTTGCGGAGAAGGAAGAGGGACGAAGGAGGGACGAGCTTTGTTGCGGAAGAAACGGGAGGACAGAGAATGGCGAGCGGAGTGGTGGGAGTAGAAGAAGAAGAAGAAGCAGCCATTGTCGAGCAAAGAAGCTCGCTCCTCAGAGAAGCAGCTGCTGTATAGCAGATACGTCTTCAACTTCGCTGTACCCAAATCCTCTCCCTTTGCCTCTTCCCCGTATTAAATTAGATTTTGGATCCATTTATTTCACAAAAAAATTAATTATCTTAAAAATTTCTTTTTGAAAATAATTATTTATATTAATTATAAAAATAAATAATGGATTATCATTAATAATGAAAATAATTTTTATTAATTATTTTAATTGATATTAATCATCGTTTTTAGGAAAATATTGTTAAATTAGTCATTCTTCCTAAACAAATGAAGTTAATTAACGCTTTACTTGAAAACAATAATTATTGATTTTATCAAGAAAATTCGGTTGTTAAATATCACTCTCAACTGCCATGTCAAAAAAAAAAAAAAAAAATCACTATTTTTCTTTATTTTACGAGCAATTTCATTAATTTCAACTGGACTATGGCTTTATACGTATGCACATTTTCTCAAGGTAATTCCGTTTCAATAAGTGATACTGTGATTCTTTTTGGGACTTGGTGCATCATGCATTTCAGGATTGATAGATAAAAAAGCAAATTAATAATATTTCTAGCATAGAAGAAAATAAATAAATCATCTAGACATCGGTAAGAAATAAAAAAATTACCGACGCTAGGAGGACGGAATGCTTAAGAGAATTCAAGTAATTTTGGAGGGGCGGGGGCTGTTCCTCTAAACATTGGTTCGATTTTTCTTCTTTTATTTGGCTTTTTCAGTTTTCCTTCTTCTTTATAGTCCTTTTCTAATGTGGCGCTCATATGACACCACATCAACACCAAATGTCCTTAAATAACATAAACAATGCCATGTCAACTGCCACATAGGATTTTTAAGTGTAGTCTTTGACAAAACTGTGATGGAGTTTTTTTTTTTTTTTTTTTTTTTTTTTTTCTGAAGAAAATTTGTGCTAATTGAGATATAAGTTTAGGATTTTCGATAACACAAAAAAATTTCAATATTGATGTCACGTTTCATATAATTTAAGATTTATGATGTCATATCTTTCTAACCCTTTTAAGGCTCATAACTTACTGGGATTTTGATGCGAGTTGTAATGCTTAAGATTGTTGCATTCATGAATCACATCTTTTAGGATTATATGTCCCTTACAACTCATTGAATCCCGCAAATTGAAAGAGATAGTAAATTTTGCACACGCAAAATCTCTTCTATAAGTGAGACCTTGTGAATAAAAAGGAGATTTCGACAAAAGGATGAAGTATCCATCAGCAACTTTTTCCGCTTCCCGTCCCTTCTAGGATCCGACTTCTTCGAGTGCTCACTCCCATTCTTTTCCAACCTCCTAGGCAAAACGTTTCTTAGGAACACAATCCAGAGAGAGACTTCAGAACGTATGTCCAATAACATCGTCGAAATCTAACGGTCATCTACCAATCAAATATTTAATAACAAACAATATAGGACAAAATCCTCAAATTTCACAATTTAAATCCATTCTATATAAATTAAAGAATTAAATAAACGACTCGCACCACAACAATCAGCACGAAATTCGGTCACCAGTCATCCCGGTTGAATTTCCGGAAAAAAAAAATTAATTAAATAATTAATTTCGAAAATTAAATAAATAAGTATTAAAAATCCAATATTCTCTTTTCACACCTACGTGGGCTGTCCTCGCGGGCCAGGTCATTATTGTCTTTGAAAACACGAATTTCTACATGGACAAGGCCGTTCGCAATCCCGGGGAAATGATGGAGAAGCAGCTCACGGCAACATCATGGAAAGGATGAAGAGGCCACTAGTCACATCTTTGTATAAATTTACACCTCTGAAGCTTAAGAACACACTTGTAGTCACTTTCTACCACAATGCTCATTTTCATCATGTTAAGAAGAGAGCAGGCGAGCATAGTTAGTAGATCACCATAGCTAGCTCCATCTCCAACTCTCGTCTCTCCCCTACTTCCCTGCTTCACTTATGAGGAGAAAATCAAAATGTCCTAATTATTAAGGTGCTAGATGGCTATTGGGATTATGCCTCAATTATTAGTTTTTGCTGCATGCTCTTTTCTCAAGATCTCGTACAAAAAAAAAGACATAAATAATTAATGAATTTTAGTCAAATGTGCAATGTAATTCCTAAATTTTCTTGTATGAAAATGAGAGATTAGTTTGAACATATACCAAAAATTCAGGGACTACATTAAACATATTAAAAATTTATAAACCGCATTGAACAAAAAAATTCAATGATCACATTATACATTTGGCTCAAGTCCATGGACTATTTGTGTCATTTTCCCCCTCGAACAACCACCCTCCTCTACAAAATTCAATTGATACACAAACATTATAAGTGTCAAAATAATTTAATATCAAACCGCACCACATCTGAGAGCGGTTTCACTGAAATTCAGAGGAAGTTTTGTGTAAATTTGGCTGAACTCCCAAAAACAAACCCCCAGATTGCGATTCTTGCTCTACCATCTCTCTACCGTCCGTTTAGCTCCTCTACCCTTGTGTGTAGAAATGCCTCCATCAACTTACAAACCCTAGAAGAAAAAAAATCCCACTGGTTAGCTCAATCATCACCACGAATTCCCACGCAACTTTTGGTGCTTCTCTTTTTCTTTTTCCCCTTTTCTCTTTCAGGGGTTTGATGTCACAAACCAAAAAACCCTAGTTGCTGCCCTCTTCTCCCCTTCTATATAAGCCTTCAAATCGATTATCCAGGTACCAATCTTTCAGAAATGGAAGAGGATGATGAGGCTTCAGCTTGATTGGCTATTCTTTGCAAAAAATTGGGTATGTCACTCTTAGATAAAGATATTTCAGGGATTGTATCAGCCGATAAAATAGAGGAATGCAAACTATTTTAATAGGTTAACTATACCAAAATCCCAGTATCAATTTCGAGGCCTTTCAAACGACAATGAGGCAAACATGGAAAAATGAAAATGTAGTAATCACACCTCAGGGGCATAATATTTTCAGTCTCACCTTTAGGAATGAATTGGAAAAAACTAGGGTGCTAGAGGGAGGCTCTTGATCTTTTTCAAATCAATTACTACTACTTTAGAATTGTGAGCCAAATACTCCTCCCCACTATTATAAGTTTGAGAAATGTACCTTCTGGATTCGATAGTCTGCCAATCGGCTGGTTTTCCTTGGAGGTAGTAGAATCTCTAGTTAGTTCAACACACCAGGTGAAAGAAGTGAGAACAGAGGCTCATGGCCCTGCAGCCCAAAGAATAGCCAAGGTTAAAGTGGAGTTAAACTTACATGAAGCTCTAAGAGTAGCTACTTGAGCTACCTATAAGGGCAAGAAAATTTGGCTAGACTTTAAGTATGAAAGGCTTCCCCGCTTTTGCTAATCATGTGGGAAGATTGGTCATTATGCAAATTACTATGAAGAAATCCCATACGAAGAAGAAAGATTCACAACTGAGCTGGGAAGTAGCTTTGGTACCTGGATAAAAGCTAAATCCTAGGAGAACAATCCATTTTGGAAAGTACTCTATGGGAAGATCTAGTTAAAGAAATAATTCGAAACCCCAATGCATCAAAGCCAAATTATTCCTCTGGAACTTGCTCAACCATCTTGAATGGAAGCTGCTGAAGAGGAGGAAAGGCCTCAGAATATGCTATTTGAAGTAGACAGAGACTGCTTGGGGTAAAACGAAAACATAAACTAGAAAGGAGATTATGATGATTACTGGCCCTACTCAAAAGTAGATTACTCCCAAGGTAAAGTTGTCCCTTGGTCCTAACAGCAGCGGCATAAAGATTGGCAAAGGGCCAAAAACCCCCAAAGCAAAAAAGCAAAGGAGATTCAACTCTTATTAGTGGATGAGTCCCAACTTCTTGACACTCCAATCCTTGTGACAGTGGAAGCAACAAAATGGGCTTTGGAGGCTAGCCCTAATAAGTCATTGGATGACAAATGAAGATCCTAAGTTGGAACTATCAAGGTCTGGGCATTCCCTTGACAGTCCAAAATCTTAGAGCCGTGGTGGCTCTAGAGAAGCTCAACTTAGTTTTCCTAATGGAAACTAAGAATCAAGAAGTAGTAGTGAAACGAGTAAAGAAGCATCTCAATTTTCGAAATCACTTTGTAATTAATCCAGTAGGGATTGGAGAAGGGTTAGCTATCCTATGGGAAGATCAAGTAAAGGTTAATATAGAATTGGCTACAGCTGAGTTTCTGGACTTAATATGTGAATTTCAAGAAGATAAAAAGCAAATGAGGGTTACACTAGTGCATGTCCCTACTAATTATAGAGAGAGGTCCTTACTTTGGACGAAGCTTATCCAGATAAACTCACTTAATACCCTTCCTTGGGTATGTTTGAGAGACTTTAATGAAATACTTCACCACTGGGAGAAGGAAGGGAAGAGAAGCTGCTTATTATCATATGTTTGCTTTCAGGGAGATTCTGAATTCATGCGTGTTAATGGATATTGAATGCAAGGGATATGCTTTCACCTGGTCAAATAAAAAAGAAGGGGACAATTTTGTGAAGGAAAAGTTAGAAAGGATTCTAAGTAATATGAAATGGAGAGTTCTTTATCCAGAAGTAGTAGCCTTTGCTCATCTGGCAATTGATTCGGACCACACCCACTTCTATTATCCATTACAGTAGATTTAGTGAAAAGGAATAGAGTAATCGGGGTAGAAGATTATTGGTTCAAAGCCTCGATCCCTGAAGAAATAGCCAACTTTCCAAGGAAACTTCATACAATATATGCTAAACTGAAAAGATGGAGCGGAAAAAGATTTGCAAATTGTTCTCAAAGAATTAATTATTTAAAAAAGGAACCCTAAATATAGCCAACTCTTCCAAAACTTTTGATAGAAATAGAGAAGAAAGACTAACACAGGAGATAGATTTTCTATGGCAGTAAGAGAAAATGTTTTGGGGAATGCGCTCAAGAATCAAATGAATGAAATGGGGAGACAAAGATACAAAATTCTTGCATGCAAGCACTCCGGAACAAAATTTCAATGCTCAAAACAGAAGAGGGGTCCTGGATTCGCAATGAAAGGCTTTTACACCAGCAGACAATAGATTTATTTAAAAGCCTATATCATTTAGTGGGTAACGGAAACTTTGACCCAGTTTTAGAAATCATTTCTACAATAGTACATGAAGATATGAATGCATCACTTACTATTGCGGTCACTTTGGAAGAAGTCAAGCGTGTGCAATTTTCCAACTAAGCCCTCTAAGTGCGCCCCTGGACCGGATGGTTTCAATGCGAAAATTTTCAGTTCCACTAGGAGACTCTTCAGTTCGAAGTATTTCCAATAGTTAAGAATTTTTTCATGTCGGGAAAACTGAATCTTGATTTAAATAGAACCCACATTACAGCAGTTCCAAAAATTCCTAACCCAGAAACTCTGGGAGAAGTACACTATTGGTGCTATAAGTTGTGTATGGCGCTCACTTTGGTGCCAAAAGTTTTAGTCGGATCACTTAAGTGCCAAATTTTTTGAAAAACGCTCACTTTGGTGCCAACTCCGATCGGGTTGGCCGAAAATCTGACGTGACATTTTTTTATTAATATTTGAAGCCGACGTCGATCGCCGGAGAATACAATCAGCATGTAAACAACAAAACGATGCCGTTTAATGTCTTTTCCCCCAAATAAGAAACCCTAAATCCCTAAATTCGAGTAGAATCGGAAATTGAAAACCCTAAATCCCCAATTCGACCAATTCGAGTGCATACTTCGATTTTCTCTCAAAGTTATCAGCTCGCTCTTGCGAATGGAGGGCAGAAGCTTCGGCAGCGGCTCACATTCCTATAAAAAAAAAAGCGAATTAGATGGTGAGTGTTACTGTTATTGTGGGTTACCGAGTCCGAGAAGAACATCTTGGACTTAGTTGAATCCCGTCAGAAGATTCCATGGGTGCGCTAGATATAGAGAATGCTCGAAGTGCAAATATTTCAAATGGGTTGATAGGAAATTCTCTGATCGAGCGACAGAGGTGATCCTGGAGTTACTTGAAGGTCGAAATCAACCTCCACCTGCGTTAATGGACGAGTTGGAGGATGTCGACTCAATGCAAGCTCAAATGAAGGGTTTAACATCTCTAGTCGATCATTTGAAGAGGGAGGTTCCAAGGCTGAAAATTGAAAGAGAATTTTATCGAGCGTTGATTGTGTTTTTATTCTTTTGGATAGTTTATCCAAATGTGAAGTGAGTAATGAGAAGAAGTTTGTATGTCTACCATAGTCAAAGTTTGTATGTCTACCATTTTTGTATGAAGCAAAAAGTTTTGTTGTAATCAATGGTAGAAATGCAAGGTTGGAGTTGGAATGCATTAATTATGAGCACTTCGAAATGCAATGTTTGCTTGCTGCATTTTTTATTTGTCCTCTTGATTTGCTTTGGTTTGAATGGTTTGCTGCAATTGCAAACCATGGCGAAATGAAAGGAATGCATTAGTTCGAGCACTTTTTATTGTTTAGTTGTGTATTGGCAATGATTGTTTTGGTTAGTTTTTGCTTTAAATAGAATGGTTGCTGCATTTTTATCGTTGTAATGGTTTGCTGGTTTGCTGATTTGCTACAATTGCAAACCATGGCAAAATTAACGACTGACCATTTCATTGCCAAAAGTTATAAATAGTGATTACTTGAGTGCCAAATTTTTATAAAAGTGATCATTTAAGTGCCAGTCGCGATCACAAAATGATCACTTCTGTTGCACAAGTTGTAAATAGTGATCGCTTGAGGCCAATTTTAAACTTGCACCAGTCGTGGTGCATCTTGCATCTTGTTCTTGCACCAGTTGGGTTGCTGGTGCATCTTTTTGCAACACAATAGCCCTGCAACGAGATGCACCAGCACCTAAAATTGCATCTTGTTCCAACACATACAACCAGAACCCTACAAATAGCATCAACGCATCAACAACTTCAACCAGCAACACTATATGCACACATCTAAATCTAAAATTTTTTTAATAGCAACCTCATAAGAATATTGCATTAACAACAAAAAATTGTACAGCATAACTAATAACTATCTTGCTAGCTATTAGCCGAAACCAAGTCAAGAGAAAATAATAGAAATAGCTCTTGTCATTGACATTGATTGATTGTTTACAAAAGAAAAGAAAAACATGAACTTCACTCCCAAATCACTGAAGGTTCAGCACCCTCTTAAAAAAAACCAATGGCAATATGGAGGCAGCAACTACCATAAGTGATATAATATCCAGCACCCTCCTAAAAAAAGAAAACATAAAAAAAAGAGACAATGTCCAGCACCACATAAACTAAAGAGACCATGTCCAGCACCCTCCCATCAGTCAATATGGACAACACCTTGATCTCCTTTTCGTCTTGGAGCTTTGAATTGATTCATAATCCGAGCATTCTTTTCGAATTGGATGTGCAGGTTCTGTCACCTCATTTTCTTTGTTTTTTTTATGGTGGCTATTCTTGTTCTAGCACATGTCATGTGTTGGTCCATATCATCACTATCGCGCCCAATCGTTGGTTGAGATAGAACTAGTGCTGGGTTATGTTTGGATGGCTATTTTGCAACTATACCCACTATCTTCTTCTTTGGAGCACTCTTCTTTGGCTGCGCCCTTGATTCTTGAGTTGGGCCATCTTGAGAGAGAAGTACCTCCGAAGTTCTCCCAAGCTACAAGAACATAGCGATATTGTCAATCAAATGAATTGAAGTACAACAAATTAAATGCATGAGGCCTACAAATCTTATATTCAAAATAGTCATTCTAGTTCGTTCATCTGTGTAAATCCCATAACCATATTGTCTTAATCATTTTCCAATAGCCCCTCTTGTTCGCTGTGGTGCATCATTTTCAGCAGCAACAGATGGGGGAGTAGCCTCTACAACTTGTGCAGTTGCTCGTCTTCTCACCTGAAAAACACATAACAAATTTAAAATTCAGTTCATAAAAGACAAACACAGCGATGCATAACTTACAGGAACTTTTTTTCTTCTTGTTTGCTCAACAGTGGACTCAATTGTTGTTGTTGCTGTCCTGCCTATTCCAGTCCATGTCCTTTCACTTGAGCCTACAACAGAGCCTTTTTATGGCCCTTTAGAAGGCCTTACAACAATGTACTATATTAGGATCATGACCAATTACAATGAATAATTAGACATCTACTCATTTTCATGGTGGAAACAAATGGAGAAAACTTATCAAATTACAAGTGCATGATAGAGGAAAAGCACAAGAGAAGCAAGTACACATGGTCAACCATCAAACTCTATCGAATAGGAAATGTAAAGTTACTGAGGTAAAGAGGATACTTACCTTACAATAGGGCTTTTTGTTTGCCCTTTAGTAGGCATTACTGCAGGGCCTTCTGTCCTACCTTCACTAGGCCCAACAAGAAACTCTTCAGTAGGGCCTTCTGTCCTACCTTCAGCCATTACATATTGTTGTTGATGCTGCCTTTTCAGCTCACAACCTTTCTTATTGTGCCATTCCTTGTGGCAATAGGAGCATTTTATCTTTGAGCCAGTCCTACTCATCCTCTGACTTGATGCCTCTTCCTGTTGCATTCTTCTTTTCTTTTTTGGCCTTCCAATTTGCTTCTTCGACGGCAAAGATAGAGGGCTTTCATGATTTGTTGGCTCCCAATATTTGCTGCTTCTGATAGGCTGCATTATAAATTGGTATGAAGCAAGGTATGAGCTTTTTTTGTACCAATCATGTAGGTAATCATTTGGGTTTTCTTGCTTCATCTAAATAGCACAAATTGCATGGACACAGGGAATTCCATTCAGTTCCTAGGCTCGGCATGAACACTTTCTTCTATCCAACTTGACAACATACTTATCCTGATTTTGAATAATCTCATATCCATTATCTCCATTCCAAACTAGATGACAGAATCTACTAGCAGCAATGTTGGCATCCAATCTCTTCATAATTCTAGGGCCACAGTCTCTAGTCCATTTCGTAGCCTTATCTCTTTGCCTATGCAGTCTAGTCATCACCATCACTCGAATATCATCAAGTATGCTGATGATTGGTTTGCACCTGGCCTCTAAAATTCTGCCATTGAAAGCTTCACTGAGGTTGTTATTAATAATGTCGCATTTGAACTCTTCGCTGAAGAAGGCCCGACACCAATGCTTAGCTTCTATCTGGAAGAGTGCATCAAAACCTTCCTTTGTCAGCTGCAACAATCCTTGTTTGGCTAATTTGAAATCAGCCATGTTGGTACTCTTTGCTATCTGCCAGAACTGCTTCTGCAGCCTATCTCCTTTAAAGTTCATTGACCAGTTTGCATATATGTGCCTCACGCACATTCTATGCTTAGCATGTGGCATCAACTCAGCCAATGCAAGAATAAGTCCATACAAAAATTCAAACCAATAAATACAAGTCAGGAAAAAGATGCAAATGATTAATATTAAAAGGGAGTAAATTAATTAACAATGAAATTACCTTCTGTTTGTCACTCATGAATGCCCATCCCCCCCATCGGTTATCTCAAGGTCAGCCATTAAATTTTTGAGAAATCAGAACCAAATATCCTTGTTCTCTATCTTCACCACTGTCCAAGCTATCGGAAACATTTGATTATTTGCATCTCTTCCCACAGCAGCCAACAACTCCCCCTTGCACAAACCCTTTAGAAAGCATCCATCTAATCATATAACTCTTCTACAACCAACCAAGAAGCCCCATTTGCATGCATCAAAACATACATAAAATCTATCAAATCTAGGCCCAAGATCAGGGAGTGGCCTCTCCACAACCTCTACATACACCTTGCTAAATGGGTTTTGAAACATGCATTCGCTAGCATAATCCCATACATGCGCATATTCTTCCTTATACCCACCCATCAGTATTTTCATCACCCTCATCTTAGCTCTCTTGCATTGATTCCTTGACACATTAACCCCTACTTGCTCCTTCACTAACTGTTAAAATTGAGGACTCTTGATCTCGGGCATTACTTTGATAGTGTTGAAAAAATGCTTTGATAACCACACTTGTTACCCTTTTATTGTTAAAGATAATTTGACAAGTATGCTCCTCCTGCAAGGACCTAATATGAAATGACCCATTCTTACTCAACGCGCCATAGAGCTTCCATGGACAATTGGGTTGTGAGCACTTAGCTCTCACAAATTTCTTTGTGTTTCTAATGAATTGAACACTCCTCTGTTCACCAATGGAGTTCTTCACAACAGCTTCCTTGAACTGTTTTGCATCGTTAAATCTCATACCCACAGACAAAATAGGTTTATCAATAGTCGGATCATAGCAAGGGTACTTACTTTATCTTCGACGAGTAGGTTCTTCATCATCACTGTTAAGCTCATTCTCCAAACCAGCAACTTCATCGCCGCAGCTTTCTTTATCTTCACTTCTATTACCTTCAGCCGGAACTCCATTCCCATTTACTAGCTCGGGCCTCTTTGCTAAAGGTGTAAGTTTTTTTCTCAGAAATTCCCTTTGCTTTTGTCTTAATTGTGCGAGTTCATCATCATCTTTGTCACTTGGGAAATTTACTGAAGTAAAATATTCATCTTCCTATTCACTTTGGATAAAGCAATTTCCCATCCTAATCCAATGAAGTCTTCATCGCCCACATCTTCACCCAAATCTTCACCTAAGCTTTCAGGATATCTCACTATTTGTTCATCTCTATCAACGTGAGTTCTCTCCCTTTCATATCTGTCATCCCCGACTTGATTACTCGCTTGAATAGAATCCCTCACTTCTCCTCTTTCAGTGGTGGTCTGCTCATCTCCATCCTCATCCTCATCCTCACCATCCTCATCATCGTCATCATCCTCACCATCACTATAATACTCAACATATACCTTAGCTTCTTCGCCGTGAAGATAATGGTAAATGATATCCTTAATACTATTATCGTCATTAAAAAATCTCAAGCCATCCTTCAATTCCTTCTCAGGAACACAGTAATGTAGTTTTTGTACTTTGCATCGTAATAAATACACCAAATCCCTCAGAAAAGTAATATATGATGGCTTCCAAACATTGACATAAATAGTACCTTCATTTCCACCAGTATATTGCCAATCATCGGCGCCAATAAAAAACTCTCCACCATAGCAAACAATGATGCCTACCTGATTCGCGTCCATGTTGATGCTGCACCCAATGAAAAAAAAACAAATGTCATTACTTGTTGGGACCACGTGACAAAATCGGCAACTTCACATGGAGGTCCTTGTCGTTTTGTTATGAAGAAACAAATGCAACTAATCTCCCAAATTCGGTGCTTTTACAGAAACAAAAGAAACCGAATTGAATAAACAAAGTGAGGTCCCACCACCAATTTTTCAATTCAATCACATTCGGCCCCCCTGTTTCCCCCACAGAAGCAGTCAATTAATTAAATAAATTCAGTCCCACCACTGTTTCCCCCCGAGTCGAGCCCCCATTTTCCCCTTCGTGCCCTATTTTTCTATTCGGTTCCCACAAAAAAAAATGAATGAACCCTCAAATTTTCTATTTGGTCCCCCTCACTTTCCCCAACACTTTCCCCCTGAGCCGAGCCCTCAAATTCGGTCCCCACCACTTTCCCCTTGAGCCGAGCCTTCATTTGCCCTCTATGCCCTAACTTGCCCGTCAGAACCCTAATTTTTCACTAAATTGAACCACGTAGAGAACGTGACAAACTTGAGTGAGCGAGAGTTGAGGATGCAGCCAGTGAACGAACGTGAACGACGGCGCAACTACAGTGGTGGCCGAGCGACGGCGGGCGAGTGAACAATAGTGGGTCAGCGAGCTACGGCCGGCGGCGTTGATCGAGAATCCAATACGAACACCGTTTTTGGCCCACGTTGTTTTTTACCATAGTCAATCCACTATACAACGATCGTTTTGTAGGTAATCCATGTGGAATGGTAAAACAACGTCATTTCTTACGAAGAAAGGGAAACGACGTCGTTTTATGCCATCCACCGTGGACAATAATAAGAGTTGTTGAATTTTTTTTAAAATATAAATGCCACATAATCATTTTGGTCGGAATTTCTCGCCGGTAGCACCAAAGTGATCGTTTTTTCTTCGATTTGGCACTTAAGTGATCCTGCGGAAACTTTTGGCATCAAAGTAAGCACCGTACACAACTTATGACACCAATAGTGTACTTCTCCCCAGAAACTCTTGATCAATTCCACCCCATAAGTTTTATGTAATTTTGCCTACAAAATCACATCCAAGGTAATGGTGAATAGACTAAAACCTTGGTTATCAAAATTGATAGCCCAAGAGCAAAGTGCATTTGTGAGTGGGAGACTTATCCAAGACAATATCATGATAGTGCAGGAAGTGTTGCATCAACTAATAGTAAATAAGAGGAGGAAAAAATTCCAGGCGATTTTGAAACTTGATATGAAAAAAAGCTTATGACAGAGTAGAATGGGATTTCTTGGAGGCGTGCTTAAGAAAACTAGGCTTTGATGAAAAGTGGATTACATGGATTATGCAATGTGTCTTCAGTCTCATTCAGTGTTAAATTTAATGGGAATCCTCTCCCTTACTTCCGGCCTTCCGGAGGACTTCGGCAAGGTGATCCTTTATCCCCAAGCTATTTATTTTTGTGGAAAACGTATTATCTCTTATAATGAAGAAAGCAGTGGAAGATGGCAGTATAAAGGGTATCAAGCTTAACCTTTTTTGCCCCACCTTATCACATTTCCTATTTGTGGATGACTCCATCTTCTTTTTAGATGGGAGAATTCAAGAATGCCTATATGTATAAGATGGACTACATTAGTATTGTTTTACCACTGGACAGGAGAAAAACCTAAACAAATCAAGAATATTCTTTAGCTCAAGGTGTCCACAGACCTTAAGAGCCAACATGGCTTATGAATTGCGTGTTCCTATAATGGTTAAAACAGGAAAATACCTTGAAATACCTTCAGATTGCGAAGAGTCTAAGAAGAATATGTTTACCTAGATGCTTGGAAGAGCTAACAAATAATTGGAAGGTTGGAAGGAATCTTTAATTTCTAAAGCAGGGAAGGAGATATTACTAAAAACAGTAGTGCAGGCTCTTCCTCAATATGAAATGTCAATTTTTAAGATTCCTGATTCCATATGTAGAGCGATTGAAGAGAGAATGGTAGCATTTTGGTGGAAAAGCAGAGAATCTCACTCTGGTATTCATTGGAAGAGTTGTGATTTCTTGAAGCAAAGGAAAGACAATGGAGGCATGGGATTCAAAGATTTACTTTCTCTTAATGAGGCTTTCTTAGGTAAGCAAGCCTGGAGATTAATGCACCCTCTTTATGGGGTCAAATTTTTAAGGGATTTACTTCCCAAAAAGGAGTTTTTGGCATGCAAGGGAAGGGCATAGACCCTCTTGGGGCTGGCAAGGCTTACTAGAGGGAAGAGACTCAATCTCAGAATCTTCAATGTGGACAGTGAGAACAGGAGAAGCAATTAGTATCAAAGAGGACAGATGGTTGAAAAGAGGAGTAATTGGAGGGCTAGCGAATGAAAATGACCCACAATAGGAAGAGGAGCTTATAAACCACGAAGAAAATTCTAGGAATGAACCTCTTCTTCGATAAGTTTTCAAAGAGGACATTGGGAAGGAAATTCTGGCTATTCCTCTCAGAAATCACTCTATTCAAGACAAACTGGTGTGCAATAGCAAATTACATGGTAAAGAGTGGTTATAACTACATAAGACTTACCGAGGACATTCGTAAAGCTCCAATGGCCTCCTCATCTTTCTCAGCTCATCGACCTATATAGAATAAGATGTGGAAAATGCAAACAATCCTTAAAATTAAGTTCTTCCTTTGGAATGCATGTTAGAATAGTCTACCCACAACGGAGAACTTACACAAGTGAAAAATGGTAGCGGATCCTCTTTGCTCCCTATGTAAAGACCAGGTGGAATCCACAGAGCATCTCCTTCTCCTTTGTCCTTGGACGCAAGAAATTTGGGCCCAACCATCCCTAAACATTCAGAAAGCCGACCTTCTTTGTCGCTTGTAGCAACCATCTTTAAAGGTCAACATCGATGGATCCTTCATTGAAAGCTCAGAGGGAACGCTTGTGGATGGCTTCTTAAAATAGATCCATGTTGTAAGAAGATGGAAAATTGAAGAGAAAAGTTTTTGTATTCTTTGTATATTTATGTACGTACAATGTCAGTGTTTATATTACAAGACATGTATAATGAAAAAAGCAACTAAATAATGTACAGACTAGATTTGATATAAATTGATCTTTGATTTGATCTTGATTGATCTGAGGAATATTTAATGTGATATGAAGATATCTTGCGTATCTTCCAACACTCCCCCTCAAGCTGGTGGCTTGTAGATATCCAAGATGCCGAGCTTGCTTAAGAGATACGCATGCTGACTTTGACATAGAGGCGGTGAATACATCTGCAGGTTGTTCTTCTGTTCCAATCCCCCGTGTCTCGATTATACCTTCCTATATTTTCTCTCGAGTGAAATGGCAGTGCACTTCTATGTGTTTCGTTCTCTCATGCACAATGGGGTTTGATGCTAGTTTAAGAGCTGCATCGTTGTCACAAAATAATCTGGTTGGTCCCTCGATTCGTACTCCAAGGTCTCGAAGTAATCCCCGTAGCCATACTATCTCACATGTCGTTTTCGCCATAGCTCGGTATTCTGCTTCTGCCGAGGATAAAGAGACTGTCGGCTGCTTCTTGGTTTTCCATGAAAGTAAGGAATCTCCCATCTTAATGCAGAAACCGGTTATGGATCTCCTACTCATCGAACAAGTAGCATAATCTGCATCACAATACGCTGTCATTCTCATATCACATTTCCTAGAAAGAAGAATCCCGAGTCCAGGACATTTCTTCAAGTACTTCACAACTTTCAGTGCAGCGTTCATGTGACACTGCTTTGGCTTGTGCATGAATTGGCTGAGTGTCTGTACATCATAACTAATGTTTGGCCTGGTCATAGTCAAATATATGAGTTTCCCGACAAGTTTTTGATAACTCAATGGATCTTTGAGTACTGGATCTGCTTGTTGAGACACTTCAGCATCATAATCTGCCATAGTCAATTTAACATTTTGCTCGATTGGAATCACAACTGGCTTACATCCTGATAAACCCGCTTTTGATATGATTTCCAATGCAAATTTTCTATGGCTGAGAGATATTCCTTGATCTGATCGGGTAATTTCTATTCCAATGAAATATTTGGGTGTTACCCAAATCTTTTATGTGAAAGGTAGAATGCAAGTATTCCTTGAAAACTTGGATAGCCACTTCATCATTTTCCATAATAAGTATATCATCTACATATATCATTAAGTATATAGATGACGTACCTTTTAGTCCGTGTAAAAACGGCATAGTCAAATCTGGATTGTTGGAAACCTGCAGCTATTAGGGACTCAGCAAATTTGGCATACCACTGTCTGGAAGCCTGCTTAAGTCCATACAGGGATTTGCGGAGACAACATATTCTATTCTCCCCCTATCTCCGTAAACCCTGTGGAATATCCATATAAATTTCTTCGTCTAAATCTCCATGTAAGAAGGCATTGTGGACATTCATCTGGTGCAACGGCCAGTCCTGAAAGGCTGCTACTAGAGAAATGAGCGTACCGTAACATCTTTAGCGACGGGAGAGAAGGTTTCATGATAGTCAAAACCTTCCTATTGTGTGAAACCTTTAGCCACTAATCGAGCCTTGTACCTTTCAATCGATCCATCTGCTCGATATTTTATCTTGTATAACCATTTGCATCCAATTGCCTTCCGGTTTAGGGGTAGAGAGACGAGTTCCCATGTCTAATTGTCCACTAAAGCCTGCAATTTTGCTTTCATAGCTTGCTACCATCTTAGATCAGTGCTCGCCTCATCATAATTGGATGGTTCTCGCTCCTCAGAAATGAGAGAAATGCAACAACGATGCTCGGCCGACAACCGATCAAATGAAACATAAGAGGAGATGGGAAAAAGAATACCTAGCGAGTTTCTGACTCCACACACATAGTCTTTCGTCCAAGTTGGTGGACGCGTGACTCGCCGAGAACGCCTTGGTGGGGTATTTGCAAGCGATAATTGACTCGAGCCAGTATCAATAGGAGTGGATGAATGATCCGTCCCAGTACTATCTGAAGTAGAATCAAGCACAAGTTCATCATTTGAGACGTGGTTCGTGGGTTCCAGCGGAGGCATCAAGTCCATGGCTGATGCAGAGGAGTCCCTTCTATCTGTTGATGCAGGAAATAGAACTTATCCTGGATCATTTGCAATTTCTTCAATATGAGGTGAAGAGTGATGTCCTCGGTTATCCGTGTTTGGTTCCTGTGTAGCAAAAGGAAATATATCCTCCTGGAACGAAACATCTCTACTAACAAAGAATTCCCCTGTAGATGAATCATAAATCCTGTACCCCTTTTGTAAGGTGGGATACCCCATGAATGTGCAACGGCAAGCACAAGGACTCATCTTATCTCTAGGTCTCACTATAGTGGCATAACATTGACAGCCAAAAATCTTCAAATGACTCATATTTGGCTTCCTCCCAAAGAGCAATTCAAAAGGACTTCGACCGCCGAGAATCTTGGTCGGCATTCTATTGATTAAATAAGCTGCAGTTAGGACACAGTCTCCCCAAAAATTGTCAAGGATGGAAGCTTGAAACTTCAAGGCGCGAGCAACGTCTAATAAATGACGATGTTTCCGTTCCACTACTCCATTTTGCTGTGGAGTATACGTGCAAGAACTCTCATGTAAAATCCCTTGGGATGAAAGTAAACCGGTACATTCATGGTTAAAAAATTCCTTCCCATTGTCTATTCGTATTCGGCGGATTGTCTTGCCAAATTGAGTTTTCGATAAAGAAAGGAAAGTCCTTAAATGAGATATGACTTGACCCTTAGACTGCATGAGAAAAATCCATGTGGCCCTTGAATGGTCATCCATAATGGTTAGGAAAAAATGGGACGCATCATGGTTCTGTGTATAGTAAGGACCCCGGACATCAAAATGAAGTAAGGAAAACGAATCATCTGCACAATTTGTGCTCAATGGAAAAGGAATACGAGACTGTTTGGCAAGTGGACAGATATGACATTGAGGATAAGGAAATAAAGAACTATGACCCATTCTGGAATGCAAAAGGAATTGTTTATCATTGGTAGTTAAATTACACAATGATTGTTTATTACAATGAAACTGATCAAAATTTGCCGAATTCTTCCAAAAATATAGTCCTTCAGACATATTACCCCACCCCATCAGTGTCCCAGTCGAAAGGGCCTGAAAGAGACAGCTATCAACAATAAAAGGAACCTTACAAGAATTTTCCTCTCAGGCTCTAGACACGAAGATAAGGTTAAATTGAAACTCTAGGACATAGAGGACATTTGTGAGAGTGAGCTGAGAACTAAGATTGACTGTCCCTGTTATGGACACACGAGCAACATTTCCATTCGGCAATTGCACAATAATGAGACTATCCAGTTCTTCATTAACAACAGTAAATAGCTTCTTGTCACAGGCAATATGATCACTAGCTTCAGAATCAACAATCCAAGTACTCATCGATATGGTATTTATTAGGCAATGAGAAATACCTGTAAAGTTGCTCCCCTTTTTTGGAATATCCAATTTTTGCAGTACTTGCATTAATTGTTGATACTCAGCATGTGTGATGGATTGATCAGTTGATCCCGTGGGTTGATAAGCTGCTGCTGCTGATACTTCCTTCTTTTTTTCTCCCGATCGGCCATGCAATTTCCAACAACTGTCAATTGTGTGATGGGGCCACTTGCAATAGTCGCAAAATAGCTTGCCTTTATTTTTCAAATTCGATCCATAACTCGGCCCATAATTGGGCCCATAATTTGGCCCATGGTTCGGCCCGAGGTTCTTCGAAAAAGGAGGGCCGTTGGATCTGTTTGATTCGGAACCATCCACGCCGTCCAAATCGTCCGCGTAGCGCGGCCCTTTAGAGCCGTCAGATCGCCGCGTGCGATCTAAATCGTCAATCGCCGAGCCTTTAAAAGGCTTTTGTTCGGTGAACCCTAACGACGGGTTCCGCCTCTTTTCTAGGGTTTTCATTACTCCTCTCTCGATTCTGGCCACAAGAGCCAAACCCTCCATCGCTTTATTCTCCATCGAGGTGAGTCTCTAGCTCTCCTCTTGCATTGCTAGTTGGAAAATTCGTCCAATCGGCGGCGGAGGCTCCATGGCGAGAATCTGCGACTTGAAAGTAAGGCAAGAATCGTTGAGTATTAGCAAAAACGCGTCGCTTTCTCTCGGTCCTTGATCCCCTTGTACTATCGAAGGGTTTCTTCGGGTCCGATGAGCTTTTCTTCGGCGGCCTCAAGCTCGTTCCATAGAGCTGAAAGCTTGTTGAAGCAGGCCGTTACGGTCATGTTTCCTTGCTTCAGTTCGGAGAGGGCTTGATGCAACGAAAAAATCCTTGCTCGATCCAATTTCTCGTACATCTCTTTTATACTGTCCCAAAAAGATTTTGAGTCCTCTGTCGGAGGCAATCCGGCGGCTATTTCTGAGCTGATGCAATTTCCTATCCATGTCCTAATGAGCTGGTTGCATTTTTTCCATTGTCGCCTTAATTTTTCATCGGTTGGAACGGAAACTGTTCCGTTGATGAACCCTTCTTTGTCATTTGTGATAAGGGCTTGACGGAATTCCGCGCCCAACTCGAATAGTTCTCGGATCCTGTGAGATGGTTGCTAATGAGCTTCAACTCGGGTCCGTCGGCTGTGGAAACATAAAGCGCGTCGCCAGGTTCGAGCCGACCCATGGCGGCCGCGAAAGGAAAAGGGAATCCTGTTGGGAACCCTGTGTTGTTTGTTGTCTGCCCTGAATTAAAAAAACCCTCATTTGAATTTGCTGAACCGCCCGTCTGCTCTGGGTCATGGCTGAGCCTGCTCCAGTGTTGGTTGGTAGGCCTCCATCGGCCTGCACGATCTGGTAGCCCGGCTATGATGAATTTGGATTCGATCCATGAATCCATGGGTATGGCATCCATTGATAAGGGTAGCCTAAGAAGTTGAACCCTGGATTGAACTGACCCGGAAAGTGTTGCCAGGGCGTGTGATGAGCGTGAATTTGCCCTTGAATAGGCAGATGTTCAGCCAAGGAAGTAACAACAATTGATTTTGGATTGGGGGAAGTAGGTGGCGTTGCATTCCTTCTTGTCTGATTTTCGGAGGTTGAGGTAGGTATTTGTGGGTTTGCCATGATGAAGAGGTTATAAAGAAAATTGAAGCAGTTCTGTTTTGCAGGTTGAACAGGGCACAAAGACTAAAGATGAATTCCTACCAGAGGCTGCTTTGTTTTGCAAGTGTTGCAACAGCAAAGGCAGAAAAGAATCGGAGGCAATTCGAAGAAGGTTGCGGAAGCAATACCAAGATTAGAACTTGGCTCTGATACCATGTAAGAAGATGGAAAATTGAAGAGAAAAGTTTTTGTATTCTCTGTATATTTCTGTACGTACAATGTCAATGTTTATATTACAAGACATGTATAATGAAAAAAGCAACTAAATAATGTACAAACTAGATTTGATATAAATTGATCTTTGATTTGATCTTGATTGATCTAAGGAATATTTAATGTGATCTGAAGATATTTTGCGTATCTTCCAACACATGTCTCCTCTGCCTCCCAAGCGGAATATGTGGCTCTCTCGGAAACACTAGACTTCTTACTCCCTCGAAGACACGATCCCCTCGAGTTAAGAGTCAGACAATCTGACTTTAGTTAAAGCTATGTAGAACGCACAGGCAATCATCTCCCAATGCCTTGATCTGTCATCCAGCTTCTCACATCTGCGTATCACCCGTTAACATCGTGAAGCCAACTCCATTGAGGACTGGGCCGCAAAAGCTCAGCGCCCAAAAACTCTGCCAAGGGACTGGATTTCTTCCCCTCCCCAAATCTTGTTGGATTTACTTTGTAAGGAAGCCCAATTTTTGAGCCCTGCGTTTTCAAATTGAATTAAAGTTAATCAATTTATGACCAAAAAAAGAAAAAATTGGCTTCGTAACTGAATAAGCATATCACCGAGTCAATAGGTAATTCACCACCTCTAGTGATTCACTCTATAATCCGCATATTCCATGATATCCGCATGGTTTATGATAACATGTCCTACACCCATAGATATAAAAATAAGATACTTCCAATAATAGGAGAGAATGTCATATGTCAATAATATATATAAAATCTATCAATCAAATTTAAAAGGTTAGATCTATTTATCGTATATAACTGTGCCGGGAGAACTTGAGGCAAAGTTGGTGTAAATTTTTGAATGCATTTTGTCCTATTGAATTGGTTAAATGAAAACATAGAAAATGAGGTGTAATTTTTAGTAAATTAAATCAAAACTGGACAGGAACAGGACATCGAGTGCGTATTCGTCATCCATTCCAAATCCTCCCACATGGTTAGTATAGTGAGTCTTTCATCAATCAAGCTTCAGTATCCCAAATAGAGCGCAGTCTCAAATGCACATACCTAGACTCTAGCGACCTTGCTCTTCACACCAGAAACATCATCAAATTTGGTTCAACGTCTATCATTCTGATAGCAAAATCAACCACAGTAAGATTTCAACCTCAGGAAACTATGACTCTGAGACATCCGACGGCAGCGGATACATCAAATCCAAACCAACTCCAACCGCAGCTTCCCAAAGTAGAAACCTCTTAACTTCTTTATTGACCCGACAAAGTTTAGCAGGCAAATATCGAATGGCTTCCATTTAAGCACGAAGAACCAAACCGGAAAATCACAGACAACTCACTTCAAATAAAGATTCCAACAAAGCTCCATGCAGGTGCCATTTATGGTGGCAAATTGAAATACAATTGCAAATTATTGGGCACTATATCAACCTGATTGGCAAGACATTCAGTATTTCAGAAATATTTTATGTTCACAAACAGTTTCAGCTCTGCAAAGCTTTCTGTAGAAGGTGATAAGGGCAATATGGGATAACAACATGTGGACATCCTTACCGTTCCACGGATGTATCATCAGCATTTGGAGAAGTCCAAGCAACATTGAGCTTCCTTTTAGAATTGCCTTTCGAAAGCTCTTTCGGGCATCTCTGCATTTACATCACAACCAGATGAATAATAATCAAATCCTATCAGTGAATCAAATCAAATCGATCTAGCAATTAACATCAGCAAACTACTTATATTACACCAAAGTTCACAGATCTTTCTTTATAAAACTCAATATTAATTTCCCTTTTGAACTCTTTCGATCCAACTAATATGCATCATAGTGAATTCAACTTAAGTCGCTTGATTTTGTGGTAGATTGTATAATTCTTTTCATTTCATCATGTGCTATTCATATATCAGAATGAATGGAAGATAGTTTTCAAACAGCATACAAGATAAAGGAAAATTTCTTCAAGAAACTCTGGGGAACTTTTCCTGTGTTTTTTCTTGTCTCCAAGTAAATGCACAAATAAGAGATTATGCATAATATAAGGGATTATTATACAGTGCAATCGATTATTTCAAAAGACATTCTCGTTCATGTATGCTATATTGATTATTTGCTCGACTCAAAAGTTTCGGTAATGGACAAATGACTTTGCTAACCATCCAAATATTAAGAAGTATTCTTCGGACTAATCTATTAATTACCTTGGACTTTTAGGTATATCACGGATTGAAAACAGACGAACATGGATTTTATAATTAGCAAAATATAAGTTGCAATTTTCTCGATTGCTCCCAACAATTCACAATAGTTTTGCTTCTGGCCTGTTTGCTAGTTTATTCACAACCAACCCGCTAGGAGAAGAGTCAATTCTAGCATTTAGTGTTTCGTCACCGATACGATTACGTTAATAAGCTAATGTGGACATTCTGCCAGATAAAATGTGGGAAACACAATGGCTTGACAAATTTATCCCAAGTCCTACCTTAGAATCCTAAATTCACTCTTAACCGTACCTTAGAAATATGCAGTCATAAACTGTACGAAGAACGCAGAGCAAACTAAGACCTCACATCAGAAGACTGAAAACAATGATGCACGTAGAAGGCCTTTCGACCATTTCCATGAACCTCGCCCCTGGATTGCTTGAATTAAAACAAGAAAACAATAACACTGTCAACGAGGAAATACTAATGAAAAGTTGATAAAAGTCAAAAGAAGTTGCAATCAGGAAATACAAATGAAAATTGGATGACAGATCTCCAAAGGAAAAAGGTAGCTTAACTGCTTCATGTACCTTTTTTAGGAAATGCAGATCATCTCAACTATTCTGACTCATCCGAGTCGAAAATCATCAGATAACCAATCCCTAGCTCTTGATTGCATCGCTTCTCGCTCCAGCTCGTAATTTTGATAAACCCGCCCTCTAGATAATTCTGGTATTGTCTTGAGAGACTTGCATCCAGAAATGTCCAATTCCACAAGTTGCTGCAATTTCTCGAGCCCTTGAAGCTCAGTCAGTTTCACACAATTTTGCACAATCAGACCCTCCAAGTTGGTACATGATGAAAAATCAGGTAAGATCTCAATCGACGAACATCCCAAGATAACAATAAATCGTAGGGATGTCAACTTCTCAAATCCTGGGATCTCCCGAAGTTCATCACAATTTAACAGTGACAAATACCGTAAATTATGAAAATTTGACAAGTTTGGTAATTTTGCTAAGAACTTGCAATCCCTTATTAATAAAGTCTTGCAGGATGTGAGTCTCTTTAGGTTCTGAATATCATGAAGCTTGTCACACCTAACAATTTCCAAAATTTGTAAGGTGTCAAAGCAACATAAATTCGGTAACCTTACAAGGGAAGTGCACACAAAGATTCTTAGCACTTTTTTTCCAAGAACTCCAATTTATCGAGGCCTTGAATTTCGACTAAGTTTTCGCACTGGAGAACTTCTAATTCTTCAAACCCTCACATTTTGAAAGGTCCAGCTGTTCAATTGCAGAGCAACATTTGATATTTATCTCTCTCAAGAACTTCAAACCCTCAGATTTTGAAAGGTCCAGCCGTTTAATTGCATTGCACGAAGAGATAGCTATCTTTCTCAAACACTTCAAACCCTTAGAGTTTGAAAGGTCCAGCTGTTCAATTGCATTGCACAACTTATCATCTCTCTCAAGAACTTCAACTTATTGAGGCCTTGAATTTCGACTAAGTTTTGACACCCTCCAAGATGTAAAATCCTTAGATTATTGGATTTTGAAAGGTCCAACCTTTCAATCGAAACCCTCGAGATATCAAGGGATTCCAAGAGCATCATCCTATTGAGGCCTTGAATTTCAACTAAACTTTTGCAACTATCAAAAATTAACGTCTTTAGATATTTGGATTTTGAAAGGTCCAGCTTTTCAATTGAATTGTCTCCAAATAAATTTAGGTTTTCCAAGAACTCTAACCTATCAAGGCCTTCAATTTCACATAATGAACCAATAGTTCTAGAATAGTATCTTCAAACCCTTTGGAAGGTCCAGCTTTTTAATTTTGCACTCATCAATATGTAGATTTTCCAAGAACTTCAGCCTATTGAGACCTTGAATTTCGACTAAGTCTTTGCAATAAATATCTAATTTCTTTAGACTCTCAAACTTTGCAAGGTCTAGCCTTTCAATTGAAGGGCAATGATTGATCTTTAATTCTTCCAAGAACTCCAACCGATTGAGGCTTTGAATCTCGACTATGTTTTCGCAATTCAACACATACTGTCTTCAAATTCTCAGATTTTGGAAGATCCAGCCTTTCAATTGAATGACACATTGTGATGATCAAGCTTTCCAAATATATCAATTTGTCAAGACCTCGAACTTCATGCATGTTATAGCAATCCTCGATATATAATGTCCTCAACTGGTTCAATTGTGAAATGTCCATTATTTCTCCCAAACGTGACGTTTGAAGCTTTTAAATCTCGGAGCTTTCTCATCCTAAGAAAACCATCGGTTAATTCTAACCTGCCATTGCAATTACCAATATGCAGAATTTCTAGATTTTGTAAAGCTCCTATGCTATCTGGCAGCACCTTGAGTCTATAACACAACTTCCAACTCAAGCATACCAGGTTCTTCATGTCTCCGATAGAAGAGTCAATTTGCTCTAATTTCTCACAATAACGGAGTATCAGAACCTCTAAATTCTTAAAAGCTGAGAGGAAGACCGTGCTTCTTAAGGAATGACAACCTGTAAGGTCAAGAAATTTTAACTTCTCTGCCATCTGGAAACATAACAATAAAAATCGAGGGTTAGCCTAGAGTAATTATGATTCCAAAGAATGCAGAAAAAGAAAACTCGTTCTTCAATCTTACCATGGAACTCCATCCTTGCCATTCATCTGAGATCTTGCTCCAAGACAAATCGAGTACGACTAATTCCGTTAGGCGAAAATTGTTTGCTTCAAAAGTCGAGGGACAACCCCGCCATCGAAGCCATTTTAACTCCCCCATTGAATTCTCAAAATCTCCTCTAATACATGCCCCACTCACATCAAGGAACCTTAGACCTGTTAACTTCTTGAATTGCTCAGCCTCAAAATTCTCGAATACCTCATAATTCTTGAATGGCTCATTAAAGTGGGAATGGTGAACTTCGTGAAAATAAATGGCCTTAATATTTTCTGTTCCCTGTAGGTAATCATCAATGTTCGTTAATCCTATTTATATCCAACAAAATTAATCTAATATTATTTGTTCGTATTGCTATAACATGCATAGACGTTCTTAAGAGACTAGCAAAGTATCGACATATCAACTTTGATTTTGAAATGTGGCCATACGTACTTGGATCTTAAAAAGAATTATGATGTTCTCTTTTTTTTGGTTTTGTTTTATTTTGTATGATAGTTTGTATAGTATTACTCTTTAGTATAATGGCTCATAAAGGGTAAAACTTTACAACTTGCAAATCCTCTTCTTTCCGCTAATTTAGCTGCATTACTATATTAGTTAGGAGTTAGGACGTACATTCAATGCACAGGATTTCACATTATGAAGTCCTTTTCTTTTCCGCTTCTTCTTATGTATAAATTTCATATATGTTACTTGAGTGTGCTACTTACCCCATTAATAAAAACTAACATATACTCACTGTTGTTTTTCCCATTGGAGTAATGTATAATTATAAGTAACTGAACTTGTGATGGTAGTTATACTAATATCCTGTGTAATTTATTTTATTATTACTAATAACTAAAATATCATCAATCAATTAATTTCTAATTATAAGTATTATATCCTCTATAACATTGTTTTAGCGTAAATTATGACTTAATTATAGATTATAATATGATTTATTCTAAAAAAATCATAACTATAGATGATTGAAATATTTAAATATAATAATCATAGATCTAATAACTTTGGTCTATTCCAACATAATTAGTTATTAAATATGCAAAGTCATCGCTGAAATATGAAAATTGAAGCTATTCTTAGCTACATGGAATAGCTTTTCCTTGGCCCCCTAGAAAAAATAGTCCTGATTTTGAGAGAATAGTAATACCTAATCTATTTTTGAATCAAACGAAAGAATAACTGCTTCATCAGAACAAACTATAAACAGAATAGCTATTCTTGCGAACCATTGTAGCAAGCTTTCATCAAGAAAAATCACTAAAGCATACGAAGTGGAGAAGTATTTAGAAAATTCAGGGATTTCCACAAGTCAATTTCTCCGAACAAGAAAATTTCCTATTGTACTTCACATTGTTGTACAAGATTTCATGGATACTTAAAGGAGAATGACGTAACTAGTGGAGAAGGAAATAGATTTCAACACCTTAAAGGAATCCAAGTTAAGAATAATTATAAAAAAAGGAAGCAACCTCCAAAAGAAGTAATCATACTCAGATTAGTCATTTCCCTCGTAAACTTCCCTAAAAATATCAAGAAATCCTATCTGTCACCAAGAATTCTTTGTTTTCAAGTGTGTAACGTTTTCACTTTCAAGAATCGGTCCATAGATTTGGAGTGTACTTACAGCCAAATCCCAAAAATAAGCCTAACTTTTTGTACTTGGGACAAAGGCAGCACAATCTTTGAATCGTACCAGAAAAATGCCTAACCTTTTACATCTAGAGCAAACATTACATAACCTTTCAAACTTATTAATAATTAAAAACAAAAACCAATCATCTATCCGTGGAACAAAGCTAACACCCCTTACAATTGTCGTCCATTGTCATCAGAGCGATGAGGAGTTGGGTCGACAACCATATAGATCCGGCTCTGTGCAAGGGCATCCTCCACTGCTTGGATGGGGTCTGGACTTTGCTTTCTGAAGATGAAGTTGTTTCGCTGTCACCAGATCTGCCACAACAAATTGGCGAGCATCTCAAATTCAGGGAAGGCCTTCGAATCAGTGGCTCTGGCTACTACCCAAGCATCAAAACGCAGCACTGAGGTAGGTAAGATCTAAACCCTGATCTGAGGATGAGTCCATATCTCTCGTGCAAAAGAAAAATAGATGTTCTACAGTCTCGGCATGTTTTGAGTGCATAGGCTACGATGACGGAATGGGTGAGATATGTCTGTGAAAAAGGTTCGCTTTAGTAGCAAGGGCGTTTTGACAAGCTAACCACATAAACACTCGAATTTTAGGACCGGTTTTCATATGCCAAATCTTACGCCATAACTTAATGGGGTTCTGATAAGAAGTTGAAGCCACACTGAGTTGGGTATTTAGGTTTGAAGACAAATACCCTACATGGTTCACTGTGCCGACATACACAGCGAACCATATCAACAAACACAAAAAACTAGGTTGTTTTCCTATTTTTAATAACCTTTGTACCAAATTTTTAGCATTTTGAAATATAAAAATCTATTTGTGATCATGATTATTACGGTTTACTGTGGGGAGAAGTGCCAAAAAAGTCCTAAACCTTTTGGCTCTGTGCCGATTTAGTCCTAAACCTTTTTGGTGCCGATTTAGTCCTAAACCTTTTTATGTTGTGCCGATTTAGTCCTTTTCGGCCAAAATGGCCGGATTTTCTTGGACGCCGGCCGGCCGACGTCGGCCTAACTGGCGGCCGACGTGGACAACTTTTAATAATATTTTTTTATTTTTTATTTTTTATTTTATTTATTTTATTTTTATTTTTATTTTTATTTTTATTTTTTTATTTTTTATTTTCATCTTCAACCTCCAGGCCGGTCCGGGAGCTTGGCGACCGGCCGGGCGACGGCCGGCGAGGTCGAGGTCGACCTCGCCGCCACCTCGCCATGTCCGCGGCCGCGCGGGCGGCCTCGCGCCGGCGGCGAGGCTCGCCCTCGCCGGATCGGCGAGGGCGAGGGTCGACCCGCCCGGATCCGGCGAGGGCGGCGAGCCTCGCCGCCTGCGCGCGAGGCCGCCCGAGGCCCGGGCGGCGAGGCTCGCCCATGGCGGCAGGGGGAGCCCCGCGCTCGGCCTCGCCGCCCGGGCCTCGAGGGCGGCCTCGCACGGCGGGCGAGGCTCGCCCTCGCCGGACCGGCGAGGGTCGACCCGCCCTCGCCGCCATGGGCGAGCCTCGCGCCGGGCCTCGAGGGCGGCCTCGCCGGGCGGGCGAGGCTCGCCCTCGCCGGATCCGGGCGAGCGCGAGGGTCGACCCTCGCCAGATCCGACCCTCGCTGGGATCCGGCGAGGGCGAGCCTCGCCCGCCGGCGCGAGGCCGCCCTCGAGGCTCAGGCGGCGAGCCCGCCGCCGGCGCGAGGCCGCCCTGCGGCCCGGCCATCGGCGAGGTGGCCGACGAGGTCGACCTCGACCTCGCCGGCCAAGCCGCCTAGCCGGTCGCCAAGCTCCTATGACCTACTGGAGGTTGAAGATGAGAAGAACAAATAAAAAATAAAAAATAAAAAATAAAAATAAAAATAAAAATAAAAAAATTCAAAAAATTAAAATATTATTAAAAGTTGTCCACGTCGCCGATCATGCCACGTCACCGGCCGGCGTCCAATCGCAAAAAAATCGCCAATTTTGGCCGGAAAGGACTAAATTGCACAATATAAAAAGGTTTAGACTAAAGGCACAGAGCCAAAAGGTTTAGGACTTTTTTGGCACTTTTCCCGTTTACTGTGTATGTTTGCACATTGAGCTGTGTAGAATAATGCATGGCGATTTAAAGTGAGAATAAGCAGAATTTGTAAAGGGTGTCAATTTTGTCCACTGAATGAAAAGTTGTAATATTTTCGGCCCACATGCAAAAGGCTAGGCTTCTTTTTACGCTCTTTTAAACTTTGTGTTATTTTTCTCAGGTGCAACACTTTGTATTTTTATTTATTTGGTCGTATACTCAATAATACCCATGGAGTGAGTTAAAATGTGTTTCAATTATGCTTTATATGTCATTCGTTTCTTGTTTATGTAAGTTGTATTGTCTATGCTTCTCACTTCGCATGGATTTTATCAAAGTCGATGGTATTTTTAGATAATATAAATGAAAGTAACTTTAGGTATTTTGATTAATTGTAGGAATAAACTTAAAAGATCTTATATCAGTTTTACCAAAGGCACTTTGATTTCGACTTATGATGGTAACTTGAATTGAACGGAGCGGAAGTATATCCTGCAAAAATATTGAAATAATGACGTGAAAGATGCACCTTTTTAGTTTTGAAATTTAATTTTACTAGTTTATTTAGATATAAAGTATACAAGATATTCATTTTTCTTTTGGTTAGTTTAGCTTATTTGTGATATAATTTGAAAAAAAAAATAAATAAATAGACAAAGGCTTTGAATTTGTTAATACATGAATTGGCTATTGATATTATACAAGTTTGCACATTGAGAATGCAAATGGGAGCTAGTATTTTGAGCAACAACTTGAGTCAAACCATACAATGGATTATAAGTAGTAGAGTCAAAATCACAATCAGTTACACAAATCCCGCCATGTTCACTCCTATTATACTAATTTGAGAAAATTTTAAATAAGGACTTGAAGTGGAGTGTTTTTTCAAAAGAGGACCTGAAATGGACGTTGTCTCAAACAAGGGTCTCAAATGATGAATTTAGTGTCAAATAAGGGCCTCGGCATGGATTTTACTTTGTGTTACAAAACGCTCAACGTGGTTGTGATTATGCTTTATGGTGGCAGACAGGTTGTCCAAGATGACAGGTTTCATCCTTACGAGGATACATCATCTGCGTCATATTGGCTTAGATTTTTCTGGCTTGAACAAGAGATATTTATATGACTCTAAATCTAATTCAGAGCATTTGTGGAGACAAGTTGAAACAACGGAAATTTTGCATTGCCTCATATCAGGATTTTGCATCCCATAATGCGGTTCACTCAACTATAAAGAAGTCACAATTCTATGTCGTTTACAGGAAGCTCCCAGGCGCACAGTGACTTTGCGATATATCCTTCCACCCTTTCCCTCTAGAAGCTCCCAAAACAAGCCCTTATCAACATCACCATAGCCATAGTCAAACACCCACATCCACCCATTCCCTCTAAGCCCTTTGACACGCACAAAATTTAAGCTCTACACCTACTAAAGACTCCCTCTTGCAATTTAAGGCCTCGAAAAAGATCTACAGACGTTGAGTCTTCCAAGTTCTCTTCTTCCTCAGTCACGACCAAGCAAGGTGAGGGAAATCAAGAAAGGGCGAAGCGAAGCAAGAAGACAAAGGGCGATTGTGCAGTGAAGGTGAAGAAATTGGCCAGAGAATGGGAGGATGGTGGTGGGTAAGCTAGGGCAGTGGAGAAGGAGAGGAGTAAGGTTAAGGTGTCTCGAGATGGAATTGACATTGTCAAGATCTCGTCTCTATTGGTGGAGGAGGAGTTGACGAAGTGCCATGAAGAGGCTGTTGATTGTGACAGAAGGAATTCAACGTCTTGAGTGGTGGAGAGTGGTATGATCATCACAACCAGAACGAAGGAGGCTCGAGAAAGATGAAGTACAAAAAAGAAATAAAAGAAAACAAGAGAAAGAAGAAAGAAAAAGAAAAATAATGAAAATGTTTTTGGATGAGAATGCCCCAAAACGTGGATAAGATTTGGCTAGTTGGTGAGATTAGGCCCTTATTTGAAACTAAATTGACCACTTGAGACATTTATTTGAGATGACGTCCACTTCATACGATCTTGTAAGAAAACAACTCCACTTCAAAACCTTATATAAAATTTTCCCTACTAATTTGAATTCTATGATTTATATATCCTAGTTACTAATTAGTTATGGTTTACAGTGACATAATCAAGTTATTTATTGCATGTGTGAAGGACAAAACTGAATTGGGATGCGTTTGTTCCACGAAACTCAAAATTTGAAAAATATTTTCCAAAAAACGACTGCCTATGCAGTTTTCAAAAATGAATTAGTGAAAAATATTTTCATCATTAACAAAAATAATTGGTATTAATTGTTGTTGATAATGAAATAATTTCTGTAACTAATTTTCTAAGCAATCTAGTCAATCATTTTTCAAAAGATATTTTCCAAATCTTAAGTTTTACGTGAAACAAATGCACTTAAAAATTAGGGAGTCTTTCAATATAGAGCACCTTTATTGGTTATCTAATAAATTGTTAAGTACCTCATTCTAGGAGATATATTCGTAATGTACACTTAGTTTAACAAAAATCTAAGGTAAGTTGCACTACTTTTCAAGAGCGAGCAATCTCCTAGTTTCTAATCACTAATCACGTCAATAAAAGGACATGAGGGTAATAATATTAGAAGGCTCTCTACTCACTAGAGCAAGCATTAAAGTAAAGGACCAGCATCACTTAGACAAGAGAACATGAATTAAGGGAGCAAAAAAAGAGAAACCGTTACCTTATTTTCCTTTAGCACTTTCAGGACTTCCTTGGAGTCCCACAACCTGCTATGGTACTGAGGCTCTTCTAGATTCTCCTCTCGAACGATTTCCCTACCAAGATCTCTCAACTGGTCATGCATTCTGAGCTCATGATCATCTCCAATTTTTATTAATGACATAAACCTCAACATTTCAATTCCCTCATCTGGGAAAAACCCACATGCATCCCACATGTAGGATGCAATTCTTCCATCAGCCCCAATTAAAAAACAAGCGATATCCAAAAATATTTCTTTTTGTGTAGGTTCTAATGCATCGTAACTTATCTTTAACTTTTCTTGCACTTTCCTATGAGGGACTTCTCTTAACCTTTTTATCGTACCTCTCCATAGTGTTGGCTCTCTTCCGCACAAAAATGAGCCTAAAACCTCAAGAGACAAGGGTAGGCCCCCGGTTGTTGATACAACATCATGAGCAAGGTCCATGAATTCACTTGGAGGAGAGTCTTTTCGAAACGCATGTCTACTGAATAGGATCAAAGATTGCTTCTCATCCAATTCCTCATGTTCATGGTAGCAATCCACCCTAGCATTATCAAGAATACTCTTGTTTCTTGTGGTAATAAGGATCCTACTTCCTAAATCAAACCAATTATGATTTCCAGCCAAAGCCTTCAACTGATCATCATCATCCACATCATCAAGAAGAATGAGTACTTTCTTTTCTTTGAACCTGGATGAGAGAAACATAGTCCCTTCATGCTTATTATGAACTTGGTTTTCTTCTCCCAATATATCAAAGATTAGCTTCTTCTGCAAGGACTCAAGGCCATTACGGTTACATGATTCCCTAATATCATGAAAGAAGCTACGATAGTCAAATTGATCGGAGAGCTTGTTGAAGATAATGTTAGCAAGAGTCGTCTTACCAATGCCTCCCATTCCATAGATGCCAATAAATAGGGTGACATTAGAATTATTAGCTACATCTTTCATAACCTTCTCCACACAATTATCAATTCCCACCAACCTTCTCGGAATAAGCAAATCAAAGTCTTTCTTCAGCTCACTCAACACTTTTTGACAATCGTATTCACTAATTCTGCTTCATTCCTGTCAAAGGCGACAAGAGTTCAAGTACGTGGCAACAACAATTTTATATTGTTTATATATTGAGAACATAATAACAAAAATATCCAAGAATTGTTTTTGCCACCTCCATATATTGTCTTAATGCTAAGATTAAAGTGGGAGAGCTTGTAGTTGCTTCACATGGCTATTCCATTATCATTCTAAGACAATTTATTTAGCAGGAAGAAACTTGAGGTACCGCTAATGAATCTTAAATTTTTATATAGTATCAATTTGAATAAAATTTTAAAATTGTTGTTTATTTAAAATCTTAAAGATGACGTGGATGTGACTTTGAAAACTTTCTAGAGCATTTGAAATAAGCAAAAATACAATAAGCTAACTTGTATGAGACTACAGCCATCAATCAATAAATAGGTAATAACTTTTGATGCAATAGGAAGTTAATTCCTATAATACCGAGCCGGAAAGTCATTCAGAGTGCAATATTGTGAACTACCTAAATACAATTGAGGAGATTTCTCCTTATACGCGCATGCTAGCAAGTTTCTACTCATGCTGTGAATTTGAAATCTTTCTAAATTCATGTTCTTATCGATCTTTATTGTGTCAAGGGATAACAAAAGATTGTACTTTACTTTCCTTTTTGAGTATCTTTCTTCTATGATCTTAATTAATCCGATGTTGATTTTAGTGGAAGTAGAAGAATGATTTTTCAAGAATAATTTTTCCTTAAAATAAGAACAATGCTTCAATTTATGCAGGTGTATGAGATAATAATGTGTTGAAGATAAGAAAATGCATTGGAAAGACATGTAAACAAACAAATAATAAAGATAATATATTTTTCTTTTTTATATTTACCATCATATGAAATATTTCTTTTGGTAAAAATGATTATAAAAGCAACTCATTACCGACGTTATAATTTAATAAATGTACCTTGGGAAGATGATGAATAATGGCTTTGGCCATCAACATGCACGGTATATGTTGTATTAGCTTTAAATGGGAACCACATATAAGTCGAAATATTAGTCTCAAATAAATATGCAACTGGAAAAGTCTGTAATGAAGGCTAATTTTACTTATAATTTAAACATGAAAAAAGAAATGGTACAGTGTTACAAGGCATCTGGATATGGGTGAAAATTCATCTAAAAAAGCTTATATTATTCAAGCGAATGAGATCATTTCATTAGAATTTATAATTAGGTGGGTCATTATCGTTAAAGTAATTCCTAAAAATGATAACTTATAAAACTCATGCATTGCAGGATCTCATCCTTTTTTTTAAAACAAGAGAAACAAAAAGGAAGAAAAGAAAGCAGGTAGGAGTCAGAACAACAGTAAACCCCCACACAAATTAAAAGAAAGTAAAGAAAGTTTTGGTGAAAAATGAAGTACCCATCGGCTTCCCATCCTTTCAAGTTACTGACTGCCGTGAGTGCTTGCTTATATTTCTCCAAAGTCGCTGGGTTGAAAGGCCTCTCCCGCTTAAGAAATGCGTCTCCGAAACTTCCGCTCTGATGCCGCACATCAGCTGGTTTCACTTTGTAGAATATAGGCAACACTATATGTCCCGCCTTATTATTCTTGCACTTCATTATTTGAATCAGCTCATCAAGACACCATTTGCTCGAACAATAATTCACGGAGAGAATGGGGATCAAGATCTTACTGTTCTTGATGGCTTCCAAGAGATCCGGGCCGATCTCCTCGCCTTGGCGGAGCTTGTTATCGTCCAAGAAAACATCAATTCCGGCAGCGACCAGCCTGTCGTAGAGGTGACTGGTGAAACCTTCTCGAGTATCTGGACCTCTAAAGTTCAAGAACACCTCGTAATGGTCTCCAGTCGGCGCGGTCGACGAACTAGATGCGCCGGAATCGGTTTCCACCGGAGAGGCCGACGATCCGGCTGGGCTGGCATCAGCATCTCCTGCATTTCTTCGTGCACTGGCTCTTTTCCTGTTGAGAAAATTGAAAGCGAGCACGGAAAGGAGGATCGGTGCCTCGAGCACGGCGAAAGAGTGCCCAAAAATGGGAGGATGCATTTCTTCTTTGCTCTGATTCTGCCCTCTGTTTTTCCTTGTCCAAGTCCGACGGAGAAGAAAACCAAATGCTCTCTCGAGGAAATACAGAAAAAGGGTTTACGGTTCAGCCACGCTCTTCCACAATGTTCTGTCATTTTATCATCCCTTCGCCCTTGCCATCGTAGCCACAGTGAGGAGAGTCAGATGTGGGGCCCCTTTGGTGTCCGTCTTCTTTGTTTGTTTTCTCTTTTTTCCTTTCACTTTCCGACTTATGACATGTGGGGACCACTTGGCGCCTCTCTTTTTTTTGTTTGTGCCTTCTTCAGTCACTTTTCTATTCCAGAAACAATTTTAGTTCCAGAAACAATTTTTCTATTCCAAACCTATTTTTGGAATAAAAATTCATTCGATAAACTTATTCCGTTTTTTTTTATTTCAAATAAAATAATGATTTCTATTCCGTAAATTGGAATGTAAATCGAAGTTGAAATTTTCTATTTCGATTTCTGTAATGTAAACGAAAATAAAAATTTGCTTAAATCGTTCGTCAACCAACCTTTTCATCCGTCGTTCGCGACCACCGTCCGTCGCCGCCGACCGCCCGCCGCCCGCCGCCGCCGCCACCGGTCGCCAAATAAATTATTTTTATGAATATCATTTTAAAATGAAATTTATTAGAATAAATAAAATGATATTTATTTTTATTTTTACGAATAAATTTAAAAAAATCTTAGAAATAAATAAATATCATTTTAAAAATAAAATTATTATAAAAATATCATTTATTCATTTTTATTTTAAATTTTAAATTTTTATTATAAATATTATTTTTATTTTTAATAAATAAATTTAATTGAAATAAATTTATTTATTAAAATAAATTTAATTAAATATCATTTTATTAAAAATAAAAATAAATATATTCATTTTATTCATTTAAAAATAAAAATAAATTTATTAAATTAAATTAAAAATAAATTTATTAAAATAAATAAATTATTTTTATTTATCATTTTATTTTTAGTTTATTAAAAATAAATTATTTTTATTTGTCTTGAGTGTTTTGCCAAATAAATTTATTTTTATTTTTTATTTTTATTCATTTTAAAAATAAAATAGAATAAATAAAATAAATTTATTTTTAAGGATATTTTAATTTTAAAATAAAATGATATTCTTATTTTATTTTTTTATGATTTATTTTATTTTATTTCTTTATTTTTTGTTAATAAATCATTTTTATTGTTATTTTTATATTAAAGGTCGCCTATTGTCGCCGCCGCCGTCCGAAAGCGAAGAAATTTTGTGTCGTTATCAAACGAATTTCTATTTTTATAGTAGAAATTTTGTGTCGTTATGAAACGGTTATTTTCGCTTAAACTCTTCTAAATAGAAATAGAAAAATCATTTCTGCTCCAAACTATTTCTAATGCAAATTTTGTCACGCACCCCCTTTGCGACCCACCCCTCCGACACTGTTCTCACCGTGAACCGGGAACGATCCAAGTGGATCTACTTGACAAATTTTCATTAAATTTTATCATTAAATAATTAAATTAAATAATATGGACGGATATATCAATTTAAGATTTAGTCATCCATTTATTACATATATATTGATTTATTATTTTTATTTTTTATATTATTAATCAAATTTAATCAAAATTAATGGAAGATATATCTATTTATAAATATATAAATTTAAAATTTGGATTAAATTTGTCATAAGTATATCAATTTTAGATTTTTATTATTATCAAAAAATTGATTTGAAATAAATTTATCCAATTTATAATTTTTTATGGAATTAACTCTTATTATTTTATTTTATCCCTTGTGCATGTCTTCTTCTTCCTCTTCGTCTCTGTCTCACTTCTCGGTGGGCTCTCTCTCTCTCTCTCTCCCCGCTGTTAAAGCCCTCACTGAATTCGTTCTTTTTCTCGACCAAAAAGAATTCGTTCTCTTCGGAACCGTACTCTTCTTCCCGATTGCCAACTGCAGGAGTTGGGATTTTACCGAACTGCCATTCACTTGTCTTGATTACGTTGGGCAATAGAAATATGAATGTCGCCGCACATATTTCTTCACCTTTTCCTTCCCTGGGCTTGAGCTTGCCGGATTTCTCCACCCTGCGTGGGTCTCCTCTGGTCAAATAAGAAACGCTGGGAAAATAGTTTAAATGGTGCTAGGGAGCAGGTCTTGTGGAAGTTTTGTTTATCAAGAGATCACGTGGGATCGTGTGGAGCATCCAAAGGATGGATACCACTCGTGCATCATTCTTATATCAAGTGCCGTTGCGCTGCGTGTGTGCAATCATTACTTAAATGCCTTTCAACATTCTATGATGTCCATCAATCGGTAGACCCATTCAACTATTCGTAAGATTGGAGTACTTGGTCGGTGGCGTGATCGCCCCTTAAGTGATGTGAGTCGTAACATCAAGGAAGAGATGCAGCCTTTCCAATTTATTTTTTAGGATGAGGAATCCTGTAAAGCGAGGGGGAAAATTTCATCGATCAATCCATCCCATCTTTGGACAGCAAAATAGCTCCAAACAATGATGAGACAGAACAGCGTCGTGGAAGGTCATGTCGGAAAGCGAAAGGAGAAAAGAAGAACCATACGAGAAAAGAGGGACACCGAAAGGTAAGTGACCCTGGCGTCTGGAGGTGGCCAACTGGCATTTGGGTAGATATTTCTAAAAAGCTCTCACAACACGACACGTCTTCTAGGGTCCAACTAGGGTCCGTGAACCGAAAATTGTTACTGAGAAAATTATTTTCTAATTTTTCGAAATTTTGATATGAAAATTTGATTAACTTATGAAAAATATTTTCTATGGATTAAAAACAACTAGGTTAAATTGATAGAAAATGACTTCCTCTTTTGCCAAGATGAAAATCATTTTTTTTTTCTAAATAACCAAACAAATTAATTTTTCTTAAAAAATGATTTTCTTTTAATCATAAAATATTTACTAAAACAAACGGAGCACTGACGTGGAGGCAAAAATACTCCGCTCAACAAGTCAATTCTCGGGATTATCTTCCCTTTTATTTAATTTCTTTTCCCGGTAGACTTCTTTAACTCCACGAAAGCTCCCAGTTCCTTCCTCGACATAGCCCTAACCCCAAGCCCTCGATCATTGTCCGCAGCCCCGACCTTCTCAAAGCCTAAACGGGGTAAAGTCATGGTTTTTCTATCCGATGGAATTGCCATCAATCAATATATAAAAAAAAAAGAAGGAAAAAAATAGGCTGATTGGAAACGTAGAGGTAGGTGTGAAAGTATTGGTCATTTGCAACTTGCGGTCAGGGGATTCGATTACGTGTAGTAAGAGGATATTATCCCCATGATGCCCTTTTGGTACCGTAACTTTCAATTAAGTGCTTCGAATGAAAATATCATTAATTTCCTAAATTTATTGAAGCGATTTTGATTTTTATCGAAGATGTAATCAGGGAAATTTCTTTATTATTTTAGGCCCTAATATGACTTTGTATGCCATATGTGTTTGCTTTATGAAAATATGCATGAATCTTAATTTGTAAGGTGTATATGCATGTGCAATTGGCTAATGCCGTGTAATTAGATGATACGTGCTTAGTTTTGAAATTGACGGAGACTGTTATTATTTGACTTAATTTTATTGGGGTATATTCATCCTTTTGGGCATATATGATAATGATTTTGAAATCTGAAAATATTTTAGAGAAAATAATTATATTCAATTTCAAAGTATATTTGCAAAATCATGGCATGCGTGGGGTCCCGAATCATGATCCAAGGGACCTTAGCTCTCTAGCCCTTAGGGCGGGGCCGGCCCTACGACCGCCACGCGGTAATCTCAGGTTGGCATTTTCTTGCCACCGCCAATTTCCCTTCTCTTTTTAAGGGAATTGATATTTGGTATTATTTGTTTATTTTTTCCATATTTGATTAAATTTTGACTAGGCATAACAATTTCGTCTCATATTCGTTTCCCAAAATTGTTACTCTTACAGAAAACTCCCTACCCAAATTTTCTGAAAATGTTATTTGATCCTCGAAAAGATGTCAGGATAACAAATATCCAGGAATTTGGCTTAACAATGATGGTGGCGAAAAATTATGATATTTTCTCTATTAAAAATTTGATCAACATGATTTTTGCAGCATTAGGAAGTTTATGATCGAACTATCGGGTAGAGTTAATCGATGGGGCCAAATCATAAAAAAGAAAAAGAAAGATCAAACACTTTAAGATATGACCGTGATTAAAAGAGGTCACATTTATGTGGCATCGGGAAGTTTGATTTAGGCTTAGCTCTTTTTTGTAAAATGTGGCATTTTTTAAAAACATTTTTTCATGAAGTCATTTTTCAAAAAATGACAATATTTTTCATTGTTTGACTGAAACTTGAAAATGAATTACGAAATACTTTCTTCCGTTTGATATGAAAAATTCAATTCGATTTCCCTTTGTACACTCTTTTTAATTTAAAAAAAAAAATCAAAATTTTAATTTTATAATTTTTCTTTCTACCTTTTTCATTTTATTTTTTATTTTTTCCTTTTATTTGATTTTCCACCGTGACCCAGAACCGCTGACGCTTCGGATTCCAGACGTGATGATGAAATTGCTCATGGACCCGCGGACAACATGTACATTTTATATGTCCAAGTGAGATGAGTGAGGGAGTGACCCAGCCAGATATTGCTGTCTCTAAATCAGCCCAAAAGGAGAAGTTCAAAAAGAGGATCTGGAATTCGTGATTGATTGATTGTATTGGAGAACAGGACGATTCACCCAAGTTCGTGATGCTTGCGGGATAGATATGAAAGCCACGAGGTGCATCCAACCCTTCATGCTGGCCCAGAACATACAATCTTGGCAACGTAAGGGTCTATTTAGTAATATTTTTATTTCGAAGAATAATTTCTTTTTATAAATAATATTTTTCTATTTTTATTTCCTAAAATAATTTTTGAGTAAAGAAAACGCGTTTAGAATATATAAAATTTATATTCTCGAAATAGAGAAAGAATACGAATGCGTTTGATACGACTCACAAATGTTTTTTATAACATAGAATTTCTTCTAATTTTTTAATAATTATTTTTAGATTTTTCTTCTTTCCCTCTCCTTTTCTTCTTGCTCCTCCTCTACCCACTGACAGCAATGGCAATTGGTGACTAGCTACGGCAACGGCATCCAGCGAACAACAGCGTCTGGTTGCGACGACGGTGTCCGGCGAATAGCGGCGGGGGCGATTGATGACAGACGGCGGATGACAAGAAAGAAGAAAAAAAAAAAAAAAAAAAAAAAGAGAGAAAATGACTTATTTCTAGAAAATATTTTTGGGAACAATAAACTACTTTTTTCTACTTTTTTCTACTTATTATTTCTGCTCCAAATCTATTTCCCGACTAGTTTTCTATTCTAGGGAATAGAAAAACTAGTAACATAAATTGAGAGAAATACGAACATTACCAAATGAAGCCTAACATGGCAACCAATTTATCCATTCGCCATTTGGAACATCCGTTAAAAATGGAACAAGCACGTTCGAGATCGATTCGTGACTTCCAAACAAAAGCAAATAAAATAAAAGAGACGAAATTGCTAAAAAGATCACTAGTAACAAAAGATCGATTTTGAATTTTGCCAAGACAAAAAGGTTAGTTTCAACTACGGAAATGTCAAGACGAGACCAATTAGCACGAATAAAAAAGTGAGTTCTGCGAATGTAGCCTCCCCCTTTACCAGACATGAACAAGAAAATTTCAACTCTAAATAAGTTTGGAGCCGTATAAAACTCCCAGATGATTTCTGTAACCATAGGTTTCCTGCACAAGACATGAGGCAGAAAAGAAGAGCTCCTCACAGGCAAACATCAGCTCATTCTCGTACCTCTTCAGTACAAGCCTCTCTTCAGATGCTATAATGCTGGTGACAACACATTTCTTGTCCGAAAATGGCTTCCTACCTGTCCTTCCAGCTAGGTGAAGGTAATCTACAGCAGTCCTTGGAAGATCGAAGTTGTAAATATGAGTTGTTTCAGGCAGGTCGATACCTCTTGCCGCAATATCAGTTGCTACAATAAGATAGTCTTCTTTTTGTCTCACTTCCTGTCGTCCAAATAGAAGGAATCAAATGTGAAGTCAGGGACATATTTTCACCAATAGCCTGCCTAGGATGTGCTTCAGTATAGTATGCCCATGTTTGGCATGACGAGGAGTGTATGCCTAGGTTATGAAAAAAGAGAGACGGTTTTCCTAAAGAAAACACAGTCGTAGCCAGATAATTTTCTTTAGTGATATAATCTCTTTGATAGTGCTTAGTGCTACCAAATGATAATGGTCTGTTAAGGTTTTGCAGTATCTTTCCTCCTGTCTAAAATAAATCCGGCATCTCAGATCCACAGAGAATAAGGGTAACATCCATCTCATTCCAAATTTACTCTAGGACAAACACAGTTGAAGGGCATACATATCTTTAATATGCCAAATTTCTCAACCGTGAGCATTCTCAAATTGAGGGAAGAAACATCATGACGGAGAAAGTGAAAAGTGCTTACCGAGAGCGAAGCTGCTCGTGCATTGAAATTCATGTCTTCTTCTAGAAGGAGAATATTAGAGCAGCTTCCATAAGAACTCTTCAAGAATTCAAGTAGAAGAGTTGTTGGCGGTGCATTTCCAGCCTTTTTTGACTTCCCAGACTATACGCACGAAAGATGGAATTGGTTAATGCACCCGTGGACAGTTTGTTTACAAAGGTGTATTCACGTGATATGTGTGTGCTCACGAAGGCTACAAGTTTCTGTAGAATATATTAATACAAACTGCATTCACTTTAATACATTCCGAAAACTCCTTGTGCAGGCAAACTTTCAGGACGCCATAAAAAACTCCCCATATTTGGAAACCGATTTTCATTCAGCAACCAAGAGAAACGTCATAAGAGCATAAACTTCTTTAACTTGTGTAAAGAACTGTATATATGTTTTGTTTGATGCCCCTGCTTATGGACAGATGAACTTACTGATAAATTCATGAAACTCTCTTCAGTCCATTTATTATATAGAACCGATAGCCCAGTAAACGTTTTTACCTAAGACCACTAATCACTGTCGCATGAATTGGGGATGAAGCCTGCCGTATAATACATCAGTTGACATGTTCCAACACCATTTTTCATTATTCAGATAAAAATCTATTGCTTCCTCTCGCTTATAACAAAAACAGCACTGTAATGTGAAGAAACCATGGAAAAGCAAAGCAGGATGTGCATCAGGCAGTATACCTGCTCACCAACAAATATAATGCCAGACTTGGGGCTGTCTAACTGTAATAAATGTAGCAAGGTCTGATGTCTCCCACTCCTATGACATGTCTGAAACAGATAGAAGCGTTAAGCATGTCAAAAGCCAAGGATCGTCAATTGAGTCCATGGACTATGAAGATGAACATTAAGTGAGCAAATGCATAACTTCTATGAAAGAGTCTGTAGATCAAGTCTCGCATTCAATGTCCTCACCACAGATCTATGATTTAGACATGATGGCATAGGCTGTATTGGATTGATGTGAACGTGAACCACATCACCCTGTAACAGGCAAAATCATATCAAGACAAGATCAGTGAGCACGTGAGTAAACCCCAACAGAACATTTGCAAGAATTATAGCTTCATGAAACCAACCTTAGTCCACTTCTGTTGTATACAATCGTGTAAAAATCGCTTATGCTGAGGTATGGATGCACTAGCAAAAACAGTTTGACAGTTGTTGCATGATGAGTATGACGTCAATAGCTTCCGGAGAGAGCTGACTTGCTTAGAAGAATTGAACATGAAGTCTACCTGGGCAGCATCAAAGTAAGAATGTCTGTTCTTCATCCTACAATATCCAGGAAGAATCATCTCTGTATAAAACAATATATGGAGGCCCCAGTGGGATAATCCCACATCTTTAATAATACTAATATGGTGATCACAGAGTACCCAATGAAATATACTCACAACAAAATAGACCAATCGAGGCATTACATGCTAACTGAATATCGTTTTTTTAAAAGGACCCATCACCAGTCACTCTAATCCCTATAGGCATAAGAGAGGCACTAAACGTCCCCACAAAAATACTTGGAATTCTAAAAGCATTAAAAAAAAAAAAAATTTTGAGCACCACTAGTGAATGCCTGGGAATTTTTCTGGAGGAGAAAGTGATCTAGCATCTTAACAAGAATACGGGGTTAATAAATCAGCTTCAAGATGCCAAGAAGGCCTTGCTCTGAAAGAAGAACTCAGCTTATTCCTAATTATTTACCTCATCAATCACTAGAATCTGCACTGTGTCAAGTTTGAAAACTTGCTTCTCCAGCATCTGGCACAAACTCCCAATGGTTGCCACTACTATTGCGGGGGGTTCTGCCTAAAAATGTTACAAGGAAAAGCCAAGGAGGTCATATTGAAGGTTGACACATGAAATCCATCAACAGCATGCTTTAATTTTAGAGAAGCATCCCAAAGACATAGCTACATAGGCAATTGATATTTGTTAGCATTTGAATGGACAAATGTGGGGATTTGGGTGGGCAATTAATTGCCAGCTTGTGTTATCATGCTTCTGGTCAGACAGGTCCTTTGTTCTCGGATTTAAAGACATCAGCAAGAAAATTTTAGCTTTTTCCTCTTCTTAGTACATCTATATATAAAATTCATGATCTCAAAAGCAGGAAATTCCACTTAAACTAAAAATCTAGTTATAGGGGTACTTGTAAGAGTGTGAACAGAATAACAAAATAGAGGAGCAAGACAACCACAAATATTCAGTCAAGAAAAAGGAGACCACTAAATATACACATGAGCATCGATAAAGAGACAAACTTATTTTGCCCAAAAATGGAACAATTAATAGAAGCTGTATTTAACTGAGTAAACTAAAGCGTGGAAGAACAGTTTTGCATAAGTTGCAAGAAAAAACAATTTTGCATCATTAAACTTACACAAGCAAATGGATACCAGCATATGATATTCAGTCAAGAAAAGGAAAAAAAAATGCATGATGCAAAAGCCTTCAATTTTACAAAGAGACCGCAAAAATGTCATTGAAGTATATCGGAAGATAGCTCTGCTAATAGTGTTTAGGTCTCCCGGGAGAGGAAAGGATAGTAGTACCAAGCTAAGCATTTCAATATTAATTCTTTAGGACTTCTCCTACATAAGGAGAATATTAGTCATTTCCTCAGATCAATAAGTAAACTAATTATACAAGGGGTTTCAAGAATTAATGCTTCTTAATATAAATTGTAATGACAGTTATTAGTAGTTTATCAGTGCTAGCTCAACTGTAATTTCATGCTCAGAAAGCACACCACAAACATATGGAGCCTATGGATACACACACGCACAGAGAGAGAGAGAGAACCCTTAACCAACTCTTGTGTCTTATCAATGTACCTCCATCTAGAAGAGCCATAATGATTTATCTTGCTCCATTTCAAGATCCATTGGCTTTGTGGCCAACAGCCAAGCAACTTTGGAAACCTTGTCATAAATTTATAACAATAAGAAGAAGACATGACATTATACTCTTAATGTAGCACAACAGCATTTTACGTAGATGTAACAACCACTTTCTAAATTACAATAGTGAAAGAGAAGCAGAAGATGAAAGGGAAAATATAAAATGAAATGTCATAGTCAGAAACCTACCTGAATGCCAAGTTCTCAGGTGGGGTCAACTATTAGCACTTGTACAGAAGACCGTGGGGTGTTCATAACTGAAAATATCCTCAGAAGGTACGTCAGAGTCTTCCCAGAACCTGTCTAGAAGGCCAAAAGCATGAGTGCACCGGCCATGTCAATGCAGGATCCTTTTACATTTTCTTCCTTAGTTGAGTTTATATGCAGAGTCAAGGAATAATTCCAATTGAGTTGGAAGCTGAACATTAACACTATAAATCATATCACATCAGACACATATCAGACCACTCTTTTCGCAAACATCTCCTCATAGCTCAATAAACACAACTGTGAACTGACCAATATAGCAGGATACTTCATGACTACCCAGTACAAAGCAATCTTAAGCCCTTTTGAAAAGTTGCAAAGTAGTTCTTCCCTAGGGGTTTTCTATCAAATTGCCTACGTGGGAACCTTTCCGGGAAATCAGGAACCCAATGTGATAGATTATTTAAATCTTCAACCACATGTTCTTCTAATAGCTTAAGCTTTTAATAAAGTTAACAGTGATTCTACAAAATTTCACATGGATCAGTAAGAGATTCTGAGTTCAAATCTTTTCAACTTAGCAGTGATCCTACAAAATCTCACGTAATAATGGTGCAGTCTTTTTAAACTCTCATAAAGGGTTTAAGACCGTACTGTACAAATTAAAAGGCTCCCCTCGGACTTAATTACTGCAACTTCCAGTGTTCTCATTTTCTCGTTTTGTTCTTAACAGAAAACTGAAATCAATGGCAAATAAGAGAGCAACCTGAGCGTGAAGCACGCAATCCCTCCCAGAGAAAAGGGCAGGCAATGCTTCCCTCCGAACATCAGTCGCCAATACGTACCCAACTTCCTCCATCCTGCAAAACCGCCCAAACATAAATTCTCCATATAGCTCCGAAAACCCAACATCGGCAAAACAGCATCTCTCACTTCTCGCTCTAAAGTAACAATCTTTGAACTGGGTATTCACACTTGCCTCCGCAGGACATGCTCGGGCACGTGGCCCCTACAAATTCTTCTCAGCGTGAGAGGTGCTAATTCTGGCTCGGCTTCGTCCGCCGCGGGGGAGAAGCCGACGAGAGCTCGCGGCGGCTTGTGACTGGACGTGTAGAGAGGAGACTGACTTGGGCGAGCGGCGACGAGGGCCGAGAACTTGGGTTCAGGGTTGCGAAGAAGAAAGAGGGACGAAGGAGAGACGAGCTTTGTCGCAGAAGAAACGGCAGGACAGAGAAAGGAGACCGGAGTGGTCGGAGAAGAAGAAGAAGAAGCCATTGACGAGCAAGAAGCTCGCTCCTCGGACGAGAGCTGCGACTGGAAAGTGGATATGATTCCGTCAACTACACGTGTTGAATGAATTAGGCTTCAATGTTATGTTTTTGCAAAATTGATGGTAATTTGATTTATGAATAGAGACTTTTCACAATTTTTTTCTTTTACTTCAGCTGGTTACAAGCTTTTTCACACGGGGATTGATTTGATTCCGAGTAAAGAATTTGAGAACCTACTCGATCCATTCAGTTCTCAATTCTTGGAAGAATTGGTTTTGAATTGACTTTAATAGCTGATTCTCTAGTTAAACCGATTCAAATCAAAATTCTAAAAGTCTCTTAATTGAGAATTTTTACATTGCCTAGAATCAATGAGGTTAAGCATTCTAGCACATAAATGTCAGCACAGTATTTTAAAAATGAAAAAAAAAAAAAAAGGCCAATGCCAGGAATGCAGTTCAATTTTCAATTCCAATAACTAGAAACCAATTTTAATAAAGATAGGTTCAAAGTTCGTGATTCAAAACTCAACCACCCCAGCAACGATCACCCTTTTCCACACCTGTACACATTTTCTCCCCCATGTAATTCAGGAGGTCCATGTTAGGAATTTGATCGGATTATATTGGTCATCTTTAGTTGATTTCAACCTCTTAGCTATAAATACTCCTCTCACTTTTTTTTTTTTTAATTTTTTTTTATCGCAAGACAGATCTTTGAAAATTGAAGTGGCTTTCTTGAGAACCTGCTCAAGTTTCCTGCCGTTCATAGTAACTAATCAGGTTGCTAATGGGAAAAACATTCATATAATTCACCGTTCAACAGCCTACATCGGAATAAAGCAGCAGGAAACAGCTTCCAATTTCTCTTGCTTGAGGTCCAATTCCCCTAAGTGACACTCCAAACACGGACCAAAGAAGAAGAACCAATGAAGTTGGTTCTCAATGGAGTTGCACTTCCATGAAACCGTGCTATAGAATGGTAGGTAGAGTTCAATCCAAAAGTCCGCCTGAAAAAACATACAGTTCATCAAAAGGTAAAATTGAACGGCTCTAGCTCTTTCCCGGAATCAAGATGTAAGATATACGCAAAATCACGCCGACCAAGCTAACTCTACCGACATCTTCTATTTGCACAGTCCGCTCAGGTTGTCTGCCTTCCCAGTTGATGATAGCACGGTGGCCCAAGGGTTTGGATGGGGAGGGATCAGAGCTCCGGCGTCATATCCCACCACTGGGTTCCACCTGGGTCCATTACAAAGGGTTGAGCATTGGGAAGGTGAAACTAGGCTCCACCGGCCATGTCCATGTCCACAACCCCATCAACTCCCTTGAATGCAACACGCAATTTCATCAAACTCGACACCTTCTTATCATCCTTGCGCGACATGCCGGTCACATGGATAACATCTCTTGGAACTTTACCCATTAAATCAAATAATGGCTGATCTAGGTTTGACTGAGTCATCTCTTCCAGCACTGGAGGTGCCTGCATGTATAGATTCTTCCCCCTGTGCGTGACGCTTGCTTTTGAAAGAAGCAGCCTTGGGTGCTCTTCGAGCATATTAATGAACTGATGACATACAAGATGAAAAAAGATGACGAGTAATCAGATAACTGCAAGAACTACCCAAGTGCTTAGAAACATGTGAAGAACATTACAGAGAGAGCTATACAGGATAAAAACCTCTAGCTAGCATTCCCATTAATTTGTAGCGAGTAATAAACAGAGCTTAAGAACAAGAAAGCACCTTTTGTAGGGTCAATGAAATGTCCAACTCAATAAGAACACCAGGACCACAGACAAGGCAATCCTTATCCCTCACAAACTCAGTAACTTTAATGTGAAGTCCTCCCACACCATTGTATCTGAAATTCAAAAATATTAAATAAACTTGCAGCTCAAAGTTTGCCCACTTAAAAGAACAAACTTGGGATTACCGCGCATTTGTAAGCTAGCAACTAGACAAAGCATGTGGAACTTGCAAGTTTTCGCTCATAGAGGATGGATACATACAGACAGCACATTAGTAAATTCATCTACTGAAGCACTGATCTTCAGATGTACTGATCAGTAACAAAAGCAGGATATGACACAGGCTGGGAGAGACAAAAGTAAAACTAAGAGATCTCCAAGAAATTAAAAAAAAAAAAAAATTGGCATATTCATACATGTCTAAGAAATAGCAAGTAAACAATTCGGCATCACAAGTTTATGACCGAGATGCACTCCATTTAACCTCAAGTTTAAAGACTCCAGCACTGAGAACCTTTAATTGAGTTGCAACATGTCACCTGATAATTTACGGAAAGCTTGGAACATAAGCTATGGAGGTCACACTAAGAGGCTTGAGAGACAATGAGAAAAGAAACACAAAATATAACAGAATCCAAATATTAGCACCCAAATGTTGCACCCACAGCCAAACGCTCTGACAGAAGGCTGTTTCTAAAATTACTCGAAACCTACCCCCAAGCCAGCAAGTTATTTTAAGAACCCAAGAAAGCTAGCAAGAGTACATTTTTCTAGACATCTGTCCAAGAAGCTACAGACACGGATGTTAGAAAACACAAAAAAAGAGATTCAAAATAAGATCTGGAACAGCTGACAACAGATATTTAACCAAGAACACCTTATACTCAATCAAGAAAGCATGACTGTAAGGAGCTAGCAGAGCAATGCAAAATGATTCCAGAGAGACCATAACCAGAGGGTATTTTGAAGAATCAATTTTGATGAAGAATAGAAAGATTGTTAGTGTAGCAACAACAAATAGATTATGCAGGCTGCCCGCTTCAACAGTCACCGTTTAGGCATGTGAAACTATAACACGTGTCTCATCTCCATAAACTAAAAGGCCATATTCAAAGATATGCCCAAGGGTCACACTAGATAGTAAGAGAAGAATACAGGAAGCAAATTGGTTAGCCCTACTTGGTATATTCTCAAAGAATGAAAACACTGTCAGGAATTTAAAACAGCCCAAGATGAAGTACAAGAAAGCCTTTCAGTCACTTCTAGTATATAATATTAAAGGAACCCTACAAAGTTCTGCAGGGTGAACTTTGCCTAATACTTGAAACAAGAACAAGATGCTATCCACATCCAAGATATGCAGGAAACAAAAACGAATTACACAATGAAGCACATGAGAACTGTAAAAGGCAAGGTATGACGCACGTTAAGTAGTTGGATAAAGTTTTGCTGCATCCAGTTGCAATCTTCAAGGTTTCCAGAGCACAAGCAGCTGATATGATTGCATTAGTTGAAGCTATAGCTGGTATAATATTTTTCACAACACCCTGGATACAAACAATAAAAATGAGCTTATCTTGAAATAGTAATCTTAGAATTAATCACATGATAAACGAAGCAAAACAAGTTTACTCGTAATTGTACAAGTTGACATTAAAAATAGGACGACAAATCGAGTAGGGTTTACAGCATGACCTGAGGAATTTAATATTCTCTACCATTTGCCAAATAATCAAAGCGTAGAGAACAACTCCAGTATTAGGATGAAGCACAAAATCATGAATCTAACTCACAATACTTAGAAGTTTGTTTTCCCTACTTATAAGAAAAATGCTTCCTTAAGATTTTTAACATAATGACAACAGCAAAGCAGATTGTAAAGCTCAGTAACATGCTAAAAAGGAAAATCTCTAGGCAGTTAACAACGATAGGAGAACTAATGCACCTGAGTGAGGGAATAAGTCACTCCTGGAATTCCAAATAGCTCTGCTCTTTTGACAGCCTGCAGATCAAGTTTTACAAAAATGAATAGTCCAAAAAGAAATTAATGTCTGGACAAATCACCAAACAATTTGATTGCAACTGTAGTAACCTCGGAATAAACCCACTGCATATGTTCTGGATCATCAGGATCAAATGACTTTCCACTATGGACCTACAGGTGAAAATCCAACACAAATGACAAAATAAGATACAGTACTTAAATATAATATATCACATGATGAGTGAATTGGACAGCTTACAAAGTTAGCTCATCACCTCATCCCATTTTATTAGATGTGCATATTCAATACAATGAGCAGCGGTTCTTGGGGTCTCTGCGAGAGTACAGAGAGGAAATTTCACTTGTGGAGGGAAAAGCCAGATGGTACACTCGAAGCATGGGGTGACCCCCGGTTTTATAACTCTTGCATGCCCCTTAAAACCTTCCGTCCCACCATCCACCATGGGTTTCATCGTTTCTTCCCTTGGATTGTCATCAGAATCATATTCTGTAATGTCATTCAACAACAGTGAAGCTCAATCAGATTGTGAGCTACGTCGGCAAAAGCTCCTACTTCCAGTATTCATCAGAAAGCATTAATTGCCTAAACTAGCTATTAGTCAGAATGCAGCCACTGTTAGATGTTTAAAGATCAATAAGGACCATATGCAGTAAATTGAAATTAAAGCTGGACTTTTGAGCCAAAGAAGAAGCTTAAATTGACAAGTACAACCAATATGAATATACTTACAATCAGCCTGATCTCTCTTACTTACAATGGTTACTGATATATAGTTAAAAAAATCTCTCAAAGTCTCCACCACGAATTCTTTGGGCTCCATCAACCTTTTGGAAGTATCCACTAGCATTAAGTCGCATAAAAATTTCAAAAAGAATTTCTTGCTAAAGCATGCGAAGTTATTATGCTTTCCAAACCCCCTCAAATTACTACTGGACAAAACATTTGGATACTGAGTCGGAGTACTATCGTTTCCGATCTAATTTTGAATAAGCATACACAAAAAGCCTGACTACACAAACGTTTAAGCACTAAAATCAAGGAAACTGTACAGCAAGTATGCTACAGCAGAACTAAAACATTTAAATATAAAAAACCCATCCAAATGCGTCAACTTGATCCAATAACACCACAAAAACCAAATATTTGATCCCAAAATGGCAGATAACAACGTTTATAAATCGGAGAGATCGTGGATACACACCTAGAAAGCTACAAGCAACAGCATTTATGTAGCTCCGTGCCTCAATCGAGTCAAGACCGAGGACGATTATATTGAAATCGCTGTAGAAATCAAGCTCCTTATCCTCAATCCTGCAGAAATGCGGCACGATATTCACTCCACTGACTCTTTCCATGACTCTCTTAGCTGCCACTTCGGCCTTCGGCTTCCCGACATCCTCGAGCCTATGAACATTCCCAGAAAGAAGAATCACGATCAAATCACTACTCACTCACATTTCAAACGCAAGAAAACACCATTCGAAAGCAAATCAGACCATGTCACAAGGGCGATTCCGATGAGGGTAAAAAAATAAAAATAAATTCAAACACCTGAACAAGAACTGGCGATTGAGATTAGTGACCTCGATTCGGTCCATATCAATGACGTCCAGATTCTTGAAACCCGACAGAGCCAAGTCCTTCAACAGCTCGCAACCCAACCCACCCGCTCCCACCACCAGCACTCGCGCGTATTCTCGAAGATCGTCCCTCAGCTGCCAAAACCCACGAGGAGTTCAGCTCCAAAACCCGCATCGACAGCCAAAAGAAACAAAACCCAGTTCAAATTACAACCGAAGGAAGACGAGGACTCCTTACCTCGGGCCCAGGTTCGAAGTTGGGTTCGACGAGGTTGCCGGGTCGGAGGAGGAGCTTGTCGAGGTCTCTCGACCTGCTGGCCTGGAGGGTCGAGCCCGCCATTCCACGGGAAGCTCTGAGCTTCCTTCCGGTGAAGATGGCGGAGAAGGAGGAGGAGGGCGTTTTCTTTCGAGTGCAGAAGCAGCGGACGCAGTTGAAGAATTCGAGCCAGTCTCGGCGATGCTCTTAGCTTTCGGCTTACGCTTCTGGCGTCAACGAGCCATGATTTTGCAGTGCGCCTGAGTTCTCTGTATCCCAGAAATGGAGACATGAGAAGCTGTGACTACTGACTACTTGAGGCCCAGGCCCACTTCCATACTCACTCTAAACCATTGAAGATAACGAGGTTACTGAATCCTATTAAATTTCACAGGGCAAATTAAATTTAGCATATATATATTCACTCAAGAGACTAGTTCGATTAATTATTTTTCATTTTTGTTTTCCCTATTTTAAGTTTGACGCTAGCTAATCTGATTGGATTCGTCCGAGAAAATAGGACTTCCATGATATTAGAAGACATTTAAGGATAATCGATTCCCAGTCTAGTTCGGTTTTAATAAAACTGATTTCTTTTTATTTCCATTACTTGATGCCATGTGTTTAAAAATTGGAATTGTGTTCCTCACTACTTTTTAAGAAAAAGATGTAAGTAAAAAGACCCTAATTTTGTGCTCATATATCTTCTACAATAAATAGAAATTAAAAGGCTGATTTATAAACAACAATGACCTAAGTACACTAACTGAAAGGGGGCAGAGACCAAACCTATACATTTTATTGTAAAACGAACCTGTTAATGAGTGTCCGTGCACAACAAATCAAGTGACAAATTTGAGATATTGATGGAAGCAATGATAAGTAGATTGTTATTGTGTTACAACTTGTGGTGCCACTGGATGAAAAGTGTTTAGTCCATATTTTACTAATTTTTTGAAAAAATAAAAAATAAAAAAATATGTAATTGGTCTAGTCCAGTCTTATTCCCCCTTAGAATCAGGAATTGGACTATCTAAATACTGGTTCTATTTTTAGGAAATGAGAACCAAACTGACACTCCTAGGGTTACAACTCATGAGTCTGTTTTGCACACCCCTAGGAACATTAATCTTTAGGAGAATGAAAAAGACTAATGTTCACGCATGATATTACCCAATGACATGGATCAACAAGGATCGGTGAGGAAGCATTCCCCTAAGGGGCTTTGGAGGCTAAAAGCTCATTGGAAATGCTGAACCAAACGCATCTATGTGGTTTAGACTTTTGTTACCGTATTTGAAGTGGCAAGGTACCAAGGAAATGAAGTGACACACAGTAAAATCACATTAACGGCTTGATTCCTAAGGGAGACTGACTCTATACAGTGTCGATGTCCATACCCTTCATTTGCCTCCAGCATTAGATTTAGTTTTCTTGCACAGAGAAAATGACAGTACGCAATAGGGAATAGTACAGCGTTAATCATGTCTACATCTAGTGGATTTGATCGACGGGGATTTTGCAATACTTGTTAGCAAGGATGCCTCGTGTTTACTGCTTCATCGCTTTTGTTTTCCAACAGGATCGCTTTTGTTTTCCAACAGGGTCAATCTCCTGACTCGTGAGTTGTGACCCTTTCTATTTCTCTTCATGTTTTCTTTGATTTTGCCCCTTTGGGTAACACAACCCTCTTTTTCTTCCACATAACCGAGGACTCTAGTTTGCAGCACTTGTGCAGCTGGCTCCCTTCAAACATTAATCTTCGGATGAGATCTCGTATTTGATCTGCACACCAGATCATCTGTAGTTGTAAACTTGTTGATACATTGAGACCTAAGTGGTCCTTATTTGAATACAAGGTCAAGAGGACTGACCAAAGTTCCTAGTCACAATTTGTGAAAATGAATATCGCCTATTTCATGTCTCTGATTGCTACAACACCCTAGAGCCTGTAACCAATTGTTGCTAGGACTTCCTAGATCAGCCCCTAAAAGCGAGCTTGGTTTTTCGCTTTGTATACCCTGTACAAGTAAATTCCAGTTCCCCCCATCGCTAATCCTAGGATTCTAACAAAAATGTCCTCCATCTGAATAGACTCAACAGAACTGTACACCTGCTCTTAAACCTTCATGAACTTGATCATCGCTGCTGTTGTCTTTTCGATTCTTGAAGCAGTCATCGCAGTCCATCATCGGTGCCTCACTTTGATAATTGTTATGTGAGGTTGATTTACATGTGAACTCACAACTCGAGCGTTCTTGCATCATTTTTGCGCCCCATGTGCCAGTGACTTTGACAATTGAGAACTTTCATGCTTTAAGTATAGTGCAAAGAGGAGCTCGTTCCATGAGTCTGGCACTCCGGGCAGGCACCAATGGCTGCAATCCTGCCGGTGAATAGATGCGGGGCCTGTGGGAGGGCCGATGTAGTACAAGGAGGAGTGCCCATCCTTCCTTTGCGAAGTCATGTGGGTTATGTTCAGTATGTTCACTTTGATAGCCTCTGAAGCGTTTGAGTGAACTGCCAATGCGTTGGTGATGCTCTTGTAGTGCAGCCAGTTATCTGATGGCACGAGCGAGGAGCCCAGCTCGGGCAATGTCTCCAAGTGACAGCTCCCACTCCTCCAGTCACCGCCTCTGCCACATTTTCAATATCATGAGCAGTGGGTCTCCGTAGTTGAGGAATTTTGAATAGTAAGGGAAAACAACTATGCTACTTTTTGTTTATGTTATGCAGTGAAATGTGCAAAGACGTTGAATGGCATATCCATGGCAACATAACAGGCCAGCTATGACAACACTGCGTAGAGCTTAGTAGGAAAATGCATCAACGTTCGAAGGAACTCCACTGTATCACAGGATCTTATGTACACCAACAGTAATAAAACTTTGCAAACCCAAAAGTAGCACAGGGAGCAGGAATGAAAGCCACTCTCCTGGCAATAATAGCGCTATTCCTGCTAGTCGAATAGTTTACAAAACTGACGGAAAACAGGAAATTATGACAGATGAGGCAAACCTGAAATGCACCGGAGAAAATGTCCGAAAGAAGACCCGAGTCTTGCTTGAATTCACCTCATTTCTTATCCAGTGCAGGACAGTCTCTATTGCTCTCTGATATGCATGTTCTGCTCTCATTTCGACCTTCACCTCATCTCCATCTTGAAAATAACAACCGCTGAAAAGGAAATACCAGGTATTTCATATTAGAGAAGTATCACTGGAAAGAACAGAGCCCCTTTTCGCATTATACATGTACTTTTGTTCTATCAGACAAACATTAGTGCATATCGCTGAGACAATATTCCCAATTTCCCATAAAGAACTAACTCTTTTCTCGATTTCAACTTGGCAAATACATAACATGGCATAATATAGGGTCGACTATGAGTACGTAAGTACACTACCACAAGGAGATGCACCCATCAAGGAGCTTTTCCAAAGACCTAAAGATCTACAGTGTCAACACGTGAGGACCATTTCACATCATACTGTACTCTTTGGATATTTGTTTTGCGTGTGATTGCTTTCTTTCGTTCAATTAAATGGGTGCAGATATGTTACTAGGATGCTCCAAAACCTGGAAATGCCATCAAATTTACTAAGCTTTTTGACACAGGTACAGATCTTCACAGTTTTACTCTAACTGGTTTATATTCTATTCTTCTTCCTCCACAAGCAAAATCCAGAGAGCAAGTTACAAAGAAAAAATGAGAAGGATTGCCATTACCCCCTGATGGTCTTCTCGTAATTCCACCAGTGCCCTGTGTTGAGGACCAAGACATCAGCATCCTTCCACTTCATAGATGTCCAGTCCATCTGATCCAATTTCAGAGTTGTTTTAATCTCTTCAGGGGATCCAATAGGAGGACGGCTCTGCAGTACCAGAAATGGAGCTCTATAGTACTCCACTGTGCAGTTGAACTCTCCAAACTTAAACACCAAGTAACCTTTGTGCTTTGTGATTGGGCTGCCATTGACTTCATAGATCGAGTCTTTGTCAGAGACTCCAGTAGAGAGCATGCATAAGAGAGACTCCCACTGGTTTCTTCCAATAGAGTCTCCGACAAAAACAAGCCGCTTGTTACGCAGCTTCTCAAGCATCAGTCTTGCATCAAATCTGTCATAGTCCAACAAGCTCAGTATGATATAGAATGAACACATAAGGTTGGCGGAAAAAATAATTGGCAACTACGTAGCCAACACTAATTCACCCAAATCCAAATCAGATCACCAGCAGATTAGTCTGTCATCCATCCAGGTGAAAACAGAAGAGTTTCAGGCGGCAGCAAATCCTGAGCTAGATTATGTTAAATTTTGCATGAAAAGGCGTTCATAGAAAAATAATTGCATTTGCCAATAAAGCAAAGCCAGATTTTCGAAACAAGGGCACAGTCAACATTGAACCATCTAACAATCAATACTGCAGAATTGCAGCAATGGCCACATTGAAGCAATCATTAAGCACTGAAACAGATCATGCTGCAAATAACAGCTAGTCACTTGCAAAGAGCTCTAATAACTCCATTCAGACTGATCCTATTTCTAATGCCAGAAAGACCAAACAAACTGCATGTGGCAGATCAACTGACTAACAAAAGGATTCTTTTTTCGATACATGTAGTCAGTGCCTTGAAAATTTTGAAATTTTCCTAATGCATGCTTAGCAGGTGCCTCAGGCCCTCGCTACCATAACCCACCTTCTAAGAAAAAGCTAGGGGGAATCCTTTTGATTTCTAATGCTCTATCCGTGCTTCCAATAACCAACAAGCAATCATGAAACTGTGTATATGTACAGATTTAGACATGTAGATGTAAGGCTATTTTCACCAATCCCAGCCCCAGCCCAACATAGATGTTCCGAACTTGCTTCATTGTAATCCCACATATTCTCCATGAACAGAAAAGAAAAGGGGATGAGTTGCACACAAACACAAACCTGGGCAAGTTACAACCTCTGGGTTGCCATCTCCACTTAGTATAGAAATGATCAGGACGGCCATTCTCAGAGCACCTGAACCCCTGATCCAAAAACCCTCAATCTCTCGACTGATACAGCGGATAGTTATCATCCCAGACCCAATCACCCTCAAACACATCACACCCATCACCCTCCTCCCCGAGAAAATCCACCCTCTCGACGTCATCAGAGCCGTTCAACTTCAAGTTCAACCACACCAGACTCTCCATCCGGCCAGGATACCCGAAGAACCCTCCCACCCCAACCCTGTCGTTACCATGATCCACGTGATAACCGAAGAAGAAGATGAAACAGACCGTCAAGAAAGCGAAGCCCAAGAGCCCCAGGGACTGGGCCACGAACTTGAAGTGCTTCGAGCTCTTGTGGAGCTGGAGGACCACCGGCATCGTCCTCTCATGGCCCTGCTCCTGAAACGGGAGGCTCTTGAGGAGCATTTGCGAAAGGTGACAAAGAAAGGGATGGCCTCTTCCGGGTTCCGGGTGCTTTGCGGGAACCGGCTGACAGAATTTTAAAAAAGAAAAGGGGAAGCGCCGGGTTGGGTAGAGAGCAGGAGCGAAGTTTGGTGCGGAAGCAAGACAGAGCATGCATCATCATGGCCTATAACGGTAAAGAAAGACGCCATTTTCCCCATTACTTTTTGGCTCCATCTCTTCGCTTTCTTCTTTGCTTGGCTGGTCAGCTACGTCCTGCAGCTAGAGAGAGAGAGAGAGAGAGAGGAATGGGGTGTGAAGGAAGCAAAGAAGCATTGCACGAGGATGATGATGATGATGATGATGATGATGGCGGTGATCATGAATGGGGTCAGTTCTCCCTCCTCGTTTTCAGTTTTAACTTTTCAGGAGGAGGTCGAGTTTGATAAATGGAGCGGTAACGTGGGGTTGGATTCGGAAGCAGTTTCCTTCCGTCTTCCGCTAACGGGAAAAGTCCAGAAATGGTGAACGTGGATTTTTGCAGGGGCGGCGGGTTGGAGCTGGTTGACTCCGAGTCAATCCCCGGACGTGGCTTACGGGTCAGAGTCAATGGAGGAAACTTGTCCCATGGTTTGGACTACACCCTCTTCTTCTTCTTGTATTTTTTCCTCCCATCTTTTTGGACTAATAAGAAGAGATCTAGAATATTTTTTCTATCGACAAAGAATTTGAGAGATCTAAATGATGGTTGACAAAACTATATTAGAATTTGTATAAGATGAGTACCCTGGAAAGACCAAAAATAAAAAAAATAAAAAAATAAAGATGTTATTCAAACGCATTGTTAGTATGGGCATATCACTCCACAAAACTATAGTACAAACTCTTCCCTCAAGGGTTTTTTCAGAAGCTCGACGCTTAACACTCTATATATGGCTAGAGAGGCCTTCTCCTTATCGCAAGAGTCGTTTTCGATACGAATATGCACGGAAATGAACTGATGTTTCAACGTCATAAGAATTTTCCCATTATGCATATTTGAGCAAAGGAAGAGTCGTTTTCTATACGAATTTGCACGGAAACGGACTGATGTTTCAACGTCATAAGAATTTTCCCATTATGCATATTCGAGCAAAAAGAGAATCGATGACGTAACTTTTCTTATTTCATAATTAATTATTACCTTGACGGGTTAAAATATTTATGAACTTTCCAAATTCTATTGGGTGTATGTTTTATGAGAGTATAGATGTAGATATGCACCTTTTTAGGAAAAATTACCAAAAAAGATCATAAACTTATTGTTTTCCATGCTAATTTAGCATAAACCTTCTAATTCAGCTAATTTAGTCCTTAAATTTTTTTAAAATTTAACAATTCGGTCCATCCAGGCGATTTTAATTGAAAATTGATGACGTTGATGCAAACAATTTTACGTAGCATAGCTAATACTGAAGTGAAGTATTTTTAGATTTTTTATTAACTTTTTTTTTTTTTTGGTTAAGGGCCAACAGGAGGCCGTTGATTACCCTCGCTAGCCACTAGGCGAGGGTTTGCGGCCGCCCTTAACAATAAATAGAAAAGAATTAACAAAATTATGAATGTTTTCACATCACTATTGCTTGTGCCATGTAAGATGGCAGGCGTTCATGTCATCAATTTCAAATAAACTATATTGACAAGTCATTAATAAGTGTAGGATTAAATTGTTCAACTTGAAAGATTTAATATTGAATTAGTACAAATATAATAGGTTCATGACTTTTTTGGTAATTTTTCTTCTTCTTTTTTAATCTTTCGTTTAAGTTCTGTATTGATATACTATAAAAGTCACAATTGGATCTAAATTTTCATTGCATCGATCCAGCAACATGCCTTAAAAAAAATAAAAAAATCCACACCACCTTTGCTTCAAGTATCCCCCGCACAATTACACTCAATAAGTACATCTAGATTATCCAGCTTTGATTATATATATGTTTTATAACATTCAAATATAATATTTTCGAACATTGCTAGAATCCTTTTATCTTTTACAGCTATCCAGCATAATGCGCAGGCCACCATAGCGTATGGTTCGGTCCCGGTACATGCAATCATGGGTTCTCATTATTTACGCATTTATTGGCTTATGATGCAAATAATTAATAAAAACGAATTAAATGAAAAGATACATGTGTCTTGAGAGAGACGAGGAAGTTTAATGCACTTACTCAAGTTGACAGTAAATCATTGCACTAAGACCATAAATAGTTAGTGATTTGATGACACATGGAGATTGGCCATCGATAAGTATTCAAAAATTTCGTGGATCTTGGCGCAATCGTCTCTAGTGAAAATCCTAATGCTTGCAACGTGATTTACGCCATGTCGTGTGATAATTAAATCTAATTTATGAATGTGACGCATTGTTAATATTGAGTGGTAGGAAACAAATGAAACATTTTCAACCATAATATAGCCAGCTAGAGAATGATTTTACGAAAAGAGCAAACTTCCACCTTTCCCTATCTCATCAAGTGTATTGGTTTGCAATCCCATTACCGGTCCAACTAGTTGAACCGGCCAGTTTGATCCGGCCTTAAAAATAGATACTTTCAATCTAACAAACACATTTATAGGCATACAAATCTCACATGATTTAAAGATGAGGTGAAGTGAATTAACATAAGATGAGACTATCCAAAAACAGCTGGAGAGGGAAGAGAAAGATTGGCGTTGTAACACGACAAGCCTCCTTGAGGATAATTTAAGCAAACTGGCGGACGTATCACGTTGATAAGACTAAACCAAAGGCTCAGCCCATGAAATTTGATTGACCTGCCATGCCAAATTGCCAATATACCATCACTTATGTATATCAGCAACGTGATGTAACATCAGGTTGCTGAAATACTGCAAGAGCTGGATACAAGAGGGATTCTCCTTCAATGGACCAATTGGCAAGAAAAATTGGGAGGCAACTTAAACCAGGAGAGCAACATATGTATTCTGTCACCATTTCATGTCCTTTTCATGCATTCAATCCTCGCGCATGGATTTGCAAATAATGTAGGAAGGTTCATGGAGTGTGATGGTGCAGTACACAAAATATGAATATGCAGAACACAGAGGACTCGGATTTTCATCACAGACTTGCAAAATCGATCAAATGATGTAAAATCCTTACGGCGTATATCAGAATGCCTGCTTAACTGCCTTTACATGTGTATCACTACTTTAACGAACGAAAATCGCGGCAGGCTATCTGGTACTTTGACCCAAGCAATCAGTTTACACATCTGATTAGCTCACATTTCGCAGGATTTTGACTACAAGAGAGGAGGGGGTCCATTTGCTCACATTCAGGGAAGTAAAAACAAGAAATGCTTTTGGCTGATACCCTGCCAACTGGACAGCAATTTCATGATAGTATAACATGGACATCTCTAGTCTTGAACAGCCTAGGAGAGAGGTGTAAGTAAAGCATTAAGACGTGTGTACTGAGCTATTAATTTACATCTACCATCATGCTACACAACCTTCGAGAGAAGAATTGCATCTAGACTTGTCCAGTAGTTATACTTGCGAAGAAACCATCCTATCCCATTCCCGTGCTAAGAAGTTCAAACTTCATTAGACTATGCTAGATTTGAAAGTTGAAACACTTTAGCTTGCATATCATTTAATATATCCCTTTCTTTCCAGACCAAAAGAAGCAGCTGGCAGAAGATCATTTAACAGCAAAGAGCATTTACACAAAAGACATGAATGTACAAGCAAAGCAAATCATTAAACAAGCCTCCAGTGTCTGATCACAGAACCATCATATCCTTACTGATGGATCTACAAGACAAACTTCATCAATACAAAAGCAGCCCCTCACAAGCAAAGAAACTCTACCTTAAGCAAAAAAATAAAAAATTAAGGGCGTAATGATCAGATGCATTACTTCTCAGCACAAAATGCCTCATCGGCTGGTTAAAACCAACTTCCTAAGCACAACTTCCGCATGCCCTCCCTCCAAACACAAGATTTCTAATGGAAAACCATAAATTCAATCTAACAACGTAGAGCTTTGCTCCACTTAATGATTGCTCGTGTCAAGAAAGACGGCCAATTTGCTCATACAACCACTATACGAGGAGCAGAAATGAATTACCAAAAAAGGGTCACTGCAAGCTTCATTTTTTTTCACTGATATGAAGCTAAGAGACCCCCAACAGAAGGTATAACCCGATCACAGTTTGCCAATCTATCACACATCAGCGAAGGCGATATACGGCAGTCTTAAAGAACTGAACATATACTTGTTTATCGCCTCTTTTCGAAGCTCAAATTTCCATACCAAACCCCTCGAGAAACTCCGACGAGCATCATTACAAGGAAAGTGGAATCGCGACTATTGAAGTCAAAGACAGTCAGCAAAACAGCAAATGAAATCAAGTACTACTAAAGATATACGCAATTTTCCATGGAATGGCACGACTAAACAATGCCACAGTTCATACCAGCGTGTCAAATGAAAAATGAATACCAATTGGACAGAAAAGAACCGTCTTTTCCGAGAAGATAAACCTTCCCACTTCACCCAGCGAAAAATTGCAGCCGAAGCTGTCACCAAGATTCGCGGATAATCGTTCAGCCATAAAACGTGAGACTTCTTTCGTCATCTTACAATCGTCTCATCCAACTCACGACGAAACCTCCAGAACTCCACATGAATCAAGCAATTAAGAATCGAACTACTGTGCGATAAAAGCTCGGCTTCGGGAGATTCAACGGCAAGAACCGGTCTTTCTTGCTACAGGACTCTACTCGTCGCGAAGAGCAGCGGGATCTTGCGGAGAAGAGGGAGAAGCCTCGGCGTCGGCGGCGGCGGCGGCGGCGGCGGCGGCGACCTGGGCTTTCTCGAGGAATGGCTTGAAACCCAGTTGCAGAGTGAGGTATCCGAACGCCAACGCTCCGATCACGACTAGCCCCGACCTCATCGCGTTCATCTTCGTCCTGTCCCACATCTCTCTCTCTCTCTCTCTCTCTCTCGCGAGCGCAGAGGAATCAGGCAACGAGGACTAACACGCGGTGTAACTCAAGCTCTCCGTGACGTCGTTCCCTGTCTAGGAACAAAAGGGGCACGAGACACTATCCCTGAATTTTGATTTAATGCTCAATGTGATCCATAAATATTTAATTTATTTAATGTACCTCATGAATTTTAATCTTATATGTAATGTCATTTATAAAATTTTAATTTATTTAATTTGATCCCCAAACTTTTGGTTTATGTTTAGGTTAATCCACGAACTAAATAATCCCGAGACTAGATTAAATTCATGTATATAATATTTAAGGATTAGATTAAACATTTATTAAAAGTTTAATGATCATATCAAACAAATTAAATTATCATAAAATGACATTGCACATTGGATTAAAGTTCAGGAATTACATTAAACAAATCAAAAGTTTATGAATCACGTTGTGGCAAAATGACACTAAAAGTTCCAAATGTTACATACGAAGTTCACTTTGATGCCAAAAATTTCTTTTGGATCAATTAAGTATAATTTTTTTTTGAAAAATAATATTTTCAATGCCAACCTCAATCTAATTCTTTTTATTAATTTCTGAAATCAATGTGGGTCGCCGAAGGGTCCAATCAACATGTGAACAAATAAAACGATGTCATTTGACAGAGTTCACCAAATAAGAACCTTAAATTCCTAAATTGAAAGAAAAACCCAAATTGAAACCCTAACCGACCAATTTGAACACCTATTTTGAATCTGTCTCCAAAATTACTGGCTCAAGAGCACAAGAGCTTTAGCAACAGCTCATGTTCATTCCAACAAAGCAAATTAGATGATGTCTTATTGTGAGTTACCGCATCTAAGAAGAACATCCTATACTCAATTAAATTTCGAGAGAAGATTCCACAAATGCGCTAGATATAGAGAATGCTTGAAGTGTAAATATTTCAAATGGGTCAACGTCAAGCGACAAATGTGATATTGGAGCTATTTGAAGGACGACATCAGCCTCCATCTACATTAATGGATGAGGTGAGGAATGTCGACTCAATGTAAGCTCAAATAAAGACTTTAACATCTCTGACCATTAAGTGTTGATTGTGTTATTTTTATCTTGTATAGCTTATTTTATGGTCAAATGTGAAGTGAGTAATGAGAAAAGTTTATATGTTTATCATGATCAAAGATTAATGAAATATGCACTTGTATTGGATTATTTGTTGGTATTGTTGTGTTGTTAGTTTGCTACAATTTTTTAATGGAACTAAAGTTTTGTTGCAATCTATGATGGAAATGGAAGGTTGGAATTCGTTGGTTGTGAATACTTAAAAGTTTTCTTGCTTAGTTGTGTTTTATGAATGTTAGTTTGCTTAGTTTTTGTTTCGAATGTTTGTTTTACTTTAGAGTAATGGTTTGCTGCATTTTTTGCTTAGTAATAATTTACTAGTTTGTCGCAACTATTGATGTAAACCATTGCCAAATTAATGAGTGGTGACAAATTCACAAGGGACTATTTTTATGCCATAAGTTGTAAATAGTGATAGCTAAGGTGTTAAGTTTTTTTTTCTAAAAATGATAACTTAAATACTACTCGTGGTTAAAAGTGATCACTTGTGTTATACAAGTTTTAAAAATGGACATACTGGTTTCAAATTTTATGTTTCACTTGGCTTGCACCAGCACATAACTAGCATATCTTGTGCTTGCACCAACACCCACCCAACGCACTGGCATTAACTCTACACCAATACATAGTTGGTGCAGTTCTTTGCTAAACATTCAACATCAAGACAAAAGGCGACTAGCCATTGGAATCTACTTGTCGCAAAGGGTAGTCCGATCTTGTGGAGAAGAAGGAGAAGTGTCAACCGTGGCAACCTGGGCTTTCTTGAGGAATGGCTTGTAACCTAGTTGCAGAGTGAGGTATCCAATTGCCAATGCTTCGATCACAACTAGCCCCAACCTCATTGCGCTCATCTTCGTCATGTCCTCTCTCTCTCTCTCTCTCTCTGTAGAGGTAGAGGATTTAGGTAGAGAGGACTCACACACAAATAATTTAGGATGTGATGTCATCCCTCACTAAAAATGAAAGGAAAATGACACAATCGGTAGTTAAATTTTGGCTCGATGCCTAATGTGATTTATTAAGTTTTAATTTATTTAATGTAATCATTGAATTTTAATCTCATGTGTAATGTAATTCATGAAGTCTTAATTTATTTAATTTAGTCTATAAACTTTTGGTGCATGTTTAATTCAATCCATGAACTAGATAATCCAAGGATTATATCATTTACCCGCCACTCCATGTCGAGCATCTCGTGTTCATGAAATAAATCCCGATGCAACACGACACAATCCACAATAATTTCTTCAAATAATTGTTGATGACCAATCTTTATTTGGCACTATTTATGGTGTTAATTCAACAAGTTAATTGTCAGACTTGTGTAAGTGAGCTATACTCACCTCGTCTCTCTCTTGTCTGTGGGCCCAAGACACATGAATCTTGTAATTCAATTCGTTTTTTTTTTTTTCTAAATTATTGTCTGTCCTTCCTAAGCCAGTAAATGCGTGAATAAAGAGAACCAAAGATAACATGTTCCGGGACCGAACTATATGCTGCTTAGACGGTGGCCCGCTTTATAGCTATAAAAATAAAACAATTCTACTAATGTTCAAAAATATTATATTTGAACGTTATAAAACATATGTGTAATCAACACTGGATGATTTAGATGTAATTATTGAATATAATTGTGCTAGGAATAAGCAAAGGTGGTGTGGATTTTTTAAATGGATATTGCCATATGATGCGATGAAAACATAAAAAAATGAGTTGTGAATTTTATAAAATATTAAAACATAACTTAAAGCAAAGTAAAAAAAGAAAGGAAAAATTACCAAAAAAATTCTAAACTTATTATAGTTATGTCAATTCAATCATAAATATTTCAATTTAACTAATTTAATTCTAAATCTTTATGACGATTTACTAATATAATCAATTCGATCAATTTTGGCCAGAAATTGGATTGATAACTTGAATGTCTGTTGCCCTATGTGGCATGGCAAACCTTGTTTTGAATTCTTTTGTCTTTATTGTTAACAGTTGCCTAGGCCGCCAACTACTGGGTGAGAGCTTACAAGCCTTAGCCCTTGCCTAATGGCCGGCGGAGGTTGTCGAGGGCTCAATTGGTGGTTTGCAACCTTCCGTTGGCCCTTAACAATAAAAAAAAATTGATCAAAAATCTCCACATTAGTGTCGGTTGTGCAACATAGTGTTTACGTTCACATAATCGGTTTCTAACCAAAATCAGCTAGATGAACTAAATTGACAAAATTTTAAAAGGTTAAGGATTAAATTGACTAAATTAAAATGTTTAAGGCCAAACTGATATAAGTGTAATAAATTTAGGACTTTTTTTTTTTTTGTAGTTACCCCTAAAAATATAATCATACTCGATAGCATATCTACATTTATACACTCATAAAACATACACCCAATAGAATTTAGAAAGTTTATTAATATTTTAATCCTTCATGGAATAATTAATTATGAGATAACAGGAGTTACGTCATCGATTCTCCTTTTGGTCTAATTTGCATTTTGGGAAAATTCTTTGATTATTTAGGATTACCAAAATATCATTTCATTTCTACGCAGATGCGTATTAAAAATTACTCTACGATGGGAGAATGCATCTCCAGCTATACAGTGTTAAGCATTGAGCTTCTAACAAAAAACCTTAGGGGAAAGAGTTTGAAATATAGCTTTGTGGAGTGATATGCCCGTACAAACGAAACGTTTGAATAACTTCTCAATTTTTTTTTTTGGGTGTATTTTCAGAGTGCTCATCTTATACAAATTCTAAATTAGTTTTATCAACCATCATTTAGATCTCTCATTTTTTTGTTAATAGAAAAAAATTTCAGATCTCTTAATAGTCCTACAAAAGGAAAGGAGGGGAAAAAAAAGAAGAAGAGGAGGAGGGTCTAATCCAAACCATGGGACAAATTTCCCCCGTTGACTCTGACCAGGGAAGCCACGTCCGGGGCGTTGACTCGGAGTCAACCCGGTCCAACCCGCCCCTGCAAAAATCCACGTGTACCATTTCTGGACCCGACGCTCCCGTTATCGGAAGGAAGAGAGAAGGAAACTGCATCTGAATCCGACTCCACGTTACTGCTCCATTACGAAACTCGACTTCTCCTGAAAAGTTAAACTGAAAACAAGGAGGGAGAACTGACCCCATTCATGATCACCACCATCATCATCCGCCTCCTCGTGCAATCTTCTTTGCTTCCTTCGCACCCCATTCTTCTCTCCCTCCCTCTCTCTCTCTCTAGCGGCGGTACATGACTGACCAACCAAGCAAAGAAGAAAGGGAAGAGATGGAGCCAAAAACTAATGGAAAAAATGGCATCTTTCTTTACCGTTATAGGCCATGATGATGCATGCTCTGTCTTGCTTCCGCATTAAACTTCGTTCCTGTTCTCTACCCAATCCAGCACCTCCCTCTTTGTAAAACTTTTCTCAGTCGGTTCCCACAAACACCCAGAACCCAGAAGAGCCTCTCCTTTTCGTCACCCTTCGCAAATGCTCCTCAGGACCCTGCCGTTTCAGGAGTAAGGCTACGAGAGGACGCCATTTTCTAAGTCCACAAGAGATTGAAGCACTTCAAGTTCGTAGCCCTGTCCCTGGGGCTCTTGGGCTTCTCTTTCTGGACGGTTTGTTTCATCTTCTTCTTTGGTCATTACGTGGATCATGGTAACGACGGGGTCGTGGGGGGAGGGTTCTTTGGGTACCCTGGCCGAATGGAGAGTCTGGCGTGGTTGAACTTGAAGTTGAATGGCTCTGATGATGTCGAGAGGGTGGATTTTCTCGGGGAGGTGGGTGATGGGCGTGATGTGTTCGAGGGTGATTGGGTCTGGGATGATAACTATCCACTGTATCAGTCAAGAGATTATGGAGGAAGAATGACGAATATTTGTTGTGATTTTTCCTGATAGGAATTTGCTTGAATATGCATGACTTAGATTAAAAATCAAGACATTTAGAGATCATTAAGCATTTCATGCCAAAAATATAGAATGAATTGCAGTGAAAGGATGAGGAGGTGCTCTATATACTGAGTGAGCAAGTATGTAACGTAAGATGATGTTTATTTATTTATTTTTTAAAATTTTAAATGAGCGAAAACATTGTCTTGACATTTTATCATGGAAATATGAACGAGCACAAAGTTACAAATGTATATATGTTTTCGACTAGCAATGACCTTTCTTTGGTTGGATGCACACCGGCTAGCTATTAGCATTGGCCAAGTTAGTGCTCACCCATTGGGAGAAGAAATTCTGAGAGTGTCAGAAAGAGCTCATTGACATATGCTGATAATAATTACTGCCAAAGTTTTTGTTTTTCTAAAAGAAAAAATATGGAGGTGGAACAGCAAGTAGAATTGAAAAAAAGGAAAAAAAAAAGGGAGAAAACAGAGGAAATACAGGGTGGGTTGTCACTGAGCCTGAAGCAAAAACCCTCTCGCACCAGTCAGCCACCCCCATGGCTTATTTATGAACCCCAGCAAAAAGCCTCCATGGTGAAGCTAAGCCCAAGACACGCACAAACACACTGACTTCCAAGCCAAGCTAATTAGCCACATTGGCCATGGTTAGGAGGTTTGTGCAGATTACCTGCTTGGGGAAGGAGGAGGATACCATTAGAATCGTCCCCACCCCACCCCATAAATAAAGAGGTCTCAAAAGAAAAAGATTGGTGTGTAAAGAGAAGCCTTGAAGAGCAACAAAACTCTCTCTCTCTCTCTCTCTCTCTCTCTCTCTCTGCCAGTCTAGCAATCTTTCTAGACCACCCCTCCCTCTGTCTCTCTCTTTCTTTGACCCCTGAAATAGAGGAAGCAGAGGAAGCAGGGGAGTTTAATGTACACCCGCACATCTCCTTAGACCCCTCTTTCTCTCTCTCTCTCTCTCTCTCTCTCTCTCTCTGTAGAGAAAAACTGGAGCTTTCTTGCTGCATTACAATACTCTGTTCAGAGACAACCCGTTGGACCATTTGAGGTTCTCCTCTTCATTTCCGTCTGGGGATTACTACTCTGGAACGAAGCGCTTTTGTGGAGCTCTTCCAATTAAAACACCTACGCCTCTCTCTCTCTCTCTCTCTCTCTCTGTGCCAGTCTAGCACTTTTAGACCCCCCTCCCCCTGTCTCTCTCTCTCTCTCTCTGTTTCACCCCTGAAATAGAGGAAGCAGAGGAAGCAGAGGAGTTTAATGTGCACCCGCACATCTCCTTAGACCCCCCTCTCTCTCTCTCTCTCTCTCCCTCTCTCTCAACAACCAGCCTATGGGTGGTCAGAACCTCCAGAACCAGCAGCTCCAGCAGGCGAAGGAGTTCCATGATTTCCTGGAGCTTCTGCTGCAGCTCCAGCAGTGCCAAGATTTCCTGCTGCAGCTCCAGCGGTCGAAAGAGTACCAAGATTTCAAACTGTGGCTCCAGCAGACGAAAGAGGACCAAGATTTCAAGCAGACGAAAGTGTTCCAAGATCTCAAGCTGCCCCAATTCAAGGACCTCAAGATGCCCTCCAAGGCTCCAAGGACCCGGGTCCGATCCTGAACCAGAAAGGAGGAGGGAAATTCATTCTGCCTGAGGATGAGGAATTCACTGATGAAGAGTGGGATTATGATGAAGATGATGATTTTATGGATGATGAGGATTTTGATGATTATGATGATGCCTACCACCAAGCACCCAACAAGACGAAGCCAATGATGGGCAATTGCCAGATGCCCAACATGACGATGATTCTGAATGAGATGATGAATGGGAATCATGCCCAGCAGCTCTTGAATGCTCAAGAGGGTGGGGGAAATGTTGGAGGTAGTGCTGGTAATAATGGCAAGAAAGGTGGCGGTGGTGGTAAAAATGGTGCAAGAACGGGGGTAATGCCAAAAATGGTAACCACGGCGGTAACCCTAACAACAAGAATGGCAGCGGCGGCGGTCCCAGTGGCAACATCAATGGGAACGGCGGCAAAAAGGGTGGAGGAATGGAAAATGGGTTCCTCCACATGGGTGGTGGTGCTAATGGAAGTGGTGGTCAGATGGGTGGTATGAAGATTCCAATGGGTCATATGGGCTAGGGGTGTGCAAAATACCCGGGAACCGCCCGGACCGCCCGGAACCGGACCGGAACCGCCCGAACCGGCGGTTCTTGAGGAAATGGTCCGGTTCCTTCCCACTTATGGGAACCGGTGGGTGCACCGGTCCGGTTCCTGGTTCCCATGGGCGGATCCGCCCGCCCGCCCACCCGGGCCTAGGACCGAAACCTTTTTAATATTAAAAAAAAAAAAATTGTTAAAAGAAACTCTAGATCTTATCTCATTCCCTTCGTCTTCGGCTCCTAATCCTATTGCCATTTCACTACGTTTACTTCTCTCGCCGTCCGCATCTCCACGTACTTAAATTTGATTTTTCTTTCTTTGGCTTGCTTTGATGTCGCGTAGTGCGTTACATGTTGAAACCAAAATTGTTTCGCGTCAAGATTGTTCCATGAATCCACCTGGGAACCGGACCGGACCGACGGTCCGGTTCTCATGGATCCATGCAACAAACGGGTGGATCCTGGTTCCACTTTTGGAACCGGTCCTTAGCGGGCGGTTCCCGGTTCTAGGTCGGGAACCGCCCGCCCGGACCATGCACACCCCTAATATGGGCAGCATGCCAAGCAATTTCCCGGCTGTCCCAGGCCTCCCAGATGCCTCGCTGGGCGGCGGCGGAAGAGTGGGCGGAGCGGATGGCTACTTCCCTGGGGCCAGGGCGGAAGCCATGCCCGGAAATCCTTACCACCACCACCACCAGCAACAGCAGTACCTAGCCCTTCTGATGAATCATCTTGAGGGCTATGGGCGATGGCGGGGTTCCAGCCCATGATGTACGCGTGGCCGCCGATAGCTATCAACTACATGTGGCCGTACCCTTACTTGTACCCGTGGCCATACGCCGGCTTGTGCCCGTGCCCATGCGAGGAGTCGCTCGACTCATTCAGTGATGAGAACACATCAAGTTGCAATGTGCCGTGAGGGACTTTGCTGCCTGCTTATAGATAGAGTTGCTGCTGTTGAAAGTGGGGTTTTGGTCTTTAAGAGTTCGTGGTGGTAACTGAAAATTTCATGCTATATCACACTTGCTGATGGGTTTTCTCTCTCTTTTTGGCTTTCTTCCTTCTAAAATTTTAGTTTCCTCTTCCTTTCCCCTTCCCCTCATATCCTAAGCCAAAAGATGTAGGGTTATTAAATCTGTAATAGAGATAAAAGTTAATGTAAGTTTCAATTAGGGAGGGAGGTACTTTGAGAAATACGTATGGTGGGTGGGTGGGATTAGGGTGCGTTTGGGAAGACTTTTGGGGAAAGCCTTTAGGAAAATGCAAAGACCTTTGAGTTAAAGGTGTTTTCCAAAATGCAAACTTGTGTTTGGTAAATTATAGTTTGAAAGCCCTTTGTAAGTACCTTTGAGTAAAATGGTGTTTGGGGGAATTACATTTACAAACAACTTTAGTGATTAAAAAAATATCAAAAAAAAAAAAACAACTTTAGTGATTAATAAAAAATATCAAAAAATATCAAAAATATTAAAAAAAAAACAATTTTAGTGATTAATAAAAAAAATTATCAAAAAAAAAAAAATTTCGCCGGCGACCTCGGGGTCGGGCCACCTCCCGGCGAGGGTCGCCCGATCCAGTCGGGAGGTCCGCCGGAGGTCGCGCGACCTCCGGCGACCTAGATCGGTCGCCCGACCTCCGTGCGACCGGATCCCGGTTCTGCCGGAGGTCGCGCGACCTCGCCGCCCGGATCCCAGGTCGCGGCGGGGTCGCGCGACCTCGCCGCCCCCGGATGGGTCGCGGCGAGGTCGCACGACCTCCGGCGACCGCCGCGACCAAGATCCGGGCGGCGAGGTCGCGGAGGACCTCGCCGCCCTCGGATCTGGTCGCGGCGAGGTCGGCGACCCAAACCTCGCCGCGACTCACGGCGATCGCCGCGACACGATGGGCGGCGGTTCCACCACTCCCGGCGACGGTCGCGTGGGCCACCGCGACCATGCCGAGCCGTCGCGGCCACTCACGGCTTCGAGGAACACGTCGTCGGCCTTCAACGGAGAAGAAGATGAACAGTACAATGACGAGGGCAGAACCGGAAAAATCGAGAATAGGTGAGGATAATTTTGGAAGAAAATAAAAAAAGTGAACAAAGTATCACTTGTATGCGAGAAAGTGAAAAAGCCCAAGGCACCCCCTTCACCTGCCTTGGGCTTTCAGCCTTGAGAAGGCCCATTTGGCCTAATGGGAATTTAAAGTTGTTAAAACACCCCGCCTTTAAATTTCAGCCCAAGTATCTTTAGAAGCCCAAAGTCCCTTGCAAAGTTGATTCCAAACGCACCCTTGTGGGGCCTTTTCTTCCTTCCTCTCTTTAACTTTTTAATCTATGAGATGTTAATATGTGTTTATATATATGCTGGAGACATAATAAAATACGAAGGACAGAAGAAAAGGTGACACCAAAAAAAAGTGCCCCATCTTCCTCGCCTCAGAAAATCTCAAATGCCCCACTTCTAGACAATCACATCAGATCTTTTGCTCAAATTCATCTGGAAACCAAATTGAAATCTGCCCTTTGCTCTTGCACCCTCTGCATCTGCACCCGCACTCAACTACCACCTCCTCCACTTCCACTCCTAGAAAAACCCAAAAGAAAGAACAGAGAAGAAGGAAGAGGAGAGGAGAGATTGCAGATGAATGTCTCTGCGAAGTAGCCATCACTTTTGCATTTCAATTGATTGGACACTTACCTTTTCCTTTAAAAGATTAAAATTTCAAAAAGATCCTCACACATCGCCTTTCTAGAATCGCCTTTCTAGAATCATCTCATTGCTTGTGCATGAGTTTCACACACGACAAATGGATCAAAGAAAAGGTATTAGGTATTGGCTAGTAAATTTGGCATCCTCAAGTATGGCAATGAGAACGTAAAGGGATAGTGTAAACTTATCAGCCAAGAGATTTGTAATGATTAAATGATACTACTTGGGTTGTAGGCCCTGGCTATCTTTCTTGACATTATCTTGTTTTCCTTTCTTTAGAAAGAAAAACATCAATCGATTTCTTAGGCTAATTTATGTGTCATGCATCAAAGGCCTTATTTGCGATACTGTGTACCAACTTTAGGGGACAGTACCAAAAAAGATCTTAAAAATATTATGTTTGTACCAATTCAGTTATAAATCTTTTAATTTGACTAATTTAATCTTGAATATTTTCATATTAGTATCAATTCAGTTTATTCGGCCAGTTGAGGCCAGTAATTGTCGATGTGGGCGCCGATTGTCTTATATAATATGTCCGGTGCTAATGTTGATATTTTTTAAAAAATTATAAAATTTTGTTAATGTTCTTTCTATTTTTTTTTTTTTTCGTCTCATTTCTTTATTATTATTTTGTCATTTTGGACAACCCTTGCCCAAGCCCTCACTAGATATGGGCAAGGGCCGCTTCGTCCAAAGCTGGCGGCCCCGTGAAAGGCATATGTAGTTAAGCATATATAGCATCATATCCGAGCATTGCATGGACGTGATTTTTCATTTTTCTATAATGGGAATATGTATTTAAGTTTAAATTGTAATGTGTATTTTAGTATTAATTGTTCATTAATTGTATCCTATTTCATATGTATCTTGCTCTTTTAAATACAATAAAGGTGAAACTTTTAGTCATATTATAATATTAATGTTAAATATAGTGACTCGATAATAATAAGAAAATTCCTAATTGTTGTTGTTATACGATGAAAAGATATCTTATATAATCAACTACATTATTGTAGTATTGTGAGAAAATAATGAAAAATTTTCATTACTCTATTTGTATTATAATTATTTCGTCACTATTTTTCTTTTGGACCCATTGCTTGTTGGAAGGTGAATTGGAAATGATAAATGAATTGCTCTTTTGGCCCTTGCAATATTGTATTTTACCACACATTCAATTGACCCTAGGGAGCACCTAGGGTGGGGATGATTTGAAGTGAGAATTTGCCAACGTTCAGACTCTCTTTAGTGTAAAATCAGTAATCCCTACTTGTGTGGAAGAAATTATTCAATAACTTTTTGGGATATGAGGCGTGCAAGCATTGATATGTTAAAATAAAGAATGCAATCCTATGGGCGCCCCATTAGGAGACTATTGCGGACAGCCCTCACACATGAGAACACCCGTCTCCCTCCTACTGGAGGCTCCTCAACCAGCCTGGGAGGAAAGAAGCCCTGGTTGAGGAGCCTCAAAAGCTCATATCTTTTGAAAATAAAATTAATTGACCAAATTATAGTCAACAATACTTTTTTATTGTTGTAGTTTTGGCATATTTTTTAGTGTCGAAAAATATGCATAGATTGATTTGTTTGCCTTGAAAGCCTAGCTGGTCGGCTTCTTTGGAATTATTTCTTTAAAAGAATTAAATAAGCCGCGAGAAAACCAATACTAATAAGGCAAATTTATGGATTAGAATTATACTTATCATTACATGGGGCATTCCCAGATCATATATTTTTGTTTATATTAAATGAGATGACAAAATTACATTTTCGGAATTATAATGCGTTATTTCTGGTCAAAGACATTGAAATGCATCGAACTTTCTTTTTTGGGAAAGGCCTAGAGAGAAGATTTATAAATTTACTCGATATAACTTCCGTTAGACGTGGCCTACCAAATTAATTATAATCTCTCTTGGCCCAGGTAGATTAGGTTTATTAAAAATCTCATACTCCATTGTTCGACATTGATGATTGATGCTTCACTATGGTAATTATTATCAATGTTGAGCATTGGTGGGTAATCAATTTATCCTAAAATCATGTAAAATTATGTCATAATCCTATTTGATGAAATAGCACGAAGAGTTGGATTTTCTTTGAATAACTCATTATAGGTATGGACATTCTCGAAATCCCTTGGAATTATCTTACACCGACTTTTTATAGCAGTGCACGTAAAGTTAAGCGATACAAAGATGATTATATAACCTCTTGCTTTTTATTTAAAAATAAAATAAAATGAAAGTGTGACATCTTGTATATTGTATGAAATTGGAAGATAGGTCGTTGGACACCTAAATTTTACCGATGATCAAGTTTAGAAGATGCGAAATTTGGGATTCCCAATCATGGCGAGTCCCATTTCTCAACTAAAAGATTAAACAGGTGTCCTTAGTGTTTCAATTGCATATAAGTGTCAATTTAGCATAAGTGTGCAGAATTAAGCCTTTAAATTTCAAATTTTAAAAGAAAAAAAAAAGAACAAAAATTAAATAAATTATTATTATTTCGTTAGTTTGTTATCTTATTTTCGATATTTGATTTTTTTTTGGTCGAATAGATATTTGATTCGGGGGCAATAAAAATTAGAGATCTCGAGTCTGGTCAAAGAAATTTCGATTCATTCGAGGTTTTTCTATTTTTTTTTTAAAGAGAAAATAGGATAAAAACGCCATCTTTATCCACCACGAAACCGGGTAATCAGGGAGGCAGTTTTAAAAAAAAGAAGAAGAGAAAATCCTCCTCCCCCATTCTCGCTGGATCCTCACTTGAGATCACCATTGCTCATCCACTTTCGTCGACGTCTCCGCGTGCTTCGCCGTCGCCGCTTCATCTCTCGTCGCTCTCAGTTCGGCCGCCACGAAGAGCGTTCTCTCGGGTCCAGATTCTCCTCGCACCAGCCGGCCTTGTGATATCACCTGAGAACCGCTTCCTCGATAAGGTAACACTCCCGTTTTTTGATTCCCTATTCTAGCCTAGGAGGAACCGGGTTTTTCGTTTTCGTCTTTAAAGCAGGATCGAAGTGAGATGGACATCGTTTTTTTAAGTCTTTTGATCGGACGCCCGCTACATGTTCGACGAATTGCTTGTACCAAAATCGCATGAACTTGTCTCTGATTATTGGCTGGTTTGAACACTAATCACTATCCTTTAATGTCATGATGTCTGTTTTGGGGTCACTGGAGTCGATTGCTGATGCCTCGAAACTATTTGTCAAACGCCTCTCGTTCCTTCTTTTCTCTACTCTGTGCCTGTATGTTCTCGGGGTAACCAATGGCATTTGTTGGCTTGAGTGGATAATGCTGTACCCACGACCTGAGCGTTGACCATTGCGTGCATCTACACCAGTTTGCTTATGACGTGCCCTTTTTGTACTTGCTTGTTTTGACAATGCCATGTATGTGTGAATTAATGTGACGTTAGGAGTGAATGAGGATGGATGATGGCCTGAGTGGGGGTGACCGATGAATCCGGTGGTGGTTCGGTGGTGGGCGTACAGCGATGTTTTTGTAGCTGATGATGATGATGATGGTCGATGAATGATGGTGTAATTCTTGGTTTAGCATTAGATGGGGGTACATAGTTGGATGAGTTTTTTGTTTTTTGTCTTTGGCGGTTTGGGCTTAGTGTGTTGAATTCTAGGTAGGAGGATGGAGACGACTTACACGGGTCCAGAGAGAACAATTGGAAATAAAAAAAGAGAGATAAAAGGATGGAAAAAAGAGGAGCCCTGGATCCCTGGAGTGCCAAAACTTGGCACAAGGGACACTTAAATGCCAAAAGTTAGGAAATATATATATGTGTGTGTGTGTGTAAGAAGAAGATTAAGATTGTAGAAGGCGAGAGCTCAGCCCTTGCCGCTGCCTCCCCATTGTTGTTGGGAAGGGCCGGACGTTTAAGGACTTTGATTTTCAATGGCTCAGTATCCAATCCCTCTATCACTATACACTTGCAGTTTCCCAACCTTCATGTCGATGGCCATTTGCAAACCAAGGATGCATGCTTCATATTCTGAAATATTATTAGTGCAAGGGAACACCAATTTGGTAGCCATAGGATAATGTTGACTATCCGAGGAGATTAAGATTGCCCTACTTCCAAATCCAGATAAGTTCACGGCACCATGGAAATATATGGTCCGCTTCTCATTTGCTATTGTCAAAATCTTTTCGTCCAAAAAGTTCACCTTGTTGGGGAATTCTGTGTCTTTGGAACTTTTAGCCAACATATCAACTATGGCTCACCCCTTGATTGACTTCTGTGTTACACTTTGTATGTCAAATTCATAAATGAGGACTTGGCCGTTTTTCCAACTTGGGCTAGCTTCTCCAGCAAGTATTTGATTGGATCGTTCTTAGTCACAGGCAGGATTTGATGATGGAAGGTGTATTGATGTAATTGGTGAAATACCCAAATAAACACTACATAGGTTTTCCCTACTTTTGAGTAATTTATTTCGGAAATGGTGAACTTTTTGCTGAGATAAAATATTGCACATTCTCTTTGATCACTTGGCCTTTTTTGGGCAAGCATAGCTCCTAGCGACTTCTCATAGATGGTCGGATAAAGGACCGGCAATATTCTCGGGATTGGAGGCACTAGCACTAGTGGATACAAAAGGAATTGCTTTATCTCTTCGAAGGCTTTTTGGCATTCGATATCCCACTCGATCTTAACATTCTTCTTTAGAAGTCTAAAAAACGGTCTAGCCGTTTCTGACAATTGAGAAATGATTCTTGCAACATAATTCAATCTGACTAAAAGGCTTTGAACTAGAGGCACTAGCATTGGTGGATACAAAAGGTATTGCTTTATCTCTTCGAATGCTTTTTGGCATTCGATATCCAACTCGATCTTAACATTCTTCTTTAGAAGTCTAAAAAACGGTCTGGCCGTTTCTGACAATTGAGAAGTGATTCTTGCAACATAATTCAATTTGACTAAAAGGCTTCAAACTTCCTTGACAGTGGAAGGAGCTTTGAGGTTTGAGGGGTCAATTTTGATGCCTCGGCTACTGACCATGAAGCCCAACAACTTCTTAGACTTTGTCCCAAGTATGTATTTTGCGGGGTTAAGTCTCAATTTAAACTTTCTGAGTCGGTCAAATAATTTTTTTAAAATGCGAACATGGTCTTCTCCATGCCTTGATTTAGCGATCATGTCATCAACATATATTTCTATTTCCTCATGCATCATGTCATGGAACAAGGTGGCTGTTGCTCTCTGCTATGAGGCTCTCGCATTTTTTAGACCAAACGACATCACCTTGTAGCAAAAAGTATCCATAGTGTAATGAAAGTTATCTTGCCTTTATCTTTTCTTTTCATCTTGATTTGGTTATATCTGGAGTACCCATCCATGAAGGAAAATAATTCAAATCCTGCGGTGCTATTGGCCAAAACCTCTATATGGAGTAATGGGAAATCATCCTTTGGGCTTGCGTCGTTTAGATCTCAGTAATCTATGTAGGCTCTGACTCGTCCATCTTTCTTCATGATTAGGTACAATATTAGCAATCTAGTCAATGATGAAATCCACTTTCAATAACTTCATGACTTTCTCTTTGATCTTCTAGGAAAGTTCTAGTTTTGTTCTTCAAAGTCTTTGCTTTTTGGCGGCACACTTGGGTTGGTAGAGCATGCTCCACAATTTGCGGGTCTAACCTTGGCATATTTGCATAGGACCAAGCAAATGCATCTTGATATTCTTTTAGAAGCTCAATCATCCTTTTTGCCTCAATCTCAGAAAGGCTTGCCCCAATTTTGGTTTCCTTAATGTTTTTGCATCACCTAGATTTATAGTGATCGTTTGTTCAGCTGTCAAATGTTTCGATTATCCTTGACGGATCCAATCTCTTTCAACATCTCTCTCGACATCGTCATCCTCTTCAGATTCACAAGGATTATCATCATGCAACTCCGAGTCACATGTATGATGCATTTTTTTTTAGAAGCTTTCTGAATGTTTGCTTAGAAAAGCACAAACTGGAAATCGTCCTCATATCCTTGGGACTCCTTTATCCCAAAAACTTTGAAGACTACCTATTATGATTCTGCTGAATGATATGCTTGGGATGCAAATGAGGGGGTTAGTGAAATTAATTAAGGAATTCCATGTATGATGCATTTTTTGTTTGTCTTGTAATCTCACGGGACTGCCTTAGGATCGAAATTGGCGATAGGCTTTTTGGAGATCTGGTCTTGATCATGGGGCGGCAGCTCAATTAGCACTAGTTCGAACTCATCCTCTCCCAACTCTTAAGTTTGCAAACTACTTGGCGGCCAAATCAATAACTATGTGTTCAAGCTCGTGTCCCTTAAAGTCCTACCGGTCTTCTTCAATGGATAAATCAATGACTATTGGTGTCATCATGGCAACAATTTCCTTGAGCTCAACTAGGTCGTCTATGCCTCCCTATCTGTTAGGAATGGTATTTTTAGAATCCATGAAAAAATTTGGAGGTGAGAATTTGACAAGATAGTCATACCCCCTCTTGGCTGATCAAGTGTGTCTACCACTTCTCCCCTCTCTTGTGCCATCTTTATAAATTCACGATCGCCATAGGCTCTTTTAGTTTTGAGCTCGAACTCAATATCTAAAGCTTCCTCCTCAGCTGCAGTGTGGCCATTCGATGTTTCAATAATGCTTACTTCTTTAACCGGCATGTCCATGACTCCCTCAAGTTCACGAGAGAAATTCATGAAAGAGAAATCGATTATAGCCATCATCATTTCATCCTCTCGGCCCCTTCCTTTAGTTCGGATTATGCCCATGTTGATCATATTAGCAACTAGACTTTGTTTTTTTTTTTTTTTTGTCGATCTTACTCTATTTCTATCCTAACTCTCACTCTCAAACTTTCGCCCTGCCTCCTGGCAGGGCGTGGGAGTCAAAACCCACACTTGAAAACTAATTCGTCCCCATCCCAACCTCCTCTGAGAAGGTGGGGATTCAAACCTCCACCTCTTTTCCTTCTATGTTGGAAGGGTGGTCACTGGGATTTGCCCTAGTGGTTAATTCTGGATTTTGTTTGTAAGCACATAAATGCCCCTTCTCTCCTATATGATACAAGACTTTGACACGTCAAATCTAGGATATTTGGGAAGATTATCGCGAGGGATTTCCTTGGCTACCATTCCTTTCCTCAATAGCATAGGCAATAATTTAGAGAGGGGCCTAGGCAGCGGTGTAAATTGCCTTGGCACTCATCTCCTGGCTCATAACCCTAATTTCATCCTTGTGGTGCGACGGCATTTTGGTGACTAAAGAATTGCTTCGATGCAGCTAGGGATTGTATGTATGCCACATCTACTTCTTTGTCCTTCTTATTGACAAATTTACAGCTCGATCCTTCGGCGATTAGGCCCTCATGCATGGCCGCTTCAATTCTTTCTCCTACGGCAACCAATCCGATGAAGTTTTCACAATCGGAGCTGATCATTCTATTGAGGAAGGGTATTAAGAAACAGTTCCACCATCTCAGCATCATCCAACAGTGGTCGGACTTGCGTAGCCAAGGCGCACGACCTTTGAGCGAAATACCTGAAGGACTCAATTCCTTTTTTTTTTTTTTTTCGTGCGCGTTAGCACTTTGTGCGTTAGGGCAGTTTTGGTATTGTATTTATATTGCAGAACAAATGCCTCTGCTAGCTCCTCTCATTTTTTCATCTTCTTTGGTTTCAACAGGATGTGTTATTATAGGGCTGGGTCGGATAAACACTCTTGAAAAGTTTGGATCACTAGTGGGGTTCTATGCACAGTGCCCCATCCTATTCGGGTAGTACTTTATGTGGACTTTTGGATCACCGATGCCATTATACTTAGCGAAATCAGGGATCTTGAACTTTTTGAAAATCTATCTTGGTGTTTCAAGATAGTCTTTTCAAAAAATCTCAATTTAACTAAAAAGATTGTCAACATAAAGCATTCTCGAAAACTAGGCCTAAATCTAATTGGAGTACATCTATCCATGGCGAGGCCACTTGTCTAGTGCAACAAAACTCGTGACCTTGACTTGATCATCCAATCCTTTAAAGGCCGTCCCTCTTCCACTTGGCCATTAGGGTGGTTGGGTTCTTTAGGGACATGCGGGACATCAACCTTACAAATCAGATTGTTCAGGCGATGTATATTCTCCTGCATGGTGGATCTTCATCTCCCTTTTCAAACCTGTAGGATGTGTGATGGTTTATTATGGGCATTGCTTCCAAGCACATTTGATGCGATCAAATTACTCTTGCAACTTAGCCACTTGACATTTCCCCAGATCTCCGTGCAGGATGTCAAATCTTGAAGGTTGCTGTATTGTCGGCCTATTCTTAAGGGGTAATATGAAGTCCTTCTAGAAAATCCTAATAATAGGATAGGATTGTACACTTCACAGGTAAAGCACACTTAAGAGGATTTGGCCCATCCTAGTCACCATTGGATTTGTTCTATAGAAAGACACTCGGGGTAACACATCCATAGGCGAAAGGGTTGCTTAGGTACATAGCCCTACCTTGGAATGAAATTCTCGAGTGGGTGAGTATATTGGGTCACTTTGAGTATGTGCATGGGAGGACTTAAATCTTTGAGGCAAGACAGAAACCATGTGTAAAATACCAATAAGTGCTTGAAGATTTTTTTTTTGATCTTAAATTAGTTAAGTGATAAAAAGGTCTTTACTAAAATCATGTTGGTAAAATTCTATTTGATGCACACCTGTCTAACTATGTGAACCAACAAAAGGTATAAAGCCGTCATGCAAGTTGGAAATATAATAAAATCAAAGAATGCTAGAAAGAACACCTCAGTGGATTGGGAACCTAATTCTCATGGAAGGTTTGAAAATTGGTCAATCAAAAATGATAAAGGGCAAATATTTGCGTTACTTTTCAAAACCTTCTCAATTTTGACCCTATTGATTCCTAAAAAATCCACTAAGGCACTTGCAAGTTTCGATCCTAATAGTGGCTCAACTAATGTATCGAGGAGTGGATATCAATGGCGGCTTCTTACTTCTCATAGGTTGGGGTTGATTTATATCGACCGAAGATGAATGTTGGAGTTGTATGATTATCAAGTCAGTACTCATACAACTCCACTCCAACATTCATCTTCGGTCGATATGAATCAACCCCGACTTATGAGGAGTACGAAGCCGCCTAATATCCGCTCCTTTGACACATTAGTTAAGCCACATCGAAATCTGCAAGCGCCTTAGCAAATTTTTTAGGAATCAATTGTGAAGGTTTTAAAAAGTAATGCCAATCTTTGCCCTTTATTATTTTTTATTGACAAATTTTCGAACTTGGTTCCCAATCCGCTTAGGCATTCATTCTAGCATTCTTTGGTTTTGTTATATTTTCAGCTTCTAGGACGGCTTTAAACCCTTTGCTGGTTCACATTGTTAAACAGATGTGCGTCAAATGGAGTTTTATTGACATGATTTTGGTGGAGCTTAAGTGTCCTTCCATAGAACAAATTCAATAGTGGCCCTTGGGCCAACAAGGATCCACTACTTTTCTTTAAGTCACCAGCTTTACCAAGGACACCCCAAATGAATATGCATAAGCTTTGAGCTTCCTCCTGTTTAAGGCATACTATGGATCCAAGTAGCTGCATTTGGTAGATTTACATCAGCAAAAGATAACATAACAAATATATGCTCGGAGAGGAAATAATTGAACTCAACCATTAGTGGTATTTAATTAGACAAACGGTATGCATGATAAATAGCCTTAACCAATAAATCCCATTACTTAAGTGGATACATGAGTATCTGTATCAAAAAAAAAAAAAAATTGCAAGTCCCAAATCTGCAATGTGGAATTAGTATGTCAACTTTTATATTCTACATCCAAATAGCTTCACGATAAATCCCATTACATAAATTCTGCATTAAAGGTTCATCATGACTCCAAAAATAACTACAGGATAAAAGTCAATTATTTTTGCTTTCACGAATGATTTCATAAAGAAATTAACTTTTGTAGCCCAAAGATCTTTTGTTGTTTCCCTTGTTTTCAAATTATATTGAGGACAATGGAGAGATGCAAATTGCTTTTCAAGATATGAAGTAAATCAATAACTTAAGGAACTATGTAGATAATGTGATAGTGAATTTAATAAATAGCCTAGATGATCAATATTAATTGTGTGATTATTGAACAATTGCATATCATAACTTTGCATCAAAATGGAATTCTAGAAGAATATTAGAAGCCTTGATGTCACGGTGAACGATTTTGGGATTGCTTGAGAAGTGAATCTGATAAAGATAAACTGCAAAACTTATTATAGTAATAAGGTTTAAAAAACATACTTACATTTCTCATGTAGATACACTAACCCTCTTACAGAACCAAATGCAACTTTCATCCTCGTAGGCCAAGCCAAAGTCAGGCGATCCTTCCTTAAATGACATTTATCAATTATGATAACTATAATGTTCTCAATCAGATTTTTTGCTCCAAAATAATCAAACATCCTATATTACCTATGCCTATGTATCTCAGCGGAGATCAAGTTAAATGGTCATAATAAGATTGATACCATACAAACGAGATTCCAACATGCTATTTGGAACAAACTCATATACTAGAGCACTAGAAATGTAGTGACCAACCAAGGAAACAAGAACCATTGGAATTTGCTTTGCCAGTGGTCTCCCAACATGAAATGGGGAGGTGGGAGGTTCAAATTCCTACCTTTAGTGGAGACGATTTAGTTTCACGTGTGGGTTTCGACTTCCGCGTCTTTTAAGGAGGTAGGGTAAAAAGTCCGAGAGTGAGAGTTAGAGTAGGAGTAAAGTAGGACTAACAAAAAAAAAAAAAAAAAAAGGAAACAAGGTGTCTCTAATGGATGCTACTAATGATCTCAATCTCCGCTTGAATTCCATCTCCTTTAGTTGATTTCCAACTTTTTATTGCTAGATCGCAACTACTTTCCCACTCTTTATGAACACAGTAATTTGCACTTTGCATTATAAATAATATACTAATTCCCTCTCAAAATCAATATATGATAGCCCCCAAAAATCGAGTAGATAGCACCTTCATTTCTACTAGCATATTCTTACTTCTCGGTGCCAATAACAAATTCCCCACCATAGCAAACAATTATGGCTACAAGATTCTCCCCCATGGAAAAAAAAAAAAACAATCATTAGCTTTTGGAACCACATAGCAGATTGGATAACAATTTCACATGGAGGTCTCCACAATCACAAATAATTGATTAAAAAATTCGCTCTATCGTTGTCGTTTTGTGGGAAAAAAAACCAACAAAACTAATCTAATCAATTAAGTCCCCACAATAGCACCGAATTGATTAAACAAAATCAAATCCCACCACTATTTCACATTTCCTTCTCTATTATCAAAACCCCTTTTTCCCTTCAAGCCAAGCCTTAGTTTTCCCTTTGCGCCCTAATTTTGTCGTCGGAGCCCTAAATTTTCCACCCAATTGAGCAAGGGAAAGAAGATGACAAACTTGAGTGAGTGATATTACGAAGATGATTGGCAGATGACAGCGAAATTGTGACAACGAGTGAGCAATGGCGGGCGATTGACGAGACAGCAAACTATTTGCGAGCGACAATCAGTCATTGAGGGAGTAGTTCGTATGCAGTAACAAGAACTTGACAGGCCCCAATTTTGATCTACCTTGTGCAACATCGTTTTGGCCAAAGGCTATGTGATGTCATTTCTTTTGTTCCCGCCATGTAGGACGAAAAACTGACATTGTTTATGATGCTCTATGTGGATTGCATTTAAAAATATATATCACGCCATTTTTTTTTGGTTATAAAAGCCACATAATCAATTTAGTTGGAATCTCTCATTGATGGCACTTAAGTAATAGTTTTTTTTTTTCCACTAATTTAGAACTTAAGTGAGCCGACGAAAACTTTTAGCACAAAAATGAGCGTTCGTATATAACTTTCGGCACTTTTAGTATACTTCCCCCATCATATTGTACATTGATCCAAAATTCATGAATCGTGTAATTATTTAACAAATGAATGCACTGTTTGTTAACACACACACAAGCAGACATTTCGAGGGTGTCTCTGGTGAGCTCAGACAACATAGCATATATTTTGAGCTGAATTTAGATTTGATGTATTTGGTGGTAAAGTTGAGATTGAGCTCAGGCAGAGTTTCCAAAAACCGAAACCCCAACTAAGCATCAAATCTTAAATGCTTGAACTGAGTCCAATCACGATGACATCAACTCAACTCGATTCCATATCATCTCTACACCGATTGAGACTCGGTGAACGAGACCGTTTGTCGTGTTAGATGATCCCTTGTGGTGCCGTGGTCGCCAATGGAGATGAGTTTGACGTTTCAATAACCGACACTTTGTGGGAAGCCGTTCGGAGTAGCGCCACAAAAATGACTGCTTCCCAAGGACAGTGCCCTGCTCAGCGTAATGAAGTTGTCTACCAGTCACCTGCAAACGAGCACAAGATCATAGGAACGGTATACCCGTACCATTATCAAAACTTCACTCCTGAAGAACTCAGGCCAGTAGGGTACCTGGTTCATGGTCCTGCAATGTTTGCATGAGAGAGAGAGAGAGAGAGAGAGGGCCAAATAAAAAAGCAAATCATTTGGCCAAAACCAAGTCAAGATTTTGCAGGGGGAAAAAGCAGGATTAGATGTCATCAAAGGGAAAGAAAGCGGCAAGGAATTCGGCAAACTAAGTTACATTAACTATACACATACTACTACAACCCAAGAAAAGAAGCTAATGATAGGGCATTAATAATATACACACAACAGCCAGGCCACTCAGACCCACCGCGGTCTCCCTTACGCAACACAAGAAGCTCCTACGCTTCAACCTTCAACCTGATGATCGACTCACAAACTTGCCCACGTCCTTGCTCAAGAATCTGCAGGCGGCTGCTGTTGCTGCGGCTGTTGCTGCGGCCACATTGGAGGAGCCATGTAAGGGTGAGGCTGTTGGCTGTACAGAGACTGATCCGTCACAGGCCTACTAGCAATGACTCCAGGAACACCCATTTGTGGACCATGCTGAGATGGCACATAGTAGTAAGGAACGCCTTCAGCCGGAGGACCCACAGGAAGACCTCCTGCCCTCGGGATCGATGCAAGTACTTCATCTCTCAAATCCTCTCTGGGCACTATATCAACCAAGAAATCAAAAATATCGGTCCTCGTGATTGCTGCCGCAATGTCATTCTTCTGGAGGGTCCTCCTCTTGTTCTCCTCCGTGTGATTCCAGGAACGGAGGGTCAGCTCCAGAATGAACATCTCACAAGCCCTGGCAAATATGACTGGAGCTTCAGCAGATATCATCCTCACGTCCTCATCAGCTTTCATGATCTTCTTGATTCGAGCTAACGGCAGGCTGTGGTTCTTGAAGTCAGTGGTCTGCTCAATTTCCTGATACTGATTGGTCCAGAAGTTCTGAAGCTGCTGCTGTAGTTGTTGCTGCTGTTGCTGGTGGATGTGCTGATATGCAAGCTGATGCTGCGCAAGTTGCGCTGAAGAAGCAGGCTGAGGAGGTTGCATTTGTCCGGCAGATCCAGGAGGAGCCCCACCTGCCATTTGATTGGGTTGATATGGGCTCAAGCCATATGACATCTGAGCACTACTGCTAACCCCTATGGCTGGGGTCTGCCCATTCCCCTGCTGATCCATGCCAGAGCAGAAGGAAGACACTCTGTATTGAAGAGCTTTTACTGCAACGCAAACACGTCAAGAAGACATGATTTTTTTAACATGCATAGGATCGCCAATACCTATAAAGGCAGGACTACTGAAGAAAATATCAAGATTCTTTTGTCTGACAAAAGACACCAAATGATATAGAGATCCAGACCAGCAAAACTCGAAGGTAATCCTACATTGACGAAAAGTCACACTTAGGCATTAAATGAATATCTTAACAACATATTTGTTAAATGAAGAAGAAAAAGAAGAAGAAGGAGATTATATCATCCAATGGAAATACCACAAGGCATACCAAGATAGTAACAATGCTCAACAAATACTTAAATTTGCATGACATGGTATCAAGTTCTTCTAATGTTAAAAATAGCAACTAGTATAAATGCTCCTAGTGATACCACGTGAGAATACTACATGACAAAAACGTACAAATTCCACCACACGGCATGTTTTCTGTAACCACAATTTACAATTCTACCACAGGTGAAGAGGGCTAGTATTACTTTTATATTACGTTCAACTTTATTAGTTTTAACTTTCAAAAAGGAAAAAGGGTTATACACTCACCATAGCCAGAGGTATCATATTCAATTTCTCATCACCCCTTTTCAATGGAAATACCATGAGGCATACCAAGATAGTAACAATGCTCAACAAATACTTAAATTTGCATGACATGGTATCAAGTTCTTCTAATGTTAAAAATAGCTACTAGTATAAATGCTCCTAGTGATACCACGTGAGAATACTACATGACAAAAACATACGAATTCCACCACACAGCATGCTTTCTGTAACCAAAATTTATGATTCTACCCACAGGTGAAGAGGGCTAGTATTACTTTTATATTACGTCCAACTTTATTAGTTTCAACTTTCAAAAAGAAAAAAGGGTTATACACTCACCATAGCCAGACGTATCATATTCAATTTCTCATCACCCCTTTTCAGCTCTTTATTGCTTTTCTTCTTTACACTTATCCCATATAAGGGTCAGAATTTTTAACCTTTGACATCCTAACAAACTTTGCATGGGAGTTACAAGATATTAAACACATTGTGCACTGTTCTCCAACGGTTAAAGTGATTCCTACTCAACCTGAAAGAGCCAAATGCTATAAAGAATGAGACTGTAGCTGTCCAGTTGCTAAAGCAAGCACGAAGCAAACTCTGTATGGGTGCCAACACAACAACAAGAAGCAAGCAGAATCTTTTGCATAATTCTTTGGATGCAAGCACATAAAGTAAATGGTCTCAGATAATGCATGCCCAACTTTGCATCTCAATGAGACCAGCACATAAAAACCCTCAAACATAAGAGGATAAGTGTCTTAAGGCCTTAAGGCTAGCCACAGGTTTTGGCTTTCACAAGTATTCCCACTCAACTACAAGTACACAAGACAAAATTTCTACATGTGAAAGCCTTGTCTGGACTGTGTCAAAAGCACTAAACTTCCCAAGAGTGATACTCCTATGCGAGCCACCCATCTTATCACATCTAAATTACCAACTAGATGTGATTTCAAGTAGTCAAAGCACAGAAACTAAATGGGTCACTGAAAAACAGAAAAACAGCTAGGCAATCCCCTCTCAGCAGCTCCTCAGTTTACCCTAAGGGTATCAGCAAGTGGATTATGTACATGTATTCCATCACGGGTTTCTGTTACGGACAATGGTCTGACATATCAGCATAGCAGCAGACGGTCAATCGATTATCACAAAAGAGACAACTCAGTCTGTCACATTGGAGCCCTACTTAACACATACACACACCTCCCTATTTTATCAAGCGCTCCATGCCGCAAGAAGTGCTAATCCCTTAATCCAAGCAACTATCTAGTCTATTCACTGAAGCTAGGAAATGACAAAACTTTCACAACAAAAGGTTGACGTTTTAGGACTTAAAACTCCAACCTCAATAGAACACATACATACAATCCAGCACAAAAGTTTGATGATTTACAGCTCAAACAACATCTTCAAAATAAAATATATATATACAATCAAGCACAAAGATACTTATCAAAGCTAAACTTCTCGTACATACCGTGACAACGATAAACCAAATAAACCTATCCCAAAAGTGATCTCTAACTCTACAAGGTAGATCCACCATCTCTGAGTATATATTTGCAAGGATTAGGACAAAAGTCCGCAACTTCTTCAAAAAGTAAATCACAGAATCAGCACAATCAATCTCAACCGCACAAGTAAAATTGCAGTGCCAAATTTTCCCCCTCTTATCAGGCCAAATCTGATAAAGCCGATCAGCAATCATATGGCCCCATATCAAGCCATGCTCCCCATGCTACCGATACTCCGGCATAATTGAACTCGCCACTTGGAAAAGAGTTTCCCACTCAGAAAATTTCTGAAAAGACCTACACAACTGATCCAATTAACGCTCTAAGATTTCATCAGATACACAACAAGCAGCCCAACCTAAACTGGGTCCTCCCGAAACACACCCACCAGCACATAAACCACCGAAACGCATGCATGCAAAGAGGGGGGAAACAAAAACCCTCCTTCCCCAGAACACAGACAAGAAAAAAACTCTAAAGAAGTCAAAAAAGCACAGAGCTTGCACCTCGTCTTCTGCTTCTGCTGCTGCTGCTGCTGCTTCCTTCTTCCTCACCTTCGCTTCAGCGTCCCCACGGAGCCGGCTCCAAATCCTGTCAATCAGGAAAACACGCGATCGAAGTCAAGACCCGGGTCTCTCTCTCTCTCTCTCTCCCCACATCGGGCGAAAACAAGAAAACGTTAAATACCCAGTGAAGCGGGGAGGGGCAAGAACGACAACACCAGAAAAGCTGGGGAGAAAAACAGATAAAAAAAATAAATAAAAAAGAAGGGAAGGAAGCAAAGCAAGAAGAGAGAAAAAGTAGGTAAAAGAGAAAACGATAATTTGACATGCTCGCCCACTAAAATCGAACCTCCTTTCCTGCGAGGAATCCCACCCAAAAAGAGAATCCCAGCAGCACAGACACAGAAAGAGAGAGAAAGAGAAAGAGAGAGAGAGAGAGGAAGTGGAAGATGAGTGAATTCTTCTCCTAAAGTTTCCAATTTTCTGCCTTCCTTTTCTTTTTTATATATATTTCTTCTTTGGGGACTTTCGCGGCGAGTCCCGGGAGGAACGCGCCTCTCCGGTTCGTCCTCCCACCCTTAAAAAAGAAAACGCTCCTGCGTTTTGATCCCACCCCCACGCCCCGCCCCACCCCACCCCGACCCGTCGTGACGATATTGCCCTCCGGGATCCCTCCTCCGTGTTTTTCAATTCGGCTCCTCGGCGCGTGATTCGTCGGGCGGCTTCCGCCGTCGTGGGGACGTGACGTCGCGACCTCGACCCGTGGCCCCTTCCGTAGGCGGCCAGGTCATCGTTGACGAAAGAGTTGGTTTGGTGAGAAGATCTTGGTTGGGCTGGGCCGGATCGTGCGTGGGCCGCTTTGGGCCGACCTTTTTGGACTGGGATTTTCTTTTTGGGCCCAGAAGGACTGAGCGGCAATCTTGGACTTTCCAATTAAGAAAGGCTTGAGGCCTTATCCAGTATCTCCTTCCCATGCTCTTTTTCATTCATTGTACTCCACTCTTTCGTGAGAGGAAAAATCCTTAAGCAATTGAATCGAAAGTGTCACCGTAGAAATTGTACATCAACAGTAGAGGTGGCAATATGAGTCGAAACCCATATAATGACTTTTTATTAAATGGGTCTATATGGCTAAAAATTTATGGGTCAAAAATGGGTTTGAGAAAATAAAGCACAAAACTAAATGGGTCTAAATGGGTTATTACTAATAAGATTCAAAAGGTGTAGAGAGCGAGCGATGAGAAGAAATTTCATTTCTGTTTTTGTTCTGGATATGGATGAGTCGAAAATTCCTACCTTTTTATTTCTGGTACAAACCTATATCTAGGCTATAAAATTAACCAAGAAAAATAAATTAAAAGTGAAATATAATGGTTATCATGCATGCCCTCAAAGACTCGTCTCACTAAGATTTCTTGCTCAAGATAGCAATGTCGAAACCTCCTTGATAAATCATTTGTCGATTGGAGTTTTGAATTCGACCTATTAAACTAGGGACCGGTTCTTGATATGGTTTGGTGGGGGAAAAAAAAAGCAATGGACCGGGGATTCGGAGTTTAACCCGGATCGCCGGATGAAGCGGCATCTTCGCCGTGTTAGTGCGTTGAGCGAACACAACGTGGGCTCGAGTAGGTTTTCTATTGCCTAGAAAACTTGATGGGCCTCCTTTCACTTTAAATGATGAGGACGAAAATGCTCTATGTGTTCCAAAGCCCAAAACATACGGTAAAAGCACGTTCTTGTCTTGAGTGTTTTGACTATAGTTTTTAAATCGAGATGTGCATCGCCAATCAAAATCTCAAATTTATGAGTCGTGAACCTAATTGACTCGTAAAATAACTAAAATCAATTTTTTTTTTTGCATGAAAATATGTAAAGTAAGTGGAAGTAAAATCGCAAAATGACTAGTTTGGAGTAAAATTCATTACCGCACATTCATCTCTTCAAAACCGTGACATTTAAATGCAAAAAGAAAATTCATGTCCCGCATAATTTATTATTGATATGTAATTCACACTTTTTCATTTTTATATGAAACTATAATGTATGAGGTAGTGCTATTTTCTATCCTCATTTGCTGAGACACTCATTTTTTTTTTTCAATTAACCGGCCGAAATAACCCACTCTTCCTTTTTAACCATGTTGAAAGAAGTAACTATATTTATGTCGTCTTCCTCGGTCAAATTCGCGATGCAGAAGCGTTTTATCGATAGTCTCATCTTTTGAATCACATAAGCTATATAGAATGTTTAAAAACCTTTATTTACGGTGGCTCATGTATTCATAATTGATGGTGCATTTGGGAGTATCATTTGGAAGGGACTTTGGACCCAAAGCCCATTGGGCCAAATATTGGGTGTTTAGCAAACATTTACAAACCCCATTAGAGAAAAGTGGGCATTTAGAAGGTTGAAAGCCCAAAGCACGTCTTAGGTTGCTTTGCGTTTTCAACTTTCTCAGCATGCCCACGCCAGTACTGTGCAATCCTTTTTCTTTCCCGAAATTGTCCTCACAAACTTTTTGTTTTTCCGTTTTTGCCATTGTTATGTGACATTGTTCATCTTCTCCATTGAGGGTGGCTAGCTTGGTTGTACCTGGCTGTGAGGGGCCGTGATGGCTAGAGAGATGCTGGTGTGGTCACGACGACCCAGGCGACCGTCGCCGGAGAGTCAAACGACCTCGGCGACGGTCGCGAATTGCGGCGTCGCGCGATCCCTTGCGAGTTACGGCAACCCAGATCAAAGTTGTCGCGCGACCACGGCGAGGGGCCGCTGATCTGGGTCGCGCGACCCCCCGCAAGTTGTGGCAACCTAGATCTGGGTTTGCCACCACTCAGATAAGCTCGGCGATGGTGAAGAATCGGTGACGCGGAGGGTGAGGGAGCAAAGAGTGTCCTCACGGGCGACGATGACGACAGCGAGGGAGGCGTTGGTGATGCGGTGGCAGAGGGACACGTCAAGGTGGCAACATTGGGGTAGCGAGCGAGGGCGATGGGGAGGTGCTCGGTGTGGAGGGGGCGGAGGAACTTACGGTGGTGGGACTCGTTAGTGTGGAAGGAGCAACAGACGAGGGTGGACTTGCGGTCGAGCAGGTCCCAATTGAGGAAGTTGAGGATTAGGAGGATGATCTCCTCGAATAGGAGGTTGAAGAGGGCGGAGCCGTTCGGCGTCGAGACTGCTGGGCTTCTGCTTCTTCATGGTCCTAGAGAAGAGAGATTGAGATGGTGGAGAAGAAGGTGGAGGAGAAGATGATGGTGGTTAAGATGAAGAGGAGGACAAGATGTTGTCCCTGGCGGCTGCTTGAGATCTTGCAACTTGATACGTCCATCGCCCGCAACAGATTTCAAGCGCCACCAACGACTGCCTCTCCTTCACCAACCAACTATTTATTTTCTTTTTTTTTTTAATCACAAAAATCTTTTATAAATATAAATTTTTCCAAACACTATTTTGCTCAATGGTACTTCCCAATTGATCTACAAATTATAATTTATCAAACGCAAATTAGATTTTAGAAAACTCCTTTAATTTAAAGTCATTTACATTTTTCCAAAAATTTTCCCCAAAATTTACCATTTGGAATGGACTTTCCCTTGGCCAAAATATAGGGTGTTTGGCAAAAATTTGTAAACCCCATTGGAGAAAAGTGGGCATTTAGAAGGCTAAAAACTTAAGGTAGGTCCTAGGCTGTCTTGAGCTTTCAGTTTTCTCGGCATGCTCATGCCAGTATCGTGCAATTTTTTTTTTTCGAAATTGTCCTCACAAACTTTTTGTTTTTTTGTTTTTGCCATTGTTATGTGACACTGTTTATCTTCTCCATTGATGGTGACTAGCTTGGTTGTACCTGGCTACGAGGGGCCGACGACGGCTAGAGAGACGTTGGCGTGGTCACGACAACCCAGACGACCGTCACTGGAGAGTTAAGCAACCTCCTCGAATTGTGGTGTAGCGTGACCCCTTACAAGTCGTAGTGACCCAGATCTTAGTCATCACTTGACCACAGCAAAGGGCTGCCGATCTAGGTCGCGCAACCCCCCGTGAGTCGTGGCGGCCCAGATTTGGGTCGTGGCAACTAAGATCTAAGCCACAACCCAGATCCAGGTTCGCCGCAACTCATATCAGCCCAATGACTATGAAGAATTGGTGATGTGAAGGGCGAGGGAGCAGGGGGCATCCTCACTGGTGGTGGTGACGACAGCGAGGGAGGTGTCGGTCACGCGGGGGTCAGAGGGACACATTGAGGTGGCAGCATTGGGATAGCGAGTGAGGCCGATGGGGAGGTGCTCGATGTGAAGGGGGCAGAGGAACTTGTGGTGGCGGGACTCGTCCGCGTGGAAGGAGCAGCACACAAGGGAGGACTTGCGATTGAGCAGGTCCCGATCGAGGAAGTGGAGGATCAGGAGGACGATCTCCTTAGACAAGAGGTCAAAGAGGGTGGAGCCCTCCGGCGTCAAGACCGTCGAGCTTCTACTTCTTCATGGTCCTAGAGAAGAGAGATTGAGATGCTGGAGAAGAAGATGGAGGAGAAGATGATGGTGGTCAAGATGAAGAGGAGGACAAGATGTTGTCCCGGTAGCTGCTTGAGATCTTGCAACCTAATACGTCGATAGCCGGCGATAGATTTCAAGTGGTGCCAACGGTCGTCAACCGTTCGCCATCCAACTATTTTTCTTTTCTTTTTTTTTCATAAAAGTCCTTTGTAAATATAAATTTATTCAAATATTATTTTGTTCAAAGGTGTTTCCAACTTACAAATCATAATTTACCAAATGCAAATTGGATTTTAGAAAGCTCATTTAATTTAAAATTCTTTGCATTTTTCCAAAGATTTTCCCCAAAAGTCAAACCAAATACACATGGATATGTTTTGTTCGTCTAGTTTGAGCTAAACCATAGTTCAAAATCAAAAATTAATTTCAATCTAGCGGATGGAAGAAGACATAAGACATTAAGTGCGCTCGCCAAAAATGTCAATGGGGTCCATACTCATTTATTAGGAGCTAGTACAGACCTCATTTATTAATTTTTCACTTAAAGAAATTAGTGCTGCTTCATTAAAGAACCACCTAGTATACCTCGACTTCACCTAATCGTCCAAGGATATTAATCATCATCCACTCGAAGCAACTGCACAAAAGAAGGCAAAGAAAAGAAGTGCAGATGACAGAAACGAACTTTGAACCAAAGCTTTTATTAGACACAAAGGGACAGCAGAGCCGTAACCTGTACATTGGTCAAAAGATAAAATCAAATGAGCAACGGCTTAAGAGGAAAACCCAAATCTAAGCTACAGAGGATTACAACAGTTGTCCCTCCAACTGACCACTTAGTTCACACATCTCCACAACCCCACACCCTCCCTCTCTCTCTCTCTCTCAGTAGGATCTACATTGGGCTCTCATGAACCATGAACCACCAAAAGCCACAAGAACATGTCTCTCTCTCCTTCCTCAGATGGGTACATATCTTCAAACATCAACATCACAAGATAACCCAGCTTCATCTCATTCTGTGGCTGCAAGAACTGCTGGCCCTTCCACCTGAAATTCAACACCCACAAATTGACATGTCAGTGCGGTGGAGTGTAGGATTCGTATTATGTGGAGGAGCTCAGGTTTCTGCTTTCTGAGTCTGATTGTTATGGACAAATGGGTACACTGGCCCAGCGAAAATCAATGTTAGGTGAGCCAACCTGGGACTCAAAGCAGTCCCACATGTTTGTTATTATCCATAAAATTAGAGAAGGAACAGATAAAAATGCAACCACCCCAAAGCGCCAATAAATTTAAGGTAGGTCTACCGTGTTGGACATTCCGCTGGGCCCCCCCGTCGATATGAAGAGGGAATTTGTGTTTTGGATTCACCATGTGATGCAATAAATTTACTCTTACTGCCTAAGCAATCATCTGCTCCAGGAACACAAAGCTATTCAGAAGCAGCATCTATGATTCTCATTAAGCACACACCAGCATCTTATAGTCAGTGAATGACAGGTCCAGTAAAGCACACACCAGAAAGCTGTAGTCAGTGAATGACAGATTTACTAGCAGACTCCTTTTCAAAGGGCAGACGATGAAATGAGGAAGCTTCCAGGCTTCGATTTCAATGTGGTCGATGAAAAACAGGACGTATGGTTTCCTTAGGGCTATTAAGACAATCTTATGGTGACTAATACAGGTTAATATGTAGCCGGGAAGACTATTGCACCAATGTCGCTCCACTGGCCAACTTAATAAGTTTTTCCTAGAAGTCAAAATTTCTTATTATAGACAAGACTATTGCACCAATGTCGCTCCACTGGCCGACTTAATAAGTATTTCTTAGAAGTCAAAATTTCTTATTATAGATAAGTTTACCTTGAATGTTGCTCCCCAGATCTCCTCTTCATTTGCAGGAACTGCAGTGATCTTGTTCTTCGGATTCTCATAGCATCTTATTTCCCCAACTGCGGTGGAGAAGAAGCATCCTGCGCGATCATAATTCCATCAACAAAGAGAAGCACCTTAACACGAAACAAAGATATGCGCAAACTACTCATATGGAGCATGACTATTTCTTATTGATTTACAAAATTGCGGACTATTTGAGGACTATATTTATACGTAAAGCTCCTGGACTTTACCTTGAGGAAATGAAGCAAGTGACTTGCCACAAGAACCTTTGAGCAGCTCCGCGTCATTCGCGAATGCGACATACCCATCAGCAGTGATTCCCCAATAGAGAGGAACCTTGCCATATTGATCCTGTCAATTAGCAAGCTGTCAGCGACAATTCAAAGCAACCCTACCTCAACCAACACTAGAATTCGACAAACAGAACATCTTACAGAAGCCACGAACAGAGTGGAGGTGGACTTGTCGAAGACGATGAAAGCGAAATTCCCGCTTAGGTGGCCGACCATGTGGTTGGGAGGGTATGGAGCTCGGTCGCGAAGCGCCTTATACGCTTCGATGACGAGGACGACCTCGTTTGCGGACTTGGCAAGCCCGTATTGTTGCCTGAGGCTGCCCAGGTTGTCCAGTACTCCCTCGAACAAGCAAAAAATTTCATCTTTAACCGCAAATGACCTGCCATTCGAGTCACGACAGAGCAAATACTACGTCAGAACAGAGCCAATCTTCAAGAGGGGGATCAAAACCATATTGATACAGTCCACTCAACAAGTGGAAATCTTTACAATGATTTGACTGCGTCTAAATTTCAGCCGCCCAAGCCTCTTCCAGGCTCTCAAGATTCCAAAAGTGATGATTACAGGAGACTTTTTTTTTCCATCACTTCACCTCAGAGCTATACAATTATTACTCAAGCTACCAGTCAAAGATCTAACCAACCGGCTCACGACGCGGCCGGCTAGAGTCACAACGAAATCAGCTTTTTTCCTGGGGTTGCTATAACTAGGATCCTACACCATGGACATCCTGAAACCAAACCGGCACTACAAACCCAAGCCGAAATTCCTTCGCAAATCACGGCAAAAAAATCAGACGTCATGAGGACATACAGATCAACGAGCGAGATTTACTCCTGATATTTTGCTTTATTGTTTGTCACAAAAATTCTTTGGCACTCGTCTCCTATTCTCTGGGGGAAAACAAGAACAACCCAGAATTTCAACGGCGTAAATATATCTCCAAGATGTTTCTGGCAAATCATATTAGTTCATTTTAAACCGCTCGGTCCGAACGCGACGTATCCCACGTCGCTTCGATGGTCGTGTTCGAATTACAGCAGCATCTCCCTTCGAGATTTGAGTAAAATCTTGACTCCTGAGAGCCATTATCGAACGTGCAAATTACGCTCGTATGGAAATTAAGCCAAAGCATGCAGGATTCGCCGTTGACCGGCAAAGCTAACGTCGAGATGCGAGATTAATCTCGACATACTCGACCGACGCCGTCGTCGTCTCGAGCCAAGCTCGCGCATCGCTCGACGCGCTGCCGGTCGTTTCGTCTCGTGGTGTTTTTTTGTTTTTTTTTTTGGTGGCGGGATTATTTACCTGGGCTGCAGCAGGGACTCGTTCTGGTGGGTGTAGGCCAGCTGCGCGTGGTCCCCGATCTGCACCGACACGCCCGAGGCGTTCGACTGGAGGAACCGCCGCACGAGCTCCGCCGACGTCGTCTTCGGCGACGGCGTCCGGCAGCCGGCCGCCACCAGCTCGTCCGGCGGCGACACGATCGAGCTGCTGAACACTCCCAACATTCTCTCTCTCGCTCGCTCTACGCTACACTAACTCGAACTAAACGGACCGCCCGACCGATAGATCGGAGCTCTCTCTCTCTAGACTTCAGACGCAAATAACGCAGCTAACGGAGATGGGAGGAGGAATGGAGGAGGAAGGCGGAGGAGGAGGCCTGCGCTTTATAGAAAGGGCGAGGGAGGGGGAGGGGCAAGATGGTAATTCGGCGCGGCGGCGATGATTTCTTACCTTTTTTTTTTTTTTTTTTTTTTTTTTGGGACGGGGCATGTGGAGCGGGGGGCGATAATTCTGGCGCGGCAGATGTGGACGTGGATGGGGAGTTTCGATGGCGGGGCCCACGCAAGTTGCCTTGTCTTTATGCGCGGGCGGGGGGGCATTATTACGATGTTGTTGCTACCCGGCCCGGGGGGGACGGGGATCGGGTGCGCCGGTTGCACGGTGCAACCCGTCTGGACCCGCGCACTCGACTCTTTGACTCGCCTTCTCCGGTGTGGTGTATGCTCTCTCTCTTTTTATCATCTTATCTTATCTTTTTCCTCCTTTTTGGTTGTTGTGATTTCAAAAAAAAAAAAAAAAAAAAAAGAACATTTCTATTTCATTTGTTTATAGTAATTTTTATACTTCTAAAGTTACCATTTGAATCTTGAGTAACGCTGCTGGACCGAAAGGGATGAGAACGGGGTATGGAGAGTTAATGTAAAGCTTTGATTGCACTGTTTAAATGAGTTTTTATAATTTGATTGCATTATTTATAAATTTTAAGACTTTAAAATTTCATGAAAAAAGCACATGTATCCCAATATTTTTAATCAAAGTAACCAACGAAAAAAAGAATGCCGATCTTGTCTATCTTAGTTATAACACATGATAATTTTTCCTAAAGAATGCTACTTGTTCTTTGGCTAAATGAGCATTACGCATGGTGATTTGGAATAGCAGCTTCGCCTCGATCCAAAGTGTTTTGTAAGTAAACCGTCATAATGGATATCTATGTTACTGAGAGCACTAACAAGTGACGGAGGGGACTGACTAGTGATCGGAACAATTAAGGGATTATTAGCCAGTGAGTATGGTGGAGGACAAATGTGGCGTGTGTTTGGGGCAATATTTGTTATGATATAAGATACTCTACCTTGATGCCTAGCGGTGAGCATAGTCTCAAGGTATAACCACAACCTAAGAACTAGATAAGTGAGAATTTGTCATGTTATGGGTTCTAAAGTATGTAGGGTAGGTTTTAAATTCCAAAAATTGGGGAACCTGTTTCAATTGGTAGGTTTCAAATTTTAGGTTTCACCAACCTAGAATAAGTTTTTGTGTTTTTCTTGGTCAATGTTTTTGCGAGATCTTATGGTATTCCATGTTATTCAATAATAAGTGTCTAATCTTAAAATACTAGTCCGAGTTTCCATTTTATGAATAAGACTTTTACTTTGTTAATATTTCATATTTTTCGTGTGTCTAAATATAAGTTATGATAAATGAATTGTAACAATAAGTGTGGTTGTTAAAGGTGATACATCACTATAATTTTTCAATTAATAATAAAAGTAGAATAGAGATAGACCTTGGGACCAAACTTGGAACCTGCAACAATATAAGTTACAGGTTCCAAAAAATAAAAAATCTATTTCAATGGGTTTGTTCTAGGTTCCAAGTGAAACTTGTACGGAATCTAAAATCGCACGTCTAATTAGTGCGCCTATTTAGTGTCCCCTCAATTTAAGTTATTAGTCAATGTAAATAAAGGTGATTGTGAAATTTAAGCCCGATGCATCAACCGTTGAAATTTTTCAAGTCATGAAATGGGGTAGAGGATCCTTTCTCATCTGCAATAAACCTTCTTGTCCGGGAGACTTAACTTTTACTCGACACTTATCTCCTCAACTTAGAATATTTTACACTTCGGCGTTGAAAAATTAACTATGGAATTTTTGGAAAAAAAAAAAAAATCTCGTGGAGCTCGTTCCATTTTTCAATTATTTGTTCACACGGAGATTGTCTATACTTGAAAGAAAATTTAATAAAATCAAGTAAGAAGTTCGATCGGTGACATTTGGTGACACTATGAAAGTCACCATCTACCACCAACATTTCAAATTCGACACTATTAAGTCCCCCACCTACCATAGATCATGAAAGGGCGATTCTTTTAGATAGTACCTTGTTGAAATTCGATCTCATTCGTGCGAAGTAAGTAAAGGATAGACACCACGAATCTTGCTGTGAGGAGACTTTTTCTAATTATTCCATTCCCTAATGACGCAAGGATGCCACATACCTTTCATCTTTCGAGTCATTTAGAAATCCGGTTCCGATCATGTATTTGGAGAAAAAAAAAATGCGTTTTGTAAGTGTTGAATCTTATTGCCCTACCTCGTAAAGCTAACGTAAAAACAACATTTGTCCTCAAACTTCTCATGAAAAAAATTCATGAAAAGGTCCATACCTATTATGAAATAAAGGGATAAGTGTATTGAAAGTTTTAAAATATGTCGTGGAAGTGCAATTAAGTTTTACAACTTGAATAAAGTGTAATCGAGTCATAGAACTTGTCAAATTTGTGCAATTGAATCCTTTCGTTAATTTCGACCAACTTAATAAAGGAGAATGCTGATGTGGCTTTTTTTTTTTTTAACATTTTCTCTCTCATACATGGTGATGACATAAAACATAAGGCTAAAACGATGTTTTTTTTTTTCCAAAACTGATTTTTAATACAAATTTTATTTAAATTAAATTAAAAATAAGATTAATTTAAAAAATAAAATAAAAAGAGAGAAAGAGAAACCATGTGGTGATTGCAGCCCTCGTTGCCCGCCATTGCCACTACCCCACCATCAATAGGAAGGGTCAGTGATGGTGGGGGATGGTCGGCAAGGGTCATTAGGCGCCAACCAATGGTTGGCAACCTCACCGATTGCAGGCGAGGGCCTCTATCGGTGGGAGTAGTTTTAATCACATCATCGCTACAAAAGAATATAAAAACATTTAAAAAGTCACGTCAGCATTTTTCACTAATCAAGTTGGAGATAGTTAATAGAAAAACACAATTGTACAAATTTAACTAGTTTTATAACTTTATTGTGCTTTTTGTAAATTTTAAGATTCGATTGTCCTTTCGTGATAAGTTTTAGGACTTTCGATATGCTTATCTCTAAGTTAAATAACAAGTGCACAAAACTAAATAACAACCACTATATTGATATGATGACACCATCATCTCATCCTATAGACTTCTCATGAATTATAAATTTAAGTGAATATTCCTTATTATTTAATTTAAATATCACTTTTTCATGTGCCCGCCATCTAATGACAAGTGTGTAAATAATTTTCTAAACCAGCCGTAGGCATTATGTACATAAATTTTATGATATGCAATATGTTTTTCATATGTAGATAGCATGATATTGCTTTTAACTTCTTCCAACTTAGTTTCCAACGAGTCATCGACACTTTTTCAAGCTAATTTGATTCCATCTTTTTTCTTGTAATTGATGGGTATGAGAGCAATTTGAACGCAATCGGTGAAATTTGAACATTTTTAGTTCTCTTCTAGAGCTGAAAAATCATCTGATTTTTTTTTTTTTTTTTTGTAAATTCCTTTTAACTAAGTGAGTGTAGTTAGCCTATCCACAATTTAAAAAAAAAAGAAGAAGAAGTAAATCCCTTCTTTTTCCCGTTTATCTTCCGTTAGAAGTTGTTCAAATGCCGAGAAGCGTGGTAACTTTAGTTCTACGGAAGTCTTTTTTTTTTTTTTTTTGGTAGCATGGGCTTTCTGTTACCATGATTTCTTTACTCTGCGCAGCCACGCAAGTAGTGAAATTTGGAAATTCGATCCGTGACAGATTTGAAGATAAGGTCCCATTCAGTAGTCAAGTTTGATTCTCTCTCGTTTAGCCTTTTCTGATTTTTCCTTTTAGATAATGATAATAAGCAGACTGTTCACGAAGCTTTTTGTGCCACTTGCTAGTGAACTTTGAACCTTTCCTGCAATTATATATATATATACGGAAAATCCGACCAAATGTATTTTTAAGTAATTTCTTACTAAGGCTATAAAAAGCTACCCACAAGACACGCGGTCTACTAGCAAGAAAATTGGGTGAGGTAGGAATATTTGATTTTAGGCGTGGATTTTGATTTCCACGCTTGACAAAGAAATAGAGTAAAAGTCTAAATGAGGAGAGAGGAAATTATAGTTAAAGTAAGATAAATAATAAAAAAAGATTAAAAAAAAAGAGCTATCAATCGAGTCGTTGCGAAGTTAATATCATGCACGAGTTAAAATCCATACAGAAGCAAGTAAAGGTCCTAATCTTTCTTTTATGAGCTCTAAGCATTGAGTCTTGCCGAAAGATCAATTTAGAACTATGGTTCACCGTTAAGTGAATTCCTTCTTCTCAAGCCCAATTTGTGATTTTTTATTTTTTAGGGTGACCGAGATCGAGAGTTTTTTTTTTTTTAATCTCCATAGACTAGTGGAAGGTAAACATCTCAGCTATTCACTTATATTAAATCATATACTATAAGTACATTATTAGCCCGTTTCCTAACGGTTTATACTTTTTGGTAAAATGGATTGTCTAACACAACTTGTTTACAATCTTGAAATTGTTACATTATTAGATCACTGGTCTAAAATGGTTACATTCGCAACTTGTTTTATTCATGTAACTCAATCTTGAAATTCCTCCTAGGGTTTTGAGAGAGAATCTCTTTCTCGGTCTTGCGAGCTCCAAATTCGACATGGCGAATTTCGAATCCTCTTTTGTCGATAGCTACGAGCTAATGGTTGAACCACTTTTACTTTTGAGTACTTGTTTTCTTCATCTATTCCTTTCATTTGGTGCGTTGTTTTCCCGAACAAACTATGATCATATTTCCGAAACACTTTTACGTGTTGCCGAGGTTGAAGTCGGGAAGACTGCCGAGAAACTTGTTTTAGATGCTGAAGTGCAAGGCAATGAGCGACATTCAAATTAGGTTTACCAACTCATTACACTTTTCAAGCCAAACCCATGGGCAATTAAAGATCCCAAAGTGGTCTACAGGACTCGTCTCTTATTGATGTTCATTTAATGCTCTCTTAGGCCTTGGAAATAATTCACTAGCTAATTAAAAGATGGGAAAATTCCAAATAAGGACCTGAAGTGAATTTATTTTCTTAAATAAAGACTCAAAGTGAACTTTGTGTCATATAAGGACCCGAAGTGGACCCATTGTTTCAAATAAGGATCCGAAGTGAATTTTGTATCAAATAAGGATCCAAAGTGATCAAGTTAATCTCTATTGAGGACCTTAACTCGTCGGCAAACATTTTCCGGCAATTAAAATAGGGGCAATTTTGTCATAAATTTGTGATTGGAAAAAAAGGGAAAATTCTATATTAACTAAGTTTAGGTTATTCATTTAGATGTTTACGTTTTCTTCTTTCTTCTTTCCCGCTGCTCCTCGCCTTGCTCGACCGACGGAGAATTTGGGTCTCCGCAAACAAAGAAAGAAGCGTCTGGTTTTATTCTTGTTTTTGAATTCGTGCCTCAACCGGCGGAGAATTTGGGTCTTTGACTTTGTGGAGGATGGGTACAAAGAATGGGGAGAACTTCGGTCTTTGACTTTGCGGAGGATGGATACAAGGAACGGGGACACCGTAGAAAACCTAGGGTTTTTTTTTTTCTTTCTGTTTTAGGATTTGTTAATTTTCCCTATATATTTTTTGGACAAAATTGCCCAAACTCCGGTCGTTAGAAATGTCACATGCTTGATAGCCGGCGAATATTTGGCTGACCAGCAAGCTCAAGTTTTTATTTGGAATTGATTCAACCACTTCGGATCCTTATTTGAGATAATGGGTCCACTTTAGGTCTTTATTTGACACAAAGTTCATTTAGATAATTATTTGAGAAAATTGGTTAACTCTGGGTCCTTACTTAGAATTTTCCCTTAAAAGATTGATACAAGGTCTATGCATGTGTTGGTCTTCTATATGACAATTAATTAATTAACTAATTAATCTTAGCTACTAGTCGTCCTTCCATAGACAGGTCCTCTTATAACCAAAAACCACTGGCGTACCTGAATTTCCTAGGTTCTGAGAGCAACTTGGACCTTAAATAAATAAAATAAAATAATAGTCTTATTTTATTTATTTGAAGGACTAAGCATTTGAAAATTATTCTCCCAGAAGAATTGTAGTATTGAAAAGATTTGGCAATATTTGATTTCGGGGGACAAACAGGCTGTGGGATTCTTCATGTTGGGCTTCATATGATATTACATGTTAAAAGCTAAGATACAAAATTAGGAATCTAGGAAGATTCTTATCAATCCGAGAAAAGGGAGAGAGAGAAATGAAGAACCTTTCACGAGGGGAAAACCCAAAAAAGGAAAACGTATATGTAATATAATATAAGCATAATACAATATAATGTTGGTTCCGGTCATTCCAGTGAACTTCAATTTAAAATAGGACAACGAAATCTGTCTGTGCGATGTGGAGGCCACATGACATGGTCCGACTTATAAAATATTCTTTTGGAAAATTACACTTAGGTAACTGTTAATTTTCCCACTTAATTTGATAAGAATTTGACGTGTAAAGGAATCAACTCGCCTGTCTAATCAAATTGCGGTTTTTGATGCGATTTAATATTCTTTTTTTTAATGAATAATAGAAACAGAGTACGCACGGAAACGATAGAAGAAATAAATTGCAAAAAAAAAAAAAAAAAGAAAAAAGAAAAGAAAAAAACGAATAGACGTGTTGAGAGAAAAGACAACGAATAAAGATTTAGTTGAAATGAACATAAAATTGCGATAAAATAACAAAGATTTGAATCAATTTATTTATAAGAATTGTCATAAAATTGGTTCTTCTATTTTTCTATTATGATCGCTTAATTATTTTGATAATACATGTAAGCCACTTGGTAAAGTCGTTCGTGAAGATGTCATTTTCATGTTGCATCACGTGAGATCAAATTATTTATTCTTATTATGATAATACTTAAGAAAAGATGAAAGTGAGAGAAGGAAAATCCTTGAATAGGAATTGATTACCAAAAAATCCCACCTACAATAAAAATAGAGAATTGCCCTTGAATAGGTCCTTAAAAGACTCAAGAGAGAAGAAATAGGTGGGAAATCTACCTTGAGATGGGATTCCGCAATGTCATAATCCATAATTCCACTCATTTGGGAAGAAAATTTTGAGTAAGAATTAAAGGGCCACCGATTTATTTCGATTGCTTACTTTTTTTATGATACATGTAAGCCTCTTTGAAAAGCTGAGCTCGAAGAATTCTTGGATTGCATTACGTAAGATTGAATTATTTTTTCTTTTTATGAAAATATTTAAGAAAATGTGAAAGCAAGAGTAGGAAATTCCTTGAATAGGGCTTGTTTGCCAAAAAGTCCTACCTATAATAAAAGGACAAAGAATTGTTGCAATTATTCAGGAAAGAGAAGGGCCAAAGTCATTCGTATAATTTAAATAAATGACAATTGACGTGTCACGATTCATTTTGGATAAGAGCTCAGAAGACAGCGACGCCCACGGTTTGCTTGCTGGCCCATGGTTTCAGGAATCAACGGTCGTTCCAAGCCGTCGATTTGTTAAAACCTTAATTATTCCAGGATTCCTGAGCTTAGGTAGGATGTACCCGGCCCAATTTTGCGTTTGGTGAATCTTCGCTTCTTTTTTTTTTCCTTTTTAATTACAACCGCCAAAAACCCAAAACTATGTACATTATGACATACTTTAAGCTCGCGTGACAGATTCATTCTCCGTCAAAATTACATCAATGAGTATCGTTAAAAATCAATTTACATGGATCATAAGGAATCGGTGTTGACATGACACCATGTTGCTTAAATGAAATAAAAATGACGCTGTTTTGGATAAAATATCATTTGAAGGAGGGTGATTGTGTCATGGGAAAACTCCAAATAAGGGTTCAAAATGCTATCGTTCTCTCAGATAAAGGCTTCAAATGAATCTTATTTTAACCACCGGCCATGGTGGTTCCACTAAATAAGGACTCCGTTGATCCTTCTTCAAAGGTGAGGGGTTTGAAACCCAGTAGAACACTTGGTGTTTTAAGTGTGATGTTGGGTGGTGGGTCCTCCGCTAGCGTCACTGGGTTTATCTCGCCTGGCCACCGGTTGTACGGGGTTCTCGGGTCATAAAAAAAAAAATATATATATATATATATATTTTTTAAATTAAGGTTTGAAATGATCATATCAATCTCAAAGAAGGGTTTGAAGTAATTATGACTTTTTCAAATAAGGGCTTAGCCTTGCCAATTGACAAAAAATTCCTGTAGACCAAGGATATTTTTGTCCAAATAAAATTTAAATTTAAATTAAATTAGATTAAAAATTTTAAAAAGAAATTTTTTAAAAGATAAAAATAAAGGCGGGAGGGTTCCCTATTTGTGGCTACTGCCCCATTGTCAGTGGGTCACCATCAAGGAGAGGGTAGCAACCCTCTCCCAAATTTGGGCGAGGGTCACACGCCAAACCTCGGTCTATGGAGGGTTGCTAGACCTACGCGATGGCCAGCGACCCTTGCGTAGATCAGGGAGAGGGTTGCTACCCTCTCCCATCTTTGGCGAGGACTACTAGCCCTTGCCTCTAGTTGGCAAGGGTCGCCGGCCACAAATGGGAGTCTCCCTCCAGTGTGCCCTTTTTTTTTTTTTTTTTTTTTTAGTTTGTAAAGAAAAAAAACATAATAAATGAAGAATTTTGAAAGACGAAATTGCCCTAATTTAAAAACCGATATAATTACTTCAAGTCCTTATTTGAAAGAAAAACCACTTTAGATCCTTATTTAAGAAAATGAGGATATTTTGGATCTTTATTTGAAATAATGTTCATTTCAAGCCCTTATTTCAGGAAATAATGGCACTTTAGGCTCTTATTTGGAATTTTTCCTCGTGTCACACGAATATAAATTTGGAATTTGTAATGTCACAAGAAAAAGTTTAAGATAAATAGCATAATTTGAAGTTTTTGATGTTATAAAAAAAAATCAGATGTGTGTGTGTATGTTATAGTGAGAATAGTTTGAGATTTTTGGTAACTTTTTCCTTTCTTTTATTCGATTTGTTGTCCAATAAGAAGGCGAAAAAATCCATCGAATTCTCCCGATTTTTTTAGGAGATGCAAACCTTTAAATTCCAGTCTTTCCCATCGTAAAACTTTTCTTTGTCTCTTCCTCATCTGAAGGGGACAGATTTGATCTAAATCTCTCCCTCCCCTCCCACTTCCTTTTCCTTTTATTTCCTTTCGTTTCTTTTCTAATTCTCCCGATCTAGTTTTAGATCTGGGAGCTTTGCTCTCTCGATCTTATATTTGGGAGCATTTCTCTCCAGTTTAATTCTAGATTTTGGAGTTTTAATAAATAAGTGCGCCACCTCTAGTTTCAATAGTGTTCACAGTAGTTTCGGTATGAACTCTGTGCTCGTTCAACGTATTTTCATTCAAAGTCTTGGCACTTTGCATTGATTACAGGGCTCGCTCTCACAAGTGGCTTTTTTTTTTTTTTTTGGTAAGGTAAAAAAAAGAAAAAAAAAAGTCATTTAGCACCACCACATGTTCTCACAAGTGTTAGATCTCAAATTTTTTAACATATTCATATTTTTTTCGTACGGTGATAGTATTGAGGACGCTGAACCTAGGCGCACACTGCCAAAAGGCAAAGCCATAATTACACATGAAGATCTTAACGTGTGATTATCACCGATGGTGTTATATGATTCAGTGACTAGCCATTGATCCTTTTGCTTAAATCCAATTACAAATATGTTCTTGAAGGACAAGTTTGTGATGATTTCTATCAACCATGCTATGATGAAAAGCCTTGATTTCTAATTTTTTGTTTATTTTGGAGCTTTATGATTTACTTTGTTATAATGACTTTTGAGATTCTCTTTCATGTATCAGTTTGGAAATGAATGGAAATTTCTTTCTGACCAAAAATAGAAAAAAACTTTAAATTCTGGTCATAGTGCATCTATTGTGAAGTCTAACCATACTTGATTATTGAAATCAAAATCAAGTGATCCGATTGCAAAATTCAATAAAAATTCAACGAATTTGATTGAGAATTACAACGTAAATATAGTCCCCCATTTTCTCGGTTTCTAACCCTACTGATGCACCTGGCCTTCCGTGTATATCTGATTCTCTATATGCGATCTTCCAAAGTCAGTATCAAGCCATGTAAGATTTACACGCCTGCCAATCTAATTGCAAATCAGACTTCGCGCGAATTCGTGTCGGTCGCATCATGCGTGTCCATTTCGCTTTTCTACCATCATCCAAAGAATCCACAATGGGACGACGACCCTTGGATCAATTGGGACCGGATGCAAATCGTGCGGCAAGATTCGAGAATCCAAGCCAAAGGAGAGAAAAAAGAGGGGCACGGCGAAAGGGACATCCATTGTTATCCAAGGGAGGAAATTTTGGCACCATTTATATTATCCAAAGGACTATGACATTTGTCCATACACGTTACTTTCTTTTGTGTAGGGCAATGTGACCATCACATCATTTCTTATTTGCTCTTTCTTTACATTGACCATGGTTAGGCCCACTGTATAATTTCAATCCCACTGGCACATTCATAGATTCATCACCCCCATGGCCCATGAATTGAACCCTAGTAAAGGAAATGTTCCATCATATCATTCAATCGATTCAAACCATATGCCAATCTTTCATGGCTGCCATGAAGTTTCCCAATTGGATATTTTTCATCCCTCGAGCTTTCAAAGTCATTTAGCACCACCACATGTTCTCTACTTTTCTTTCCTTGGTCATAATTTTTAAGGGTGAGCTCCAACCTAATCTGAAAAGAAGGTGGATTTTTCCTGGGTTTCGAACTTGTAAGGTTGTAAAAGGAACTCACATCGATTCCGACAAATTTGCAGTTTCTTTTCACGCGTAAATTCATGTTCTTAGATGAGATTTTCTAACATGACATTAGAGTCTCACATGTGCAGTCCTTGTTAGCTTAGATAAGTTGAAACTTTTTTGGGGTGAATTTTCTAATAAAGGCGATCACCCAATTCGATCTTAATCATTCGGAAGCATGATGGGCTAATTGTCGCGTGTTTCTAATGTTTGCTACGTGTTGATTAGCAGATGACAATTATTATCTTATCAAAGGCAGAGATTGACCGAGTCAATATGTATGTCCTCGATTGATCACCCAATATGACGTGACTGTGCTTCATGCTCCGCGCTCCGCCCAATAACGAAACGTCAACAAGCTGCTTTCGAACACGTCGTGGTTAGTAAGTATAGAAATCGATCGGCAGGAGATAAAGCAAAGTCACCGCTAATCAAGAAACTAAACGATTCCAACCTAATTTTTTAAAATTAGATTCGAGCCATTCACACGTAATCTTGTAATCACCCAAAAAAAAGAAGTTACTAATTGACGATCTATATTACTTGTCGCTTTTTTCGATTTTTGAAATGGAGAAGACAATCGGAACTGGACGACTTTTGAGCTTCTTGCCGTTTATCCGAGAGTCGTGGACTAAGGAGGATGGTTATTAATTGCATGATTGGAGATTAGTGCATGTCTCAAGTGCCCCAAATTCGGCCGATTGGATTGGATTATGTGATGGTGTGTGTGGAGATCTTGTGCATGTCTTAGGCCCTTGTTTTCATTTGCTCAAATGGAAAACAAGAGGTTGAAGATCACTATGGAAGACTTTATCTCGCGTCATTAAGGATGTACCCAGGATGAATTAAAAAGGCTCACGTCTCTTTTGCATCGTTGAATCGAACTATACCGAAACAAAACGAATAGGAATGGACTTCACAAGGACTCCCAAAGAGAACGGCGAGGGACAAGTCATCGGACATCACGTCTACTTTGAGTTTCTCTCAATAGACCATCAGCATGTTCCAGTTGCTGTATTCGCATACTAATTCTCTCAGCCATCTTACAATTTCAACTTTTAGGTCGAATTCCTTGACATTGTATCATATCTTCGACCAAATCTCCTCGCATTCATCTTTGTCTGGTCGTTTCGTGCGTTGTTGCTTATATATCCTTGTTGAACTAACACGAAACTTTCTCCGTTTGCCTCTAGAATCCATCGAACGTGCAAGTTTCAATGGATATCAAACCCTTTCCTCCACCAACAAGAAGGAAAAGGGTTGATAAGACTATGGTCCTTTTGTTGGCCTACGAGATAGGACAATTGGACATTTGGTTGGCTGAGAAGCTCCTGACCATTGTCTCGATGCATCGAGATTCGAAGAACGGTTGTTCTAGACATGCAAGTAAATCCGGATGTTCCTATTGACACGACCGATTCCCATGCCACGCATAGGCACCGGCCCCGCTTTGGTCCACCACCATCCTCAATCATGGCCATGGTCGACTTAACTACGAGTCTCTGGTGATCCGTAGGTCAGAAATTGGAAACAAGTCCATCAACCCAAAGGCAAGGCACGTGAGACTACGAGAAGAATAGACAAGCGGAGTCTGATTAACGGATCCAAGCTAGTTCGCCGCGCAACTCGTGGAAAATTCACGGAGTGCGAAGAGCGCTCCTCGAAACGGGTGGCTTGATGGTTCGAAATTGATCGAGAACTCCAATGTCGGGAGTCGGGGAGTCGAAGGTTCGTGTCTGGGAAGAGTTTCTATTGGGCTCAAGCAGGCATCGACCTGCATAGTCAGGTTTGACGGAGCGAGATCCATCGTCATGAATCCCGTGATCTCACCCCCTTTTCTCCCTGACTGTAGAACAAGACAAGATGAAACATAAAAGTCGGTCGTAGTACTCGATTGTCATTCTCACTAGTTTACTTTTAAGAAAAAAAGGAGCACATGAAAGATCTGAAAAGCTGTTGGGAACCAAAGATCAAACATCATGGAGCTATAATTTCGTGCAACTAACGTCCAACTAATGTAGACTAACAGTAACACCTAGAGTGGGTGGATATGTGTTTTCGATAAACTTGATAAAATATCGTGGAATTGAAGGTGCCAAGTTAGATATAAGCGTGACTGGAAAAAACAGAGTGTTGATAGATGCAATGTTTCTATTACTTGAACATAGAGAACAATGCATTTAGAGCTCAGAGTGGTTCAGCTTGATATAAGTCAGTCTACTCTCCTATGTTAACGGCCTATTAGCTGGAAATCATTGAGAGGTTATATTATTAAGTGCTGCTTGTATTCAAGACCTTCTTCTTAGAGTTGGTACTGCTTATATCCAAGCAGATAGATCTCACTATTTCACAACTAAGTACAAACTATTGCACTACTAACACTTCTCAAAAGATTACAGTATGAAGGTCACCAAAGACAAAAGGAAAGTATGCAATTATGAACTCTTGACTTATATCGCACTTCAGTGCCTTAGTCTTCTTTTATACTCATCATCCAAACTTTTTGTTGGACAATCTTCAATATCATCAATCTCCAATCTAACTGTTGAACAATTTTCGAGAAGATTAGAGTAACCATTGAGGTCGATCTGTTAGAATCTCTGTAAATTTGGTCATCCATAAAATTAAATCTTGGTTCCCAAAAATAGAGAGTTTTAGTTATGCAATAAAGCTTGCCTTTAGGATGATTTGACGGGAGAATTACTAAAAAAGTCATAAACATATTGCAATTATGCCAATTCAGTGATAAACTTTTTTTTTTTTGGCCAATTTAGTCTTAAACCTTTTACACTTTGTGTTAGTTTAGTCATCCGACCAAAATTGGCCGGCCGGGCGCGATGTGAACATTGGCTATCTAGCGAAAGCGACATTGCAATTTTTTAACTTTTTTTTTTTTTCAAATTTTAAAATATTTTTGAATTTTTGAATTCTTTTTTTTTCACCTTCTCCTTCCTTTGGTTGGCGCGAGGTGAGGGTCGGCAAGGCTGACCTCGCTTGCCAATGGCGAGGTTGGCCTCCCCGTCACTGGGCAAGGCCCCGCCAGATTTGGCGAGGTTGGCCTGCCGTTCTTTGGGCGAGGCGAGGCCGCTAGATTTGGTGAGGCTTGGCCTCGCCCAGCCATGGTGAGAGCCGAACTCGCCGTCGTTGGGCGAGTCTCGCCTTCATCGGTGGCCGGTGGGGACGAGCCTTGCCATTGGTTGGTGAGGCCGACCTCGTCGGCCCTCGCCTCTGGCCATCCGAGAGGAATGAGAGGTGGAAAAAAAAAAGAATTCAAGAATTCAAAAATATTTAAAAAATTTAAAAATAAAATAAAAAATTGTCATGTCATTTTTTCGCCACGCCAACATCAACATCCCAGCCAATTTTGGTTGGATGGATTAAATTGACACAATTGTAAAAGGTTTAGGACTAAATTGACACAATTACAATAGGTTTATGAATTTTTTGATAATTCTCCCATGATTTGACAATCAATCAAGATATCTCGCGTGATTGAATATATTGCATAGATAATCTTGGTCAATCAAAATCTTCTAAATTAGGAATTCATACTAGATCACTAACTTTCAATGTGTGAGATAAAATATCTCAAAATAATAATCTTGAAGCACATGCCAAAGTTGTTGTTGCAGATAATATAGGAGTTCTGCTTATATTCATAGTCACAAGTTATATCTAATTCTTCCGTTGTTCGATGATATCTGATTTTAGCAAGGCTTTTGCTTAATTTTAGCTTTTTAGTATTCTGTAGATATCCACTTAGTATACCGTTGTTATCCATGCAGTATGCTTTTGATATCCAACTTACAGAGACTTCTACTAATATCCAAACACTGGTTGTTATTGGCTTCCTGATTATATTCAATTGTTCTCTCAAGATACTTTAACAATGATAGTGATGTAGATTCTAAAATCTTGATATTTCCAAGTCTATATGAACTTCCCAAAGGTTCTTCTAGTCAACTAGAGTCTCTTCACTTATAATTTCAAAGGTCATTTAAATACGATATTACTTGAAACATGAACAATTCTTGCATTTATCAAAATTGATATAAATCATGGATACCAAAATATCATAAACATTTTGTATTGGTACCAATTTAGTTATAAACATTTTAATTAGACCAATTTAGTCCTAAACATTTTCACATTGGTACCAATTTAGTCCATCCGGTTAATTTAAGCCGGAAATTACTCGATGTGGCCGCCGCCTTATGTCTTATGTGGCGCCATGTGGACAAATTTTATAAAACTTTTGGATTTTTTAAATTATTTTTTCCTTTTTTTTTCTTTTTTTTCCTTACTCTTGGCCGGCAAGGTTGCCGGCTGGTCGACCATCACTGGCCATAAGTTGGTCAGGGCGAGGGGCCCCGCGCCCTCGCCGGCCACTGGCAAGGGCTGCCGCGCCCTCGTTGGCCACAAGCGAGGGCGACGGCCCCCACCCAGATCCAGGCGAGGGCGCGGCAACCCTTGCTCGTGGCGGGCGAGGGTGCGGCAGCCCTCGCCTAGATCTAGGCGAGCTGCGTCTGCCGCATCTGGAGCTCCATCGCCTCCGATTGCGACATGGTCACCCGAGCCTTCGCGGCCCCCGGAGGTTGAAGGAGGTGGTCGACGTCTCTCGAGCTTGGGTAGTTTCTAGAGGGATAACGGCGTGGGGAAGTTCGCGATCTCGCATCGGATTAAGCGCAGCGATAGCGTCGTGAGCCTCGCTTGGGCAAGCGAGGCCGTCGTGGCCCTCGCCTGGATCTGGGTGAGGGCCGCCGCACCCTCGTTCGCCATGAGCGAGGGCTGCCGCGCCCTCGCTTGTGGCCGACGAGGGCGCAAAGGCCCTCGCTAGCCAACGGGCGAGGGTTTCGGCCTTCACTTGGATCTAGGCGGGGGCCATCGCCCTCACTTGTGGTTGGCGAGGGCGTGGGGCCCCTCACCCCCACCAACTTGTGGCTGGTGATGGTCGGCTGGCCGGTGACCTCGCCGCCAAGGGCAAGGAAAAATAAAAATAAAAAGAAAAGAAAAAAAAGGAAAAAAAAAAGGAAAAAGTAATTTAAAAAATCTGAAAACATATAAAAAATTATAAAATTTGTCCACGTTGGGTGCACATAAGATCGCAGGCGGCCACGTTAGTAATTTCCGGCTTAAATTAGCCAAATGGATTGAATTGGTACTAATGTGAAAAATGTTTAGGACTAAATTGATCAAATTAAAAAGTTTAGGACTGAATTGGTACCGATACAAAAGGTTTAGGATTATTTTGGTACTTTTCCCGATAATTTATCAACTTCAAAACATATTAAGAGATTTTCTCAACACCAACAGCTCGATAGTTCTTGGACACAAGATTGGTCTGTCCATTTAGGCCGTTTTTCTACATCCAAATTCTTGCACCATTCAGATGTAGTGTTGAGTCCCCAGTCGTTCATCTCCTTTCGATTTAGAGATTGACAAATTCACCGAAAGTATACGCGTAGAAGCAAAGAGAAGTTTTAACCATAACGGTTTATACCCAGACCATACAAAACATGCGCGATTCGGCTGCATCTACCTATCTATATCCCACCTAAAGTGAATCACGAGAACCTTGTTCGAGAAAGATAACTCGCTTGTGCGTTCTTGTCTTGTCGGTCTCCACTCTTGGCGCCCTACCAAGACCATTGTATTGTACCAGCAAATTCAATGCCCTTTTCATGGGGGGTCACAGATGAATGCCGGTGCCATTGTGAATACGCAAAGTTCGAGTACAGTAGTAAGTGCAAAAAATTAATGGAAGTGGGTTTCAGATTGGCTCCAGATACGGGCCGCAAGAGCACGCATGTCAACGTCTTGGTGAAAATGGGCATCTCGTCCGGGCGCGTGATCCTACGATCGTTCAGCTCTAGAGGCATTGGACCATGATGGGTCGGTCCAAGTACGAGGCCGAGTCTTTCATAATGACCTCGAAGAGATCTCATGGTCCAAGCCCATCAAGCTGTTTCCACGATTCCTAGCAGAAAATCATCCAGTCGAAGACTTAAGGCGATGGGGAATTCACCTGCGACCCAATTCCCTCCCATGCAGACAATTATGTCTGAAAAACGTATTGTATGACAGAAAGTTCCCTCAAACTTAGATTAGCAGGAATTGATCAAATATCTTTTACTTTTTCGGCTTTTATTTAAAGAAATCAAATTTTTGTGCTAACTTCAGACATAGGATATCTCATACGAAAGTTTTAAAAAAATAGTATTGCTAAAATACTTTCATGTAATACAAATTTAATGCACAATTTATATATATATATATATATATATATATATATATATATATATTAAATTTATTTTTTAAAAATTGATTTTTCAATTATTTTTTATTTTAAAATCAAAATTTTAATTATTTTTATCTTTACTCTTGTAAAAACATAATTTTTAATTATTTTTCTTTTTCTTCTTTTTTAGCCAGCCACCATTCATGACGACGGTTGGCGATGGCCATAGGTGAGCTCGAGCTCATAGGATTTGGTGAGGCGAGGGCCTTGCTGGCGTCAGGCAATGCTCTCGAGCTCATAGAATCTGGCGAGGCTCTACTCGAGCTCGCCCGACGCTGATGAGCTTGATTCTCGCCCGATTGGTGAGGTTCAAGCCTCGCTAGACATCGGTGAGGCCTTCGCTTCTCTTGGTCGATGGCCAACTGTCACCATGCCGGCCACCAACTAAGGAAGGAGGAAAAAGGGGAAAAAAAGAGGAAAAAAAAAAGAAAAAGAAAAAAAGAAAAGAAAAAAGTAATATAAAAAGTAATTATAATTTCAAGGAAAATCTCAAATAAGGGTATGAAGTGATTTCATTTTCTCAAAAAATGACCCAAAGTGAACACTATATCAAATAAGGACCCGAATGGCTAATTTTGTCTCAAATAAGGACCCAAACTTCCAATATTATTTACAGCTTGGGGTAGTTTTGTCCAAGAACATTTTTTTTTTAATTTTTTTTCTTTCTTCATCTTCCTCACACCTCCTCCTTCGCTTTACATTGCCTCCTTCTTCAACACCAATTAGGGTCTCTACCAGTGACCTCGTGAGCTTCATGTCATCACGTAGTTGGTCCTAGTGACAAGAAGTCGGATTGGAGTTATTTGCTACTGGCCACCTTCTCGGATGCTAAAATCCTCAGTTCCTCAAGATGCGTCAAATCTCGGCTCGCTTGTGCTCAGCCTAAAGCTCGGATTGACCTCCATCTGACGACAACGATGCTGGATTTTCTATCAAAGGGTAGCGGTTGATGAGGTCGAGAGCTTGAATAGGACTTGTCAATGGCGGCAATAGGGCAACGGAGTACAATAGTTTCTACATTTAATGATGTCGGATACAACTAATGATCAATCTCAAGATGGGGTATCGATTGAGGAGAGGAGCTGTGTCAATGAGAATGGCAAGAGTGTGAGTGGGTGTCTTCAGACTAGGGATTATTGAAAGGAGCCATTGGCATTGCAAAGGGGAAGGGGGATCGAATTTACGCAAAAGAGGCAAACCCAAATTTGAAATTGATGAGGCAAACTCTTGCCGAGGTTGAAATAGTTGCCAGCTACAACAAAATTGTTCTTTGGCATGAAATTGTTGATCACCAAGTGTTAATTGAATAGATGCATAAGTTAGTCAAACAAGACAATCCGGTGATGCTTGGATATTGCTACTCTATTGTTGGCAAGCAAGACCGAAAACAACACAAAAAATTGCAGTTGCTGGGTTAGCGGAAGGCTCGGAATAAATGGAGTTTGATTCACTCTTGAGGTGAGAGAAATACGTTGCCAAAGGGATTAGTTGCATAGCTTGGGAGTTGGACAAGAGGTTGAGTCTCAACAAAAGCAGATTCATATTATGGCTTTGAGATCAAAATTTGCGATGAATGTTGGAATAAAAAGAACATATTTTTGAAAGCTCATTTTGGCTTCATGTAATTGTCTACAAACCATTTTGAGGAGCGAAATTTAAAATTTTCAACGAGTTAGACTATAACGGCTCATGTTAAAGAAAACCCAATCTTGGTCATACAACGAGATGACACAGAGAGTGATGGAGGGACTGATAATGGAGGTGATGTAGAGAGTGAGAAAGATGAAGAAAGAAGAAAGAGAGAGACAAAAAATAAACAACAATGTTCTTGGACAAAAGTACCCCTGGCTATGAATAAAATTAGAATTTCAGGTCCTTAACGATAGTAAGTTAGCCACTTTCTGGTGCTTATTTGAGACAGTGTCCACTTTAGGTTTTTCTTTTGAGAAAATGGCTCAACTTCAAGTCCTTATTTGAGATTTTCCCTAATTTCAATTTTTTAATAAAAAAAAAAAAAATTATAAAGTTAAAGAGGGTAAGAGAGAGTGTAGGGCTTGGGTTGGAAATGGGTTTTAAATCCAACTCATTTAAGACCTATTTATCTTAGGCCTTCGTTTTTTAAACCCATTTAACTAATCTCTTTAAAAACTAAGTGACCCATATATAACTCATTTATGATATAAATGGGTTATATATGGGTTTAAGACCCATTTTGACACATCTAATCATAGCCTCTAATGTCTAAACTCCCACTCATGTCCAAACTCTCATGTGTTGAATAAAATTCTACGAAAGTACATCATGATAGCTCTTTGCCGTGTTCGTTATGAATCCGCCACCGTTCAAAAACATTCCCCTGGAATATTGTCGCATTGGCACAAAAATATATTTAGCGAAACCTTTTTAATTTGTATTTGCTATTTGTGAATAGGTCTCAAATCTCAAAAAGAAAATTTCATATATTAATTAGACAAATTAGTGTGGAGGCAGATGGTGAGAACGTTAGCTAGAAACTCGCAATCTTTCCACATTTTTTTCGCTATTACTATTGTAAGGGTAGATATTGTTGAGTTTATGCGTCAAGTTCTTGCCAAATTGAATTTTGAGTTGAGGTTTGGAGATTGAGATAGTTTGGAGTCGTGCTTGGAAGTATTGGGGTCTGTAGCTACCGTGCGTGGAGCGGGCTCCCAGCCACCTCCGCCACACAAGGCCGGGAGCCCAGAACTGGCCTAGAATTGCCGTTCCGCGTTGGCCATCAGGCGAGCGCCCGAATGTTGCGGTCCTACCTGGAAACACGCACTTCAATGTCTGACTTTGAACTATATTGTTTAGAACATGAACACAGTTTCGTGAGGCTTTCTCTTTAGATTTTCTAACGAAACTTTGCAAGAGAAACACGAACGCTTGTGGAGATTTGTGTAATTGGGCAACAAAAACTCATGAGCGATTGATTGTAACTCTCTAATTGATGGTAGAATCTTTGATTTTGATTCTTCTCATGGAGTAGTTCCCTACATTTGAAACAAAGTATGTAAAACTCTCGTGTCCCTTTTTCGTCCTTCTAAATTTCTCTTACGTCCTTTCGCGTTTGATATTTCATTGCCAAATTCATTAGTTTCCCCATTGGTTCACAACTGTTGATATCAAAGCTCGAGTTAAGATATCTAAAGTTGATTTGGGATATGAAAGTTTGGGTATTAAAAGCCCTCCTAAAGAGCTTCACAAGCATTACCTATTCTGGCATAAGCAGACATTACAAGTATCTTAAGATGGCACCATCTAGAGATTGCTACAAATAAGAAAAATGAATAGTCTGAAATATCTTTGGGTTACATGGATGCTTGCTTGACTCAAGTGGCCATGGCCTGTATGTCCTACACAAACCTACATCAAGGCGCTCACAAAGACAAAGGAATCGAGTAAGCACCCGGTTATCGTGATCCACATTAGGTAACACGTTTTCCAAGTCTTATTTTGGGCTATTTTGTTTAAAATACAAACATGGATTTGTGAGGCTTTCTCTTAGGTTTTCGATCGAAACTTAGTGATTAGTAACACGAGAACTTGTGACTTGTGAGGTTTCTGTGCCATTCTGAAAATTCAATTCTAATTTCGATTGGATAAGTTGGGCCTTTTATCAACGCGACTATAGTGTTTTTCTCTGAGATGGTCACCCATGAGATAACTAGCCTATCAGGTGAAGTTGTTAAGGAATTTTAACGCAATAGACTTGAGAATTCAACTAAGAATCGACTGTTCGACCGTGCTCATCTGCAGAGATCATTACGGCACAGTAAAGATTGATTAGAGATCAGAGATAGGTCGGTTCAACTGAGATGTGTGGCTAAATGTGGGTGATTTCACCAAATTGCAAAATTCTCAATGATCGGCACTAGACTGATTTTTCGACGTGCGGACCCCTCAAGTGCCATAACTTGGTAGAAGGGGACACTCAAGTGCCATAACTTACGAAAGGTACACTTAAGTGCCAAAATCGGAGTAAAATGGATCACTTGAGTGCCAATCCGGCCAAAGTCCGGCCAAAAGGCTGACGTGGCTTTTTTTCGGCGAAGCGAGCTCAAAACGACGCCGTTTTGCATGTCGACGTGGCCAAATAATGCAAAAACGGCGTCGTTTTTGCTGATGTGGTTAAACAAATATATAAAAAATAATTAAATTTAATTTAAAATTAAATTTATTTAATATATTTAAAATAATAATTTTAAATTAAAAAAAAAAAAAAAAAAAAGGTGGGGAGGCGGGCCGAGGGCCCTCGGTCGCCGCCGCCGCTGTCGCCGCCTTGCCACCGTCGGGAAGGGCGGCGACGGCGGGGGAGGGTCGGCCCAGGGTTGCCGGCCCCTCGCTAGGGGCCGGTGACCCCCGACCGACGGCGGGGGTCGCAGCCCTCGCCCCATCCGGCAAGGGTCGGCGGCCCTTGCCGGCCGGGCCAAGGCCGCCGCCCGCGGGGGTCGTCCCAATGGCGCGCAGCCTTGGCCCGGCCGAGCGAGGGCACGCCGACCCTCGCCGGGATTTGGGCGAGGGCTGCGAGCCCTCGCCACTAGCCGATCTCGGGCGAGGGTCGCGGCCCTCGCCCGTGAGTCCGGTGAGGGCTCACGAGCCCTCGCCGCCGATTGACCAGGGGTTGCCGGCCCCGGCTAGGGGCCCTGGCGACCCTAGCCGACCGTCCCCCGCCGTCGCCGGCCCTTCCGGCGGCGGCGGGGGAGGCGGCGGCGGTGGCGGCCGAGGGCGATCCTCGGCCGCCTCCCCACCTTTCCGGTTTTTTTTTTTAAATTATTTTTAAAATATTTTAAATAAATTTAATTTATTATTTTTATTTTATTTTTACCATGCCAGCCCAAAATGACGCCGTTTTTGCATTATTTGGCCACGTCGCATGCAAAACGGCGTCGTTTTGGGCTTCTTCACGGAAAAAGCCACGTCGCCCTTTTGGCCGGAGTTTGGCCGGAGTGGCACTTAAGTGATCCGTTTTTCTTCGAATGTGGCACTTAAGTGTACCTTTCTCGTAAGTTATGCGCACTTAAGTGTCCCTTTGTGCTGAAGCTTATGGCACTTGGAAGCGTTCTTATCCCCCGATTTTTCTGTCGTTTTGGTACCATGTGTTCGTATTTGAAACTTCGAGATTTTCATGACCACCGAGAGTCACCAATGTGTCGAAGAGCTTCATTGTGGCTCGAAGAAAATTGACCATGGGTCAATTGCGCTAAAAATTTCTGAAAGCTATCCGATTGGTTAGGTCACGTTAAAATCGTGCTAGATTGAAATTAATCGTGAATTTAAACCTGATTTCAGAAATTGAAAATTTCTTCATGTTACGATTTATTTTAGAAATGTCAACTCATCTTTCGAGGAATTTTTGACAAGTTTGGGATTTTTACGGAAAATCAATATGGACGATTTGGAAAACGAACAGAAATTTGGATTGGCTAATTCGAAGGGATTTTTGGCCTCCGATGTGAGCTACTTGATGAAAGGAAATTGTGTGGGATTTTTCTTTAACAAAATTGGACATCAATTGGAGAGATTTGTTAAGAAATCGGATTTCGGGGAAAAAGGAAATAGAATTCTCAATTGAGGGAAATTCATAGGCTTGGGGGGTTGTCGCATTTTGATCTTTAATTGGACTTCAATTGGTGCAAGTTGGTGTGAAATTTGGCCTTGGATGACCAATTGATCATGTTGTTTGAAGGTGAGTTGAAGATATGGTTGATTAAATTCTTGTTCAAGTTATTTATGTGGACTTAAAACCCCCCCCCCCTTTTCGTTTGCGCGTCTCTCTCTCCTCTCCATCTCACGCGCGATTCTCTCTCTTTCGCGCGTCTTCTCCCTCCATCCGACAGCCCCTACACTAGTCTTCATTTTCCTTTTCTTTCTTTGACCGTTGACCCTTAATCCCTTCCCCCTCCCTTTGTCGACACATTTCTCTCTCTCCCCTTTCTCTATTGTCGCATGTCTCTTTCCTTTGTGGCCGACATCTCTCTCTCTCTCTCTCTGGCCCACGCAGCTTCGTTAACACCCTTCCCCCTTGGCTGCTTCTCCGCTTTCAGTTTCCCCCGCGTGTTCTCTGCCCCACCGAACCCCACCGATTTCTTTCTCTTCGGTTGCCATGCCCGAATCCACTCACGCCAGCACACTCCACCAACTCAGCCGCTCCGTTCCACCGATCAACCCAGCGACGTTTTCCCCTGACGTTGACCCCACAGCTCCACGTCCGCGAGCTCCGTCCCCTCTCGTCCGTAGCCCCGCTGCAGCTCGCGTCTTTCCGAACTTCGACCGCCAGCAACTCCGCTCGCCGAGCCCATCAGCCACTGTTCCTCGATCTCTCGCCCATTTCCCTCTCGACCCGCTCCATTCAGCCGCGTGAAGGCCCCTCTCCATTGAAATAGCAAAGGCAGTAGTGCGGGAGCATAAAACTAGCTCAATCGTGGGCTTCGCGGGCCGATTTCAACACGGTCCGAGCCCTCATTGGTGCTGCCGCTTTGGAATTTATCGGCCACCGTCACCGTGAACCGGTTTTCACGTTAATCCTGTGAGTTTACTCACTAATCCTCGCTTAGGGAGCTAATGAGATTTAAGGATTGATTAATTTATGTTAATTAGGGATTATGTAGATAGTTAGAATAGATTAGCAATTTAGTTAATCGATATTGCATGTTAGGTGGTTAGAATAGTGCAATTAGCAACTAGATAAGCTCTAGTATTTATTTAAACAGGTTCGGAAATTTTCCAAGCCTATTTCGGTATTTAATTTAGCATTTCCGACCTAGGTATGTATTTTTGGCATTTATTGGTATTTATTTAATTAGTTTCCGTAATTATTTAATTAATTATTATTTTTCGGAAATTAGACATGGATAGTCGGTTCTGGAATTTTATGCTGATTGCAATGGTATGCTCGGTTTATTTAATTGAATGCTAGATTGTGCAAATTGAGTGTTGTTTGTAACTTTAGGAAATTATCCCAAAATTTAATAATTTCAGTAATTAATTAGAAATTACCGGGGTGTCGGTTTACAATGCCAAAAATGTTTTCAGACACTGTATAAATAGTTGAATTTTCTAAAATAAAGATATTATATTTTTTACTCAGGCTGACTGTGTACCCACACATAATTATTTTTATCGGATACATTTTAACACGATGAAAGTAGGCCAAGTTGGGTATTTAATTGAGGAATTGATGTGCAAAGCACAAGATCCTTGGCCAGGAGTAATTTATCATAGTTCAGCTTAGGTGAGCATTGATCAGCTTAGGTGAGCAATATAGATCTATAACAGTTTCGAGGAACATTAACACCAATATAGATCTATAGCAGCTTCAGTGAGCATTAATATTTTAGCAGCTTCGGTGAGCACTATATATATTAGCTTTAGCGAGCATTATAGCTATCTAGCAGCTTCGGTGAGCAAATATTATCTAGCAGCTTTGGTGAGCAATAATTGATATAGCAGCTTCGGTGAGCAATTTAGACATTAGATTTGGTGAGCATTGATATATGAATATACCTATTAGCTTCGGTGAGCTAGACCATCTATTTCAGCTTAGGTGAGCAATGTTCGAATCGATAAAGTTTATGGATGGTATCGATGGTATGGAGTCGAATGAGTCGACCGATTGATGGTTGAATTGGATTGAAATGATTGGATGATTATATGAATTGTACTGACTTGCAAGAAGGATTTGAGATAAAGGTAAGTCCTCTGACTTGCGCTTGTGTTTAGGTAGCCATTGGGGTGTATTTCCTTCCTAGTCGGAGTTTAAGGGGTGGACTTGCTAAGACGTTGTCTTACCCTGTCGTGGGCTCAACTTTTCAAGTCCCTAGGGCGAAGAACCTAGAGCTTGAGGTGGAAGGGTCAGGAGCATGGGTAGCTCAGAAGTTTTTCTTGGAGATAAACCTCATGTATTTAGACCCTAGAGTTGGCCCATGTTTGTAAACCATATTGTGATTTTTAATAATGGGTTGATTTGAAATTTGTTGTCTTGCTTTTCTATCCCATATATGTTTTTGTCAAGGGATTAGTTTATACACTTCCATATGCGCATTAAAAGGAATGGGTCGGCAATGCGTCCTGTGACGTCGTAATTTAATCGACCATCGAGGGATGGACACGCGCTTAGAGGATCGGGGCGTGACAGTTTTTGTATTGGGTTTTCGAGAAATGCATGGGTGATTGATTGTAATTTCGCCACTCCTCGATTATTAGTAGATTCCTCTTTGAGTGGGGTGGCTTTTATCATGAAGTAGGTATAAACGCTTAGATGGTAACATGTATATTTTTAATGTGCTAATGTGCTTTATGATTTTTCATTGAAATCTTTGGTAATTTCAACCTCGCATTTGAGATGTAATTGCAAGATCCGTTAACATTTGCATTGTTTCACAATAGATATATACATTTTAACATATATATATATATATTTATTTATATGTGGTGAGCAAACCTCTAAATATCTCATGCTACGTTATATAGTTGAAGCATAACTCGGGTGAAAAGACATCCTAGCTTGTTGGGGATTATGGTGACGAGCTTGCTAATTTCGGATCTTGGAGTCGCTAGTGATGTGGTTTAATTTCCTTCAAATTGAACATTTGGTAATGCATGGGGGACCTTATGATATCGTTCGGAGGGATTGCTAGTATTGGTAGCCTCTTCTCACCCATTTACTAGTGAAAAAGAGGCTTCATTTATTCGTTGTTTACTTTTGATTTTACAAGATGTCTTTGGTGGGAGCCTAACGTGATCATATGATAAAAATTGCATGTACAAGAAGTGACAGGCGAAACTATTGTTAATGTAAATACATTGCCACAGAGCCGACTGCATCATTCTTAATTAGTATAGGCGGGGGACTTCAATCCATCTTGTTATATCTCAAATTTCATAACTTTCCACCTATTCATTAATTTATGTCATGATTCTAATTATGTAGCAAGCCAACATTCTCAATCCATAACTTTAAACACATTTTTTTTATCGTAAATAATTTTTCATTGACGGATTATTTTCAACAAACTAAATACATGAAAGTTTAGAAAACAAATTCACTAAAAATTCATTCACTCAAACGAATGCGCCATAAGTGTTACTTCAAAGAAATTCGAGGACAAGATGCTTTTTATTGTGATTAGCTGAGTTTTTAAAGAGCTCAGAAGGTACTAGGAAAAACAATCTACCTTTTCCCCTTAAATCTTGGCACAAATTAAATCTACTTTTTCCCTTAAACTTTGGGGCAAACCTAATATTTGATTAATTAAGTAATATAAACATTTCAGATTTTTTTTTTTCAGTTTGACTAAAATATCTTGTCTCCATCATCAAACAGAATAATTTGAGTACGGCGATAAATTACACAAAATTAATTAGGCTTAGTGAGCCTAGCGAGGCAAGTCTAGCCCAATAAGAGAATGCTTTCTTGAAGCTTGCCCAAATCTGTCCTCGTATCAAATCGGGACTAGTCGAATCAAATGGATTGCCAGGCTCTTGAGCACATCTATTTTTCTTGTAATGTTTGAAATTTAACTTTTCTTTTAGATTAGATGTATAAAATTTTTTAGAAGCAATTATCTAGTAGTGTATCCACGGTTTTTGTACCAATTTCTCTTAAAGGGGAAAGCACAAATCTCAATTATCCTTTGGGCAATATGGTAAATTCGACATGGCGATAGCGGAGGCGGGGTATAGCAATCTCGTGAGGTGGCGAGCACTGAGCAAAGGGGGGGATTATGGCCACGTAATTGATGGCAATAGGTTCCTTTTAATCATCCGATCGTACAAAAGGCAAGCCCTTTCTCCTTTCAAATTCAGCATCATTCAAGCACGAGAGCCGACGAGACACGATAGATCATGATGACAAACGTCCATGTAACGGCGTTGCGTCACCGCCATCGGCGGCTTTTGTTGTGAACTTTGGAGAGTGGTGAGGATTTTTCCGATTCCGACTTATTTTCACAACGTTCATGGGGTGGCCGGCGCGAGGACCTTTCGATTGAGAAAGAAATTAGGGAGCATTATTGTGTGAATTATCAATGTCCTTGGCGAGGACTTGTGGATTAGTTTCTTGCTTATGAAATTTTCCTATGTCATCGATGATAACGACGTAAGGTACAGTAATGTTTTAAATATCAAAAGTGCCTTGGAAAGAAGTGCGAATGGTTAAAGCCGCCTCGACCGTCCCTAGTGCTTTTGACTTAGAGTGCTGGGAATACTCGAGTGGTGAGAGAGGTGGGAAAGACAAAACAGAAAACGAGGTAGTACCTCTAGCATTTTGAAATAAGTGCCGGGACATCATGCGATTAATTATAGGGCTAATTGCTTTAAATAAGTGAAAATCCATTATATGCGGAACTAGCTTTTTGCTTTTGATGACTAGCATTTTGAAATGATATTCACTGGCAGAGTGTACTCTTACTTATGGATGACATCACAAAGTCTTTTCTTAGGCTTGATACAAGACTCGTGATGATCGGACCCAATTCACATGGGTCACCATACCCTTAAGTGTAGGATTCAAGTACCGGCAATTTGAAGGTGGGTCTTTATTAGCGAATAGCATCGTGAAATCGAAGCGGGACTTCAAGGTGTTTGGTGAATAATATTCAAGGTTTTGGTGCATAGAGTTCATGAGCAGTCTCTTTTACTATATTTTCCCTTCAGTCCAATTCTCATGTTGTGACGGTAATAACCTAAGGATTAAGCTTTAAAGAAAAAGAAAAGAAAAGAAATGGACATGGAGATGAGAAAAAAGAAAGGTTGAAAAACACACAACATGTGTTAAAGGCACAATTGATATTAAATTTAGAGTAATAAGACTCCTTTCATTTCGTAAAAAATATGCCGTTTCTAAAAATATTTTCAAGAAAATTATTTTTAGAAAAATATAATTATTTTTGATATTTGGGTGAAACCTGAAAATAAAATAAAAAATATTTTCCGTTGTTTGATAAATAAATTTTTTTCCTTCATACACTCTTTTTCATTTATTTTATTTTTGATAGACCCACGCATTTCTGGTTATCTAATTGATTAGACAGATAGACCGGATTTGAGATTTGAGATTTCTTTCTTTCTCTTATCTCGTTCGATCATCCTCCCCATTTTCAATGTGTTTTACGACCGCTTTTTTCTTCTCTTTTCTTTTGTTCTGCTGGTCCGAGCAAAGATCGTCGAGACTGACTTTCGAAATCTGACAACATCCAGAACCCAACAGCAGCAGCAGCGCACGACGAGACCCGTTTGAGCTTTGTGATCATATTCATTCATCCATTCATTCATATATGGCTGTAGCATTGGAATTGGACTGGCCTATCCCTGTTTCTCTCTCTCTCTCTCTCTATTTCTCCATGTCTGTAACACTTGCACATTCTGATGCTCTTTCCGGTGATTAGACCAGACGCTTACCGGAACTCGTGTCCAGTGGCAACGCCGTTAAGACTTTCGAAAATAAAGCTGTTAGCTTGTCCTTGTCGTATACACGAGCCAAACCAAACCACTCCCCAACCCCCCGGGGGAAGAGGGGGGCCCGGCCTTCTCTCTTCTCCCCCTCTGTCTCCCTTCTGACCAGCATCGCTGCCACAGCGTCTTTCACTTTCACTAAAGCGTACGTGAACAGCGTCCCCAATAACAATGCCTCGTGACTCTTTGGTTTCTTTGATCTTTGGAAAAAAACCGCAGAGGAATTCGGGTCCCACCACCCCACCTTTTTAGCTGCGACTGATTAGAGAGTGAGCCCCACCGCCCCACCGCCCAACATCCATCTGCAATCTCGTCTCCTCCTCCTTTGTTCTTTCTTTTGGGGTTTTTTCTAAGGAGTGGAAGTAGTGGTGGTAGCCGAGTGCAGATGCGGGCGCAAGTGCAAGGGCAATTTCGTTTTGGTTTCCAGATGATTTTGAGCAAAAGATCTGATGCGATTTAGTATGTCTCCAGCATATATAAACACATATGAACATCTCATAGATTAAAAAGCAAAGAAGAGAGGAAGAGAGGTCCCACTGACCCCACCACCCTCCATACATATTTCTCGAGAGTACCTCCCTCCCTAATGGATACATTGCCTTTTTATCTTATGGTGACTAACCCTATTACAGGAATTTAATAACCCTACATCTTTTGGCTGAGAATACGAGGGAAGGGGAAAAGAGAGGGCACTAAAATTTTATTAGAAGGAAAAAAAAAAAAAACCATTGGCAAGTACGATATAACATGAGATTTCCAGTTCCTCAGCCGCTGTGGCTGAGACAGCCACCATCACAACCACCACACACACTTAGGAAAAAACCAAAATACCCCCCTTTCAACAGCACCAACTCTTTCTATAAGCAGCAAAGTCTCTCACGGCACATTGCAACTTGATGGGTTCTCATCACTGAAGTTGGGGTACCACTCCTCCTGGGGCGGCAGCGGGGGGGTATGGGTACGGGGCGGCAGCAGGGGGGTATGGGTACGGGTACGGGTAAGGGGCGGCAGCGGGGGGGTATGGGTACGGGTAAGGGTACGGCTGCGGGCAGTTGATAGCTGTCGGCGGCCAGGCGTACGTCGTGGGCTGGAACCTCGCATTGCCCATTGCCCTCTGCTGATTCATCAGAGAGGCTTGCTGCTGCTGCTGCTGCTGGTAAGGATTTCCAGGCATGGCTTCCGCCCTGGCCCCAGAGAAGTAGCCATCCGCTCCGCCCACTCTTCCGCCGCCGCCCAGGGAGGCATCTGGGAGGCCTGGGACAGCTGGGAAATTGCTCATTTGCCCTGTTGGCATGCTGCCCATACGACCCATTGGAATCTTCATACCACCCATCTGCCCACCACTTCCATTAGCACCACCACCCATGTGGAGGAACCCATTTTCCATTCCTCCACCCTTTTTGCCGCCGTTCCCATTGATGTTGCCACTGGGACCGCCGCTGCTGCCATTCTTGTTGTTAGGGTTACCGCCATGGTTACCATTTTTGGCATCACCCCCGTTCTTGCCACCATTTTTACCACCACCGCCACCTTGGCTTTGATTATTTCCTCCTCCGCCTTTTTTCCCACCGTTCCCATTTTTTCCATCATTGTTCTGAATAGGCGCACCTCCGCCACCGCCACCTTTCTTGCCATAATTACCAGCACTACCTCCAACATTTCCCCCACCCTTTTGAGCATTCAAGAGCTGCTGGGCATGATTCCTATTCATCATCTCATTTAGCATCATCATGTTGGGCATCTGGCCATTGCCCATCATTGGCTTCGTCTTGTTGGGTGCTTGGTGGTAGGCATCATCATAATCATCAAAATCCTCATCATCCATAAAATCATCATCTTCATCATTATCCCACTCTTGATCAGTGAATTCCTCATCCTCAGGCAGAATGAATTTCCCTCCTCCTTTCTGGTTCAGGATCGGACCCGGGTCCTTGGAGAGCATCTTGAGGTCCTTGAACTGGGGCAGCTTGAGATCTTGGAACGCTTTCATCTGCTGGAGCTGCTGAAGCTGCTGCTGGTTCGGGAGGTTCTTACCATTTTTGGCATTACCCCCGTTCTTGCCACCATTTTTACCACCACCACCACCTTGGCTTTGATTATTTCCTCCTCCGCCTTTTTTCCCACCGTTCCCATTTTTGCCATCATGGTTCTGAATAGGCGCACCTCCACCACCGCCACCTTTCTTGCCATTATTACCAGCACTACCTCCAACATTTCCCCCACCCTTTTGAGCATTCAAGAGCTGCTGGGCATGATTCCCATTCATCATCTCATTTAGCATCATCATGTTGGGCATCTGGCCATTGCCCATCATTGGCTTCGTCTTGTTGGGCGCTTGGTGGTGGGCATCATCATAGACATCATCAAACTCCTCATCATCCATAGAATCATCATCTTCATCATAGACATCATCAGACTCCTCATCATCCATAGAATCATCATCTTCATCATTGTCATCAGACTCTTCATCAGTGAATTCCTCATCCTCAGGCAGAATGAATTTCACTCCTCCTTTCTGGTTCAGGTTTGGACCCGGGTCCTTGAAGGGCATCTTGAGGTCCTTGAATTGGGGCAGCTTATGATCTTGGAACGATTTCATCTGCTGAAGCTGCTGGAGCTGCTGGAGCTGCTGGAGATGCAGCCGGGTCGGCTGTGGAAGCTGCTGCTGGCTCGGGAGGTTCTGACCACCCTTAGGCTGGTTGTTTCCATCGCCTCCGCCTCCACTGCCACCGCCCTTTTGGCCCTTGTTTCCACCTTTGGCATTATCAATTTGCATGTTCTTGAACTGGTTGTTGAGGTTGTTGTTGGACTTCTGAGCACCCCAAAGCTCTGCATGTTTGCCTGATTTATTGAGCTTCTTGATGAGTAGAGCTGGGTCTACGTTACCTGAAACGGTCACTTTGCCCTGTTCTGCATCTATTTTGATGGTGTACACCCCTGTAACACACCAACCCAAAAGAAAAGAAACAAGGGGAAAAATGAACCAAGCAATTTTTTATAATTGAACGTGATAAGTATACTTGAACTGAGAATTTCTAAAATATCACGGGAAGAAACTACTCTTTTTTTTTTTTAATAAATCTAACTAAAATCCAGAGAGAGAGAGAGAGAGAGAGAGAGAGGCTCGAAAAAAAAAAAGATTAAATAAAGAGGACTGGAACTGAAAAAGGAGTAATACCGTCAATTTTCTGCAAGATTTTCTTCACTTTCTGCTTACAGCCATCACGGTGTATGTTCACATTTAGAACACAAGTCTGCATGCACAAGCAAACCCAGAGAACAAAAACAGGTGTAAAGAACAATTTCTCTCACTCCAATACAAGAATAACAGAAGGAAAAAAACGAATGAAACGAAGCTTCCTATGGGGAGTTTCATTCCGAAATGTCATTACCAAGCCTGGAAAAAGAGATTAGTTCACAGGGAAAAACAGAGCACACACCCAAATTGTAACACATTAAGTCCCAAAAACTTCGACCAAAAAATAAAAGAAGTCGTAATTTGGTACCGAAAAGTCCCGATGATCTTGGAACGCTTTCATGTGCTGGTTCAGCTGTTGAAGCTGCTGCTGGTCCTCATCCTCAGTCAGGGTGACTTTCGCTCCTCCTTTCTGGTTCAGGCTCGGACCCGGCTCCTTGAATTGGTGCTGCAGCTTGAGATCTTGGAACACTTTCGTCTGCTTGAAATCTTGGTCCACTTTCGTCTGCTTGAAATCTTGGTCCTCTTTCGTCTGCTGGAGCCACAGTTTGAGATCTTGGTACTCTTTCGACCGCTGGAGCTGCGGCAGGAAATCTTGGCACTGCTGGAGCTGCAGCAGGAGCTCCAGGAAATCATGGAACTCCTTCGCCTGCTGGAGCTGCTGGTTCTGACCACCCATAGGCTGGTTGTTGAGGTTCTTGTTGTTGGACTTCTGAGCACCCCAAAGCTCTGCGTGATTGCCTGATTTATTGTGCTTCTCGATGAGTAGAGCTGGGTCTACGTTCCCTGAAGCGTTACTTCGCCCTGTTCTGCATCTATTTCGACGGGGAAACCCCGAACACACCAACCCAAAAGAAAAGAAACAAAAGAAAAACAAACCAAGAAATTTTTTTAATTGAAGGTGATAAGAATACTTGAACTGAGAAATTCTAAAATGTCACGGGAAGAACTACTTTTATTTATTATTTTATAAATCTAACTAAAATCCACAGAGAGAGAGAGAGAGAGAGGGAGAGGTTTGGAGAATAAAACAAGATAACATAAAGAGGACAAAAACTGAAAAGGAAGTAATACCGTCGATTTTCTGCAAGATTTTCTTCACTTTCTGCTTACAGCTGCACGCGCAAGCAAACCCAGAGAACAAAAACAGGTGTAAAGAACAATTCCTCTCCCTCCAACAAAAAAATGACCACCGAAAAAACGAATGAAACGAAGCTTCCTATGCGAAGTTTCATTCCGAAAAGTCATTACCAAGCACGGAAAGAGAGATTAGTTCACAGGGCAAAACAGAGCGCACACACAAGTTGGAGCACGTTAATGGCCTTTGGTTCGATTTTGAGAAAATACTCTTCGCAGAATGAAAAATACTTAGTGAATGGATTTTTCGAAATGTTACGCCGTTTGATAAATTATAATTTTAAATAGTATTAAAAGTAACTTTAGCATAAATATCATTTGCCTGTCAAACTCATATTTGTATGGGCTTTTGCTATTTTTTTTTTTTAATTTAAAAATCAAATCCAACGGCTAGAGCTGATCAATTGCTGGACAGTCAGATCTAGTCGCGTGAGGAAGCGATCTCAGTTAACGCCGTCATCTAAGGTCGTAGAGGCCAGAACCGGCGACCTGAGCTTGCGATCTCAGGGGGCGTCGCCTGGTTCGCAAGCGACGCTGCCTGGGTCGCGGGTTGCACTACCCTAGGCGGGGGTCATTGGGGACGCACGACTCATATGCAGCGGTGGCAGGTACCGAAGAAGCCCGACTCTCAAGTAGGGAAGATGAAGACAAACGGAGAAGAAGATGAACAGTGATGCAAATGAGCAATGAACTTGCATCTCCAAAATGTCGAATGCTCAAAGTAAGTCGAGACTTACATTGGGTTTTCAGTTTGGGATGTTGATATTTGATCAATGACCTTTCAAAAATATTTGCCAAAAGAAAAATATTTTCTTGAGGGCTCTTGGAAAAGCTAAACCAAACGGGCTTAAGTCCCAATGACTTAGACCGTAAAAAGAAGTCCCAATAACCATCATTTATGACTCTTGAGCTAAAAACAAGGCAAAGTACAGAGGGGGAACTGCCAATGAGCTAACTCAGAAGGGACAAAATGCGTACCTGGATTTTCAAGAACTCTTCTTTACTCACTCAAATGGAACAAAGCGGGACACAGTTATTGAAAATATAGGAAAAGGAGGAAGGAGATGGGGTTTTAAAACAGATCTGACAAACAGAAGCAGCCGAGGGAGGGAGAGAGAGAGGGGTAGGTGTTTTAATTGGAAGAGCTCGACAAAGAGCGTTCCTCTGTTCTTTCTTTTGAGACAGGCTTCGTTCCAGAGTAATCCCCAGAAGGAAATGAAGAGGACCTCAAATGATCTAAAGGGTTTTCTCCGAGCAGAGTGTTGGAATGCAGCAAGAAAGTTTCAGTTTTTCTGGAGAGAGAGAGGGGTATAAGGAGATGTGGGTGCGGATAAAACACCTCTGGTTCACTTAAATAGAAGTGGGGATGAGGGTTTTTATCTAAATATCATTTTGCTTTCTCAAGGGGCCGGATACTTTGGTAAATTCATGGCGGAAACAGCCCACCGAGAGAAGGCACAAGAACAGTGAATATTCAAATAATTATTCAACGTGGTCCCGTTTTGAGGTCCATTATTGAGTGCTCTCCCAATTTAAAGATGAGAGATTCTGAAAGTGTCTGACAGAGTCCACCGACATATGCTGATAGTGATTCTAATTTCTGCCAAAGTTTTTGTTTGTTCTTAAAGACACATGGGGGAAATAGGAGTTAGAAATGAAAAAGCAAGGGAAAAAAGTTAAAAAGAAGGGGAAACAGAGAAATACAGGTGGATGTCACCGAGCCTGAAACAAACTCTCGCACGTCACCAATGGCTTATTTATGAACCCTGCAAAAGCCTCCATGGTGAACCAGTAAACCCAAGACACGCAGGCTCTCGGTCCTCGATTGCAAAGGCATGAATTAGACTGTCTTGGATAGTAATTTCTCTGGTTTATTGTATACCTTAAAAGAGGAATATACTTCCTCGGTATTAGTATTTTATGGAATAAGCAGCCCCACAGTCCCACAGCGAGACGAACTATATAGTCCTACTAGTTGCAATACGATCTATAATATTAAAACATCAACTCAATTTGAAGGCTAATGCCCTATTTGTTTATTTTTGTTTTTGTTCGCCAGAACAAAAATTTATGTTCTTTTGTTTCGGGAAATAAAAAAAGAACAGAAACGCGTTTGGTAAAACCTTTGTTCTCGGAAACAAAAAAATCTATTTTTTTGTTTCCAACGTTTGGAATAAACAAAGAAGTAGAATGTTTCTTTACCGTGAACAATTCCAAGAAACAATTTTTCTCTCTTCTCTTTTTTTTTCTTCTTCTTCTTCTTCTTCCTTTTGCCGGTCATCGGCCTTGGCCATGGCCAACGTCGGCAACCGGCCAGATGAGTGCCGGCGACCTTGTTAGAGCGTCACCGGCCCCTGGAGACACCGAGCCATGGCGAGGCCGACATTGCGCCGCCTGGGCGAGGTCGAGCCTCGCTAGTGGCCTCGATGACCGAGCGAGCCTCGCGAGGCCACCTGGGCGAGGCTCGACCTCGCCCGGGTGGCGAGAGGTCGGCCTCACCCGGCTAGCGAGGTTGAGCCTCGCCGGTCGGCGCGAGGCTCACCTAGCCACCAAGGCCATCGGCAAGGCTCCAATGAGCTCGCCCGGTCGGTCGCCGCCGCCGCCATGGCCTACGACCGACCACAAAGAGAAAGAAGGAAAAAAAAAAAAAAAAAAAAGAAGAATAAAAGGAAAAATATAATAAAAAATATTGAAAATTTTTTTTAAAAAATAACAAAATTATATAAGTTTACCAAACACATTTCTATTCCTAGAGTAGAATTTTTTTGTAGTTACCAAATGCGTTCTTATACTTAGAAATTGTTCCTGGGAATAGAAACAAAAAAAAAAAACTATTTATGATAAAAAATTGTTTCTTGGAATAGAAACGTTATCAAATGTGCCTTAAGTATATCCGATTTTTTCCGCTGGACGATTACTCTAAAATTGTTGATCTTTGTTTTTGTGCGGGTACAAACATAGCCTGCCCTTTTTACATAATACCCTTTTTTTTGGGAATAAAGAATGGCAAACGATATTATTGAAGTACGATTTACCTAAAGAAAGTAAAGTGCGTAGCTTATCTACTATTCGATGAAAATTATAGTTTCCATAAATTGTGCCAACAGATTAAGTTGAGTAGTATTTGAAATTTAGTCAATTTTCACTACCTAGCCAAGTCGAATGATGAGGCATTACTCTCAAACCTGGTGATTCTCCTAAAAGGAACCTAATCCTCCTTTATGTATTTGTGCATTTTGATGTGATAGATTGAAATGGTATGTTGTTAGTTTGATGTAGGTTCAAAGTAAATATCGTTTTCCTTTTTTATTTTATTTTTAAATTCCTTATCATGAATATTTTTTTGATCATGTTATTGTGAATAATGAAATTTCATGGATAATTATTATGTCATGGTTTGTGCATTTGAGTAAATGTTAGTTTCATACTCATCCTTTTCACGATGATGAACAAATAACTTCATATCCAAAGTTGAAGATTATAATTTGGATATGCTATGATGACTAAGGCACTATTTGGTAATGTTTTTATTCTTTTGTTCTCCGAAACAGAAAAAAAAAATCTGTTTGGTAACGTCAACTAATTTTTCTATTCCACGAGCGTATCAAAAACCATAAATAGATTTAGAACGGGAAGAAGAAGTAAAAACCTACTTCTTTATTCCTGTTGACACATAATTTTTACTTTCAAATTTACTTTAAAATTTTAAAAAATTAAAAAAAAATTATTATTAATTAACTAATTAATTAATTAAAAAAAAGGAGAGAAAAAGAAGAGAAAAAGAAAAGGTAAAAGAAAAAGTAAAACAAAACAAAACAACAACAAAACAAAGAAGAAAGAAAAAAACAAAAAACAAAAAAACAAAAGCAAAAAGAGTGAACGGCCGTAAAAAGAGGAGGGGAAAAAACCCTAGAAAAGAGAACCCGAAAAAGAGAGAATTTGAGAGGGAGAAAAGGGGAAGCCGGACAGGACAGAAAAAAGAAAAAGAAAAAGGAGAAACCAAAACGGGGTGGAAGAGGAAGGACTGTTCATCTTCCCCATAGCGGCTCCGCCCCGCGGCCAGTCGAAGCCTTCGCTACGCCGGCCGCCGCGCGGCGGAGCCGCTTGTCCACAAGCACCAACGCTCGCGCCATCTCCACTCGTCGTCGCCGCCGCCACAGCGGCCCAGCCCTGTCGCCGAGCCACCGCGCACCTGCGCCTCCGACCCGGCGTCTCCATGGAACCCGACGCCGCCTGTCACCGCCACCTCACCAGCAACCCGCGTCTTTATTCGGCGCCACCCGAGCCTCCGCCCCAACCACGCCGGAGCCCAGTAGACCGCAACCCACAGCAAGCGTCGAAGAAAACAGGGGAAACCCGAGAGAGGACACGAGAGACAGGGAGATCCGAGAAGGGAGAGATATCCGAGAGAGTGAAGTCGAAGGGGGTTTTGGCTGCCATCGGTCGTTCGTTCGCGAGTGGCTGTCTGTCGCAGCTCTTCTCGTTGAACCAAGTAGGTCTTCTCTACCCATGTATGCTCCGTTTTTGGTAGCGCGTCTGACCGGAGCTTGTGGACGACCCGTTCACATGAGCTTTGGTTCCTCCGACGCCCGTAAATCTTTAACCAAGCCTCTGTATGTTGCTGGTCGTTTTCCGAGAACCCTGATCCATTTCGAGTCTCGGTTGAGTCAGAAATCCGAACATTTGGTAATGCTCGCGAGGTGTTTGTATAAATGCCTGAGTGAAGCTCGCATGACTATTCTTGAACCTTCGTCCATTATACGCGTCCGCCGTTGATAGATGTGTTTTGTTGCTATTCCGTACGTTTGTGTTTCGTCCATTTCGAGTTTACATAGCCATATATTGTGATTTGGGCTTATTTTCATACAAGTTGGGTCTCGTCTTCCTCCTTGTCCGTATAGGTGAGAGAGGGGGTGTCGGCTCGGCGGTGGCCCGAGCGCGGGCAGTGTCGACATCGGTGAGGATGGATAGTGAGGCTTGTTTAAAAGGGTATTGGTTTAGTCGATGAGCTTCGGTAAAAAAGCGTAAGAGAGAAGGTGGCTTCGGGCGTGCAGAGAGTGCACGAGGAAGAAGAAGACCAAAAGGCAAAAGAAAATAAAAGGAAAAGAAAAAAAAAAAGAAAAGGAAAAAGAGAGAAAGTGGCTTTTGGGAATAGGAATCGCTGAAAGGGGTGAGTGGTGCAGGAAAAGTACACAGGAGGAAAGACAAAAGAAAAAGAAATCATTAATTTTTTAAAAATAATAATGATAATGAAAAAATTGAAAATGATTTAAAAAAAAAAAAAATCCAAAAGTGTTGGATTTGGGTTTTGGGTTGGGTCCGCAGGCCGGATTGGTTTTACCCGGCCCGCACCCATTTTCTTGAAGTATAATAATATTAAATATTAAAAATATATTAGAAATTCACAAATTTTCAAAAAAAAAAAAAAATCAAAAACTCAGAAAGCATAAAAAAATTCGATCTCTTTCTTAATTCAAAAAAAAAATATATATATAATTTTTTTAGAAAATTAATTTTTTTAAAAAAATTAAAAATTAAAAATTTCGAAAATCTAAAAATTGTAGGGTTTGGTTGGGAATTGTCATGTCTTACCTTTTAGTGTAATTAGACATTTATTTGCTTGCACTTTGGTTATGTTGTGGGTTTAATTTACATGCTTAATTACGTTTATGATTGCTAAGTTGCATGCGCTGATTTTGTTGCAATCAGGATCTTGATAACTATAATTATTGTTTTAATGATTGCGCATCCGCATGATCACCTCGTATGTAAGTGGATAGGTGTAAAATCAATCCAAACTGCCTGACAAAAATCTTTACAATGAACAAGATTAGGTACCGAAAGGGCACTAATTAATCGATTAGTGTAATCAAGTCCCCGACCCTAGATTCTCTGGTTGCGTAGGAAGTGTGGCATACTCCCATGCCTCACTTGGTTTCTAGCCGACCCCAATAGGCTAGTGGTGACTCATTTTGTGCAAAATTCTTGAAAAAATATCATAATGTCACACGGGGTATGGGCTTGGGAGAGCCCGCGCCTAATCATGGGCCTTAGGCCCGTCATTTAGGCAATACCCCTAAACCTGTTCCCTCCCCCCGAGGGGTAGGTCGCGACAATTCCTCAGAACAAAAAGAGAAATAATGCTATTTTAGAAAATCTAACTTAATATAACCTAATGCTTGTCTTTACACAATGGGCACAATGTCCTGTCTTCTGACCCGATTCGAGTCCCCATTTTTTGAAATATAAAAATTAAAATTAAAAAATTTAGGAAAAATTTAGAAATGAAATTTTGGATAGTTTTACTAGATTTTAGTATTAATTCTAGTTTAGAATTAATTTAGCATAAATAAATGTGAAAACCTTTTGATGAAAATTGGATTCAAAATTGAATAAGTTTGTAGGGCTTTACTATTGGATTTTGAATGCCGTTTTCTTTTAGAGACAATGTCAGGTCGCGAAAGCTTGGCGACTCCAGTCTTCTTCTCTAAAAATTCTATTGGAGGCATCTTTTAAGATCATTTGCAATTCTATTTTAATAGAAAAAGTAGATGGCTAACCATTTATCTTGTGCTCATAGCAATCGAATAAGCTTGTGCTCCATTGATTTCCAATGTCATTCGCTTGAAGGTTTGACGAGTTTGTGCAAATAAGCGCATCAAAGATCACCTCCATCCTCAATTGTTTCTCATTGCCCATTCTACTAAGTAACATTTGCTCTTCTTCTTGTAGCTAAAAAAGCTCAAAAGTTCCATGCACTTGTTTTATCGTAATACTGAAAGATTTACTGCCCACCTTCTCGCATTGTTTGTTATAATAAACTAGTAGGACTCTCTACTGCCATTTCTAGCCATACATCTTTTTTTTTGGTCAAATAGCCATCCACCTTTGACTAGCTATTACGTTGGAATTTTTTAGGCTATCTTAGAATATGTTGATCAATTAAATCCTTACAAAGTCTAGTTTTATTCAAATATGAATTGTTAAGTCTCCACTAACATTTTTATAATTAAATGAAGAAAAATTGAGAATAGAAATTTTTAGGTTGGTACCAAGTGCATTTCTATTCTTTTTGTATTCCAAAAATAGAAGTTTTGTATAATTACTAAATACATTCTTCTGCTTAGAAACTCCTCTAGGGAATATAAATAAAAAAAATTATTTCTAATAGAAATTGTTGCTGGGAACAAAAATGCTACCAAACGCACCCTAAGCATCTGGCGTTGATGCTATGATTTATGTTTCCGTTTACTTCTTCCTCGAAGCAGCAATTTTGCTAAGTGTCGGCCCATGCCAAGAGCATTAATGTGCTGTAGCACATTGACATTTATAGCACGAAAACAGAAAGGAAAAGGAGCTGAAATCTCGTAAGAGATGGGGAAAAACCGGTGCTTAACACAAGTTTTATGGTCATGAAAGTCTCTGAACTAATTGGGTACCCCCATTTCGATCAATCGAAGTGGGGAAGATGGATTTGTGTTATTACTTCGACCGACAAGCATGCGTGCTTGATTGAAATTTTTCTAAAAGATCCGGTTCAAGGCTATGATTAAAGAAGAGATGACGATCCTCAATGTCTTGGCTATGGACTTTTCTACCTAAGGTCATGTACCAAGAAGTTTGTAGCTATGGAGTCTGGACTGTTGCTAAACTTCTGGTGAGTTTCAAGAGCATTCTGGGTAGCTGTAGGTCATGTTATATTAAGCTAAAAACTGCTAATTAAAGACCAACCTTTCTATAATGATGCCCTGTGGCTGTGTTCTTTTCTCCCTGTCACTTTATCCGCGGTTTGGCAAAAAGAGGTGACTTCAAGAAGGGCTTATCTATTTTCTCTTGGTTTTATACACTTTCGCTTTTCGCTCGACGAGGACGTCCTGCTGTTGCACTCCCCGAATTGGATCAAGCACGCGTCCAGGAGAAAATTTTGCAAGTCGAATACCTTAATACAATAAGATAATTTTAGTACAAAAATCTGTTGCATTCAATACTTTCTCTTTTTGACATTTTAAGTGATCTTATTTCTGAAAATGATGTGGATATACAAAGGAGGGGCATGCCTGGTCGCCACTTTAGCTCACGTGTGCCTTGGTTAATTATCTTAAAAATGTAGAACTTCAATTCGGTATATTAGTCCGGATTCCCAAACAAGGGCAAAATTACAAATTCACGCCGGAATTTTCCGTCAGCTACGCTTTGCATCCTCTGATGCCAAGATTCTGACTTTTGCATCCTATGATTCAATATAAATTTTCACCTTGTGCCTAAAATGGAAAAAAAAAAAGTTTATCACGATATAGAAATTAGAGGGTGAAAATTGTTACTACTTCGTCTGGACCTCATTGTCCCAATAAAACTAAAATTTGTTTGGCGTGCAATAACATTATTTGCAATTTGTATTTATTCGTGCTAATTAGATCGAACTTATAATTACTAAGTTGAGGTGACTGAATCTTTGAATTGAGATGAAAATGTGTCAATTTATATAAACAAGTGGACTATTTCTTGTGATCGTACATGCATTGCAAGACTAAAAAAATGAAATAACTTAAGATCTTTCCAAACAGGGATCCTTATTTATTTATTTTCCTAATTCTTCTTTTTTTTTTTTTAATTCCAGCAACATTTTCCTTTCTCTTGCGTGGACTCGTTCTGGACGGAGGGACCGTCGAAATCGACCAAAGGCATCGTTGCACTCGCAAGAAACCCGAGCTCGCTCCCCACCAAGCTCTCCACGCAGCTCAAGCTCCTCCGCGGATTAGCTCTCTGCCTCCCTTCCTCCTTCTCCTCCTCCAGATCCGGCCACGGTAACCTCTATGTTGGCGGCGGCCTATACGTGCGGCCACTGATCAAGCAAGACCTCGCGAAATCCCTCCTCCGCACTCAGCTACTAATTGTTCCCGGGAGCGTTGCCCCGTCTCCAACGAAGGCGACAGGTGACAAGTACTCCATGTACGTAACCGCCATCAAAATCGATTCCGCTCCAATTGCCTTCAACTCCTCGATCCTAAAGATTGACAAGGACGGCGTTGGGGCGACTATAATCAGCACGTTTGCTCCGTACACGTTCCTCCGCTCGGCCATCTTCCAGCCCCTAGTGAAGGAATTTACAAAGAAGGCGATGAGCAGGAAGATCAAGAAGGCAACCCCCGTCGCCCCATTTGGGGCTTCCTTCGACGCGAAGATGGCGAAGAGTGGGCTGGCCAGCTTGGACGTGCCTGCGATCGTGCTGGTGCTCCGGAGCAATGTGCAGTGGAGGATCCAAGGAGCGAACTCGATGGTGAGGGTGAGCAAGGATTTTTTTTTTTTAATGATTGAAAGGGTCCTCATTTCATTTCAAGTAGATAATATAGAGGAACAACCCAAATGAGCTTCAGAACAAAGAACATTCAAAAGAGATTGAGGGGGAGTAGAGGCACAATTTCAAGGTAGGAATTGGCATGGTCGGGCTTTAGCGACCCAATTTGCGGCTTTATTTGGTTGCCTTAATACTGTTAAGAACAGCAAGAACAGAAGCTCTACTGATGCAATTACTGATATCAGTAAGAACAGGGGAAGTAAGGTATACAAGAAGAAGTACGAAGAGGAAACATATGAAGAAGAAGAAGTAGAGAATATAAAGGGATAAACTCTGTATATTGTTGCAAGTCTTGGCTCGGGAGTTAGTCTGGTATAATTCAGTTCTAGAAGTTAGTTAGTCTAGAAGTTAGTTAGTCGGTTGTTCTGTAAAACTGTTTCAAGAGAATAGCCTTTGTATATAAAAAGATGAACTCTCGTGATTGTAGAAATACTGAAATAGAGAAGAAGTTTTCCATCTCAAGATCTCTCTACTGTTTTCTTACTTCTTCTTTGCACATAAACTTCTTCATGGTATCAATGGGCCAAGTTTAAAATAGGAACTGAAGCTAGAGCGGTTTAGCCTTTCTAGACTATTTCACTGACTTCCCAATGGGGCGTATCTAACCCCAAGATCATCTATACTGCCGAGTAGCAGTCAGATTCAACGGAGAATACATGTGATCCCTTTTCCCTTCCCCACTTCGCAGCCAGCTCCAGACCCTCGCAGATGGCTAGGGTTTTCATGTACAAAGGGGATTGAACTTTCACGGCATGAGCAAATTCTCCAAGCAGCACTCCACTCATGTCCTTGCACACCCCAGCTATGGATCCTTCATTTGTTCCTGATGTGAAGGCCCCATTGACATTGATTTTCACCCAACCCGGGTCCGGCGGTCTCCATCTTTGAGGTATTTCGCTCTCTCTATTGGTGTTTTGCTGCTGTGATGAAGCTCGTTTTTTTTTTTTTTATTTTATTTTTACTTCGACGCGAGTAGATCAACCACCACCCCTTGTGGATTTGGGTTTGGGCTCCGAAAACCATTGCATTCCTTTGTTTCCAGATGAGCCAGAGAGATTCGGCTACCATTTCAAGTTTTGGAGCTTGAGGAAGGTGTCTTTTATACTCTAAAACCAGTGATCTATACTTATTAGTCCTGTGCTTTTTATTTGAATTTGGAGATGACTATCTGACCATATTCCATTTGTCCAGGGACAGAGCAAGAATAGATGTTTTGTTGTTTCTGGGGTCACTTTGCAGAGGGGACACAACATCTCAGGTAGGATTCTTCTGGCTGGATTCTCCTTAGTAGGAAAGACATTTTGACATTAGTTCCACATGAACACCTTAATTTTGGGATGGTGCATAGATTCCAGATTGTGCTCCATATTGCTTTGGGTTTATGGTAGGAAGATGAGGTTGATGAAGGGGCTAAGTTGTCGTCCAGGCTTTTGAGTTGGTTATAGCCACTTTTAACTGAATAATTACCTGATTTGTTGCCATCCATATGCACATGTCTTTCTTTCTGTCGAAGGTAAGGGGATTGCCAAGATTTCACTTATGGTTTCATCTTCAAACAAGTTTTGGAGACTTTGCTCCTTCCATGTTGCATTGTTCCTATCTATGAGCTCCACTACCATCAAGGGGTTGTCTTGGTTGGTTGTGCTAGAATTGTGCCTTGCTTTAACCATCTGTCTTCATGAATTTTTATCGATTTTTTGTTGCCCACTGACCATAATGTTGAATCTCAAATAACATCTCTGCCACTCAGTAAGCTTTTCCATCCCATGATGGTTGGTGGCTTGTCTTAGCATGAGAAAAATTTGTAGAGGGGAAATAGAGTCCCTTGAATAGTTTACTCCATAAAGATGAGCGATTTTCTATCATTTGCCAAGCCTGTTTGCCTAGTATAACTTTATTAAATGTAATTAGATGTTTAAAGCCCATTCCCCCACTGTCCTTTCTCATTTTCAGCACATTCCATCTTTTCCAATGAATTTCAACTTTGTAATCAAGTGTTCTTCCACCAAAAGGAAGCAATTTTTTTCTCTACGGCTTTACAAATAAAGACTGGAATTTTAAAGATGGACATTGCATATTGAGGTAATGCTTGAACTACTGCTTTCAAAAGAATTTCTTTCCCAGCTTTGGATAACAACATTTCTTTCCATCCTTCAAGCTTCATATTCACCTTGACCAATATCCAAGCAAACATTTGTTTTTTAGATGTTCCCCAATCCGATGGAATGCCTAGGTACTTCCCCTTTTGTCAATTTCTAAGACTCTCAATTCTCATGCCATATTTCTTCTCAAATTTTAGGGAATCCCAAAGCTAAAAAAAAATCCCTGATTTGTTTAAATTAACTGCTTGACTAGTAGCCATGCAATATTGATTGAGAACATCGGTCAACTGTTGGCATTTCCTCACATTTCCATCCAAAAAGAAGATTGAATCATCCATAAATAACAAATGAGATAGAATAGGGCAATTGCTGTTCAATTTTATGTCTTTGAATCTCCCTTCCTCAATTGCTTTCTTCATAAGAAAGGATAAACATTTGCTACTAATATGAATAGATAAGGGGAAAGGGGATCACATTTATGAAGTCCCTTTGAGGGCTGAAAATAACATAGTGATTCTCCATTAAACTTGACGCTAAATGAGATGGACGTCACACAATGCATAATCCAAGAGACCCAATTTTGACAAAACCCCCATCTTCAACAAACAAGCCTTTAGAAAGTCCCATTCAATTTTGTTACGTGCCTTCTTCATATCAAGTTTCAGCACAACCATAAATTTCTTCTTCCTTTTCCTGACTTTTAGCCGGTGAAGTACCTCCCGAACAATTAGAATGTTGTCTTGTATTTTTCATCCTTTAACAAAAGCACTTTGCTCCATTTCTATCAACTCCAGAAGCAAAGGCTTTAATCGATTAGCCAATACCTTAGAGATGATTTTATAAGTGAAGTTACACAGAAATGATTTGCTCCATAAACTCCCCTACCAACCTCAATAAATCCTCTCGAATGTCCATCCAATGATTATGGAAGAACTGACCATTTCAACTATTAGGCCCTAGAGCCTTGATTGCTCCTAATTGAAAAACAGCATTCTTCACCTCTTGTAATGTAACTTTTGCTATTAATGCTACATTCATCTCCTCTTGGACTAGTGTAGGGAGTTGTTCTATCACTAGGTGGATTTTGCGGGGGCCAACCAGCTATACAAGCCAGAAAAGAATTGAACCGTCACCTTTTCTAATTTTTTGGTGTCTCTTACACCACTCACCATCCAGTGGTTGAGGCATGGAGATTTTGTTTCTTAGTCGACTTTGAATTGTTGTGGCATGAAAATATTTAGTATTCTTATCGCCCCACTTTAGCCACATGATCCTCAAACACATTTCCCCAATACATCTTTCCTTGTTTCCACAGTTGTTCAATTTGTCATTTCATGCTTTGGACTCTACCCGTATCCTATTCAACCCCTTGTATGTTTGTGATGGATAGAAGATCATCTTTGAGAATTTTGATCTGTTTGTGGGCATTTGAGAATTTTTTGCTTCATTCCACAAGGTTTTTGTAACCTTTAGCTGTTTTTGTTCCCAGCTCATGTTATTTGCATTGGAATTTGCCAAAGCTGATTGGATGATGCTCTCGCACTCTGTCTTCTGCCTAGAAAGCTTCATATTTGAATTCCTTCATCCATTTCACAATTCTAGCTGATAACGACACCAACAGGGGGTATGATTGGATCTTACTGCTTTAAAAGCAAAAACTTGAGCCTCGGGGTAAGAAACCCTCCATTCCATGTTGCATAGTGCTCGGTCAAGTAGGTCTTTGACATAATCTTCTCCTTCCCGATTATTTGACTATGTAAATGCACAACCTTTTCCCTCAAGGTCCATTAAAGAGCAATCGTTTATAAATTCTTGAAATGTCAGCATCCGATAATGTTCTGCCATTCTTTTTCTGACTTTCTCCTAATGGTAGAGAACTTCATTAAAATCACCGATGCAAATGCAAGGAAGAGAGTTGCAAGACTTAATATATCTTTGTTCATCCTATAACCTCATTCTCTTTTAAAATGTATATGGGGGCATGGATTAACATGAGTCTCATAACTATTTTGTTTGCCTCCCATCTACAGGTTGCATTGATGAAATTAGCATTGAAAGAGTCGATTGATACTGATATGTCTTCACTCCACATTAGCACAAGCCCCCCAACAATTCCTTCTGGATTCACAGTAAACATATATTGATATTTTAACCTTTTCTTTATCCTTTACACCTTTGGTTCCTTGTTTTTAGTTTCCATCAAGTAGACTACATTGGGCTTTTCCCAAGCCACTAGGGCTCTAAGTTCTTGAATTGTTAGGGGATTGCCAAACCCCGACAATTTCAACTTAAGATTTTCATTGGTACCTCGGTGGCTTATTCACCGTAATTGGTTGTTTGGTAGTGGGAGATTTACATAATCATGATAGTCATTTACATGGCTCGGAGTCGCATTTAAGAAATCTTGGCAAACCTGATTATTTTGATTCAAAGGATGAAGATGATCCCACAATTATTGAAAGAGAGTGGCTCAGACATGAGGAATCCAAATCTCCAACTACTAACAACTAATTACTGTGAATATAAGAGATGCATAAAACCCATTGACCTCTCCCTTCACCATTTGGACAGGTGTTTCTAATAGCTGAGTTTCATCAATTAATAGTTGCATATCATTTTCTAGAACATATGGGCTGAACCTCTTTTGCTTTTTAGCACTTTGTTTAATCATTTTTCCTTCTTCTTTCTAGGTTGTTTCTACAAGTTTCCTTCCTGTGTGGGATAGAGGAGCTTTACCCTTGTCAAGCCATGTTAATAGTAAGTAGGGAGGATTAACACTTCTCTTGTTGCCACTTGAACTCTCACTATCTATTCTCTTTCTCTTCTCAGCTATATCTGAATGATTAGGTAGGACAGGTGCTTGTTGGATGATCTCCATTTGGTTCGAAAGATCTTGAGTTTTAGATATGACTTCCTCTGCTGCCCTCTCCTCCCATTTATCTTCATAAAATAGCTTCCAAATGGGACTAAACTCCCTAGCTTTTGCTTTTAGCCAGAATCCAAACCTGAGGTCCTCTAATTTGTGTTCGTCAATCGGAATTTCAGTACAATGGATGGCAAAATGACCTAATTTGCCACGCGCATAGCATAAATGAGGTAATCTCTCATACTTATACTCTATCCAAAATTTTTTGCCAGCATGTTTAATTACACTATCTTGTTTCAATGGTGCAAACAAATCTAACTCAACTTTCACTCTCTTTGATACAAATGTTGCAGTGCCCTTTGTTTCTATTTTGATCTCTATGACCTCTCCTAAATCCATGGCTATCCTTCTTATAGCTCTTTCAGTATGCCATTCAATAGGTAAGCCATAAATGTGACCTAGAAAGCTCTCCTTGTAAAATCATAATAGCAAGGGGGTGTGTTAGGTTCCCATGGTTTTAACAATAAAATATGGTTGGCAAAAGGCCAAGGACCCCCATTTAGCACTCGTTTAATGTCCCCATTAGATTTAAAAGCAAATAGAAAGGAGCGATGTCCACATTATCTATTTTCCATGCCTTTTTCATAGTACTTTGGAAGGCTTGAAAATTAATAGAAGGGCTTGTGAACAGCTTACCTATCAATGTCAATTTGTAGTCATATTCTTGTTTAGTGGCATCCATTTCTTCCAAATCAATAATGTCGTTAACTGACCACACATCTCCTAGTTTCTTGCAGATCAATTCCAGCTCGGGGGTTAGTCTTAATATTTTCCATATGTAATCGTCAATTTTTGAGTTAGGGAAATCAACAAACGGGTGGAAGGTGTAACTACCACTCCCACTAGAACCAGCCCAGAACAATGCTTGAGAGAAGAGGTCCTTGCATGTTGCTTCTATCCCCCAAAAAGTTAGATGTGCAGAATAAAACTCTCAGCTTCCAATTGTCCACGGAAGTGGATGAGGGTGTGAAGGGCTTGAAGATTCGAACCCACTAAGTATTTAGCGACACTCTGATGAAAGAAGATGGAGGGGATTTAGGGCGGTAAGGTAAGAAGGTTTGACGAAGTATGAGTTTGGCAATGGAATAGTGGTTTCATAGACGCCTCCAATAGTAGCAAATAAAGGGTTTAGTTTTGAAGGTGGAAAGGGGTTTTCTTTGAGGTAAGAAGATGTTAGGTTTTAAAGAGTGAGTGCACAGATAAGGTATGTTAAAGGAGTGGGATTTGGGGAGGGTGAGTAGTTTAGCTAAGGTTTTTGTAGAGAAAGATGATAGGTATTGTAGATAGAGCAAGGATGTGATGTGCCTGGGGTTTCTGGAGGGAGGATCGGGGTCGAGGCGCCATGATGGAGATCGAGGGTCATCAGATTGAGGATTATCTGTTGGAGTCCGACGTGGGGTCGTTGACGTTCGGGTTCAGTAACTCGCTTCTCCCTCGGAACTCCAGTTGCTCCCATCTTTGAGCTGTCGATCTGAAGATGACAAGGTCGCTTGGTGTTTTCACATTAATAAAGAATATGTCCTAATGTGTGATGTAGCGATGGGGTTATTTCAAGAGGCCATCGGGCACCATCTTCGTTTCACTTTCAAACAATAAATCAGAAGAAGAAAACCGGGGAACATAAATTCTCTTATAAAATCAGATAAATTGTCACGGAAGCAGAATTACACACACAAGTTATTTTGGATTTTTTTTTGTTTAGCAAAAAATTTACTATCAATTTCTTTTTTCATTTCTCGGTGTTTAGATTGCTAAAGAGAATAAATCAATGGAAAATGGCTTCATTTCTGGATAATTAGAACATCAACTCTCTTATCAAATAAAACCTCGATGGAGGGCTCAGATTCTCAGCTTTCCAAGCTCAAATGTCGGCCCATGCTTGGGTCTTCTTGAGGATGAGCCTAGCTTGAGCCCCTTGAGCCCCTGGCATCAGTGACCAGGTCCTTGGTGAACGAGTTCAAGATATTGGTTCCCACACCTGAGACCCAATCCCTTTTGGTCTAGAAGTTATTAGATTAAATCCCAAGAAATATCTTCTACATAGGATCGAGTTATTTGATTTCTACTTGGAGGTACCAAAGATTTTACTTGAATAATAGACAACTGTTGATCCACAATAACCGATTGCTCTTCGATATTTTTATTGGGAGTGCACAGCATAGAAGTCGAATACTTTCATCCAGAGAGTTTGCTAGGAGGAAGCCTTAGTATGAACTTGTTAACATATCCAGTTAGACTCACATTCATTCAAAAACTTAAACCAATGAGTTCTGAGTTAACTAGGATAAATTGACCATTTTACATCGCACCAATTCTCCATATGAGATTTCTCTAGGTCTATCTTAACAATCTCTCCCTCGTGTGTAAGCTCTAGTATTAAGTTTGCTCCCCTTAATTTAGTTATCCTTATACATGAACTTATCTCAACTTGAATCTCTAATGCCAAACACTATCTCTAGTCTCTTTCTTCGGATTGGACCATTAAGTCTACCATCGCGCCCACGTTGTCACGCGACAATGCTCGTTTGCTCGGAAATTGAATTGGTCACTAGATTCTTTCATTGAGATATTCACTAAACATCAATACACATTAGGAGTGGCCAACAACAATGCTTACTTGCCCAAAAACCGAATTTGTCACTAGATTCCTTCATTGAGATATTCATTGAATACTCATACACATTAGGAGTGAGTGATCAATCGACCATCGGCATTGATACCATTTGTTGGAAGTGCGCAAAAGAAATCCAATATTTTCATCTAGTGAGATTGCAAGAAGAAGCTCAAGTCCAAGCTTATCTAGTTGGATTTATCTTCACTCAAAAGTTTAAGCTAATGAATTATGAACCAATTATGCTATATTAACTACTCTACATCACGCCAATTCCCATGCTTTTATATTAACTATTTTACATCACATGAAACTGATTCCTAAACTTATGTTATCAAACGGCCGGGATTTTTATAAACATAATAACTTTTCTTTATCTCATAAATTTTTTTTTTCCTGTTTTCCTTATGGATTGTTTATCCATAACGTTAAGAAGCTCTTCAAATTCTTTTGCCGTCTGTTAAATGCTTACGGGAGGTGAATGCAAAGAAAGTTGGTAGTGATAATATAATGAAAAGCCTTGATTCGTTTCCCGACAAAACTACGTGGGAGTGCCAAACTTTGTTACCAATGTGCATGAAATTAATTAGAACTGTCCTAACACGACGGATCGCCTCATTCCTGAATTTGACGGAGCATTTCTAACCACAAATTTCAATTGAGCAATGCCGGCGATCGGTTAGACTCGAAGTAGTGGAAGAATCTCACTAGATTTAAAAAATAACGTTACTTTCATTAATTGATCTGATTTTTAATTAAAAAGAAAATTAAGAAAGCATTGTGAAAAGGAGGGTTGTACAATAAAAAAAGGCCAAATACTTGATCAAACAAATTCGATATACTGTATATTCTAAAATAAATTTCATTTTTGGGTGGTCAAGAGAAAATCGTGACATTGATGCTCGAGTTAACATGAATTTTATGGCTTGAGTTAAATTTATCAATGCTTTAAGTAGTGTAAATCAGATGTTACCACTACTAAAATAAATAGCCTCATGTAACAAAGAACAGTTTTTGTGAACTTTAAGATTTGGACATTTACAATTTAAGTCGAGTAAGACATCGCAATCGACAAATTTGAAAATTTAACAGAAACTCTACTAAAGCTGCTTTGAAATTGACTGTGACTAACATTGCAAACCCTAGCTCTCGCTGGTCTAGCCTGGTGGAACATATGGACAAGATCCGCGCAGATGGGATCCTTCTGTTTGTTCATTCTGGGAGACCTTGCAATTTCCATGTCATTTTTGGAACTTCGCTTCGTTTCCTTTCATGAAACGAACATCGATCCGTTGCTGAGTTGGAATCTAACTGCCAATGGTTTGGAAGATAGAGAGAAGACACGTGCGACCAAATTCCCATGCACATAATTTCGTCTGAAAAGGTTCCTAAACGTGGAACAGCATGTTTATATTATATTCGGTGGAGAAATGACAGCATTTTAGGAATCTTTTGCTCAAAAGCTCGAGGTATTGGACGAAGCAAAGATAATTTAATACCGCTTTTTTCTGAAAATAGGACGCAAGCGAGTCGATATAAGCTCACATTCCTCTTGACTCCTCATCTCAGCCACCTCTCCGAAAATGTCATCACCTCCTTCCATTCCGTTCTTCCTCTTCGGCTTCATCTTAGCCTCCTCTCTCGCCACCGCCACTGCCACCGCCGCCGCTGCTGCCGCCGCCAAACCCGCTCCGCTCATATTCCCTGTCAAGAAAGATGCCTCCACCAACCAGTACTACACCACCCTCCAGCTCGGGACTCCCCCCACTGCCATGAACGCGGTCCTCGACCTCGCAGGCCAGTACACATGGCTCGACTGCGATGTGGACGGCGGCTACAGGTGCAGCTCCACCAAGTGCGGGGCCACTGGCGGAAGCGGGTGCATGGGCTGCTCCGGCCCCGCCAGGCCTGGTTGCACCAATGACACGTGCGGCGTTTATGCGTCGAACCCGTTCAAGGACTCGGTGCTGGCGTCCGGGCTTGGCGAAGACGTCCTGGTCTTGCGTTCCACGGATGGGGTCAAGTACACCTCCAAGCTTAAACTCGTAAGTTGAAGACAATCGTTTTTATATATGTATACATATATATTAACATCAAACTTATAACTGGATTAAGGCAACGAAGTGTCTAATTCTTCTTCTTGTTTTATTTTCCTTAGCAAAAATTTCCTTTCTCTTGTGTGGACACGGACTGGACGGAGGGACTTGCGAACTCTACCAAAGGCATCGTCGCGCTGGCCAGGAACTCAGCCTCGCTCGCCACCGAGCTCTCCACGCAGCTCAAACTCCCCCGCACATTCGCTGTCTGCCTCCCTTCTTCCTCCTCTGCCAGATCCGGCCATGGCGACTTCTACATCGGCGGTGGCCCGTACTTGCGACCTCTGATCAAGAAAGACCTCGCGAAGTTGCTCCTGCGCTCCCCGCTCCTCATCAATCCCGTGAGCACCGCCCCTATCTACACTGTAGGAGACCCCTCCGACGAGTACTTCATCGACGTGACTGCCATCAAAATAGATTTTGCTTTGATCAGCTTCAAGTCCTCGATCCTCACGATCAACAAGAACGGCGTTGGGGGGACCAAAGTCGCCACTCTTACTCCGTACACGGTCCTCCACTCGGCGATCTTCAATCCTCTGGTGAGGGAATTCACGAAGAAGGCAATGGACAGGAAGATCAAGAAGGTGCCACCGGTCGCTCCATTTGGGGCTTGCTTCGACGCAAAGACGGTGAAGAGCGGGGTGGCCGGTCCAGACGTGCCGGCAATCGCGCTGGTGCTCCGGAGCGACGCCCAGTGGAGGATCGAAGGGGCGAACTCAATGGTGAGGGTGAGCAAGGACGTGGTGTGCCTGGGGTTTGTGGATGGAGGGCCGAAGCCGAGGACGGCGATGGTGATCGGGGCTCATCAGATGGAGGACAATCTGGTTGAGTTTGACGTGGAGTCGTCGACGTTCGGGTTCAGCAACTCGCTTCTCCTTCAGAACTCCAGTTGCTCCCATTTTTGAGGTCCTCTTTTCTATCTCTGTCGCTGATCTCTCAGATTGTCATTCTTTGTGAGTGAGGAAGATGATCAGTTTGCTTTGGTGTTTTGAGTGTTGTGTTTCTAGCTGCGTCCCTATGAATAACATTTTATATCTTTTGTTCTCATTTTGAGCAAGACATTTTAATTAGGGTTTTCAAAGTAAAAAATATAAAAGTGTGGGGCAAATTCCGTAGAAGTGTCTTGTCCGAAGAAGAAAGCTGGAGGAATGTCAATGTTCATGTCAACTGCGAGGCACCGAGCTGCTCCCTCCCCAGCCCTTCTTGGCCTCTCCTGTTGAATTTTGATAGTTTGTTTTTAGGATTAATTCCACAAAAATTTTGAATTTGTATAATTATAACAAATTTACTCTAAATTAATTTTTTAAATACAAAAAAAAAAAATTAGTTCACATATAAAATTTTTACCCCAAATTAATATTTTGACCACAAAAAGTCTCAAACCCAGTACATTTATGACAAATTTACCCACATTTAATTTTCATTAGATTGGATTAATAATATTAAAAATCACAAATCGGTACACTTATTACAAACAAATGGTCAAATCCCAAATTGATACATCCGTTAACTATTATGTATCATTCAACTCAGCAATTTAACAGTAAATTTAAATATAAATTAATGTGATAAATTTATTACAAGTGTACCAATTTGAAGTTTGTGACGGTAAAAAAATTAATTTGAGATAAATTTAAAAATTTGCATGAGGATAATTACGTTAGAAGAAAGTGCATTTTATAGTCGAAAGGCTGCTGCACTTTCATTAGTTTAGACGGCCAACCCTTTTTTATTTAGTATTTAGGAGGGGGCACTTTGCAGAAAACCATAGGTCATCTGGGTCTGTCTATTGCACATTAACGTTCCACTTAACATCTCAGGAATGTATGCGAATTCAGGCACGTGGTTGCTCACGAAAGCCAAAACAGTCACAGGGGTTTTATCATCTGGAAAATAGTAGTTCTATCCTAATAACAAGTGAAGATATTCTTATCCGCTTATTAAGTATGCCTTGCAATTCCATCGTTCACTCGCAATTTGTCTCACTGGCTTTCGGGATTTTATGTCTCGTGTATAACTATAATTTTTTTTTAGATCTTTGCGTGATCCATCTCGCGGGAGTCGCGCACAAGAGAAACAAGACGATATATCCTCAATATTTCATCTCCTGGCCATGGAAAATCTGCTCGACTAGGCGAATCAATGTTGTTAACGAGGTTGTTTAAAAGAGTAAATAAGGTCAGTCTTTTTGGGATCGAATGTGAAAGCTTCTGTAAACCTTAACTCAAACTTTGTGGAACATGTGGACGAGATCGGCACAGATGGGATCCATCCCCCTGTCCCATCCCACAGATGGTGATTTTGAGATTTGGATTTCATTTCGTTTCTCGCATCAAATGGATGTCGATCCGTCTGCTGGGTGTGCATTAAAATAAGTTCTTCATAACTCGATTGAACTGCCAATGCTTTGGAAGATAGTGAAGTCACGTGCGACCAACACCTGGTGCAGACTACTTATGCCTGAAAAATGCGTTGTTTAATGACAAGTTACATTAATTTAAACGGCGAACCACGTGATCTAATTCCGAATTGGAGAGAGAGAATTTGTGCCTCTTTCACTCTGCTTTCGTAATGCGGATGGCCCGCTAATGTTCAGTGGAGAATGAGATGACAGCACTCCTGGTCCTTCTCTATCAACCAGAGTTGCCTTAGTAGGGAGAGACCTCAACATGTCATAATTAAATCCAATTAACTCCTATTATATCTATTTTGATTAAATTGACGAGATAATTTGCTTTTTTCCTTTCCTAGGGAATCCAAGCGGGAGTTTATATAAACTCACATTCCTCTCACTCCTCTTCTCAGCTCCAACAATGTAATCCCCTCCTTTCATTCCCCTCTTCCTCTCCGCCCTCATCTTGGCCTCCTCTCTCTCCTCGGCCGTGGCTGCAGCCAAGCCTGATCCGCTCATCTTCTCCGTCAAGAAAGATGCCTCTGCCAAGCAGTACTACACAACCCTCAAGCTCGGGACTTCGCCTACCACCATGAATGCGGTCCTCGACCTCTCGGGCCAGTACATGTGGATCGACTGTGACACGAATGGCGGCTTCAGGTCCTCCTTCTACAGCGCGGTCTCTTGCAGCTCCCCCAAGTGCCTGGTCACCGTGTCAATCTTGTGCTTTGCTACCTGCGAAGGCCCCGCCAGACCCGGCTGCACCAACGACACGTGCAGCATTTTCGCATCGAACCCGTTTGAGGGCTCGTTGCCGGCCTCCGGGCTCGGTGAAGACGTTCTGGTCTTGCATTCCACGGATGGGATCAATTACACGTCCACGCTTAAGCTCGTACGTTGAAGACAATTTCCTCTTATTTATTTATTTTTTTTGCCATTTTCAAATAAGAGAGAAGTATTGAATTATATTGGCCCTAATTTTTTTGGTTACCGAAACTTTACTTTCTCTTGCGCGCACACGGGCACGATGGTGGGACTCTCAAACTCCACCATTGGCATCGTCGCGCTGGCCAGGAACTCAGTCTCACTCGCCACCGAGCTCTCCACGCAGCTCAAACTCCCCCGGAAATTCGCTCTCTATCTCCCTTCTTCCTCCTCTGCCACATCCGGCCATGGCGACCTCTACATCGGGGCGGCCCGTACTTGTGACCTCCAATCAAGAAAGACCTCGCAAAGTCGCTCCTCTGAACTCAGCTTCTCATCAATCCCGTGAGCACCGCCCCTATCTCCATGGTAGGTGACCACTCCGACGAGTACTTCATCGACGTAACTGCCATTAAAATTGATTCTGCTCCAATCACCTTCAATTCCTCGATCCTCACCAACGACAAGGATGGCGTCGGGGGACCAAGCTTGCCACTCTTACACCGTACACGGTCCTCGACTCGGCAATCTTCGAACCTCTGCTGAGGGAATTCACGAAGAAGGCAATGGACAGGAAGATCAAGAAGGTGACGCCGGTCGCACAGTTCAAAGCTTGCTTTGGTGCCAAGACAGTAAAGAGCGGGGTGGCTAGACCGGATGTGCCGGCGCTCAGTGAAGGATCGAAGGGGCGAACTCAATGGTGAGGGTGAGCAAGGACGTGATGTGCCTGGGGTTTGTGGATGGAGGATCGAAGCCAAGGACGGCCATCGTGATTGGGGGTCATCAGATGGAGGATAATGTGGTGGAGTTAGACGTGGGGTCCTCGACGTTCGGGTTCAGCAACTCCCTTCTCCTTCAGAACTCGAGTTGCCCCCATTATTGAGCTCCTCTTTTCCCTCTCTCTATTGCTGATCTTTCAGATTGTCATTTCTCGTGGGTGAGGAAGATGATCAGTTTGCTTTGGTGTTTTTGAGTGTTGTGTTTCTAGCTGTGTCCGCATGAATAACATTCTATGTCTCTTATTCTCACTATGAGCAAGGAATTTAAATTTGAGTTTTCTAAGTAAAAAATATACAAGTGTCGATTTTGATGTCACCTGCAAGGCACTGAGCTGCTCCCTCTCCAGCCCTGCTTCGCTTCTCTCGTTAAATTATGATCGCCTGAGTCCCCAGCGCTCGTGCCAGGTCCCTGACAATCGGGCTCGGGATCTTGATTTCCATGCGCTAGATGGGACTCGATCCCTGAAATAGCCAACCAACCTCTGGTGAAGAAGTTATTAGATTATTAAAAGAAAAGGAACAACGAGAATAATCAAATCCAAAGACACATCATCTGTAGGGGTTGAAGTTACTAAACTTCTCATTATTAGATGCCACTGCCAAATAGATGAAGATAGAGGTGAGCATGACCCGAGTTAGGTTGGTCCAATACCTAATCCACGGACCAATCCGCACAATGTCGTTCCTCACCTTGGGACCGAGAATCAATCTTGTTGAGCTTGGGACCAAGGACCGGATTGACTCTGCAGGTTCGTCCGGCTCCAAGGTCAACTCGAGACCAATATATTATTTTAAATTTCATTTTTTTCCTTAAAAGAACAACCATACTATTTCAAATTACATATTCATTAATAATATTATATCGAGTAACCAAACTATGAACACCAATACATATCAAACATAAATAAAAGATAATGTGACAACATAAATTTATACTTACTAAAAGTAACAAACCATAAACACGAATACACAAGGCCAGGGAATAGAGGTGAGCGAGCGAGCGAGCGTGGCAAGTGAGGAGAGGCAAGTGAAGAAGGTTTCTTTATTTTTTGGGTCAAATTAGGGTTGATTTTTTTTTTTACTTTCTAATTTACACGGCAAACTAAATTGCGAAGAGAATAGGGGAAGAGGTGCTAGGTTTTAGAGTATATAAATGTATATAATTTATAATATAATATGTACATGGTTGGTCTGGGTGACCAACTTTAAACTCCTAAGATCGATGATCAACTGTATGGTGCAAGGTTTAGGGGTCCTAGGACCTAGAACTGACCTAGTGTCCTTGAAAATCAGACCAAGACTGGCCAGCCAGGATTGGTCAAGGGTCAATTATGAACAGATGCTTTCCCCTAAATGAAGATCCTTCTTTATTCGAATGGTGCTTCCTTTGTTTTCTGAAGAAATTGCAACCATTCTCAACATTCTCATTTTATAAAGCTAATAATGATTAAGATTTATCAAGGCATCGAAAGGAATATTAGGTTGGATGGTCATTTCATTTCCCTGCCAAATTGCTCCGTCGACAACAAATGAAGTTTTCCTAAGACTTAGAGAAATCACATGCAACCAAATTCGCATGCATATAATTACGTCAGAAGAAATTGCATTTTGTAGTCGAAAGGCTGCTGCACTTTCACCTCCTAGCCATGAAAAAGCTGCTCGAATTGGTGAAACGATCGTGTTAACTAAGTTGTTTAAAAAAGTTAATCAGGCTAGTTGTTTTGGTACCGACTGTAAAAGTTTTTGCAAAACCCCAGCTCAAACTTGGTGGAATATATCGACGAGATCGGTATAGATGGGATCCATCCCTTTGTCCCATTCCACAGACGATGATTTGGAGATTTCGATTTCGTTTCGTTTCTCACATCAAACTGTTAAATTGCTAAAAGGGAGGAGAGATGAGGCCGAAACTTCATCTTACGTACATAACAACCAAGTTTTTTACAAAAGACAAAATACATAACATAAAACACACCATAACTACCCATGTTCTGCATAAAGCACTTACCCCACTAACACCTAAAAACTAGGATAACCAACACACATGACTCCACTAACTCTAATAACTGAAAAACCAAATCAACAAAACGTGCAAAAGGAAATAACTATTATATCAACAATCCCTTCCCTAAATTGATGTTTGCTAACATTCAGTTTAAAGTCTTGACTTTTTTCACTGTGCAAACACCTAGTAACCTTCTGAGCTTCACAAATGACTCCATCTTGAGGGCTTTGGTGAATATATCAGCAACTTGATCTTCACTCCTACAGTAGATTAGATCAATTGTTCCATCATTGCTAAGATCTCTTAAGAAATAAAACTTCACATCAATGTGCTTGCTTCTTCCATGTAACACCGGATTTTTGGAGAGTTTTATTGCTGAGTTATTGTCACAAAAAATTTTAGTAGGTCCCGGTTGCTTGAATTGTAGCTCCTCAAGAATTCTCCTTAACCAAATAACTTGACAAGCACTACCTGTTGCAGCAACAAATTCAGCTTCTGTACTTGACAATGTGACAATTGGTTGCTTCTTGGATGACTACGAAATAGCACCTGTTCCAAACATAAAAGCATAACCCAAAGTGCTCCTCCTATCATCTTGATCTCCTGCATAGTCACTATCAGTAAATTCCAACAAATCGGACTTTTCACCCTTTTTGTAAAATAGCCCAAAGTCTCTAGTTCCTTGCAAGTGACGAAGGATTCTCTTGGCAGCTAACAAATGCATTTGTGTAGGATTCTCCATATATCTACTGATTAAACTCACATAATATATTATGTCTGGTCTAGTTGTAGTTAAATACATCAAACTGTCCACAATTTGTTTATAAAGTGTACCGTCAACCTTTCTCCCTTCATGATCTTTGTATAACTTTAAGCCAAACTCAATTGGAATGTTTACAGGATTACAATCCTTCATCTGAAATCTGTCCAAAATTTCTCACACATATTTCTTTTGAGAAATAAAGGTCCCATCATCCGATTGTACCACTTCTATGCCAAGGAAGTAATGCATCATACCAAGATCAGACATTTCAAACTCATCCATCATAAATTTCTTGAACTCTTCAAACATGCCATCACAACTTCCAGTAAATATAAGATTGTCAACATACAAGCAAACAATAAGCATTTTTCCTTTATCTCCAATCTTGACAAAAAGCGTATGCTCATAAGGACATTTTGAAAAATCAACTTTAAGAAAAATAAGTTTCAATACGACTATACCAAGCTCGAGGGGCTTGTTTTAGCCCATAAAGAGCTTTCTTCAATCTATAAACTTTATGCTCATTTCCAATATTGACATAACCAGGGGGTTGCTCGATAAATACCTATTCCTCCAAGTACCCATGCAAGAATGCCGATTTGACATCTAGCTGGAAAATAGGCCAAGAATTCTGTGCCGCCAATGCAACCACCAATCTGATCGTGTCATGTCTTGCAACTGGAGAAAAAACCTCTGTATAGTCGATTCCAAATTGCTGCTTGTACCCTTGGCTACCAAACGTGCTTTATATTTGTCAACTTCACCATTTTCTTTCAGTTTTGTTTTAAAGACCTACTTTACACCAGTGGTTTTTTGTCCATTCGGAAGATCGGATAGCTCCCAAGTATCATTTCTTTTGATGGCATTAATTTCATCATCCATCGCTTTTCGCCATTTTTCTTCTCTGACAGCACTCTCAAAAGTTGTAGGATCATAGTCTAAAAACAAGGCAAAGTGACTAATTGAAGTCTTCTTACCCAATATTTTTCTCTGCAAGAACTCTTGCCTGGGGAAGGGGAATAATGGCTCAGTTGCCTTTTTTGTCATTCTCGTAACCTTCCAAGCTACCCACCGCTCTCCCTATCCCCAAAGTTGCCCATTGCTTTCCCTAGGGAATAATGATGGTGTTAAAACCTGTACCACTCACCTGCCCTATCACCGTAAAGGCAATTTCACCCCGATGCGTGATCTCGCCAGCACAAGAAACCTCCTCTGTCGAGACGACGTGTGGCGAATTTCAGGTGAACCTGACAAAGACAGTAAAGCAACAAAGCCCCAAAGAGATGAAGACGGAGGACACATGCGGCGACTTGTTCAAAATCGCCGGATGCACGCGATCAGAGGGGGACAGAGGATAGGTAACAGGCAGCCACCGACCGAGCCAAGAATGTGGCTCGGGGGAGGGTATTTAAATTTTAAATTTAAATATCGGGTTCCCCTAATTAGGCAACATCTCGAGGCGGAGGCAAAGCCACACAATGGTGGTTCGTCGGACAAGCCACCGCACTCCACTGACTCCACCGACGTACTTCGCGAGGGTGGAGGCAATTTGGAGGCAGAGCAGTGCGATGAGGAGCTACCCCGCCCTCGTCATAAACTCGACAAACTAAAAAGCCAGCCCCAGCCTGGTGAAGAGAGAAAAAAGCTTGTAGAGCAAAGAGAAGAATTTTTAATGATAATTGAAGTCTTCTTACCAAATATTTTTCTCTGCAAGAACTCTTGGTTGGGGAAGGGGAATAATGGCTCAGCCTGCCTTTTTGTCATTCGCGTAACCTTCAAATCAAAGCTACCCACTGCTCTCTCTATCCCCAAAGTTGCCCACCGCTTTCCCTAGGGAATAATGATGGTGTTAAAATCTATACCACTCACTCGCCCTATCACCGTAAAGGCAATTTCACCCCGATGCGTGATCTCGCCAGGACAAGAAACCTCCTTTGTCGGGACGGCGTGCGGCAGATTTCAGGCGAACATGACAAAAACAGTAAAGCAGCAAAGCCCAAAAGAGACGAAGATGGAGGACACATGTGGTGACTTGTTCAAAATCGCCGGACGCACGCAATGAGGGGGACAGAGGAAAGGCGCCAGGCGGCCACCGACCGAGCCAAGAATATGGCCCGGGGGAGGGTATTTAAATTTTAAATATCGGGTTTCCTAATAAGGCAACCTTTTGAGGCGGAGGCAAAGCCACGCAATGGTGGTTTGTCGAAAAAGCCACCGCACTCCACCAACTCCACCGACGTACTTCGTGAGAGCGGAGGTAACTTGAGGCAAAGTGGCGCGATGAGGAGCTACCCCGCCCTCGTCACAAGTTTGACAGACTGAAAAGCCAGTACCAGCTTGGAGAAGAGAGAGAAAAGCTTGTAGAGGAAAGAGAAGAGTTTTTAATGATAATTGAAGTCTTCTTACCCAATATTTTTCTTTGCCAGAACTCTTGCTTAGGGAAGGGGAATAATGGCTCAGCTGCCTTTTTTGTCATTCTCATAACATTCGAAGCAAAGCTACCCACTGCTTTCTCTAGGGAATAATGATGGTGTTAAAACCTGTACCACTCATCTGCCCTATCACCATAAAGGCAATTTAACCCGATGCGTGATCTCGCCAGAACAAAAAACCTCCTATGTCGGGACGACGCGTGGCGGATTTTAGGCGAACCTGACAAAGACAGTAAAGGAACAAAGCCCCAAAGAGACAAAGACGGAGGACACAGGTGGCGACTTGTTCAAAATCGTCGAATGCACGCGATCAGAGAGGGACAAAGGATAGGGAACAGGCAGCCACCGACCGAGCCAAGAATGTCGCCCGGGGGAGGGTATTTAAAATTTAAATTTTAAATATCGGGTTCACCTAATAAGGCAACCTTTCGAGGGGGAGGCAAAGCCACGCAGTGGTGGTTCGTCGGACAAGCCATCGCACTCCATCGACTCCACCGAAGTATTTCGCGAGGGCGTAGGCAACTTGGAGGCAGACCAGCGCGATGAGGAGCTACCCCGCCCTCGTCACAAGCTCGACATACTAAAAATCTAGCCCTAGCCTGGTGAAGACAGAGAAAAGCTTGCAGAGGAAAGAGAAGAATTTTTAATGATAATTGAAGTCTTTTTACCCAATATTTTCTCTCGCGAGCTCTTGCTTGGGGAAGGGGAATAATGGCTCGGCAGCCTTTTTTGTTATTCGCGTAACCTTCAAAGCAAAGCTACCCACTACTCTCCCTATCCCCAAACTTGCCCACTGCTCTCCCTAGGAAATAATAATGGTGTTAAAACCTGTACGACTCACCCGCCCTATCACCGTAAAGGCAATTTCACCCCGATGCGTGATCTCGCTAGGACAAGAAAAATCCTTTGTCGGGACGACGCGTGGCGGATTTCAGACGAACCTAACAAAGACAGTAAAGCAGCAAAGCCCCAAAGAGACGAAAATGAAGGACACAAGTGGTGACTTGTTCAAAATCGCCGGACACACATAGTCAGAGGGGGACAGAGGAAGGGCGCCAGGCGGCCACCGACCGAGCCAAGAATGTCGCCCGGGGGAGGGTACTTAAATTTTAAATATCGGGTTCCCCTAATAAGGCAACCTTTTGAGGCAAAGGCAAAGCCACGTCGTGGTGGTTCGTCGGAGAAGCCATCGCACTCCACCGACTCCACCGACGTACTTCGCGAGGGTGGAGGCAACTTGGAGGCAGAGCGGCGCGATGATAGCTACCCCACCCTCGTCACAAGCTCGACAGACTGAAAAGCCAGTCCTAGCCAAGAGAAGAGAGAGAAAAGCTTGCAGAGGAAAGAGAAGAGTTTTTAATGATAATTGAAGTCTTCTTACCCATTATTTTTCTCTGCAAGAACTCTTGCTTGGAGAAGGGGAATAATGGCTCAGCTGCCTTTATTGTCATTCTCGTAACCTTCCAAGCAAAGCTACCCACTGCTCACTTGATCCCCAAAGTTGCCCACTACTTTCCCTAGGGAATAATGATGGTGTTAAAACCTGTACCACTCACCTGCCCTATCACTGTAAAAGCAATTTCACCTCGATGCGTGATCTCGCCAGGACAAGAAACCTCCTGTGTCAGGACGACGCGTGGCGAATTTCAGGGGAACCTGATAAAGACAGTAAAGCAACAAAGCCCCAAAGAGACGAAGACAGAGGACACAAGCGGCGACTTGTTCAAAATGGCTGGACACATGCGGTCAGAGGGGGACAAAGGAAAGGCGCCAGGCGGCCACCGGCCCAACCAAGAATGTGGCCCCGGGGAGGGTATTTAAATTTAAATATCGGGTTCCCCTAATAATGCAACCTTTTGAGGCGGAGGGAAAGCCACGCAGTGGTGGTTCGTCGGACAAGCCACCGCACTCCACCGATGTACTTCGTGAGGGCGGAGGCAACTTGGAGGCAAAGCGGCACGAAGAGGAGCTACCTCGCCCTCGTCACAAGCTCGACAAACTGAAAAGCCAGTCCCAGCCTGGAGAAGAGAGAGAAAAGCTTGCAGAGGAAAGAGAAGAGTTTTTAATGATAATTGAAGTCTTCTTACCCAATATTTTTCTCTGCAAGAACTCTTGCTTGGGGAAGGGGAATAATGGCTTAGCTGCCTTTTTTGTAATTCTCGTAACCTTCCAAGCAAAGCTACCCATTACTCTCCCTATCCCCAAAGTTGCCCACCGCTTTCCCTAGAGAATAATGATGGTGTTAAAACTTGTACCACACACATGCCCTATCACCGTAAAGGCAATTTCACCCCGATGTGTGATCTCGCTAGGACAAGAAACCTCCTCTGTCGGGACGACATGTGGCGGATTTCAAGCGAACTTGACAAAGACAATAAAGCAAATAAAACCCCACAAAGACGAAGACAGATGACACAGGCGGCGGCTTGTTCAAAATCGCCGGACGCAAGCTATCAGAGGGGGACAGAGGATAGGGAGCAGGTAGCCACCGACCGAGCCAAGAATGTGGCTTGGGGGAGGGTAATTAAATTTTAAATTTTAAATATCGGGTTCCCCTAATAAGGCAACATTTCGAGGCGAAGGCAGAGCCACGCAATGGTGGTTCGTCAGACAAGCCACCGCACTCCACCGACTCCACCGACGTACTTCGCGAGGGCGGAGGCAACTTAGAGGCAGAGCGGCACGATGAGGAACAACCCCCCCTCGTCACAAGCTCGACAGACTAAAAAGCCAGCCCCAGCCTGGTGAAGAAAGGGAAAAGCTTGCAGAGGAAAGAGAAGAATTTTTAATGATAATTGAAGTCTTCTTACGAAATATTTTTCTCTGCAAGAACTCTTGCTTAGGGAAGGGGAATAATGGCTCAGCTGCTTTTTTTGTCATTCGCGTAACCTTCAAAGCAAAGCTATCCACTACTCTCCCTAACCCCAAAGTTGCCCACTCCTCTCCCTAGGGAATAATGATGGTGTTAAAACCAGTACCACTCAGCCGCCCTATCACCGTAAAGGTAATTTCACCCCTATGCGTGATCACGCCAGGAAAAGAAACCTCCTCTGTCGGGATGACGCGTGGCGGATTTCAAGCGAACTTGACAAAGACAGTAAAGGAACAAAGCCCCAAAGAGACAAAGACGGAGGACACAGGCGGCGACTTGTTCAAATTCGTCGGACGCATGCGGTCAGAGGGGGACAGAGGAAAGGTGCCAGGAGGCCACCGGCCAAGCCAATAATGTCGCCCGGGGGAGGGTACTTAAATTTTAAATATCGGGTTCCCCAAATAAAGCAACCTTTTGAGGCGGAGGCAAAGCCACGCAGTGGTGGTTCGTCGGACAAGCCACCGCACTCCACCGACTCCACCGACGTACTTCGTGAGGGCAAAGGCAACTTGGAGGCAGAGCAGCACGATGTGGAGCTACCCCGCCCTCGTCACAAGCTCGACAGACTAAAAAGCCAGTCCCAGCCTGGAGAAGAGACAGAAAAGATTGTAGAGGAAAGAGAAGAGTTTTTAATGATAATTGAAGTCTTCTTATCCAATATTTTTCTCTGCAAGAACTTTTGCTTGGGGAAGGGGAATAATGGCTCAGCTGTCTTTTTTTTCATTCTCGTAACCTTCCAAGCAAAGCTACCAACTGCTCTCCCTATCCCCAAAGTTGCCCACTGCTTTCCCTAGGGAATAATGATGGTATTAAAACCTGTACCACTCATCCGCCTTATCATCGTAAAGGCAATTTCATCCCAATGCGTGATCTTGCTAGGACAAGAAACCTCCTCTGTCGGGATGACATGTGGCGGATTTCAGGCGAACCTGACAAAGACAGTGAAGCAACAAAACCCCAAAGAGATGAAGACCGAGGACACAAGCGGCGACTTGTTCAAAATCGCCGGACACACACGATCAGAGCGGGACAGAGCATAGGAAATAGGGAGCCACCGACCAAGCCGAGAATATGGCCCGGGGGAGGGTATTTAAATTTTAAATTTTAAATATCGAGTTCCCCTAATAAGTCAACCTTTCAAGGCAGAGGCAAAGCCACGTAGTGGTGGTTCGTCGGACAAGCCATCGCACTCCACCGACTCCACCGACGTACTTCGTGAGGGTGGAGGCAACTTGGAGGTAGAGCGGTGCAATGAGGAGCTACCCCGCCCTCGTTACAAGTTCGACAGACTAAAAAGCCAGCCTCAACCTGGTGAAGAGAGAGAAAAGCTTGGAGAGGAAAGAGAAGAATTTTTAATGATAATTGAAGTCTTCTTACCCAATATTTTTCACTGTAAGAACTGTTGCTTGGGGATGGGGAATAATGGCTCAGCTACCTTTTTTGTCATTCGCGTAACCTTCAAAGCAAAGCTACCCACTGCTCTCCCTATCCCCAAAGTTGCCCACCGCTCTCCCTACGGAATAATGATGGTGTTAAAACCTGTACCACTGACCCGCCCTATCACCATAAAGGCAATTTCACCTCGATGTGTGATCTCGCCAGGAGAAGAAACCTCCTTTGTCGGGACGACGCGTGGCGGATTTCAGGCGAACCTGACAAAGACAGTAAAGCAGCAAAGCCCCAAACAGACGAAAACGGAGGACACATGCGGCGACTTATTCAAAATCGCCGGACGCACGCAGTTAGAGGGGGACAGAGGAAAAGCGCCAGGCGGCCACCGATCGAGCCAAGAATGTGGCCCGAGGGAGGTATTTAAATTTTAAATATCGGGTTCTCCAAATAAGGCAAGCTTTTGAGGCGGAGGCAAAGACACGCAGTGGTGGTTCGTCGGACAAGCCACCGCACTCCACCGACTCCACTGACGTACTTCGTGAGGGCGGAGGTAACTTGGAGGCAAAGCAGCGCGATGCGGAGCTACCCCGCCCTCGTCACAAGGTCGACAGACTGAAAAGCCAGTCCTAGCCTGGAGAAGAGAGAGAAAAGCTTGCAGAGGAAAGAGAAGAGTTTTTAATGATAATTGAAGTCTTCTTACTCAATATTTTTCTCTGTAAGAACTCTTGCTTGGGGAAGGGGAATAATAGCTCAGCTGCCTTTTTTGTCATTCTCGTAACCTTCCAAGCAAAGCTATCTACTGCTCTCCCTATCCCCAAAGTTGTCCACTGCTTTCCCTAACAAATAATGATGGTGTTAAAACCTATACCACTCACCTGCCCTATCACCGTCAAGGCAATTTCACCCCGATGCGTGATCACACCATGACAAGAAACCTCTTCTGTCGGGATGACATGTGGCGAATTTCAGGCGAACCTGACAAAGACAATAAAGCAACAAAGCCCCAAAAAGACGAAGACGAAGGACACAAGCGGCGACTTGTTCAAAATCGCCGGACGCAAGCGATCAGAGGGGGACAGAGGATAGGGAGCGGGCAGCCACCGACCGAGCCAAGAATGTCCCGGGGGTGGGTATTTAAATTTTAAATTTTAAATATCGAGTTCCTCTAATAAGGCAACCTTTCGAGGCGGAGACAAAGCCATGTAGTGGTGGTTCGTCGGACAAGCCACCGCACTCCACCGACTCCACTGACGTACTTCGCGAGGGCGAAGGCAACTTGGATGCAGAGCGACGCGATGAGGAGCTACCCCGCCCTCGTCACAAGCTCGATAGACTAAAAAGCCAGCCCCAGCCTGGTGAAGAGAGGGAAAAGCTTGCAGAGGAGAGAGAAGAATTTTTAATGATAATTGAAGTCTTCTTACCCAATATTTTTCTCTGCAAGAACTCTTGCTTGGGGAAGGGGAATAATGGCTCAGCTGCTTTTTTTGTCATTCGGGTAACCTTCAAAGCAAAGCTACCCATTGCTCTCCATAACTCCAAAGTTGCCCACTCCTCTCCCTAGGGAATAATGATGGTGTTAAAACCTGTACCACTCACCCACCCAATCACCATAAAGGTAATTTCACCCCGATGCGTGATCTCGCCAAGACAAGAAACCTCCTTTGTCGGAACGACACGTGGCGGATTTCAGGCAAACCTGACAAAGACAATAAAGCAACAAAGCCCCAAAGAGACGAAGACGGAGGACACAGGCGGCGAATTGTTCAAATTCACCGGACGCATGCAGTCAGAGGAGCACAAAGGAAAGGCGCAAGGATGCCACCGGCCGAGCCAATAATGTAGCCCGGGGGAGGGTATTTAAATTTTAACTATTGGGTTCCCCAAATAAAGCAACCTTTTGAGGCGGAGGCAAAGCCACGCAGTGGTGGTTCGTCGGACAAGCCACCGCACTCCACCGACTCCATCGACGTACTTCATGAGGGCAAAGGCAACTTGGAGGCAGAGCGGCGCGATGAGGAGCTACCGCACCCTCGTCACAAGCTCGACAGACTGAAAAGCCAGTCCCAGCCTGGAGAAGAGAGAGAAAAGCTTGCAGAGGAAAGAGAAGAGTTTTTAATAATAATTGAAGTATTCTTACCTAATATTTTTCTCTGCAAGAACTCTTACTTGAGGAAGGGGAATAATGGCTCAGCTGCCTTTTTTTGTCATTCTCGTATCCTTCCAAGCAAAGCTACCCACTTCTCTCCCTATCCCCAAAGTTGCCCACTGCTTTCCCTAGGGAATAATGATGGTGTTAAAACCTGTACCACTCACCCGCCCTATCACCGTAAAGGCAATTTCACCCCAATGCGTGATCTCGCCAGGAGAAGAAACCTCCTATGTCGGGACGACGCGTGGCGGATTTCAGGCGAACCTGACAAAGACAGTGAAGCAACAAAGCCCCAAAGAGACGAAGACGGAGGACAAAGGCGGCGACTTCTTCAAAATCGCCGGACGCACACAATCAGAGCGGGACAGAGGATAGGGAACATGGAGCCACCGACCGAGCCAAGAATGTGGCCCGGGGGAGGGTATTTAAATTTTAAATTTTAAATATCGGGTTCCCCTAATAAGTCAATCTTTCGAGGCGAAGGTAAAGCCACGCAGTGGTGGTTCGTCAGACAAGCCACCGCACTCCACCGACTCCATAGATGTACTTCGCAAGGGTGGAGGCAACTTGGAGGTAGAGCGGCGCGATGAAGAGCTACCCCGCCCTCGTTACAAGTTCAACAGAGTAAAAAGCCAGCCCCAACTAGGTGAAGAGAGAGAAAAGCTTGCAGAGGAAAGAGAAGAACTTTTAATAATAATTGATGTCTTCTTACCCAATATTTTTCACTGGAAGAACTCTTGCTTGGGGATGGGGAATAATGGTTCAGCTGCCTTTTTTGTCATTCGGGTAACCTTCAAAGCAAAGCTATCCACTGCTCTCCGTATCCCCAAAGTTGCCCACTGCTCTCCCTAGGGAATAATGATGGTGTTAAAACCTGTACCACTCACCCGCCCTATCACCATAAAGGCAATTTCACCCCGATGCGTGATCTCGCCGGGACAAGAAACCTCCTTTGTCGAGACGATGCGTGGCCGATTTCTGGCGAACCTGACAAAGACAGTAAAGCAGCAAAGCCCCAAAGAGACGAAAACGGAGGGCACATGCGGCGACCTATTCAAAATCGCCGCCGACGCACGCAATCAGAAGGGGACAGAGGAAAGGCGCCAAGCGGCCACCGACCAAGCCAAGAATGTGGCCCGGGGGAGGTATTTAAATTTTAAATATCGAATTCTCCTAATAAGGCAAGCTTTTGAGGCGGAGGCAAAGACACGTAGTGGTGGTTCGTCGGACAAGCCACCGCACTCCATCGACTCCTTCGACGTATTTCGTGAGGGCGGAGGCAACTTGGAGGCATAGCGGCGTGATGAGGAGCTACCCCGCCCTCGTCACAAGTTCGAAAGACTGAAAAGCCAGTCCCAGCCTGGAGAAGAGAGAGAAAAGCTTGCAGAGGAAAGAGAAGAGTTTTTAATGATAATTGAAGTCTTCCTACCCAATATTTTTCTCTGCAAGAACTCTTGCTTGGGGAAGGGGAATAATGGCCCAACTGCCTTTTTTGTCATTCTCGTAACCTTCCAAGCAAAGCTACCCACTGCTCTCCTTATCCCCAAAGTTGCCCACTGCTTTCCTTAGGGAGTAATGATGGTGTTAAAACCTGTACCACTCACTTGCCTTATCACCGTAAAGGCAATTTCACCCTGATGCGTGATCTCGCCAGGACTAGAAACCTCTTCTGTCGAAACGACATGTGGCGGATTTCAGGCGAACCTGACAAAGACAATAAAGCAACGAAACCCTAAAAAGACGAAGACGGAGGACACAAGCGGCGACTTGTTCAAAATCGTCAGACTCACGCGATCAGAGGGGGACAGAGGATAAGGAACAGGCGGCCACCGACCGAGCCAAGAATGTGGCTCGGGGAGGGTATTTAAATTTTAAATTTTAAATATCGTGTTCACCTAATAAGGTAACCTTTTGAGGCGGAGGCAAAGTCACGCAGTGGTGGTTCGTCGGACAAGCCACCACACTCCACCGACTCCACCGACGTACTTCGCGAGAGAGGAGGCAACTTGGAGGCAGAGCGACGCGATGAGGAGCTACTCTGCCCTCGTCACAAGCTCGACGACTAAAAAGCCAACCCCAGCCTGGTGAAGAGAGAGAAAAGCTTGCAAAGGAAAGAGAAGAATTTTTTATGATAATTGAAGTCTTCGACTCAATATTTTTTTCTGCAAGAACTATTGCTTGGGGAAGGGGAATAATGGCTCGACTGCCTTTTTTGTCATTCACGTAACCTTCAAAGCAAAGCTATCCACTGCTCTCCCTTTCCCCAAAGTTGCCCGCTGCTCTCCCTAGGGAATAATGATGGTGTTAAAATCTGTACCACTCACCCGCCCTATCACCGTAAAGGCAATTTCACCCCGATACGTGATCTCGCCAGGACAAGAAACCTCCTTTGTCGGGACGACGCGTGGCAGATTTTAGGTGAACCTGACAAAGACAGTAAAGCAGCAAAGTCCCAAAGAGACGAAGACGGAGGACACAAGTGGCGACTTGTTCAAAATCGCCGAACGCATGCCGTTAGAGGGGGATAGAGGAAGGGTGCCAGACGAGCACTGACCGAGCCAAGAATGTGGCCCGGGGGAGGGTACATAAATTTTAAATATCGGGTTCCCCTCATAAGGCGACCTTTTGAGGCGGAGGCAAAGCCACGCAGTGGTGGTTCGTCGGACAAGCCACCGCACTCCATGGACACCACCGACGTACTTCGCAAGGGTGGAGGCAACTTGTAGGCAGAGCGGCGCGATGAGGAGCTACCCCGCCCTCGTCACAAGCTCTACAAATTGAAAAGCTAGCCCTAGCCTAGAGAAGAGAGAGAAATGCTTGCAGAGGAAAGATAACTTTTTAATGATAATTGAAATCTTCTTACCTAATATTTTTCACTACAAGAACTCTTGCTTGGGGACGGGGAATAATGGCTCAGCTGCCTTTTTTTTTTCATTCTTGTAACCTTCCAAGCAAAGCTACCCACAGCTCTCCCTATCCCCAAAGTTGCCCGTTGCATTCTCTAAAGAATAATGATGGTGTTAAAACCTGTACCACTCACCTGTCCTATCACCGTAAAGGCAATTTCACCCCGATGCGTGATCTCATTAGGACAAGAAACCTCCTATGTCGGGACGACTTGTGGTGGATTTCAGGTGAACTTGACAAAGACAATAAACCAACAAAGCCCCGAAAAGACGAAGACGGAGGACACAGGCGGCGACTTGTTCAAAATCGCCAGACGCACGGGATCAGAGGGGGATAGAGGATAGGGAAAAGGCAGCCACCGACCGAGCCAAGAATCGGGTTCCCCTAATAAGGCAACCTTTTGAGGCGGAGGCAAAGCCATGCAGTAGTGGTTCGTCGGACAAGCCCCCGCACTCCACCGACTCCACCGACGTACTTCGCGAGGGCGGAGGCAACTTAGAGGCAAAGCGGCGTGATGGGGAGCTACCCCGCCCTTGTCACAAGCTCGACAGACTCAAAAGCCAGCCCCAGCCTGGTGAATAAAGAGAAAAGCTTGCAGAGGAATGAGAAGAATTTTTAATGATAATTGAAGTCTTCTTACCTAATATTTTTCTCTGCAAGAATTCTTGCTTGGGGAAAGGGAATAATGGCTCAGCTGCCTTTTTTGTCATTCGCGTAACCTTCAAAGCAAAGCTACCCACTGCTCTCCTTATCTCCAAAGTTGCCCACTGCTCTCCCTAGGGAATAATGATGGTGTTAAAACCTGTACTACTCACCCGCGCTATCACCGTAAAGGCAATTTCACCTCGATGCGTGATCTCGCCAGGGCAAGAAACCTCCTTTGTCGGGACGACGCGTGGCGGATTTTAGGCGAACCTGACAAAGACAGTAAAGCAGCAAAGCCCCAAAGAGACGAAGACGGAGGACACAGGTGGCGACTTATTCAAAATCGCCGGACGCACGCCGTCAGAGGGGGATAGAGGAAGGGCCTTAGGCGGCCACCGACCGAGCCAAGAATGTAGCCCGGGGGAAGGTATTTAAATTTTAAATATCAGGTTCCCCTAATAAGGCAACCTTTTGAGGCGGAGGCAAAGCCACGCTGTGGTGGTTCGTCGGACAAGCCATCGCACTCCACCGACTCCATCGACGTACTTCGTGACGGCGAAGGCAACTTGGAGGCAGAGCGGCGCAATGAGGAGCTACCTCGCCCTCGTCACAAGCTCGATAGGCTGAAAAGCCGTCCCACTGAGAAGAGAGAGAAAAGCTTGCAAAGGAGAGAGAAGAGTTTTTAATTATAATTGAAGTTTTCTTACCCAATATTTTTCTCTGCAAGAACTCTTGCTTTGGGAAGGGGAATAATGGCTCAGCTGCCTTTTTTGTCATTCTCGTAACCTTCCAAGCAAAGTTACCCACTGCTCTTCCTGTCCCCAAAGTTGCTCATTGCTTTCCCTAGGGAATAATGATGGTGTTAAAACCTGTACTACTCACCTGCGCTATCACCGTAATGGCAATTTCACCCCGATGCGTGATCTCACCAGGACAAGAAATCTCCTCTGTCGAGACGACGTGTGGCGTATTTCAGGCGAACCAGACAAAGACAGTAAAGCAACAAAACCCCAAAGAGACGAAGACGGAGGACACATGCGGCGACTTGTTCAAAATCGCTGGACACACGCAGTCAGAAGGGGACAGAGGAAAGGCGCCAGGCAGCCACCGGCCGAGCCAAGAATGTGGCCCGGGGGAGCGTATTTAAATTTTAAATATCGGGTTCCCCTAATAAGGCAACCTTTTGAGGCGGAGGCAAAGCCACGCAGTGGTGGTTCGTCGGACAAGCCACCGCACTCCACCGACTCCACCGACGTACTTTGTGTGGGCGAAGGCAACTTGGAGGCATAGCGGTGCGATGAGGAGCTACCCCACCCTTGTCACAAGCTCGACAGACTGAAAAGCCAATCCTAGCCTGGAGAAGACATAGAAAAGCTTGCAGAGGAAAGAGAAGAGTTTTTAATGATAATTGAAATCTTCTTACCCAATATTTTTCTCTACAAGAACTCTTGCTTGGAGAAGGGAAATAATGGCTCAGCTGCCTTTTTTGTCGTTCTCATAACCTTCAAAGTAAAGTTACCCACTGCTCTCCCTATCCCCAAAGTTGCCCACTGCTTTCCTTAGGGAATAATGATGGTGTTAAAACCTTTACCACTCACCTGCTCTATCACCGTAAAGGCAACTTCACCCCGATGCGTGATCTTGCCAGGACAAGAAACCTCCTCTATCGGGACGACGCGTGGCGGATTTAAGGCGAACCTGACAAATACAGTAAAGCAACAAAACCCAAAAGAGACGAAGATGGAGTACACAGGCGGCGACTTATTCAAAATCGCTGGACGCATGCGGTCAGAGGGGGACAGAGGAAAGACGCTAGGCGGCCACTGGCCAAGCCAAGGATGTGGCCCGGGGAAAGGTATTTAAATTTTAAATATCGGGTTCCCCTAATAAAATTGACAGGCCTTGACGTGATGTTGGCTTTCTATCGTGCCAGCGTGCTTTTCTTTTAATTGTTTCTTTTTTTTTTCTGGTCTTATTTTCCATTGCCTTGAATGGGGAATTACATGGCTTTTTTGCTAGTGGGCGTGGGCTTCATCGGGGGGATCCCTTATCTCCCTATTTGTTTACTCTGGTCATGGAGGTGTTATCCGGCATTCTGTCTATCCGCTCTTCGATGCCAGAGTTCAAATATTTTTGGAAATGCAGAGCTACAAACCTCTCACACTTATTCTTCGCGAATGACGTCTTTTTTTTCTGTGAAGTCGATTTGCCTTCGGTGGAGCTCTTCAAGGAGGGCCTCCAAATATTCTCGGAGTGGACTGGTTTGTATCCAAACACAAACAAGAGTGAGATCTACCTTGTAAGAGGATCCCCTTCCTTAAGGACCCAAATTCTCCTTGCCCTTGGTTTTCATGAGGGGAACCTACCGGTTCGGTACCTTGGGGTCCCCATCATCACCTCTAGGCTCAGCAAGGCGGATTGCTGCGTTCTAGTCAACACAGTGAGGGTACAATCTTGGACTCATCGCTTTCTATCCTTTACCAACCGTCTGCAATTGATCAAGTCAGTCCTTCATGCCATCCAAGCATATTGGGCTAGTTTCTTCATTTTACCTATAGCTGTGATGGATCAAATTGAACAAATCCTCAGATAGTTTCTACGGAAAGGCCTGGAGTCTTGGGAGGATGTCTATCGCCCAAAAGAGGAGGGGGCCTTGGCATCCGAAGGCTTCATGAGCATAATAAGGCCACCATGCTAAAGCATATTTGGCTTTTGTTTTCGGACAATGAATCATTATGGTGCAAGTGAGTTCACCTGACTTTTTGAAAAAGGACGAACTTCTTGGTGGCCAAAAAGCCGACCTTTTGCTCGTGGGCTTGGAAAAAAATCCTCCAACTTAGGACTGAATTTCGAAGCTCCTTCTATTAGAGGATTGGGGATGGTCGATCGATGTCTCCTTGGTTTGATAATTGGCACCCCAAGGGTCCATTGAACTTACATTTTTCGGATTCAGCCATTTATGGCTCTGGCCTTTCTAGGCAAGCGACAATGGCGGACCTGTTCACCAACCATGGCTTGACAGTTAAGATGGTCTTGGATTCTTATGAGCTTCCCCTTCCGGTCCTTGCCCAACACTAGGATCGTTTTAGCTAGAATGGGAACACTTCTGACCTCTTCATGGTGGCTTCGGCTTGGGAGATCATTAGGAGGAAGAAGACTCGAGTCTTTTGGCATGCGTTCATCTGGAACAACTCGATCACTCCAAGGTACCAAGTGAAGCTATGGCTTATTGCCAAACGCAGGCTTTCTACCCAAGCTCTGTTATTAACTTATGGTAGGATAGATAGCGCCTTGTGTCTTTTTGTAATGAGGTGCTGGATTCTATAGATCACCTATTTTTTGGATGTCGCATCACTGCTGGCATTTCTTTCTTTTGGGCCGCAAGATGCAACCTTCTGTGGCGGAGCAGGCCATGGGGTGAGAACCTCAATTGGGCCATCTCCTTTCTTTCGGGCAAAGATTTCTATAAGTGCATTGCCCGTTTTTCTTTTGGTGCTCTCTGTTATCTTATTTAGAAGCACAGGAGCAGCATCCTCTTTAGGGAGCAGAACTTAGCCATTCCAGCGGTGAAGAATCACATTTTAAAAGTCATCAAAGACAAGGCCATCACTTTCAGGAATGTGGACGATACTTTCAGAAATAGGAGGCTGCAGCGCAGCTGGGGTATTGATTCGATTATCTTCTTTGCTAGGGACTCTCCTGCTTCCGTAGGGCCCTAGCTTGTCTATTGGTTGTCGAATGACTGCTCTCCCTGTGTGCAGCTTTCTCCTTGGTGGCTCTTCACTTTTGTCGCTGGCAGATGCAGCCTGAGGCTGTGGGGTTTATCCGGCCTTGTGCTGCCTAGTGCTGTTTCTTGCTAGGTTCCTTCTGCCTGCTGTTTATGTTGTTCTGTGCTTGTTTTGATCCGCTTTGTTTGCGGTCTTCTATTTTACTTCGGCTCCCTTCCACTCATTCTGACGTGTTGTCACTTTGAGTGTAAGTTTTTGGTGCCGAACTTTTGTAAATTTGGTTCAAAGCTCAATATATTCTTACCTTTTACCCAAAAAAAAAAAAAAAATCTCTACTAGCAAGTAAAATGTCATCTACATAAAATACTAAGAAAACCCACTTACTTTCATGTAGATGTATTGATCAAACTTGTTTTCTTCAAAGCCAAATGATCTCACAACCTTGTGAAATTTCAAGTACCACTGACATGATGCTTGTTTGGACTATAGATAGACCTTTGAAGTTTGCACACCATATGCTTCTTTTTGGCTTCTTTAAACCTTTCAAGTTGCTACATATATACTTCCTCATCCAGATCTCCATTTAGAAAAGCTGTATTGACATCCATGAAACTCTAAGTCAAAATAAGCCAACAATGCCATGATTATCCGAAAAGAGTCTTTTGTGGATACTGGAAAAAAGACTTCAGTATAATCAATGCATTTTCTCTGTGTGTACCCCTTTGCGACTAACCTTGCCTTGAATCTCTCTATGTTGCCTTTATTATCTTTCTTGGTTTTGAATACCCATTTGCAGCCGATCAGTTTATGCCCATCAGGTAAATCAACAAGTTTCCATACTTGATTAGTTGACATGGAAATCATCTCGTCCTTCATCGTTCCTAACCATTCATCTGTCTGATCACTATTAAGAGCTTCTTTGAAGGTCGCTGGATCAATTATATTTCCAATGTCAAAATCAGCTTCTCCAAGATAGACATGATAATCATTTAGAGACGTTAGTCTTCTTTGTTGTTGTGATCTTCGCACAAGCATTTCTGGAGCCACATCATTCGTTTAGGGAATTTCATTTGTAATAGGAGGTTCTACCATCATATCTCCAATATCTACTTCTTGTTGAATTTCCACTCTGTAGGGCTCTCGCATAGAATCATCATTCAAGAAGGGCAATGGAATAGAGATCATTTTGTTTGGTTCTTCCCTTTCGAAAGATTGAAAAGAACTCTTTTCAACACTATCTAATTTCAGGAATTTTGCAGTTTGGGATTCAACAATTCGAGTGCCACGAGTAGGACAATAGAACCTATACCCTTTGAACAATGTCTTTTATCTAGTAGTCCTAGGTTCAGTTTTCTTCAGAGAAAGATCATAAATTTTCACCTCTGCAGGACACCCCTAAACTTGAAAGTGATTCAAGCTTGGTTTCCTCCCCGTCCATAATTCAAAAGGTGTTTTCGGCATTGATTTACTTGGTTTCCTCCCCGTCCATATATAAGTTGTTTTAATTGCATCACCCCATAAGTATTCTGGCAAATTAGAACTACCCATCATACTTCGTTTCATGTCCATGAGTGTGCGATTGCGCTGTTCAACTACACCATTTTGTTCAGGACTTCTAGGTATCGTATACTGAGCAACAATACCATAGTCCTGCAAATATTTAGCAAACAGTCCCATTTGTTATCCAGTCTCGGTATATCACCCATAATACTCATCACCACGATCAGATCTTACAATCTTGATAATTTTTCCCAAATGTTTCTCAACTTCAGTGCGAAACACTTTAAACATGTCAAGAGCATCAGTATTCTCCTTAATTAAATAAACATAACAATAACGAGAGAAATCATCAATGAATGTGATGAAGTACTTATTTCCACACAAGGTGGTTGAGTATGGCCCATTAATATCCGTATGAAGTATCTCCAATAGATTTTGACTGCGAGTAGCGCCTTTCTTCCTGGTTTTAGTCAATTTTCCCCTCACACAATCAATACAATTCTCAGTATCATTTGAGTCAAGAGGAGGAAGAATATCAACCTTGATGAGTCGCTTTACCCTTTCTTTGGAGATATGCCCTAATCGTTTATGCCATAGCAATGAAGATCTTTCTTTGATTAAAGATCTCTTAGCAACATTTTTCTTGACATTGAAAGAACAATATGGTTTATCGGGAGATAAGGATAATCGATATAATCCATCAAACAGAACACAATTCCCAATAGTTCTAGAATTATAACTCAAATCCACTCTTTTATTCACAAAATAAAGACAATATCCAACTTTGTTAAGCGAAGAAAAAGATATTAAGTTTCTCCTAAAACCAGGAACATAAAAGACATTGTTCAAAACAAGCTGAAAACCAGAATCTAAATTCAAAACAATTGTCCCTATGCGCTCCACATCAACTCCAATATCGTTTCCAACTTTAAGTTTTGACTCCCTCATATTTGGATTCCTTAGATTTGTAAAACCCTGTAAGGTAGTAGGCACATGAACAGTAGCACCATAATCAAGCCACCAAGAATCCAAAGAAACATCAACCGGATTTGATTCAAAACAAACCAACAACTCACCTTGGTGACTTTCTTTTCTTGCTTTTAGCCAAACTTGGAACTTATAGCAATTGGCTCTCTTGTGACCCTGTTTCTTGCAATGAAAACACTTGAAATCATTATCTCCATTTCTCCCATGATTCCCATTTTTCTTAAAGTCTTGGCCTTTTTTTAGACCATGAGCATTTGACCCTTTAGGCTTCAATTTGCCTTTAGATGAACTTAACTTGGCATTGGCAATTAAGTGGGCAGACTCATACTTCTCATTCTTTAACTTCTCTTCCTTAGTCACACATTTGGTAATCAAGGCATTAACACGCCATATCTCATTCTGAGCACTATAAGCAGTCTTAATTTGGCTAAATTCAGCTAGCCAAACATTTAAGGCATGATGCACAATATAATTTTCAGAAATGACAATTTCATGGGCCTTAAGTTTGGACTGAATGTGGACCATCTTCAGTATAAATTCTCTAACACTTATAGTAGCATCATACGTCATGTTCGTTAACTCACTCAGTAAGTTCCCAACTTTAGCCTTATCTGAGACTCTATATATTTCTCCCACTGCTTTAAGGAACTGTCTAGCATTCGTATCTTCTAGGAAACCACTAATGAGATTTTCAGTAATGGACCTCTTCATAGCAATGAGGCTTAGTCAGTTAGAATTTTCCCATCTAGCATAATGGGTCTTTTGATCTGCAGTACTTTGATCATGGGGCTTGGAAGATTCATCTTCACGTAGAGCCAAGTCCATATCCACGATGCCTAGAGTAAACTTTATATCTTGCTTCCATCTCTTGAAGTTTGATCCGGTTAAGATTTCAACATTGGCATTGTTGTTATTTACAGCAAAGGTAACTATTTGTTACACATAATGCAATAAGATCAATTATAGACAATAAGCAATTCAAAAAAAATAATTAATATATTATAAACTACCTTTCAGGTAGAGTGTACAATGCACCATTATTTTCTACAGCATGAAATTTATAAAACAACAATAATGAGAATTCCATATAATTGTCAAGGATCCATCTCCTTTAGATAAACAAATCATTTAAATTATACATTTCCATTATCACAACATAAAGGAGAATTACATATAATTTTCAAAAAAAAAATTATCCCCTTTAGGCGGATAAATATTTTTCAATTATACATCCACATCTATTAAATTGGAAATTAATCTTCATGCAATTTTTAAATTAATATACACAATAACCCCATTTGGGCGAGTTATTGTATATACCAATTTTTTATCAATAGGGAACTCCAAAAAATTTATGCCAAAATTCATCGAACAATATGAAGCACTTTACCACATGTGTTTTCCAAGATTATATTGCATTTTATCAAACAACAATTTTTACCACAATTTTAATTTTTTTTTAAAAATTATTATTATTATTATTATTATTATTAAAATGTTTCGGACCCTCTCGCCGGGCCCAAGCGTTCGCCCGGCCCGCAAACCCGCAGGAGCCTACGCGAGCTGCTTGGAACAGGCGGGCCACGAAGCCCGCACTTCTTTTAATTAAAATGTCCCACTATTGGGCTATAGGCTCATGTTTTTTTTTTTTTTTTTTTTTATATGTTTCTGGTTCTAGGCGAGATTTTATTTCATTGATGGTTTTGGGCTCACGCCCATAACCTTTCTTTTCCTTAGTTCATGGGCGTGAGCCCAGAACCAAGGATATAAACAAAATGGGCTTACGCCCATTTATAAGCCCGGCCTATCTGGAGGTCTTCTTCAACCTCCAGCCGGGTCATGAAATCTGTAAAACCGGGTCTTACGACCCGGTTTTAACCCCGAACCTCAAAAAAACACATATAATAATTGTTTTTTGATGAAATTTCTCCATGGGTCTGGCTTCTAACATCAATATAGTTGACTATAATTAATAAAACGAAGAACAAACGAAGAAACTAACCATATTTAAGCTTCAAGAAATTTCGGCTTTAATAACCATGGCCGCAATTCGGATTTCTCAATTTTAAGCCCGAAAAGCTCACCTTAATGCAACCAAAAGATGCTAAGACATATATATAACAATGCTCATGCAATGATTTACAAAGATTATCAATCAATTGTATATATTTTAAAATTCTAGAACTTTTTCCATGTACAAACCCTAGAATTTCAAATTCGAAATTCTCACTCAATTCTCAACGAAATTATACAAATTATATATGATTGGAAATATCTCGACATGTAGAATAAAAGCCCTAAGGTTTTAGAATCAATCAAGCAAAAAATCCACACGAAAAAATAACGCCAATATTCGACTCAAAGAGGAAAATTTCAAATTTGCTTATAAAATAAAAATTTGGGTTCTATAATCATGTTGCTCTGATACCACATATAGAAAATTATTCACATAAATAATTAATCATTCAAGAATAATCGGATTTATATATGACTGTAAAACACCGAAATCGATAAGCACAGCGGAATTAAAATGTACTTATTTGAGCTATTACTTCACTTGAAGAGAAATAGATCAACCTGATAATCAGAGATTTATTGGAATGTTAGATTTTCCATTCTATGACCTATTTCAGTATAGCAGCTTTCAATGAGATTAAGCAACTGATAGGTATAATCTACCTAGAGAGGGGACCTAACAAATCTTAATCAATAGTGTGTCAACTGGGCTCCTCCCATTATGGGCTTCAGTTAAACACAATTACCTACACTTTACTATTTAACTAAGCCCATTATTAATAGATGCCAAAACCCAGTTCAATAAGATCATTTAGAGGTTTAACAAATATTGAAATATCTATTAACCTGATTATTTAAAATAGAAAATCAATTAATTAATGTAAGCACATATTATAGGAAATTTCCAACAAAATAAGCACACGTCCAGGACTCAATTTGTAAGTTGAATACCTAAATACAATAGGATATTGTTATATAAAAATCTATTGCATTCAATACTTACTTTTTTGACATTTTGAGTGATCTTATTAGTGAGAATTATGAAGATATACAAAGGAGGGCCATGTCTAGTCGCCGCTTAAAGCTCACGTGTGCCTTGGTTGAATATCTTCTAAATGAGAACTTCAATTAGGTACATTAGTCCGGATTCCCAAACAAAGGCAAAATTACAAATCTACCCCGGAATTTTCCCTCACCTTCACTTTGCATCCTGTGATGCCAAAATTCTGACTTTTGGATCCCATGACTCAATAGAAACACAACCGCTTTTCACCTTCTATAAAAAAAAAAAAAAAATTAACACGAAACAGAAATTAGAGGGCCCGAAAATACTACTTCGTCCAAACCTCATTGTGCCAATAGTAATAGTTGGCGTGCTTTAACGGGATTTGCAATTCGTATTAATTCGTGCTGGTTAGATGGAACTTATAATTACTATTTAACAGGTAAGTTGATTGAATCATTGAATTGAGATTAAAAAAAAAAAAAGTGCCAATTCATATAAATAACTAGACTATTTCCTGTCACCGTGCATGAAGTGCAGGACTTCAAAAAAAAAAAAAAAGTCCAAGAAATCTTGCCGAACAGAGATAATTATCCTTTTTACTAATTCTTCCTTCTTCTTTTTTTGTTTAATTCCAGCAACAATTTCCCTTCACTTGTGCGGAATCGTACTGGGCGGAGAATCTGCCGGAATCAGCCAAAGGCATGGTAGCGCTCGCGAGAAACCCGAGCTCGCTCGCCACCAAGCTCCCCAAGCAGCTCAACCTCCCCCGCAAATTCGCTCTCTGCCTCCCTTCCTCCTCCAAATCTGGCCATGGTAACCTCTATATCGGCGGCGGCCCATACACCCGGCCTCCAATCAAGCAAGACCTCGCGAAATCACTCCTCCGCACTCAGCTCCTCATCAATCCGGGGAGCATCGCCCCCGTCTCCAGCGAAGGCGATGGGTACACCATCAATGTAACCGCCGTCAAGGTTGACTCCGCTCCACTCACCTTCAACTCCTCGGTCCTCAAGATAGACAAGGACGGCTTCGGGGGGGCCACCATCAACCCTCTTAACCCGTTCACGTCCCTCCACTCGGAGATCTTCACGCCTCTGGTGAAGGAATTCACGAAGAAGGCGAAGAGCAGGAAGATCGAGCAGGTGATGTCGGTTGCGCCATTCGGGGCTTGCTTTGACGCGAAGACAGTGAAGAGTGGGGTGGCCGGTCCGGACGTGCCGGCGATTGTGCTGGTGCTCCAGGGCGGTGTGCAGTGGAGGATAGAAGGGGCGAATTCGATGGTGAGGGTGACCAAGGATGTAATGTGCCTGGGGTTTTCGGACGGAGGAACATATGGGATGGGCGCGATGGCAATCGGAGGTCACCAGATGGAAGATAATCTGGTGGAGTTCGATGTCGGGTCGTCCACGTTCGGGTTCAGCAACTCGCTTCTCCTCCGGAACTCCAGTTGCTCCCATTCTTGAGCTGCTTTCCCCCGTCTTTGCCGATCTGAGAAAGATGATAAGTCCCCTTGGTGTTTTGAGCGTTGCGTTTTTGGCTTTATGCGTATGAATAACAATCTATATCTTTAGCCAAATCCCCGCATGGGCGACCTCGCCGGTCGTGGCCTTTAGCCAGTCGCCAGAGGTTGGGCGACTAACTAGAGGATATAGATTATGCATTATCAACGTCATCTCACTTATATGGTGATGCTTAATAACTAATTAGTGGTTGATGTGATAACCAAGTTAAAACCAATGATTCAGAATCCAAATTGGATTGATTGGTTTGACTAGCTATCGGTGTTTGGTTTAGTTTGGTTCATATATACAAATTTATAACTAGGAGTTCGACCAAAGACGGGCATTAAGAAAATTAAGTACTAGGAGTGACGAGTCAAAGTTTTGATCTCTAGATCCAGTAGGAACACCTTTAAATGCTAGCTGGATTGTTGACATATATGTGACATTCCAAATTTTAAACTCTGTTTTCTACTGAATAAATCGGGCATTTCATTGATGCGCCTATAGGGCTGTTCTCAGAGCTAATCACTCTCGAGATAACTAGGCTATCTGGAAAAACTAATAAGGGTTTTAAAGTAAATAGATTTGAGAATTCGACTAGAAATTGGCTTCTTGACCGTGTCTATCTTAAGAGGCCATTGCGGTATAGTATAAAATCAATTTGAAATCAGAGATAGGCTGGTTTGACAGAGATGTGTGGCCAATCATGGGTGACACCATCAAATTGGAAAATTCTTGTCGACCGACACTAGACTGATTTTCTTATTGTTTTGGTGCCCTGTGTCCGTATTTGGATCATCGGGATTTTCACGAAAATCAAGAGTCACCAATGAGTCGAGTGGGTTCATCGTGGCTCGAAGAAAATCGACCACGGGTCATTTACACTAAAAATGCCTGAAAGTTACTCGGTAGCCTAAGTCACGCTAAAAACGCGTTGAATAAAAATTAACCGTGAATTCGAGTCCGATTTCATAAATTGAAGATTATGTTATGTCACAATAAATCCGGAACGTCAACTTAGTCTCGAGAAGATTTTCGGAGATTAGAGATTTTTACGGAAAATCGTTGCGGACGATTCGAAAATGAACGAAAATTCGAATTGGCCAATTTGAAGAGACTTTTGGCATCTAGTGTAAGTGAATCGGTGAATGGAAGTTGTTTGGGCTTTTTCTGCATTCAAATTGGATCTCAACCGGATTTGTTTGTTCAGAAAATCAGATACCGAGAAAAATGAAAGAGAATCCAGATTTGAGAGAAATTTGTGGGTTAGAGAGATTGTCTTATCCTAGACTTCATTTGTGCAAACCGAGATCGAAATTGGCCTTGGGTGACCAATTATTTTCATGTTGAAGTTGAACAAAAATTTAAATTGATTTTGTTCTAGTCCCTCCTTCTTCTTCTTGGATCCATGCACTCCTGCACGTACCCCCTCTTGGCCGACAAGACAACACCCGTGCAAGCCTTCTTTTCTTTTTGGCTTTGGTCTTCTTTTGGCATTGAATGTCTTCTTTTGGCAATGAATGTTGACCGTGGCCTCACCATCTCCTTATCCATTCAAAAGGGGCACATTTCTTTCCTTTTTCTTTGGTAGTCGACACCCTCCACCTTATCTCTTTCATATTGCTCTTATCTTCACGTATAGCTGCCCCCACTCATTTATTTTATTTTCTACTTTTTCCTTCATCCGGTGGAAGACCGCAGCGCCCCACGATCTCTCTCCTTCGTCAATTTCCCCGCAGCTCTTGTTCTCCGTCCATTTCCTTCGATCTTCACTCCGCTGCCCCACGTATGCAAGCCGGTCAACTCCAGCAAATCCCACGACCCACTGAAGCCCAGCAAAGTGACGTTTAACCAGCAGCTGCTACGGTATGCTTCTTCTCCACGTCGACACAGCATCTTCGGTCTTCTTGGCCGCGCGTCTTCAGCATCTTCAACGCCACCGACGCCACCAATTCCCCTGTTGTAATGCCACACGTCCACGGCCTGCCGCCTCTTGGTCAACAAGCGAACCAGCCGAAGCCCTCTGTTGACCCGCGCTTCCTCCTCACGCGGGCAGCATCGAACGAAGCAGCAATCCACAATTTCTTCTCCGCCAGCTCACCATCGTTACCTGCAGTTCACGCATTTCCTTGGCCCAACAGAATTCAGTCTTCGGGCCCAGCAAAGCCAGCAGATTCCAGTGTCTTCGACCCATCTTCTTTGCAGCAGCTCAGCCCAACAATTTGCAACAGCCCAGTTGAAGTCATTCAAGTCCAGCAAGTGTCTTCGGCCCATTGAATTTCAAGCCCAGCGAAATTTGTTGGTCCAGCAGCCCATTTCAATCCAAATTCGGCCCAGAGATTTAATAACTCGGCCCAGCTTTTTGAAGCCCAGTTCAATTTAGTTTCAAGCCCAGCATCATTTGTATTTCAGCGAGGCCCAGCAAGTTCAGCCCATCTTGGGCGCAGAAAAGCAAGTCGGCCCAAGTTCGGCCGCCCCGCGCGTCGTCGTCGCGGTGTTCCAATCTTTTTCTTTCTTAGTGAGTTTTACTTTACTCTTTCTTAGTTTCTTTAATTATACTTATGGTTGGTTAGATTTAATTAAATGCGATTAGGTGGTTAGATTAGTTTAGATCGATTAAATTAGAGACTTAATGATGCTTATTAGGTGGTTAGAACTAGACATTAGCAAGTAGGCGTGCCATATTATTTATTGAACAAGTCTTGATAATTTTTCGAGCTTGTCTCGGCCTCCAATTAGGCAGTATGGGCCTAAATTGGATTTTTTAATATTTATTTATTTATTTTTCGAAATTAATTATTTAATTATTTATTTTTCCGGAAATTCAACCGAGATGGCCGGTGACTGGGATTTTATGCTGATGATCGTGGTACAATCCGTTTATTTAATTGAGCTTTATTTTGTGCTAAATTGATTTATGAGTGATTTTAGGATTAATTCCTAAATTAAATAAATTTGGAAAAATCAATTGAAAAATAACCGGCCATCGGTTGATAATGCCAAAATGTTTTATGGACTATAGAGAATGGTGGGAATTATGAAAAAGGAAATTATAGTATTTTGGCTAAAGGCGATTGTGTCTGCACACACACTTTATTTTTATCGGGTATGATAAAAATAATAGGAATATTGGACGATGGAGATGGTATACTATATCGGCCTACGGGCGATATGTCAGCTTTGGGTGAGCAGTATACCGGTATACTATATCGACCTACGGGCAATATATCAACTTTGGGTGAGCAGTATACCTTATTATCAACTTTGGGCGAGCAATTTATTATCAGCTTTGGGTGAGCATATATAGTATACTAAATTGGCATGAGGGCCCCACTCTATCAGATTTTGGCGAGCATATACATAGTATACTATATTATCAGTTTTGGGCGAGCTATACTATCTATTTGTTAGCTTTGGGTGAGCAGTCCTGATTTGATAGGACTTTATAGATAGTATTGAATGTGCCGATCAAGCATGGGTCGTGATGACATGTAATCGACTAAGTCGATTGATCATTACTTTGATATGATGTTGTGAATTGATTGATTGAATGAAAATGACCGATGAGTGGTCTTGTTGACGCATAATCGACTATGTCAATTTGATCAATACTTTGATCAGTGATGTGATTGCTTGGGTGCCTATTTGAACGGTGCTAATATATAAGTGGAATTTGAGGCTAAGGTAAGTCCTCTGACTCATGTTGTGCATAGACAGCCCTAAGGTGTATTAGTTTACTAATCGAGTCTTAGGGGGTAGAACTTGCCGAGACGTTGTCTCATTGGTTATTGAATAACTATTTCAGGTCCTTAGATATAGTAGACTTGGATTTTGAAGATCTCGAAAGTCCGGTGCAGTCTGTTGAAGGCTCCAGTTGGAGTGTGGAGGATGATGAAGAGGAGGACGGGGACCGTAGCTTGTAGAACCCCACTTACCAGCGGCCTGTAGACCTTGTTTTTAAACGGCCTATTGTGAATTGAACTTAATAGTTCACCTTGTATATATATGTGCATTGGTTTGCAATGTATATAAGAGTGAATGTTTTTAAATGTTTGAAATTTAGTCATACTATTCTATCTCAATGTTTTATTGTCTGGGGATTTTTAATTGCTTCCACGTGTGCATATGAAAATGAAAGGGTCGGCGATACGTCCTAGGATATCGCAAATTTTTAATTGACCAAGGTGAGGAATGGGCGCATGCCCGAGGATCGGGGCGTGACAATATATGTACCTTCCAAGGGTTGGATTGGTAAAAAATTGGGCGTGACCTAATTTTGAACTAGCACCAGGTTAGAGCGGATCTTCACATTATATGCCTAAGGGGTGACAAGTTGTGTGGATTTAGCCCAAAACAAACAGAGACAACTTTAAGATGATTAACAAAATTGGAATGAACTAATTTATTTAAACCTAGAATAACAATCTAGTCAAAGGTGTTGAGAAAGTTCCTTGAGTATTTTGAAGGCAGGAATTGATATGAGCATTTGACCGTGTAGACGCAATGTTCTCTCAATATACAAGCTCGTACGCAAATGATGTTTACATTAAGATGTTTGTGCTAGTGGAGAGCTTTGTTTGTCTATAAATGAAGAAAGGAATATTGAGTAGAAAGTGCTAGAGTTGGAAAGACATTTGGATTTTGGTAAATGAGCGAGAAACATGTGATTGTTGGGGTGCCTGGATAGACCAAATAGAAGAATAACACCTTGGATATTATATTACTTTAATGTGCTTAGGAGGACCTCAATGCAGAAAGTGAACCGACTGATATTTGGTGAAATTGCAAGTCTAGATGAACCTCATTATATAGGAAGTTCATGCTGCAGATTGAGTGAACAATACTTCCTTTATTGGAAACAATGAACTAGCTCTAAATTGATTTGATTCAAATTCAAATTTGTGTGTTGGAGCCAATTTCATTACTTGAAATCCATTAAAAAAAAATGGTTCTAGAGAAGGTAGAAGGGATTTGCCATTTTGGCTTTGTAGAGGTAGTTTGGTCTATTTTGGGCAAGATTTTGAGCCAAGAACAACATTAGTAATGGCTACTTTGACCTATCTGAAGTCTCCAACTTGCCAAGGAAGCTTGGAGGGCTATACATGTACGAGAAAGTGAGAGTTGAAGGTGACTATAGGGATAAAATTGCTCTTAAAATGATTCCTCGTGCTTATTCTCTTAAGAATAAGCGAGTAAGTATTATGATTTGAATTTTGCTTGACCAATTGAATCAGAACTAACGGAAATTTATATAAGTAATCTTGTAGATTTTGATGTTTGAGATATGAATCTCCTAAGAATGATTGTATATCACTAATTTATCGTCATCCATCCTAAACTAGACAAAAGTGCACAGTGAGATTTCAGCCTACACTGAAAATGCGGCTTCTATTGATTGATGAATATCAGCGCGCGCCTAGAATCAGTTCATAAAACGAAAAAAGATAACAAAGAAAGTAACAAATAAATGGAGAGGAACAGACAAATCCAAACGTCTTTTCATAGGTACTTGTGGAATCCTCAAGATGTGCCCATCAAAAGTCATGCAACGTGGATCCCCACTGGACCCCACCCATCCTCTCGCCGGCAACTTCTTCTGTAAGACAAGACATCTCGAGCCGGACGTGAAGTCACCCAAAACTTCATTTCTCGTCAGAGTGATTCGTTCGTTTGGACCGGCGGAAATTCAGGACCAAGTGTGGGCCCACCGGTGAAATTCTAATGAAAAATGAATTGATGGCAATTTTAATATATTATAAAAATAGTAATTTATTCTGAATCACAAAATATCAAATAATGAATAATTAAAAGTTATTGTGAGGTTCTATTTTTCAAAAAATTGTGACTCATAATAAATAATTATTTTCTTAGTAGTACAAAGATAATTATGTTAACAAGATCCATACATATGCTCATAGTTAAAAATTCAATCATGAACCCAAAAATATAAATAAGGTATCTTCATTGTCGTTTCGCCAATTCTTCCACCTCCCTTTGACTTTTTCTCTTTGATGTTGTACAAATCAATAAGCAATGCAAACAAAGGGATCTTTTATTTTACCGTTATTAATTATACTGAATCTGAATCTGAAAATAGGATATAAAACTCATTAAGGGTATATTCAAATTATGTGTGCACCTAGTTGGAAACATGCATAATTATGTCATGTTGACATAAGCAAACATGTTGAGATACTCAATTAAACAAGTCTCATATTATATCAATAGAGTATTTGAGATTTCTTAAGTATCCTATTTATATCCTTCAAATGTGATCCATTGACATCATATAATTATACGAGACACATGCGGTTCTGTACTCTTGGAGATCGTCTCAAAAAAATGCATACATATAGCAATTCAGATTAACACTTAATATTACCCCAAACGATAATATAATTAAAGTCGATAGGGACATGCATAGATTTGTACATAAAATCTTTAGTGGTAGATTTCCACTTCCCAAAAAAGAGAGGAGCAAAAACAATGTACCCAGCCATGAATTTTCATTGCCTTTTCCGTCTTTTGCAATAGGTTTGGAGCTTGAAACCCTCAAGTGCTTCACAACCTTTTCCTTGGTGCTTCTGCAGGTTACACGCAGCAAAAATGGACCCTCAGCTTCAAGACCTACTCCGCTTGTCCGGAATAATCTTAGCCATCCTCATCCTATCAATCTTTGTATTATTCAGATCGACATCATCAAGCAAGCTCAAAACACCACCAGAAGCCCCGTGGGCATGGCCCGTCATAGGTCACTTGCCCATTCTAGCGAAAGCCAAGCTTCCCCACAAGACCTTAGCATCCATGGCCGACCAGTGTGGACCCATCTTCACCGTCCGGGTTGGGACGTTCCAGGCCCTAGTGGTGAGCGGTTCCGAGATGGTCAAGGAGTGTTTCACCAAGAACGACATCGCGCTGTCCACTCGACCACGGCACTTGGCCCAGAAGATCCTGGGGTACAACTACGCCATGTTCCCGTTTGCGCCTTACGGCCCATACTGGCGCGAGGTGAGGAAGATGGTCACCTTGGAGCTGCTCTCGAGCCGGAGGGTCAACTCCTTTCTCAACCCTATACAGGCCTCCGAAGCGGACGTGGCTATTCAAGAGTTGCACGAGCTTTGGATTGAGAGCAAGGACGATTCAGGTATTCTTCTGATGCTGATGGTCATTCTATATGTCGTTCTGGCAGATCTTGATGATAGGCCTTTCCCTGGTTGTATTATTTCTTTTTCTTTTTTCGGCGAACACTGGTCGTTTTCATAGTATAAGGTCACGAAAATGATCAAATTTAGAATTTTCGGTTGCAGTACTCTCTCTAGATTAAGAGCGAGTCAAGACTTATACTTTTATGGCGTCCTTACCGGCGGACAAGAAAATATGATGTTTGTCCTATGTTAGTCAAAGAGGGTTTTTTGGAAAGGAACAACCTAAATGAAGTGCTGAGTTTTGTGAGGCATTCAACGAAGCCCATGTCCTACTAATTTGTTGGATTCGTGGACGGCTTCGGAATGACTCCTGCGCATTTGACGCACGAAATACATATTCGATTCTTCTATCACTCAACGCAACTACAAACAATGCCATACTTAGGTCACCCTTCTCGGTCTCGATTAGCATATTTCTTGCTCGATCACCTGGCCATGGGCTTTTCTGCCAGTAAAAAAAAAGCATGGATAATTACCAAAAAATTCATAAACTTATTATGATGATGTCAATTCAATTTTATTAATTTCAGTTTGGTCAATTTAGTTATAAATTTTTTTGCGGTTTGCCAACGTAATCGTTCCGGCAAATTTTGATCGAAAATTAGTAATGTGGATACCAGTCGTCTTACGTGGCACGGTTGACCTTGACATATATTTTTAAATTTAATGAATTATATATTTAACTATGTCCTTTTTTCTTTTTTCTTTTTTTCTACTGTGACCCATGAGGGCCTTTGGGGTTCATCGGCCACCGGAAGAGGGTTGCAAAGCCCTTGGTGGCTGCGGGTGAGGCTGCCTTACCCAGATTTGAGTAAGGCCTTCGTGGCCCTCACCCATAGTCAACTCTAGCAACCCTTGCTAGTCATAGTGAAAACAAAGGACCAAAAAAAAAAAAAGGAAAAAGAAGAGAAAGAAATAAAAATTAATATAAAATTCATAATTAATTTTAAAAAATTGTCTACGTTGGAATTTGTTGTGCCATGTAGGATAGTTTGCGATCCTGTCAATGATTTTTAGCCAAAATTGGCCCGAATGAGTACATTGACAAATCTTCAAAAGGTTTAAAACTAAATTGGAAAAAATTAAAAGGATTGGGATTGAATTGGAAAACACACAATACGTTTAAGATTTTTTTAGTAATATTTTCGAAGAAACTAGATAGAATGACACACAACATCAATGAAGTATTGTTCAAGATTGAATTTATTTCATCAATTCTTTTAGTTCACGAGAGTATTCAAAACTTCATTTTAGCATAACATCTACTTCATTCTGATTTATTAGGCCACGTCATAGTCGACTTGAAGCAGTGGTTTGCGAAGTTGACTCTGAACGTGATCCTGAGAAGCGTGGCCGGAAATCGCTACCGTGCAGCGGACGAGGAAAAGAAGCAGCAGTGCCAAAAGGCGTTACGAGAGTTCTTCCACTTCTTTGGGTTGGTTTTACCAGCAGACGCTTTTCCTTTCTTGAGGTGGCTCGACTTGGGTGGATATGAGAAGGCCATGAAGAGGACTGCAGAAGAACTAGACGAAATTATGGGTGGTTGGTTGGAGGATCACAAGAGGGATAATAAGGATTTGGGTGAGACCAATAGCAGTAGAGATTTCATGGACGTCATGCTTTCGGTCCTTAACGATGATCAAGTTGGAGGTTATGATGCTGATACGGTTATAAAAGCTACATGCTTGGTAAGTTTTTGTTCGCTTCCCGTTAGAGCAGTCTTTTCTTCTTCATAATGCTAGTTGCCCACAAATTAAGTAGTCAGGGGTGATTGTCTATAGGTTTAGTTGATTTCAACTAGGGTGAGGATGGTCTGATCAGTTCAATTCTAGAGTTGGAACCATAAAAATCTAATAGGGAGGGACACATTCTAGAAAACTTGAAATTGAGAACCAGGCCGATTTACCGTAGAATGAAATCTGGAATTGAACCGGCTCTAGCGGGTTCTAGGTAGAATTGCTAGCTAGTCTACTCCTACAATTTTTGTTATTTCAGTATATCAAAAAATAAGTAACCAATTTTCTCTTTTTAAGTAAAAACTCTCCCTTTTGTGTTATGATATGGAAAATATGCACATTGAACAATTACATTGAAATAATTAAGTTTGATAATTAAAAAGTACTTAGATTGGAAATCAAGTTAGAGAACCTAATTTGCACAATGAAATAAGGCTCGAGCACTCAATTTGGAAAGCTGCTCAAATTAGAGGGGCGAAAGTTGGACTAAAGTTTATTCTTGTATAATATTGTGGGCTTATTTAAATTTTCATATTAATGCCAGCGTCCCTTTTGAACATCCTGCAATCTCGGGCAGAAGGAGTGGGACTAAATTTGGACTCAATTACAAATTATGCATCTTCTTTTTCGTTATCGGACCACATTTTTCTTAACCATATGAAGTGGAAGGAATATGAATTCAGATTGCAAATAATGTTGTGGTTAATCATCATAACTGAGTTCTAACGAGGAAAACATGTTTGTTGTATATAAAGGCGATGATTGCAGGTGGCAGTGATACCTCGATGGTTACCCTGACGTGGGCAATCTCGCAGTTACTCAACAACCTTCATAGCCTGAAGAAAGCTCAAGAAGAGCTTGATGCTCAGATTGGCAAGCAGAGGCATGTGAAAGAAGGGGACATTGCTAGCCTAACTTATCTTCAAGCCATAGTGAAGGAGACCCTCCGGTTACACCCAGCAGCCCCACTCTCGGGGCCACGCGTATTCACTGAGGATTGCACTGTCAATGAGTACCACGTGCCTAAGGGCACATGGTTGATCTTGAACATCTGGAAAATCCAAACTAACCCTAGGACGTGGCCCGATCCATTGGAGTTTAGGCCTGAGAGGTTCTTGAGCAGCCACAAGGACATTGATGTGAAGGACTCCAACTTTGCGCTCCTACCATTTGGAGGTGGCAGGCGAATCTGTCCCGGAATATCTTTTGGACTGGAGATGGTGCATTTTCTTCTAGCTAGGTTCTTACATGCATTCGAGATATCAACTGTGGACGACTCACCGATGGATATGTCTGAGATCTTCGGACCGACTATTTTAAAAGCGACCCCGCTGGAGGTTATGCTTAAGCCGAGATTAGCTCAGGAGCTCTACCAATTGAGGTAAGAGAGAGTTCATATATCAAAGGAAAACTCTTTCGAATGTACAAATAAGTGAATGTGTATGCACTCTCTCCACGTGAGGCTCTTAAAACACATAATCACATATCTAGACTCTACAGGGTAAAGTTGTTGACCCTAGAACATTACTTGCATGAAAGGGCTTACGAGTTCGTGATTGCATTAGGATGTCGAATGTCATGTACTATCGTTTACCACTTGCATGCATACCGTGTGACCAATCATGTATGGAATTCTTCATGCTTTCCTTGCCCAAATGCCAATCTTACAGGTTTAGTCGCCATCAATAAGATCTGGTCATTAAATTTCATGTAGCCATAAACATCATTATCATCCATTGGATGATTGCAATGTATCTCTTTCCCCTCTGCTCAGCATGTATTTTGAACTTTTAACTCTGAAGAATCTCAAGAACATGCGTGAATCGCCGCATCTACGTGCATTAGGTGAGGATCCACTCATGACGAGACATGCATGGTTCTCAAGATTACCTGTGAAAAGTGATCACTCAATATCTTTCTTTAAGGACTGATTTTTCAACTGTTTGGACTGAGCAATAATGGAAGAAAGGAATATTTCAATTTATATCTACACATGCGCACACTGATACGTGAGAGAAGTGGGGGGGGCCCGGGGGGGGTGAGGATATGGTAGTAGATAGTGAGGTGAGTAGGGAGAAAAGACTGCAATAAAATGCAAACACTACATTGATTTACCACATTTCGTATGATCTGTCTATTTGATATCATCACATCACTTACATTAACCTTTGGCCCATGTAACTAAAGCGACAAACAAGCTGCGTAAGGTAATATTTCTTTTCTGAGAAAATATTAGAAAGCATCTCAACTTTTCATCCTCATATCAATTAACATCTTCAATTTTGGGTAGTTATGATTTGCTTCTTCTGACAAATTTTAAAGCTAAAAGACCAATCTACACCGTCAAACACATCCATACCCTAAACCCTCTCTCTCCTCCCTCCACCCCCCCTCCCCCTTCTCTCTCCTCCATGGTTGGGCTAGACTGCAGGTTGAGCTTGACCACCTTGACCTAGATCTACTCAAGCTCAAGCTCAATGCCGGGGTAATCCTCTTACATCGACCTCTACGCCTTGGTGGAGAATGTGGGGCATCAAGCTCAACCAGGTCTGACGTCAAGCCGTTTGTTGACGTCGAGGCAGAGAAGTGTGTACGTGTGTACGAAGTCGCGGCAGAGAGAGATGAAATCGAATGAAGCTTGTGCTTGGTTCAATGACTGCTCCAAATTGATTAGTATTTTTTTGAGTTGAGCTCGAGTTCAAATTACTTGAGTATCTTGTTGAGTCAAGCTCGGGAATGTTAATACTCAACTAGATTAGCTCGTGAGCCTAATTGAATTTTCATTATTTTTTCCAAAAATAATACTTATAAAAATAGATAAAATATGCTCAAAATTACATGACATTCGAGCTTTTTAAATTTGAACTCGAGCTTTATTTATAAGTTAATCATAATTGAGCTGAGTATAGCACAAGTGAGCTTGAGTGTATCAATTTTCTAAACTAGTCTTCGTGCAAGAAAATTGATACTCGAGCAAGCTGGAGTCAAGTTTCAAGTACTATATAGACGAGTCAAGTCAAGGTTAAGCTTCACAGGTCGACAACTCAACCCATCTTGATTACACCCCTAACGAAGAGACCTGGGGATGGAATGAGAAACAAGTGTGGCTGAGGGTTGTCATCAGTGACAAGGCGGTGGCTTGGCTCGAGATGCCGGGTGGAGATGACGGCCGTCAAGGGCAGCACCGAGGAGGATGGGTTGAGCTTGGGTTTGGTTTGGGTTTTTGTTAGGCGGGTTTGGTGATGGCCCAATTTGGGACGACAGATGGTTAATGTTGGAAAGAAAATTACATATTCATAAAGAACACAAAAGCTCCGATGCAACTTTATGTGGGACCGCAAAAGTCGGTATGGTTTTGAAAAACTTCTTCACGGTGTTTGATGTGTTTGCACAAAAATGAGGATGGTTTATGAAATATTCCTTTTTTTTTTTTTTATTCTTATTATTTAGGATGCGTCTAGTAATCATTATATTCCTGATAACAATTTTTGTTCAGAAATTATTTTATTTTATTTTATTCCTTGGATGAGCATCTGAACATTTGAAGACATTTGGTAACTGCCCAAATTTATATTTCCATAATAGAAATGCTTGTAGTACGATTCTTAAAATTTTTTATGACTTAGAATTTCTTTTAATTATTTAATACTTTTATTATTTTGTTTTTCTCTTTTTTTTTTTTTCTTTTTCCCTCTTCTTCTTTTCTAACCAGTTGCCAGCCATAGCAATGGCCCTTGATTGATTGGGTGAGATTCGACAAGCCAACATAGGCATCGGTGAAGCTCGACCTTGCCTAGCTAGGGTGAGGCCAACCTCACCCTAGCCTAGTGAGGCTAAGCCTCGCCCAACGGTGGGGTGAGGCTTTCACCCAAATCTGGTGAGCCGAGCCTCGCTAGGCCGGGGGAGGTTGAACTCACATCGATTGAGCGAGGCCAAGCCTCGTCGATGGTTGAGGTGAGGCCAACCTTGTGTCGGCTAGGCAAGGTTGAGCCTCGCCGATCCATACCTTGCCCAACCAATCGCCAAACCTTGCCTAATCGGTCATCGGCCATTGCTGTGGCTGGTGACCGACAATGAGGGAGAAGAAGAGAAAAGGAAAGAAAAGGAAAAGAGAAAAAAAGAAAAGAAAATGATTTGTCTTGATTTTGGACTTGTTCCCGAGAACAAAGAAACAACTTTATTCTATTTTTTTTTATTCTATTTCAAATCTACTCCCGAGAACAAATTTGTTCCCGGAACAAAAAAGTTACCAAATAGATTTTGTTTTTGTTTTTGGTTTGAGTTCCGACAAAAGAATAGAATCGGGCACTATTTGACACATTACCAACTAGGCCTTAAGCTAATAAATTTGATCTATAACACCAAAATAACTATATTGAAATTTTTTAAAAAGATTTAGGACTTTGTTCACAAAAAATGGAAAATTTAGAACTTATGTGGCATATGTACAATATGTTTAGAATTGTTTAGGTAGTTGTTCTTGAAGGTGATCGTACGGATAAAATTAATAATTTTTAAAATGATTCTTACTTCTTCTACTTATTCCTAAAAGAATGAATAAGTGTTATGGTTTGGATCTCGTTCTCCGATGATTGAGCAGGCACTTAAGCGATTGTTTGAGCAATCTTGTATTAAAGTAAATTAGTTTGATTTTAGTGTCTAGGGAATGGGTCCCCTTTGAACAATTATCTATCAGAAATTTCTTGCCATTGATGATAATCTCCTGCCTCTCTGCTCTACTCGGCCCTACTTACCTCACTATCTCCGTCCTCGATAGCACTTAGCCATCTCTGAATTGTACTTGACGATCTCAAAATCATTGAATAACTGGAACCGTTTGTTGTGAGTGTTCCGCGGCAACTCCTGTTGCAGATCTGGGTAAGAGTTGTTACTCCTTCACAATCGCCCAATCCCATCTCTAAGCGACCTCATCGTCAGTTCATTTTACCCGTACGTCTTATCATCGCCAGACTGGAATATATCCAGATCTGGCCAAAATTGGTACTAAGCTTTTACTAAAACCATCTTTCAATTGCCTACCTCTCAATTTCTCTCCACCAATCCAATTTCGTTTTCACCCAAATTTGGAGAGGACCACTGACCCTCGCCAGTGGTGGTCCTCTCTGGACTTGGGCAAGAGTTGTGACCCTCCACAACCATCCATGACCATCATGAGGCTTTGACAACCCCTGCCGACCCTTTTTGCCAATGTTGAGATAGTGTTGTTGACCCACAAGTGAGGGCACAAGTTAGGCCCTCACATGGTTTTTTGGTTCTCGTAACAATTTTCATGTTATTTTTCTTTTGAATTTCATTATACTGCAAAATGGACCAAAATATATGAATATCCACATCAACGACTCCTTTCTTCAAAAAAAAATAAAAATAAAAATGCCACGTTGGCACTACATTCTAATAAATGAATAAGTCACGTCAATATTTTTCGATAACCAAATTATAAAGAGTTTATATAAGGATATGATTGCATCAATTTAACAAATTTAAAGACTTGATTACATTTTTTGAAAGTTTTAAGACCGAATTGCACTTTCATGACAAGATTTAGGACTTTTGCACTTGTCTCAAAATTGTTTCATTTTCCATGTTAGCCACTCTATCAAACAATAGCCCCCCAACAAAGGACACAAACCACCCCCCCCTCCAAAAAAAAAAAAAAAAAAAAAAAAAAAAAAAAAAAGAGCACTTCCTTGGTAGTTCTATCGATGGTGTTTTCCCATTGGGTTTTACTAACATAACAATCTTTAAACTACCTTGAAAATAATAATTTATTGTGAGTTATAAGGAGTGGACCCCACAACAATTTATAATTATTTATCATTTGGCTTTTTTGTAGTACAGAGCAAACTGTCGTTATTATAACCACAACAATTTATAATTATTTATCATTTGGCTTTTTGTGGGTTACAACTACGCCCGCAAGAGCAAAAAAGTCTGAGAGTTAGAATAGGAGTAGAGTAGGACGTTATTATGGGGAATTACCAAAAAAGCCATGAACTTATATTTAGTTGCAAACTTTTTGTAACCAATTCAGTCCTAAACATTATTTAATCCATCTGGCTAATATTAGCTAGCCAGTGCTGTCCTAAACATTATTTAATCCATCTGGCTAATATTAGCTAGCCAGTGCTAACCTAGACGCCGGCTAACTTTTTTCGAAATTTTTTGAAGTTTTCTTTTCCTTTTCCTTTTTCTTCCCCACAATGGTCAGCAAGGCCCAAGGACCACGAGTGAAGATAGCCTTGCCTGTGGCAGGCGAGATCGCCTTCTCCCGCAGCCCCCAAGGCCATGGCGACATTGGCCTCGCCGTGCGACCCCTAGGCCTCACCCAGATCTAGGCAAGGTTGAGGCCCTTGCCGGCCACTGTTGGGAAGAAAAAGGAAAAGAAGAAAGAAAGGAAAAAATAAAATATTACTAAAAATACTCCATGTCATCATTGGTTGGATGGCCAGATCAAGTCATTGTTCAACGCGATACTGGCCTCGCAACGAAGGCCAAAATACAAGAAACGATCTCGTTGTCAAGATCTTGACATGTATCCTCATTAGTGGTGAGGGTGGTACAATTTGTCTTATAGTATCAAAGTTAACTTGAGCAACAATATATGAAGGAATGTACCCAGAAAATGCAGTATTATCATGGATCGCCTGCACCCGAATTGAATGACTTGATGCTTCTAGCCCGTTCATAACTTCTGGTTAATGTTCTTCTTCAACATCTGCCATGGCGGAGGAATGGCCGACCTTACCGAGATCTGGATGCTTAGCCCATGGCCATCGAGCTCATCGAGATCTCGTTGAGCTCGTCTTCTTGGTCAGCCCATATCAAAGTTGAGAGAATTCGGTCCTCATATACTGCTAGCTCGAAACATTTGCTGCTTTCGATATTTGTTCCTGCATTTTTGCTCTTTTCGCTCATTGATCATTATTTGCCTCGATCTGCACTCGATCCTACAAAATGTGGGAATGTTCAAAGTCAAATAATGTAGCCATACAAGCCAATAATCTCGTAATCCCATTAATTAAATCAGGATCATCATCAAAATCAAGTAAAACACTACCCAACTACGAATTAGGTCAAGTAAACTCAATTGCTAACAAAATGGCTTCCCTGCGTAAAAAAACCGCTTGCCCAGAGCAAATATTCAAATTTCTCTGCAACGCAGAGCTTAAGGGTGAAATTTTAAAATTTTGCTTCAACCAAATCTGTTACTTTGGCCAAAAAACAAAAACATTATTTCAAATCGACTCCAAACCAAATCCTATGACTCTACAATGCCCTAATCCATGATTTCCAAGAAATTTTACAACCTATTAGTTTCACAATCGGACCTCGCAATTCAAATTTCACATAATTTCAAATTTGTGCCTTTACTCAGAAAATTCCTTCGATTAGATGAATGAACGACTTAAATCCTTGCTGATTATTGTGAAACGATGCTAGTCTAGCTTGACAAGGTCCCGACGTTTACAAGCAAAACCCTCTGTCTTTCCCTTTTCCTTTCTTTTTCTTTCTCGTTCTGTTTTGGTGGGCTCTCAGCGTTATAATATGAGCCGGGACGTTCACTTTTCTCCATTTGTTGACTAGTCAACCTTTATTTTTGCCCTTTTTTTTTTGTCAACTCTCTTTTACTTTTTGACCAGTCATATTCCACACATGAATAGTTTCTTCATGACTCGATCGAACTGTTAATGCTTTGGAAGATGGTGAATTAACGTGGGTTCAAAGCCTCATGCAGACTCCTTATGTATGAAAAATGCTTTGTCTATAACAAGTTGCATTAGTTTAATCGGCGGACCAGGTGTTCTTTATTATTTTTGAATTCGAGTGAGAGAATTTGCAGCTCTTTTACTCAGCTTTTGTAATGCGCATGGCCCCCCCTAGTGTTCTGCGCAGCAGCTTACGTTGCCTTAGCAAGGAGAAACCTTAAAATGTCTTAATTAAATCCAATCAGGTCCGTAAAGCATCCAAGTGGAGTTTATATAAACTCGCATCCCTAACACTCCTCTTCCCAGCCACCTCTCCGACAATGACATCCTCTCCTCGGCCGTGGCCACGGCCAAACCGCCCCACTCGTATTCCCGCCAAGAAAGATAACTCCACCAACCATTACTACGCCACCCTCCAGCTGGGGACTCCCCCCGCCGCCATGAATGCGGTCCTCGACCTCGCTGTCCAGTTCACGTGGCTTGACTGCAGTAGCTACAAGTCCTCCTCCTTCCGCCACCAGGTGCGACGTCACCGGTGCCGGCGGCTGCGTCAACTGCTCCTACCGCCCCAGTGGGACCACCTGCACCAACAGCACGTGCCGCGTCACCTTGGTGAAATTTTGGGTCAAACGTTCTAAAGTGGTTTCGAAGCCAGTTTGGCCTCGTGTGTGCGTCTATGTCATTGGTCAAATTCTACATGTCTCTTTTAATCCAACTTGCACATGAGAATAAGTGTTGAAATATCTCACATTATTTGATTATGAGGTCTACATGGTCTCTTGCTCTTTAGTTTTTAAATTGGATTTTTTTAATAAAAAGCAGTATTGTACCCGGAAAGAAAACTAGAGGGAAAATATAGGGAAAGCTGGTCATCTATAGAGATAGAAGTTTCTTAATCCCTAGTTAGGGAATGATTGATTTTATTTTAACTTTATCCCAAAGTCCAAAATATCTCCCGTCGCCAAGTTGCCGAGCCGCCGAGTGGGTGCCATTAATTTCTCCAAGAGTTATCCAACCGTCGATGCTTTGGAAGGTGGAGAAATCGCATGGAATCAAATTCCCACGTGGATAATTACGTAAGAGAACAAAATGGATTGGAAAATCAAAGGTTCCATTACTTTAATAGAGAGAGGTTCATAATTTTACAGACAATTATTGAGTAAGTTTCGTCCCGCACTTCTACAAATCATAGAAAAATCCAAATTTAGGGATGGGTCATATCTAATCTCGATCTTTAATTGAAAACTTTTAGGCTTCATTTGATTGTCTAGATTTCTAATCAAGATATGAAATCCAATGAATTTGCAATATCATATTCAGTATTTGGTGAATCACAATAATATAGTTGGATATAATCATATTATATTATGTAAATTATTTGTTATAAACATTATATTAATATAAATGAACATAAAAATTCACTAGCGAATATGGTAAAAATCTCTCGCGACACTCCTACCTACTTTTTTATTTTTTTATTTTTTTCTCTTTTTGTAATTTTCTTTTTACCCCTTCTAATAAAAATCTACCGGATAGTAAACAATACTAATATATCTAAAATACTTAAAATATGTAATAAATATAAATATATATTTATAAAATTGAATTTATATTATAAGATATAATTAAATTTGATTGTATAAATAAAAATAAGATTAAAGTAAAAATACTAAATTGTTATTTTTTGTTAAATTAAAATTAAAATATCATTTATATTTAAATATTTTTTAATTTTTTAATTTAAGAATTTTGTTATTTGGGAAAAATAACTTTAGTATTATGGATATTATAAATTTTATTTACTTTTATTTCACTATCCCCATAGGATAATTTTTTCTAGCATATATCTATCTCACTTATATCTAATTTTGTCATATCTTGAGTAAGTACCAAATATATAATAGAATAAAGTTTATCATATTCAAAATTTTATCCTGATTGTCATTTATAGTTAGTCTTAAAGTATTTGTGAAGTATAGAAGGCACGACACAATACCCTAAGGTACACAACGGTAATGCCTATAGAGACCATAGAAATTCCCACATTGTATTCCATGTGTCGTGTACTAACCTTTCTAAGCAGAATGATCGCATTATAGGAAAACGAGCTCAAAATCTTATGGTTTCGAGGGGGAAATAACGGCGCATGTTCTCCAATCACTTGAAGTAATCTACAGGGCTCTGGTTTTCTAGAAAGTGAAGCAATTATGGCCTTTGCGAAACCGAAGGGCTAGGCGGTTCCCGACCTAGAACCGGAACCGCCCGCTACACTATCAGTCAACCAGTGGAACATTGGCTTTTGTACGGGTTTGCAACATAGAACGGTTGCAAAACAATTTTCCACAGCTACGGCGAGTGGCGGCCGACGCAAGGGGGCGAACAACGGCGGCGGCGTCGACACTCGGGAAGGAATCGAAATGGCGATAGGACTAGGAGGAATCGAGGAAGAGACAAAGAGAGAGAGAACCGGAGACGAAGGGAGTGAGGAGATGAGAAAAGGTTCCGGTCCGGTTCCGCCCATGGAACTGGGAACCGGACCGGTCGGAATTAGGGCTTGTACCGAGATGGGGCCTTAAATCTTGTATTAAATGATCGGTCCGTATGGTCCAACGGGAATTCATCTAAGGTGGGCGGACCGGTTGTGGAGCCACAGGGACTTAGAAAGCAAGCCAAAGCGCAGTTATAGATGTCGTGATCCTTACAATGAATATGGTTTGGATTCATCAGTCAAACATGCTAAATAAATCTCAAGAAATGATGAGATCGATAATTGTTGTGACCTACTGAAATTAATCTCTCTAAAAGGCTTCACGATCACTTTACAAAATCAACACGAGATAAGTACCAAAAAAGTCTTAAACATCTTTTTAATTGTACTAATTCAGTTTTAAACATTTCAATTATATCAATTGAGTCCTAAACATTTTCGCAATTTGTCAATTGAGTCCTTTTCGGCCAACTTTGATTGAAAATTGCTGATGTAGACAATGAACGTCTTACAAACGTGACCAACATTGGCATGAACAATTTTTTTAAAAATATGATTTATTTTTTACCTTTCATTTTCGTTGGCTAGAGTCATCGGCCATTGGGTTCACCGATAACAAGCAAGGATGCAAAAGCCCGCGCCCAAGGCCCTCATTGACTAAAATGAAAATAGAAAAAATATTTAAAAATATTCAAAAGATTGTTTATGCCGGCGTCGACCATGTCACATAAAATTACTTATGTTTATATCAACGATTTCTAGTCAAAATTAATTGAAAATACTAAATTAGCAAATTATGAAAATGTTTATAACTTAGTTGGTCAAATTCAAAGTTTAAAATTGAATTGACATAATTATAATATGTTTAGAATTTTTGTGGTACTTTACCTAAACCACAAGAGCTATGAAATCTACACAAAAAAAGGAGCTCAGAGTAGCATAGTTAGTCAAGAGATTGGAGAATTCCCAATTCAAAAACTGGGAAGCATATACGATTAAATCCCACAAGCCGTGTGCAAAATTATTATGCAATAGCGTTAGTTGCACCAATCAAAGGCACGACCTTAATATTCCATTAACTTCTAAGTAATTGGAAATCTGACCTCGTGCGCTTGACCTAGCAAAAAGTAAAATGAACATTACTCGGGAGAACGGTGGCATGCATTATAAATCAAGAGAGCAACCAAAGGCTGATTCTATGCAATCAATCCCACCTTCCACCAATGTCAACACGTTCTCTCATTCCCTTCTTCCTCTCGACCTTCATCTTAGGCTTAGCCTCCTCCATTCCCTCCCCCGCCGCCGCCCCGGTGCCCACAGCCAAACCCTCTCCGCTCGTATTCCCCGTCAAGAAAGATGCCGCCACCAACCAGTACTACACCACCCTCCAGCTTGGGACTCCCGCCACCGCCATGAACGGGGTCCTCGACCTCGCGGGTGAGTACACGTGGCTCGACTGCAGTGGCTACGAGTCCTCCTCCTACCGTCCCATCCACTGCAACTCCTCCAGGTGCGAGGCCGCCGGCGGCCTCAGCTGCAACGGCTGCTACGGCCCCGCCAGGCCCGGCTGCACCAACGACACGTGCGGCGTCTATGCGGCGAGCCCGTTCCTGGACGTAATCCTGGGCTCAGGCCTGGCCGAGGACGTCCTGGCCTTGCACTCCCCGGACGGGATCAAGTACAAGTCCGCCAGTGAATTTGTAAGTCGAATATCATTGAATTGAGGCAAACTTAAGAGAAAATGGAGATATAAATCAGAGAAATCTCACCAAACCGAGATGATTATAACTTTTTATGTTCTTTCTTTTACTTCCAGCAACAATTTGCTTTCTCTTGCCTGGACGACGGCTCTGACTGGAAGAAGGGACTGTCGAAATCAACCAAAGGCATCGTCGCGCTCGCGAGGAACCCGGCCTCGCTCCCCACCGAGCTCTCCACGCAGCTCAATCTCCCACGCACATTCGCTATCTGCCTCCCTTCTTCCTCCTCCGGATCCACCCACGGCGACCTTTATGTCGGCGGCGGCCCATACATGCGACCTCCGATCAAGAAAGACCTCGTGAAAACGCTCCTCCGCACTCAGCTCCTCGTCAACCCTGTGAAACGGGCCCCTGTCTACAGTGAAGGCGAGCCCTCCGATGAGTACTTCGTCGACGTGACCTCCATCAAAGTTGATCTCGCTCCGATCAGCTTCAAGTCCTCGATCCTCGCGATTGACAAGAACGGCATCGGGGGGACCAAAATTGGCACTCTCACTCCGTACACGGTCCTCCACTCAGCGATCTTCAGGCCTCTGGTGAATGAATTCACGAAGAAGGCGATGGACAGGAAGATCAAGAAGGCGTCGCCGGTTGCACCGTTTGGGGTTTGCTTCGATGCGAAGATGGTGAGGAGCGGGAAGGCGGGTCCGGACGTGCCGGCAATTGTGCTGGTGCTCCAAGGCAACGTGCAGTGGAGGATGGAAGGGGCGAACTCGATGGTGAGGGTGAGCAAGGACGTGATGTGCCTGGGGTTTGTGGACGGAGGATCGAAGCCAAGGACGGCAGTCGTGATAGGAGCTCATCAGATGGAGGATCATTTGGTGGAGTTCGACGTGGGGTCGTCGACGTTTGGGTTCAGCAACTCGCTCCTCCTTCAGAACTCCAGTTGCTCCTCAAGATCTTGACGTGCCTGGGGCAGGTCCACATTTTGTTATGGCCCCTGACGTCCCCTTATCTTAGCTCATTCTGCAATATCTCCCTTGTATTTGCAATGGACTAACGTGAAATCAAAATAGCATAACGTGTTCATTGCACGCCAGAGAGAAAAAAAACTAATGGGAAAATCTATAAGAAGATGGTCATATCTGGCCGAGAAATTATTAGGTAAAGCTAGGGTAACCAAGTCAGCAATGCACAAGTCCATTCCTGAATGACAGGTGTTACTCATGGGCTCACCTTTTAGAAAACCTGCAACTACCCCTCTCCCTCTCGCCTTCGTTTCTCTCTTCTTCACCGATTTCTTTGTTTTTGTTTTTTTTCCCTTTTCATTTCTTTTCTTTCCCTTTGGCATGTGATATGTTCTCTTCACAGTTCAGTTTATTGTGTAAATTAGAATGCAGAAAGAAACCCTTTAAACTCGTCTCAACCTCACTCGCCTACTCAAGTTGTCGCTCACCTTTGTTCACTCGCCTTGTTGCTCGCCTTCATTTCTTTGCTTCGTATGTTCGTTTTTTGGTTTGTTGCTTTTAGTAGTGTAAATTTCTGTCATTACCTTATCTTGTGTGTGCGCGCGTTTGATATGTCTTGAGGTTCATATTTCAGTTGCTTAACTTCACATTGTTAATGGATATATAATTTGAAACAATATATGTACTTTTAAGGAATATGAAAAATGAAAACAAAAAATAATTGGTTGGTCCTAGATTGACCTAGAACCGGATCAAATCCATAGATGCAGTCCAATTCTCAATCCCAAGCTCGATAGGGTTAATCCTCAGTCCCAAAAATTGAGAACTAACATTATGCAGGTCGATCCTTGGGTTAGGTATTAGACCGGCCAACTAAACCATGCTCACCTCTAGTGGTTGGAGACTGGCCACAAGTGAGGGCTAGCAAGGGTGTTGTCTCACCTATGGTCGGCAAGGATCACTTTCATCGAATTTAGGGAGGGCTCAACCCTCGTGACCAGGGCAAGGGTCACCGTGCTGGATCTGGCAAGGGTTTAGGAGGCGATGACATTGGCGAGGGTGTCGCGACCCTCACCGGCCATAGGTAAGGGTCGCTTTCGTTGAATTTGACAAGGGCTCGACCCTCACAGTGAAGGCAAGGGTTATCCTTGCTGGATCTAGCAAGAGTTTGGGAGGCCACGGCATTAGAGCCACAGGGGATCTCGAGGATGCAAGGGCTGAGGGAGGGATTGGGGTAGCGGACAAAGGGGGGGCTTGGGCTTGTTCTTGGACTAGGGGTGGAGGCGACGCAGCGGTAGAGAGGGCGAGACGAAGTGAGTCGAGAGAGAGAGAGAACACACAGCTTCGTTCAACGTGATTTCGCTGGATAGCGGAGGCAACAGACTAGGCAGATGTAGAGGCGGCGTCGTAGTTTGTTTGATGACGGGCTCCATCGTGAGTCGGAGAAAGAGCAATGCAAAGCGAAGAGGAGAGTGAATAGGAGAGAGAATGGAGAGAGAAAGTCCCTCTTTGCTAAACTGAGAAGCGACAAAAAGCCTATGTTGCTGTTGCACAGAGAGAGAGAGAGAGAGAGAGAGAGTGGAGGGAGAGGTGAGACTGAAATCAATTAAGAAAGAGGGATAGGTGGGGCCTAGGCGACGCCCAATGAATGAGGTGGGATTTTCACACGGTGGCATCCAAATTGTACCTAATATTTTCTCCGGCCACCAAGGGGTGCATGATAACCAAAATTTCATTAAAATGATTTTTCTATTCCGCACCAATTTAACAAAACTTGTTTGATAACGCTTATCAAATTTTTATTTCGGAATAGGTTTATTCCGAAATAGAAATGGAGGAAAATCAATTTCTATTTCTCCCAACCCTAATTTTAAAATGAAATTTATTCGAATAAATAAAATGATATTTATTTTTATTTTTACGAATAAATTTAAAAAAAATCCTTAAAATGAATAAATAAAAATAAAAATTATTATAAAAATATAATTTATTCATTTTTATTTTTTATTTTTATTATAAATATTATTTTTATTTTTAATAAATAAATTTAATCGAAATAAATTTATTTATTAAAAATAAATTTAATTAAATATCATTTTATTAAAAATAAATATATTCATTTTATTCATTTAAAAATAAAAATAAATTTATTAAAATAGATTAAAAATAAATAAATTATTTTTATTTATCATTTTATTTTTAGTTTATTAAAAATAAATTTATTAAAAATAATTTATTTATGATAAATAAAAATAAATTATTTTTATTAAAATAAAATTATTTTTATTTGTCTTGAGTATTTTGCCAAATATTTTTTTATTTTTTTATTCATTTTAAAATAAATTTATTCGTAAAATAAAATAAAATAGAATAAATAAAATAAATTTATTTTTAAGGATATTTTTATTTTAAAATAAAATGATATTCTTATTTTATTTTTTATGATTTATTTATTTATTTTTGTTAATAAATCATTTTTATTTTTATTTTTATATTAAAGGTCGCCGGTCGTCGCCGCCGCCGTCCGAAAGGAAGAAATTTTGTGGATTATCAAACGAATTTCTATTTTTAGAGTAGAAATTTTGCGTCATTATCAAACGGTTATTTTTCTTAAACTCTTCAGAAATAGAAATGAAAAATCTATTTCTGTTCCGAAACTATTTCAACAGAAATTTTGTCATCTTGCACCCCCAACTTGAGTTGGCACCAATTAATTTCTCCAACAATCATTATAATGTCAATGTTTTTGTATAATGGATGATTCAACAAAAAATTCCAAATTAGTACACGTGTAACAAATTTACTCCAAATTATTTTTTTCATTTGTAATAAATTTTCCATCCATTAGTTTTCATTAAATTAGATTATTACCACTGAAAATCACAAATCGATATACTTGTGACAAATGAAGAGTCAAACCTCAACTTATATACTCATTAACTATTACGTGATATCTAACTCAGTAATTTAACATGTTACAAATATATTAGTTTGGGATTTTTATAGTCAAAAAAATTAGTTTGCGGTAAATTTATTATAGGTATATCAGTTTAGAGTTTTTCGTAGTATTAATCCTTGTTCTTTTTGGGTAAGTTGAGAAGATAATGATAAGTTTAATTGGTGCATTAAATATGAAGGATATTCTTTTTGGTCGAAACTATGAAAGATTGACTTCCCGCAATTTGTTGTGGATGGAGATAATAGAAAATGGGCAAGTTATATTCGTTAAATTGAATTCAAAATCTAATGAATGTAAATCTCTTGTGAATAGTACGTAAGTCTCACCAAATCAAACGGTCCAAATACAATTTAGTGTATGTAGTAGGCTCACTAAATAATTTCTATTATGAGTTATATTTTCTACTTTTCATAATTTTTGGAGTGGGAGTTCTTAATTTGTGATTTTCTGATTGAGTAACATCGCAATAGTGTCTACTTACAAATTAATTTGGCTGCCTGTGAGTGCGTACCTAAATGAGCGAGGAATAAGTCAACCACCCGATTAATCATTATTTACGTCCATTTAAGAAGCCAATCTTGTAAACATGCCTTTATGTCTGTCGCTTTACTCTTTTTTTAGTCTAACGTACATAATATTTGCCTATGTTCGTGTCGACAAGCTTAAGAATTAATTTATTGAATTTGATTTTAAAGTGTATTTTTGGTGAGATCACTCCTAACTATTCTAAAAATTTAAACTATTAAATAAAAGTAAGATTTAATATTAATTTAAATATTTTAGCACTTCCCTTGTTAAAAAGGTTTAAGCTAAAATAAAGGCATGAGCACTCCCTGGTAGCGAGTGTGGTCCCATAAAATTTTACATGCATTCTCACATGCTCTCCTTAGAGAACTTATGTTTGAGCTCATCAATATATTCAATTGAATACATATTATTGGATATATTCATTATTCCACATCACACTAATTATCTGATGTGAGACTTTTTTAGTACATCTCACATGTATATTTAATGATTTCCCCCACACGTGTGAGCTCATTGCTAGTTCTACTCCCTATCATTCTGTACCAAAAACTTTAATCTCCTTCACCGTCCACACACTAACATATCTCAACTTAAATTTTCATTGCTCCCACCTTCACCCCTAATCTCTTTCTACATACCAAACTATGAAATCTATCATTGGGATTGATACACCACAATGCCTATTACTCAAAAACTGCGTTGATCATAAGGTTGTTTCTTTCCTTGAGATATTCACCACACACCAAAATAGATTGGACATTAAACACCAATTAACCATCGACTTTAATACCATGTGAGATTTTGAGGGATCAATGCTAACTAGTCTAAGCAATGTGCAATATTGGATCGAGTGTCCCAATAGTTCCCATTGGTTTAAAATGGTCAATACGGGGGAAAAAAACAAAGGTATGTTTAGTATAAACATGAGAATAAATTGACCCGTGTATCACAAAAACTCTATTAAAGGAAAATTACCAAAAAAATTATAAACCTATGACATTGGTACTAATTCAGTCACTTTCAATTGAACCAATTCAATCCTAAACCTTTTTACATTGGTACCAATTCAATCTATCCAACCAATTTTGATATGCCGATGCTGATGTGGATGTCAGCCGTTCGGGCAATGCTGACGTGACAATTTTTAATAATTTTTTTTATTCTTCAAATTTTGTATCAAATTTTTTTATTTTTCTTCTTTTTCCTTTTTCTTTTATTTTTCCTTTTCTTCCTCCTTGGACTCCTTGCAAGCTTGCCAGCCACTGGACGAGGGCCACCAAGCCCTCATTGACCACTAGTGAGGGCTAGGAAGCCCTCACCCGGCCTCGCCTAGGGTCACGAGCAAGATGGCTTTGCCCAAATCTAGGCGAGGCCAACCTCACCCATAGTTGGCGAGGCCATGATGGCCTTCGCTTGGGCCTTGGCGAATGCCAACATGGCCTTGCCAGCCGCAAGCAAGGCCGCCTTCACCAGCGACGAAGCCAAGGAAAGGCTGGCCTCACCTATATCTGGGCAAAGCTGCCTCACCTGTGGCCCTGGGCGAGGGCCTTGTGGCCCTCGCTAATGTCAGGCAGGGTTGCGACCCTCACAATAGCCGGTGAGGGATTTGCAGCCCTCGCCCAATGGCTAGTCGGCCACAACCGAAGAAGAAAACCAAGAGGAAGAAAAGGAAAAGGAAAAAGAAATAAAAAAGAAAAGGACAAAAATTAATAAAAAATTCGAAAATAAAATAAAAATAATAATATTTAAAAATTGTCACGTCGGCGTTTATCAGCTGGCCGATGTTTACGTCAGTGCCGACTGGCCAAACTTGGTCGATGAACTGAATTGGTACCAATATGAAAAGGTTTAAGATTAAACTAGTCAAATTGAAATATTTAAGACTAAATTGATATCAATGTCATAGATTTAGGATTTTTTTTTTTTTTTTTTTTTTTACTTTTCCCCTCAATTAAACGTAGTATGGAACCACTTCACTGCCTATTTGGCAAACGTAATCAGACCATGTCAATCGATTAGCAAGTACTTTACTCAAAGCATATAAAGCAAGCCTATCACACTCTTGAATTGCAGATTGGAAGAAGTCATATAATTGATTTTACCAAACACCATAACAAAATGAGCGTTAACACCAATCAACCTTCGACTTTGATACAATATGAGATTTAGTAGGACCACTGCTGATTGTTCTATGTGCAATATTAGATCAAGTGTCCCAATGAACTCCATTTGTTTCGAAGGGTCAATCCGTAAAAGAAAAGAATTATCTTTAGTAAAAATTTGGGAATAAATTGACCCGTTTATGAAATAAATTCGATTAAACGTAGTCTAATCCGCTTCATTGCCTATTTAGCGAATGCAATTGGGCCATGTCAATCGATTGGCAAGTACGTTACTCTAAGCATTCATAGCAAGCCTATCACACTCTTTAATCGCAGATTGGAAGAAGTCGATAATTGATTTTAGTAACTTATTATATCCCTACTTTATACTGTAAACGGGAAAAGGGGAGGTCCTCCCAGAATCAAGATGTGTAGGAATCGAAATTGTTCAACTTCTCAAGAGAGACAGTTGAGCAGCGCAAGTTCATTCTTGTTCCTACTTCTGGGAGCAACATGCGAATCGCGCTGAAGCGTCTTCGTCTTTCTCTGCGCTTGCCTCCAGGACTTGACCTTTGTGATTAGGTGTGAATATCATGTGAACGACGCGGCCGTATAAGCATCGTCTCCGATCAACCTAATCCTCTGCTGCTATATCTTCGACCGTGCTTCTGCCATATCTGTCCGAGACATCCTTAAAAAGTCTTAGACCTGGTCTGTTATATTCTTGCATTTTGGGGGTGTGCATGACATGACGACAGGCTTGAATATGAACCAGTTCCCCAAAGAAGCAGCATCGCCCGCAAGCAGCCCCTCAATGGAGGATCAAGAGAGCGGCCGCAATGTAAAACCGAGAACTAGAGATTGTTCAATGCTTAAAGACTTCATCCTCGGTCACTCTTCACAGGGAGCGAAGCTTAATACTGCTCGTATGGTGAGCTAGATGCTCTGACCTAAATTTTCACTAGCTTCAAAATCTTCCATAAGAATACCTCAGTGGATGTCTCTGTTCCGTTCAACTGCAGGTATTAGCAGAGGCTGTAGGAACTTTCATACTGATGTACTGCATATCGGCAATACTATCAATGACACAGCTGCTAAAAGGTGAAGTGGGCCTAATGGGGTACGCCGCCACGGCTGGGATGACCATAGTCGTCATTATATTCTCTCTAGGGCCCATCTCTGATGCTCATGTTAATCCAGCCATCACAATCGCCTTCGCAATCTACGGTCACTTCCCGTGGTCTAGAGTGTGTGCCTCACTAATTATCCAATTTCCATGACCAGCTCTAAACGCCAGAGACATTTGTTGATGTTCTCTCTATTTTTCGCAGGTTCCACTCTACATTATTGCTCAGTTGACAGGTTCAGTATTGGCGACCTATGTTGGAGCAACGGTCTACGGCGTTGAATCGAGTCTCATGATCACACGGCCTCTCGGAGGCCCGGCTTCTGCCTTCTGGGTGGAGTTCTTGGCAACATTTACCGTGGTCTTCCTAATCGCAGGATTGACTTACAATCATCAATCAGTAAGACAGAAATTTTGCACTTCAATACCCATTGTACAGATATGCTGGAGACAATAGCCCAAGTCAGAGAATGTGATAAATTCATCATTACGTTGAAAACTTTGCAGGTGGGCCCGCTATCTGGACTTGTCATCGGAATAGGCATAGCACTCGCCGTAGTGATCACGGGGTGAGCGTGAACGCTTGTTCCCATCTGCAATTTCAGCAGGATAAACTTTTCTTTTGAAAGCTACTCGGTCAGACATTCTGAGCTCTGTTTGTTAATTCCCAGGCCAGTATCGGGAGCATCAATGAACCCGGCGAGATCGTTAGGTCCTGCGATCCTCTGTTGGGATTTCGAGTCCATCTGGATATACATCATGGCGCCGGTTATAGGGGCCATCGTGGCCACTTTCGTGTACCGCCTTCTTCGCCTACAAGGCCGGGAATCGAGCTCCACTGCATCTTCTCCTAACGCCAGTTTGCTGATCTACTCTCAGGCGGCCCTTTGATGCAGCACGGGAGACAGGGAAGATATGATGGAGACTGTAATTGTAAATTAGTTAATAAACTAACTTAAGGGTTGTCAGACTAAAGATATTCAGTTAATAGCAAGATCTGTTGGAATAATTTAGAGAATATGAAAATGAGAATAGTTGGAAATCTTTCGAAAAAGATGAATAAAATAATATAAATTGTTTGAGGCGTGTATGCGCTATCTTAAAAATAATTTCGCCCCACAGAGTAAAAAGCTCAATGCATTAGGTTCTATTAGTATCATCCAAAATACAACAGAGCAGAATAACAGAAGAAAGATGAATAATGTTATGTGTACAGTCCAATAAATAAATGAAAGATATTTAAAGAGGAAAAACAATATATTTGTTTTGACTTATGTTTCTCTTTTCAATTATGTATGGAGTAACGATTTGTTGGTAAAAAAAAAAATCCATTGATTTTTGCATTTAATTGAAAATTGTTACAAAATGTTATAAAAGCGTTATATATTGACCGTGGTCAAAACCTGTTACAAACCTCATTAAATTATACAACAAGAACAAAAGAAAACTAAGCTTGAAAATGCAGCAACATCCATCCTCAACCTCAAGAATGGGAGCAACTGGTGTTGCGAAGTAGGAGCGAGTTGCTGAACCTGAACGCCATCGCAGCCACGTCGAACTCCACCAGATTGTCCTCCATCTGGTGCGCCCCGATCACGACGGCAGTGATCGGCGTCGACCCTCCATCCACGAACCCCAGGCACATCACCTCCTCGCTCACCCTCACCATCGAATTCACCCCTTCGATCCCCCACTGCGCGTCACTCGGGAGCACCAGCGCGATGGCCGGCACGTCCGGCCCCGCCACTCCACTCCTTATGCTCCTTGCGTCGAAGCACGCCCCGAATGGCGTGATCAGCTCCACTCTCCTCATCTTCTTCTGCGCCTCCTGCTTCGAAAACTCCGCAACCAGAGCACTATAGATGGCCGAGTGGAGGACCGTGTACGGAGTCAGAGTACTGATTTTGGTGCCACCTCTTCCGTTCTTGTCGATAGCTAACGACGATGCCTTGAAATGGACCGGAGCGAGATTGACCTTGATGGCGGTCACGTCGACAAAGTACAGGTCGGACGGAGATGCGGAGCCATGAAAGGGCGGTCGGCTGACAGGATCGATGAGCAGCTGAGAGATGAGGAGCGACTCCGAGAGGTCCTGTTTTTAGCGGAGGCCTGAAGTACGGTCGCTGCTGACGTAGAAGTCGCCATGGCCGGGGGAGGAAGAAGAAGACGGGAGGCAGAGAGCGAGCTTGTGGGGGAGATTGAGGTCGGCTGAGAGCTTCGTGGCGATCGAGGTCAGAGCGATGGAAAGTGCCACCAAGCGCCGGCTCCGGAGATGCCGCTCGTGAACTTCGGAGGCACGCAAGAGAAAGGAAGTTGCCGCAGAAAATGGAAGACGAGGATGAGTGCACCGTTGAAATTTCCGATTTTTCTTTTTTCTTTTCTACATTACAAAAAATGGACAATATACAAAGAAAATACAATTTACGACATCAGAAATTGAGCTTTACTCAATGTGATACCTCCTATATATATATATATATGAGTGTTCAAAAAAGAATTAAGATAATATAAAAAAATTATTAAGCTTTTGATATTGATTTCCGAAGTTTCTTTAAAAAAAAAAAAAATCACACTATTACTCCTCTCGACGTGTACTTGATCACATAAGTGTGGTGCACCGCCGCCGCGTCCCCGCCGAGTCCGGCACCAATGACGACCTCCGTCAGCAGATTGTACACGTACACACCACACGTGTCATGAAAGCACCTGCCGCCACGGGCGGCCCTGCACCTGGTGGAGCTGAAGAGGATGCTGTGGTGGGACGAGGACGACGACAGGCTGTAGCGGGCGGCACCACAGTCGAACCACGAGTATGAGCCCTAGAGGTCGAGCACCACCGCCTTCACGGGTGAAGGTGGCGTGCCGAGGGCGATGGTGGTGTAGTACTGGCGAGAAGCCTCGTCTTTCACGACGGGGAAGATAATGGAGGAAGGAGCAGGAGGTTGGGTCCGGGAGGATGAGAGAGAGAAAGAGAGAGAGAGAGAGAGAGAGGAGGTGATCGAGGCGAGGAGGAAGAGGCAACGAGAAGTCGGCATCGTTGGAAAACAATCTTCCAATTTAGATAATCTCTAAACTCAGTTTAGTCAGCTTATTACCTAAATTATTATTCCTAAATAGGAATTTTTACGTTCGAGTCATGCTTATGAAATCGGTTGCAAGCTTTAAGGCCTAAGATCGGATTCCGATTGCTTTTATTTCCTATTTCGAAATGATGAATATATGATTATGTGAGCTTTAAATTGCATGTTATTAATTTTTTTAATAAAATTAGTTGCATCCATTGCCATGTCATCATTACCATATCAACACATCCCATTGCCTCGTCATCATTGCCACATCACCAATTCAATGCCATAGTAATTGCATGTTTAGTAATCAATCAGCTTTTCCCTCGATGGTTCACCTATGGGAATGCGGCTATAGCTCGGCAACTTCACGAGATCATTAGGACCTACAATTCTTGGTTGAGATTTCAAGTCCATCTAGATACACACCTGTTGCGGAAACAGGTGATCAAATAATAAAATAGACAGAACAAAAAAAATAAATTGAACATCGGCTTATGTTCATGGGAAAGTAGCAAAAAATTACATTATAAATTAAGCGATACAATGGAGATCACAATCATGCTCAAATAACTCAAACACTCTTAATATTTCTAATCCCACTTACACCCAAGAACTCACATGGTGTTTGGCTCCATAATTTATCACGAAATAAGTTTGTAATCTTCACAAATCTTAATCATGAGGTATAATCAGCTTTAACACCTGAATTACTGGTGTAATTCCATCAATGAAATCCATGCCGAGCACTCGAAAAAATGGCGCTTCAACCTCTTCGACTCTAAAACGTGCCGAGCTCCAGTCAATGTTCTTACGATACCATTATACATTATGATTCTAAAATCACTATCGATCGCAATATCACACTTAGCATTGTTCTTCAATCGCCCTTTACTACTATCCATGCATTGATAAATTGAAAATCATTTCTTATCTAATGTAGAATAAAACGAACAATCAGAATCCAAATGGGCTACATTTCAAAGATTGTTCAAGGAATTTGTCGACATCAGAAGGATGTATTCCTTGCAAGCAGCCTAAATAGAACCGATTTTGCAGCAATTGTTGAGTTCATTTGTAGAAATCCCACTCAGAGTTCCTGGAAAAATGCTCTAATTTTCATGGCAAAATTCCAAGTTCTTTGTTCATTTGCCTTTCAAGAAAAATGAAGATATCAACCTTGAAATCCTTGAAAATCTCGTAGAGCTCTGATATTAGGGCGTCGAGGCATCTTGCCTAGTGAGATCTCTACATATTTCTAATAAAGCTCAAAGGAGAAAAAGCTCTAGGAGAAAACATGTATATATCCAGAGGTTTGGCCATATGTTGTTCAGGCTCTTGAATTTTTGGGCATTTGGCACTAGATCAATACGATGATAGGCTTCTCCTAGCTTGAGTAGTTTTAAATTACAAGATAATTTTTTTTTAATCCACTTGTAAATGGTTTTATAGAATGGGTAAATGAGTTGTTCTTTTGGCTTTATTTTATGTGGCTCGGGCTTTAGTGATTCATAAGGCTTACAATCAGACAGTGGTGGTGAAGAAACTAGAGATAGTACTAGAGTAAGGTTAGGCATTGTGTAGGATATCATAAATTGGTACCTTCCACCGTCTTCATCAAGAGGACCTATGGAAGAATCGTCATCTAGGTATCTCTGGTAGAAATGATCTCGAGCAACGAATCCTCAATGACAAACAAGGCATGACTAGCACTATCTAAATCAAAGTTAACAACAACAACAACAACATCAAGAATAGACTTAAATCTAATTCCATTACCCTTCTCATTCTTCGGCTTCAAACAATCCATTCTAAAATATCCCCTCTTGCCACAATTTTAACAGACAATACCATTAGTCCTAGACTAATTGCAACTATTCAAGTTTATACTACTTCTACTACTAACATAAGTAAGGGCTCTTTTTCTACTTTAACCTACCAAAACATTAGACATGGGTTTATCAAATTCTCTTCTACGGATGTCATCGCTTAAAATTAAATCTCAAATCCCATCAAACTTAAACTCAAACTCGTCGACCCAAAGGAATTGCTAACAATAGTATTAGTAATATTCCAATTATCACGTAATGAGGATATTAAAATCAAATCATGTACCTCATTTTCAAAGTCAATGTCAACTAAACCCATATGACAAACACATTGAATTCATTGATCCTATCAACAAATGACACACCTTTGTCCATCTTTGACATTAAATAGACGCTGCATCAAGTAGGCATTGTTTATTGTAGAGAGCTTCTCCTACATGTCCGAAAGGGCTTTCATCAAATTCATTATGGTCTTCTCTTTCACAATATTAAATGCAACATTACGAGCCCATGTCAGCCGAATAACACTCAACACTTGTATATCCAACAATTCTCATTCAGTTCATCGACTCTAGTTTTTTTCTCAAATAGGGGTAAGTGCATATTCTTCTAATACAAATAATCCACAATTTGCGTTGTCTAGAAACTAAAATCATTCTCATCAAATATGTCGATTTTTGCTTTTCCTTCTTGTATTATCATCGATTTGCTTTAACTCAATCGAGTCTAACTTTGATATCAATTGTTGTAGAAAAAAGCGATCAAAAGGACACCAAGTTTAAGGGGTTCGGCCTAGTGACCTCCATACTATAAATCAAACAATACAATGAAGATTACAACCATACTCAAGTAACCCAAACATTCTCAATATTTCACAGCTCCAATTATACTTAATAACTCACATATTATTTAGCCGCAAAATTCTTTTAGAAATAATCTCTCAATCTTATAAGGGAATTAACAAATGTTACTCATGAGATTTAATTGGTTTCAACCCTTGAATTACTGGTGTAATCCGTGAATAAAACCCACCAGGATAATCTCCTGCCAAGCACTCGATGAAACGGCACTTCAACCTCTTCACCAGGAATCCCATATACAAATGCAAAAGAAATCATTCACTGACCGATTTCCATATATTTGGTCAATCAAGTCCAAATTTGAACTTTCTTCTTTTGACTTTCCTTTGGTCGACGTCAGGTAACATTCAGATTTGTGCCCCCTTATCTTTTCTATCAATTTCCACAACATGAGTCCATGTATGACGTGATCGATAATATTATTTGGGCCCAGTTTCGTCCAACAAGCTCAAACTAGAAGCATATTATCACCTTTGGCCAACTTGGCTTGATATTTGAGCCAAGTCTTAATCACTTTTTAAAAAAATCTGGACCATTAACTCCACTTGCCCCTCATAGGCTCAACAGCCATAGACATCTTTCAAGTCCAAGCGTCGCTTAAACTTTACTATAACCATGAACCTCATCTAATTACCTAACTCCACTTGCACCCTTAACTACTCCATCAGAAATTTTAGACAAAACCTCCTCTACCACAAGTAAAGCAAACCCATCAATGCATCTTATATCAACCATGAGATCAAAGACATACCTTGTCAATATTAATAGTTACAGCTATTGTTGGCTCTTTAGGCTCCACTTCGTTACAAGCACCATCTATGTCAATTACTCCACTAGTACCCACTACCTTAGGAGTTTCTAATTGCAACTCCACCTCGAACTAAACATCGTCAAGATCTGTAGAAAAACTACCACAACCACTCATTCCCAGAAGTATTGGAGACTTGTCAAACGTAACTTCTCTGCAGACAATAAGTAAATTTAATTCCAAATACCACAATAGCTAACCCTGCTCATTGTGTGCATAGCCTTAAAACATGCACTTTCTTACTCTTCCATCAAGGTGACCATTACTCGCTCTAACATGACATGGACAACCCAATATTTTAAAAATAGAATAATCAGTAATGTTATCTTATCACATTTCTTCTGAAATCCAATATCAAATTGTAGTCGATAGGTATCTATTCACCAAATAGCTCGTCATATTATGGGCATCCGCCAGTCACTTCTTAGCATATCATCACTAGCAAGCATTTTGTGAGCTGTCTCTAACAGTGTTATGCTTATCAACTCTACAACTTTTTGTGGTTCCTAATACTAGTGCAGTGTATCACTATATCTTCTTCATACAAGAAATCCATATATTCGGTCAACTAAGTTCAAATTTAGACTCCCCTCTTTTGACTTTTCTTTGGCCGACTCCAAGACCGCTTGGACTAACAAGATATATATTTTTGTGTGACCCTTTATATTTCTTTTCAATTTCCATGACAGGAGTCCACGTATGAAATGACCGATTAATATATTCGGGCTGGGATTTTGTTCAACTGGCTTGCACTCGAGACATATTATAACAACTTCATCATGGCACCAATTACAGGGGCCATCGCGGGTGCTTTCATTTTGTCTTGTGGGGAGGTTTCCAGCTTTGCTACATCTTCTTCTAATGCCAGTGTGCTGATCTACTCTCAATAGGCCCTTTGATGAATCGGTGGAGAGAGGGAGGATCTAATGGACACCGTAATTGTAATTTTGATATAAACTAGGTTAAGGGCTGTTCAACTAAAGGATATTCAGTTATCCTTGTTGCCTGTCGGGTACTATAAGCGTCGATGAAGTTGCAACAAATTTGCAGAAAGAGGTTATTTATTTATACTCCCGAACATTTTATCTTCATCCGTGCTTAGTCCATACATTGCAGCAAACTACAAAGTCAAACAGACGTTCATGATTAAACAGGACACTGGCCCGACTGAGAATCATCGGACAAACTAGCGAATGCAGCAACCTCCATCCTCGACCTCAAGAGTGGGAGCAACTGGTGTTGCTAAGCAGGAGCGAGTTGCTGAACCTGAACATCAACGAAGCCACATCGAACTCCACCAGATTGTCCTCCATCTGGTGCGCCCCGATCACGATCGCTGTCCTTGGCCTTGACCCCCCCTCCACAAAACCCAGGCACATCACCTCCTTGCTCACCCTCACCATCGAATTCGCCCCTTCGATCCTCCACTGTGCATCGCTCCGGAGCACCAGCACAATCACCGGCACATCCGGCCCTGCCACCCCACTCCTTACGCTCCTCGTGTCAAAGCACGCCCCGAACGGTGCAATCGGCTCCACTCTCCTGATCTTCTTCTCCGCCGCCTGCCTTGAAAACTCCGCAACCAGAGCTCTATAGATGGTCGAGTGGAGGACCGTGTACGGAGTCAGAGTACTAATTTTGGTCCCGCCTCTTCCGTTCTTGTCGATAGCTAACAACGATGCCTTGAAATTGACCGGAGCAAAATTGACCTTGATGGCGGTCACGTCAATGAAGTACTGGTCGGACGGAGATGCGGAGCCGTGAGAGGGCGGTTGGCTGACTGGATCGATGAGCAGTTGAGTGACGAGGAGAGACTTCGAGATGTCCTGTTTGATCGGAGGCCTAAGGTACGGGCCGCCGCCAAGGTAGAAGTCACCGTGGCCGGAGGAGGAAGAAGAAGACGGGAGGCAGAGACCGAGCTTGTGGGGAAGGTTGAGGTCGGCCGAGGACTTTGTAGCGAGCGAGGTTGGAGCGAGGGAAAGCGCGATCACGCCATTGCCGGCTCCAGAGATGCCGCGCATGAACTCCGAAGGCACGCAAGAGAAAGGAAGTTGCTGCGGAAAATGGAAGACGACGATGAGTGCACCGTTAAAATTCGTTCCATTTCTACATCACAAAAAACTGACAATATACCAAGAATATACGATTTACGACATTAGAAATTGAGTCCTATTCAATGTGATATCTCCAAATATATATACACTCGGGTATTCAAATAAGAATAAGATAATTTACTAAACTTAGTAAGCTTTTGATATTAATTTCCAGTTGTCTATAATATCAGATGCACTTCTTGTGTTCATTCCTACTTCTTCTTCTTCTTTCTTTCTTTTTCTAAAATCACACTTACTATTACTCCTCGCGACGTGTACTTGATCCCATCGGTGTGGTGCACCACCGCCACGTCCTCGCCGAGCCCAGCGCCGATAACCACGTCCGTCAGCGGGTTGTGCACGAACACACTGCACGTATCATTGAAGCAGCCACCGCGGGCGGCCCTACACCTGGCCGAGCTGCAGAGGATGTGGCGGTGGGACGAGGACGACGACGGTTTGTAGTGGGCAGCACAGTCGAACCAAGAGTATGAGCCCGAGAGGTCAAGCACCGCCTTCACGGGGGAAGGCGGGGTGCCGAGGGCGATGGTGGTGTAGTATTGGCGGGATGCCTCATCTTTCACGACGGGGAAGATGAGAGAGGAAGGAACAGGAGGTTGGGTTCGAGAGGATGAGAGGGAGAGGAAGGAGGCGATCAAGGGGAGGAGGAAGAGGCGAGGAGGAGTCACCATCTCTGACACTGAAGATGATGGGCTTGAGAAAGCTTTGAAGAGGAGCAACTTTGCACTAGAGGAACGAGGTTTTTATGTACTTCAAACACAACGTCCAACCCCACTTTGGTCTACTGTCTTCGTAAGCACTTTTGCGCTTGTAGCATTACCCTTCTCCAAGCCCAGTCAAACCCCCTCTCGATAAGGGCAACGTTGCAGACTTGGAAATAGACACTTTGACTTCTGCAGCCTACTATGAATTGAATTGCATGCACGTAGCTCTGGCTGAGATAATCATCAAAGAGGATGCATATCCTCTCTCTCTCTACTGCAAGTCAGTCAATGTGCTTTGTTCAGACCAGCAGACTTTCGGGAATCACAGCTCATCCGGGCTTCTCGACGACGCAGAAGATGTCGATGCACGCCGCTTCATAAATGGCGACGTACCAGTACCGAAGTTGACGTCAACTGAATCGAAATGACAGATTCCCGTGCATTAGAGGAGTATTTCATTCATTGAGCAGATGCGGTAAACCAATGCAAACAAGCAACCTATTCACATTTTAGTGAAGTTGGAACTCACTACGAGAGAAATCACCTATTTTATAAGTATGTCGATTAGGCAAGACCAGAACTTTATGTAATTAATTATGTAACGCCAATGATTTTCTCAACAACGCAACTTCCCTCTTCCTCTGTAAGACTTAACAATTCAATTAACAGCAAATTCAACATTACATAAAGATCTGTGTCGATTCAGACATCTAACTAGCACGGCAAATGTGATCTTCAATGAAGAAAAGTTTCATGCGCAAATCGGCGACGTTTTCAAGTGCTTGACACGCATGATTAAATCTCAGACTAAGATCTTTGGCTCATCCCCAAGCACCTTCAATTTACAAAATTATAATATTATCTACCTAATAATATTCTTTATCGACCCCACGAAGAAGAAAGTCATGCACCTGGCTATGAAGATCATGCCGAGAAGATCAAATGGCGAAAATGCAATGCCCTTTATGCAAGTGTAGATAAAACGAACATGCGCATACTCAAAGACTGACCCATAACTCGGATTGTCCGGAATCAACTTAGATGGGGGTTCAATGCTTATAGGTTACAGAGCAAAATCCTGGGAATTTCTTCAAATCTTCCTGTGGGGGGTCCCCAAACCCGATCTCCCTCGATCTCGGCTATTGTGTTCAGGTCGAGAACTGCCATTATGGATCGTGAATTTTCAGAAGCAAGGCAAATCTTGTACAGAAACAAATGGATATTGCAGCTATTCTTGTGTGGTTGGTTATCATCGTCCTTCCAATGCAGGAGAGAAGTGGGCTCTGCCGCCAGATCAATGGATCAAGCTCAGCACGGATGCAACTTCCAAGAACGATCGAGCCACTGCAGCAGTCATTGCTCGAGACTCCATGGACAGTGCATCAGGCACTTATGGAAGGGTTGCAGGGCAATTCTTGCATAGGCAAAGAGCATTGGGTGTTGGGAGAACCTTCGCCAATAATATAACCACAAACTAAACTCAATCGAGGATCAATTTCTCCCCCAAAACTAAATCAACCGAAATTCTCTTAACCCCAGCACCAACCAGCAATATATAACCTCACAATATGCAAATATAGCATCGAAATGATAAGTAAATAAAGCAAATAATGATACCAATGATTTAACATGGAAAATCCAATGAGGGAAAAACCATGGACTGCCCAAAACATCTACTAATTATCAAGAATAGTAGGATACACAAAGTATTCTTCTCTAATCACACAATAGAGATTCAACATCAACATTACAATATTTTTCTTACCACACAAGTAGATAAACAAATTCAAAGTAAGAAAGCCCTAACCGCGATCGGAGCATTTAGAAGCAACTTGTAGCCCTTGGTCTCACATACAACCTATTCAAATTTGAGCAAATTCCGTCAACCTTTGGTCCTCAAATCTGGACCACAAAGATTTGGTCCTCCCTCTTCTCCCTTGTGTGCCTATTCTCAAGTGGGTCTCTCTCTCCTCCTTTTCTTCTCTCAATTTTTTCTCCCTCTTATGGTCTTGCATGAAGCAACTAGACTTCCCTTTTCTCTTTCTCTCTCCTCACCTCTTTCACACTCTCTCTCACACATTTTTGAAGCAGCCTCTTCCTTCTTTCTTTTCGCTTTTTCACTATTTCTTCTTTTTGTTATGTTTTCTTTTGTTTGTTTTATTTAACTTATTGGTTGGGCCCACAAATGAGGCACACCCAGCCAACAAATCTCGCCCTTCACCTCATGTGGGAAGATCCATCATGCCTGCTTTTCTTCTACAAGAGTCAAACTTCACCATAGGCAATACTTTAGTCATTATATCGGATCCATTGTCATCAATGTGGACTTTTTTAAGTAGAAAGAGCTTTTCTTTTAACTTTTCTTGGATCTAATAATACTTCACATCAACATACTTCGATCTTGAATGTAATACCGAATTTTACTAAAATAGATAGAACTCATACTATCGCAATATAAAACAAACTTCTCTTGCTTCAAGTCCAACTTTTGTAGAAATTTTTGCATCCATAAGAGTTCTTTACCTCCTCGGTAATAGCGATATATCCCGCTTTGATTGTAGACAGAGCAATATATTTTTGCAATCTTGATTGCTACGAAACAACTCCCCTTGCAAAAGTCATTATATAACCCGATGTGAATTTTCGAGAGTCAACATCACTGGTGTAGTTTGCATTCGAGTAGCCACTCAACTTAAGTTTCACATTTTCATAGCACAAGCAAAGTCTATGAGTGCCTTTGAAAAACCTCAAAATCCATTTAACAGCAGTTAAATGCTTCTTACCTATATTTGAGAAAAATCTACTCACAACACCAACTGCACAAGCAATATCTAGTCTTGTACATATCATGGCATACATCAAACTACATACGGCCGATGCATAAAGAATATTCTTCATCTATTTCTTCTCTTTCTCACTTGTAGGACACTCATTATTACTCAACTTGAAATGGTCCGCAAGTGGAGTACTTACCAATTTACATATGCTCATTTGAATCTTTCAAGCACCCTTTCAACGTACCTTTCTTGAGATAACCAAAGTTTCGTGTTCTTCCTATCACAAGTAATTTTCATACCAAAGATTTGTTTGGCCGAGCCTAAATCCTTCATTGCAAAAGCTTTATTCAACTCATTTTTCAAACTCTTGATTTTCTTAGTATCATGCCCAACAATCAACATGTTATCCATATAAAGTAGGAGGATAAGAAAATCATTATTTGACAATATTTTCATAAAAACACAAAAATCAAACTTTGTCTTATCGTATTCATGTTCTTCCATGAATGATTCAAAAATTCATGTACCATTGCATTGGCGCTTGCTTGAGACCATATAAGCTTTTTATCAATTTACATAAAGATGCTCCTTGCCTTGAACTTCAAAACTCTTCGGTTGCTCCATACATATTTCTTATTCTAGGCCTCCATAAAGAAAAGTTGTCTTTACATCAAGTTGTTTAATTTCTAAATTCAAACTAGTGACCAACCCAAGAACAACTTGAATAGGCATCTTTACAACTGGAAAAAAAAATCTCTTCAAAGGCAATTCCCTTCTTTTGACAAAAGCCCTTCACAACAAGCGTAGCCTTCTATCGTAGTTGAGAATTATTTTCTTCTGTCTTTAACTTACCCACTTATTTGTGAGTGTTCTCTTACCCTTAGGCAACTTCACTAATTTAAATGTGTGGCTCTCATATAAGGATTTAAGCTCTTCTTACATGACTTATGCCACTTATTCTTTTGATCGCACGACATAGCATCTTCATAAGTTTTTGACTCTCCTGCATCAGTGAGTAACACATACTCATGCGATTGATTTTTTTGTGAAGGTCTATGCTCTCTTTTAGATCTTCTAACTTGAGGTAAGACTGGCTATTCTTGCTCAACTAGCTCAACAAGCTGCTCTTGCTCAATTGGTTGTTCTGGCTCAACTAAAGAATCAACATTATGTGAAGATTCATCATTTTCATGATTTCTATGATTTGCATACACTTCTCCCCCATGATTTCCAGCCATGGCAAGAGAATTTGGACTGAAACTAGCAAAATGTTGAGCTATGTTTGTTGGTCTCCCTAGCTTGTCGATGTCTTTAATAGTTTGATACTCAAAGAACACCACATCTCGATTTCTAACGACTTTCTTTGCAAATGGATCCTATAACCTATAACCAAACTCTTCATGTCCATAACTCAAGAAGATACAATGTTTAGACTTGTCATCAAGCTTAGATCTTTCATCTCTTGGAATATGCACAAGTGTTCGACAACCGAACACTTTAAGATGATTGTATGAATTATTTTTCCCACTCCAAACTCTTTAAGGAATATCCCCCTTAAGAGAAATTGATAAATAAAGATTTATCAAGTCCACTATTATTCTCATTGCTTCACTTCAGAATGACTTAGGTAATGTTGCATGAGAAAGCATACATTGAATATGATCATTAATTGTCCAGTTCATTCTCTCTGCTACTCTATTCTGTTGTGGTGTTTTTGGAACAGTCTCCTCAAGCTTAATACCATAATCCTTGCAACAATGTTCAAACAGACCTTTATATTCACCACCATTATCAACTCGAACATATGTAAGTTTCTTCCTGGTTTTTCAATGTTGCCAATGATGAGTTCTTTGGGATGACTTGACTTGTGCTTCCAGTTGCTGCTTGGTTTGAAAGTTGGTTGATCCTCTGCAGTTGTTGAATCTTCTCGTTCTGTTTGTTGTTATTCTCCAGAAGTTTGAATCTCTTCGGGGGAAATAAACTTTGTAAAGTCTGGAATAGGTTCAGACTCTTCAAGTTGAGTCTGATCTGGTAGATTCTCTGGATAATCTTGAAACTTGACGTTCATGGATTCTTCCACGGATTGAGTCTCCTTGTTAAAGACTCTATAAGCTTTGCTTGAAGTCGAATAACCAAGGAAAATTCCTTCATCTAATTTTGCTTCGAACTTTCCAAATCGATCATTTGCATTCTTCAGAGTAAAATATTTACAACCAAAGACATGAAAGTAGGAAACATTCAACTTCCTTCCTTTATACACTTCAAAAGGAGTTTTATCTATAATAGGCCTCAAGAATACTCTGTTGATAATATAGCAAGTTGTATAAACTGCTTTTACCCAAAATCGAGAGGATATTTTGCTCTCTATTAAGAGAGTTCTGGCCATCTCTTGTAAGGATATGTTCTTCCTTTCCACAACCCCATTTTGTTCTAGAGTGTATGGAGAAGAGAAAACATGCTAAAAACCATATTTATTCCAAAACTTAGCAAAGTCCTTATTCTCAAACTCACCTCCATGGTCAATTTGTATGCTTGAAATAACATAACCATTTTCATTCTAAACCTTCTTGGCAAATTTTGAAAAATAGGAGAAAGTTCAAACTTACCTGCCAAAAAGTAAACCCAAGTGAAGCGAAAATAATCATCCATGATTACTAGACAATACTTCTTTCTACCAATACTTTGAGTTTTGGTTGGACCAAAAACGTCCATATGAAAAAGTTGCAAAGCTCGATTGGTAGAGACTCGATTCACAGGTTTAAAGGAACTTTTAATCTGTTTTCCCATAGCACATGGAGTGCACAACTCATTCTTTTGGTAAGCCAAAATTGGAAGTCCTCGAACAAGCTTCTTAGAGGAAATCTTGGCAATTTGCTTCAAGTTAACATGACCAACCTTCTGATGCTAGAGACTTGCTTCATCTTGAATGGAAATAAGACACTGAGAACTTTCTGGGTTTACGTCCAGAAGATAAATGTTACCATGACTTAGCCTAGTGAAAGAATAAGAGAAGTCTTGACTCATTCCAATACAAATGCTTTCTTGAAAGTTTATTCTGAAAAACCAGTATTGCAAAGCTGACTTATGCTCAGCAAATTGTAATTCAATCATTCCACTAAGGAAACATTGTTGATAGTTAGGCTTCTAATCTTCACAGTTCCACATCCTACAATCTTTCCTTTGTTGTTTCCTCCAAAAGATATTTTTCCTCCATTTAGTCTCGCAAGCTTTATAAAGTAGCTTGAGTCTCCAGTCATATACCTCGAACAGTCACTATCCAAATACCATTCGATCTTCCTTTTGATAGTGACCTACGATCAAAAGAAAAATTCAAACTTTCTTTGGTACCCAGATTTTCTTGGGTCCAAGTGGGTTAGTATTGAAGACAATCTTAGCCCAGTCCTTCTTAACTGGTCTCCAAACCTTGGGACATTCTTTCTCGAAATGTTCTAAGCTGTTACATTTTGAACATCTAAGTGCACTTCGGTCAACAGGTTTTACAAAAACTTTTTGAAAATGATTTTTGTAAAAAGCCTTTGCAAGTCTTTGTTTAATTCTTTCTTTTACTTTTGGAAAATCAATTAATGAAACAGTTTCTGAAGTCATACCCAAACCAAATTTGTTAAAGTAGGGTATTTGAACTGAAAGAATTTTCTCCATTTTCGGATCCTTTTAAAAATATTTTTGTTCTATTTGAGATATCACTTTTCAAAAATGTGTTTTCCTTTGAAAGAGAATTAGAATTTTCTTTCAAATTATCAAAACCTGTTTTTAGACTTTCAAATTTTTCTTTCCAAGAAGCTTCATGTTGCCTGAGCTTAGAATTCTCCATTTTTAGTTCAGAAATCTTTTTAAGAGATGATTTAAGACTGAGACAAAGTTCATCTATGTATTTAGAGACTTCGACAGGAATTTTTAAATCACTAACCTCAATTTCTTTGTCTGAATCCGAATCAGAATCTGTTTCTGATTCTGAATCTGAGTCGGAATGAGCCATTAGATATATGTTGGCATATTCTTCTTCACTTTCCTCACACTCGGTGTCACTCCAAGTTTTAGTTTTGAGTGCATTTTTGTACTTTTCAGTTTTTTTCTTTCTTCTTCTTTAATAGAGGACAGTTAGGGACTCGATATGCCCATTTTTCTTGCATTCGAAGCATATCACATCTTTGCTAGTTTCATTGTCCTTAGTTGGTCTCTTCTGAAAATTTTGCGTGCTCTATTTCTTCTAGTTGAATCTCCTTCCCTTTTTATTCAGCTTTCTGAATTTCTTAATCACGAGTGCCAGTTCTTCGCCGTCCATAGCATCATCTGAATCTGCATCATCAGAATCAACATTAGACTTTAAAGCAATTGACTTTAAAGTAATTGACTTCTTACCTTTAGGATCTTCTTCATCATTTATTTGTTCCACTTCGTATGACTGAAGCGTGCCTATCAATTCGTCAACTAATAGAGGCATGATCCTCTGGGTCTCTCTAATTGAAGTCTTCACATGATGCTGGTCTTTCGAAAGCCCACACAGTAGCTTGTTGACTTTCATTGGTCCTGAGATTGATTGACCTTGATAAGCTAGACCATTTACAATTTCTGTAAATCGACTAAACATATTAATAATAGATTCTCCAGGCTTCATTCTGAAGACTTCATACTATCCGAGCAAAATGTTTATTTTGGTTTCCTTCACACGGTCAGTTCCTTCATAGGTAACATGCAATCTGTCACAAACTTTTTTTACTGTTTCACAAGAAGAAATTCGGTTATACTCAGTAGGAGATAAAGCACAGTATAAAGAGTAGATTGCTTTTGCATCAAGAGCTTGTCTCTTGGTAAATTCAGCTCGTGTTGCTTCGTCAGCATCAATGACTTCTTTTCCTCGGTCTGAAGCTGATGTGGATTTAGGGTTGATCCCTTTTTTCTACGACATCCCACTCTAGAGGATCTTTGGATCTAAGAAATGCCTTCATCTTGTTCTTCCAGACATTGTACTCCTTTCCATCGAACTAAGGAGATCTAGTGTTGCTCTGGCCTTCAACCAAACCTAGAGCCAAAATACTAGCCATAGAGAATCTTTAGCTTAGAAGTAAAACACTTCAAAAATTAAGCACACTAGCTTTGATACCAATTGTTAGTGCTAGTATAAATACCTAGAGGGGGGTGAATAGGTGTAAAAAAAAATTTTCGCAAAGAATAGTGAAAATATTTTACTTTAGAAACTGAGTTTGAAGAACAATAGACTTTGAGCTAGTTCAGACTTTAGCAGTAAAATAGAACTACGAGCAAAACAAAGAAGTTCAGGGAAGAGAATATGAACACATAATTTATAGTGATTCGGCTTAGATTAAACCTACGTCCACTCTCCCACGCTGACAGCCTTCTAGCTGAATTCCACTATGAATCAAAAGATAATTTACAGTCTTGCGATCTCAACTTCACAATGAAGAATATCTACTGCTCTCTCATGAAGTCACACAATAAGTTTCTCTCTTTTGAATACAATTTTGAGCTCAGTATATGAAATAACAAGAAATTGGGAAGCTTCAGACTTTGGAGTTTCTCTTTTACACACTCTTTCGAACAACTGGAGAGTCCTCCTTAAGTACTACTTCATGCCTTATCGACCGTTGGCACTTTCCAAATGAATTCTTCCAATCAACCCATTGGACAAAACCAATCAAGGAGATCTCGAGCCGTTTGAAGATTGTGATGAAAGCCCGTCAATCATGTTCGCCCATACAATCAGGATCTTGGTTTCCATAAGTAGATTCTTTCCAAAATTACTCGTCTTCCGAAAAGATTTGATGAATCCAAATTGATTCTAATGAAGATATCCAATCTCGTAGATGTGATTTCCAACCAGAAGTCCATATATAATCCATACGAACCAATCCCTTGAAGAAAGAAAGATAATCCCTTATCTAGAAAAGTCTTCATCCTTCACTTTCGTCCAATCTGGAATTTATCAGTGTGGGCAGACTTTAACATAAAGTCTAGGAGTCTTCAGACTTTGACACGGAGTCTGGGGCATATTCAGACTTTGACACAAAATTCTGGAATTCTTCATAATAGACTTTGGATAAGTTTTGTTATCTTCAAAACATCAAAGGAGTTTTCTTCAACACTAATGGCTAGTGAGGCGTGGAGGAGTATTTAAGGAAGTCATTCAATATATTTGAAATAGTGCGTGAAAATTGAAATTCCAAAATTTGAAGCCTTTCTAACCACTTGTTCTTCAACGACAGTTCTTAGAAATTGTATTCAATAGAGAAAATCACAAGAAGAGTGATTTAATGAGGGAAAAAAATCTTCCACTGAGTGTTTGCACTTGAAATATTGTAATTCTCTATTGTTACTATAGTGAATTCCAACTAGAATGCTGTCAATATGGGAGAGTGGACTTAGGCTTAAACTAAATCGAATCACTACAAATCTTGTGTGCAATTTTCTCTTCCTTTAACTCTTTTCATTTGAATATGTTGCATCATTTAAGTTTTGCAAAAATCTATTCCATTTCTTATCTAATTTTGAATTTTCATCAGAAGTCTGGTGACTTACTTATCATACTCTATTTGATTCTTGAACCTTGTTCAAAATTTATTTACTTCTTAAAAATTCTTTAAAATACCTATTCACCCCTCTAGGTGTTTTTACTAGGTTTATCACTTAATTGTCTACATTGTTGCAGAATTTCTGGTATTTTTGGTAGGAACAATTTTTTATATGTGTTTCCCATATTTTTTTTTTTGTTCAGATAATGTCGTTTGGCCAATTTCTTGTTTTTTTTTTTTTTTTTGGTTCGGTATAATGTCAGAGGTGGCGTAATTTGTTTACCCTCTCTTACGAAGGATCACTGAAACCTTACCAGCGGGACCACCACGGCCGGTGGTAATTTGTTTACCTAGTTGCTGACCATTTATTCGGTAATTGGTTAAATGTGACCAAAAGGATCGTACTCGAGCATATTCCCCATGTCAATCTATAAAGCTTTCTCAAAAAAAAAAAAAAAAATCTATAAAGCTTTCTTTATTCCTTTTCTCTGTTTTCAAGTGCATTTGTCCACCCAATCCGAAATCTCTCTCTCTCTCTCTCTCTCTCTCTCTCTCTCTCTCGTTTAGAAGGTCAACGGGACGGACACAAGTGACTCCCCCATAATCAATCCTTCCCGGAGGGGAGACTCCATCTCGGCGTTCGCCGGTAAGGCCCAATTCCGACGCCTTTGCTTTGCACGCATGCTTAGTCAGGCTCGTCACTCCGCCCTGAATACTGGGTAGTCCTCTGTTTCATGCCATCTCGCACAAAATTCAGGCGTACCTGCATTGAGAAAGTGTATTGCGCCATCAAAAGCGCATGTTTTCTTGGTGACGATGCTTATCCATTTGCAGTGATCGCTTCCCGCTTTCGTTCCCGCCTTGTTCCAAACATTGTCGATTACCCACTTGATCTCTCTGCGTAGATGCTTACTAAGGCAGTTCCCCTTGTTATTCAACTCAAATGCCTCCGACCCTCTTTGTGGAATGAACACCAGTAAATGAGTTCTTTTCACCCTTTGTCCTTCCTTTTTTTTTACTTGAACAGAGATGATGGTTCCTTTTTTGTGAGTTGATCCTGGGGTTTTACGGTAGGTGAGTTTCATTGATTTATAATTACTTCAGTACAACATACAAGTTCTGTAAAAGGAAATACATAATGGAGTCCAGGTGAGGTCTTCAGAGCAATATGATTTTTAAAGACTGCCCTGAATTTTTGTTTTGCTTTTTTTGTGCCGATTCCCTTAGAGCATACCACTAAGTCGGTCGGGTTTCAGTAGTTCCTGTCCCAACAGCAAGTAGTTAACTACTGGGGCGTAGTCTGGTGTTGAGCGTTAACTAACATGGCTAACCCTTTGAGGCCTAGTGGAGTGTTATGACTGATCAGTGGATGCGGTGTGTCTAAACGAAAATGATTTGGGGTGATTGCTGAATTAGTCATATGATAAATGGAATCAGTGAGGCGAAGAAGAAGGAGAAGATAAACTCGATGAGTGATGGTGGTCAACTCCAGATTCAGCCTTAATAGATGTAAATTTTTTTAGCTCTGTTAAGTAGCCAAAAAGTCTGTTAGCGTTACGTATTACAGTAGAACAGTTGGCATGACTGCTGATGGAATTTTGTGCCAAATTTGATAATGATGACCTTGGTTAACTTAAGCAGATTATTGTTCATCTCAATCAGTTTTGATTTTCAAAAAAGTTCTCAAAAAAGGATGATACAGAACCATGTTTATATGGTTTGGTAAATTTCTCGTAGCAGGTGAGAGATGGCCGTTTCCTTTGTAAATGCCACACTGTTTTTTCATATTGTTCCTTCCCATTTAGGAATTTCATACGTCAAAGTTGTGGATTGCTGGATAAAGATTCATCGCTATGCTATTTCATGCTATTTTATAGGGGGAAGGGAGAGTAATGCTGGGAACTTTCGTTAAGACATCGGATTGGTTCAATGGCCGCAGAATGTGCCAAGTTGAAGAGGTAACTTATCTTGCCAAGTTAAATATACTAGATCTTGTCAAGCTTGATCCACCCAATGTAGCCGCTGCTATAATTTTGAGCTTAAAGTATTTTCTTTTCGTTTTTCTTGATAGACAAGTAGAGAGAGGGGGGGTAGGAATTGAAAACTAGACCAGTTGATTTCTAAACCGTTATCTGTTGTTTCTCAGGGTCTCTTTCTGGGTTCTTACGGAGATGCATGTCATAAAGACAGGCTTAAGAGCTCAAATGTCACCCACATCTTGACAGTGGCTAACTTAGCCCCAGCATTTCCCGGTGATTTTGTCTATAAAGTTGTTGATGGTACCTCTCTATCTCGATGCCAAAATAGCATCTTCCTTTCCTGAACCAGGTCCTTAAGTCCTTTCATATTGGTGAAAACACAATAGTTGTGTGGATCTTGTATTCTTTTCCTCTATATATGCCAACTCAGTGATTCTTATCCTCTTTACAATAATTTTGTGCTTCAAACATACTGTTAATAAATTTCAATCTATCTCCCCATGTTATTGTTCTATATGCTTCTGGTTTGTCATCTTTGTGTTCTTTCATGACAGTTCAATATTTTACTCCTCAGTGTCACATTATTAAGCTCTGCTGCCTATCTAAATCAAAGTGTCACTACTCCTTGTAAACTTGTTAAGCCATATTGACCCCTGAGACTGGATGCTATTGTGTGTTTTTATTTCAAGTCACGGACACCGAGGAAACACACATTGGACAGCACTTTGAGGAGTGTATCAATTTCATCGATGAAGCTAGAAGACAGGGAGGCAGCATACTGGTCCACTGTTTATGGGGAGTTTCCAGAAGGTCATTTCCTTGCTCTATAGTGCATTTGCATGAACAATTTGATTACTAAGTTATAAGTTATCTCACTGATACTTGGTTTTAGACTGATCTCGTTTTGGTACTTCAATCTCACTGGAGTTCTAGGTTCTTGTACCTTTTTTATTTTGGCCGAATTAGGTATTAACCCTACTGACTTTGCACAACTCTAGGTTGGGAAGTGGTTTGGGACAGTAGATTATGCTTCAAAGGGGTTTTAGGAACAAGGCCCTGTTCTTAGAGAGGTTGGAGAGGTAATCTTTTTATGCATTAGGACTAGTCTCTTTCAAATTAATCTTTAACCGTTTGACTGCTGAATTCCATGTCTAGTAACCATTAGAGCTCGTTCAGCATTCCTTGATAAAACGTTTGTATGTTCCTGCTGGCTCTATCTGGGGAAGACAGTTTAGTTACTTAAAAAACTCAAATGAGAGAAGAAGAAGAAGAAGAAGAAGAAGAAACTTGGCAGGTAAACACATAAATTTTTAGCTGAAACCTTTTTCGTATAGCTAGAAACTTTTCTGCAATGCTTAAAAATATACAGATGCAATATCATTATTCCCCCTGTTGCGTCAAACTATTTCTTTTTGGATTGGCTGTATCGACATTTAAACTGCAGGGAGGGGGGAAGACGGAAATTTGAAGTGATAATTGCCATGGCATTTTAGCCTAGTGGTTTTAACCTTTGTCGAGAGCAAGTGCAAAATGATTAGTGACAACTTTCTTTTTCCTTTGCTTTTTCGCATGATTGTTGGTCATACACAATTTCTTTTTCCTTATTGAGCAGTGTGACGGTGGTCACAGCTTATCTCATGAAGCAGCGCGGAATGCGCTTGTCTCAAGCTCTGGAACACATAAAGACCAGGAGGCATCCAGCAGCTCCTAACAGGGGATTCATTGTACAACTTCAAGATTTCGAAAGTTCTGTACACAGCGCCACAACCAGTTGAGCCTGAATTCATCTTAGCCCTTCACATGGTTACTTGGAAAATGTTCAAAATCCATTTCTAGTGGATATGCCTTAACTTCATGGAACTGTCTTTTTCAGATTGAACAATGACCCTTTTTAGACTTAGCAGATACTTGTCAAGTGTCCTCTATTTGGACCGTGTAAATTTTGTAGTTCTAACCTATAAATCTACTGCACCTGCCTGAAGCAAGCGATCCCCGGAAGATGATCTGTGTATGAACAACAATTATGTGAAACTACTTAATCTGAAGGAGAATACATGTACTAGAATTGCATGAATACTAAGTTATTTAAAATAAAATAAAAAAACGAATCATTTATTGCTAACAGGCCCAGCCTGACATGACCCCTCACTGAGAGAGGCCGTACCTGGCTCTGTGCTGTGTCTGCAGTGGGACGGCCTGGTTGCCAAAGGCTTTTGAAGGTAATTCATGAGTATAATGAGTCAAATTCAAATTTTGAGGGAGAAAGAGAATTATAATGGTCAATCGCCAGTGTGGTATAAAAACTGATAAGTTATGGTCTTGGTGTTGAACATGGAATATGTGATGGGGAGTACCATGGTAGAAAATAAATGGAGAAAAGGAAAAGACGTTCTAATTTGGAATAAATTAAGAATGTTAGTTTCATTTTGGAAAGTGGATAATTACCTTCTTTCTTCTAAGTACTCTTTCCTTTTCTCTTTGGCCAACTCTCCCTCAAAGCTAAACTCCATTACCCTATCAGAGAGATGTCAATGTGAGGGTAAGACAAAAATTTTAAAGTGAGACGAGTCGAAATTTTAGCTCTGGATGTGTTTGTTTTATGGAAAAAATTGACATGAAATAAATAATTTTTTACACTTTCACGCGGTTGGCTCACTAAAAGCAAATATGGAAACAACTTTATAGTCAAGGAAAATAACTATGCGGAAAATTGAGAAAAAAAATTTCTCCATCTTGAAAAGAAGTTATTTTCCCTAGCTTCTTTTCCACTTGCACACATACATAGAGTTTTATTTTGATAATTAAAAAATAAATTTTGCACTTCAAATATTAATAATATTTTAGACAAGCATCATTGATATCATCTTAGTCTGCTGTATTTATGAATAAAACGTAATTACAAACGAACTAAATAATTCATGAAAATTAGGTCCGAACATCAAAAAAACTTTTGACATCTTACCTTCGAATACACTATCAAACAATTGGAAACCAATCATTTTCCTTAAAAATCATTTTCGAATAACATTTTTCTCGGGAGGTGAACCGCAAAACACGACAAACTCTCGTTCTATCACCCAATCTCTCTCTCTCTCTCTCTCTAGGGTGGAAGGTCAACGGGAGATAGGTGCCGCGCCACGATCGTCATCACTCGGGGAGACTCCATCTCGGCGGCCGCCGGTAAGACCCAATTCCGACGCCTCTTGCTTTCCACGCATGCTTAATCAGGCTCATCACTCCTCCGTGAATACTGGGTAGTCCTCTGTTTCATGTCATCTCGCATCTGATTCATGGCTTGTCTGACACCGAGAAAGTGAACGTGCCATCAAATGTGTCCGTATGTATGTCGTCGATGATGCTTATGTATTTGCAGCGGTCGCTTCCCGCTTTTGTTCCCACTCTTATTCAACTTCAAATGCCGCTGACCATCTTTCTGGAATGAACAACCATGAATTCTTTCTTTTTCTTTTCACCCCTTATCCTTGCTTTTTTGCTTGAACAGAGAAGATGGCTCTTTTTCGTGAGCTGATCATTGGGTTTTATGGTAGTTCATATTCGATTGATTCATGATTACTTCGGTACTGCTTGTCAAGTACTGTCGAAGGAAATATTTTGAGCGAGTCTAGGTAAGGTCCTCAGTGGATAGGATGGGGTCTAAAAGAAAAATTTTTTTGGAGGTTGATTGCTGAATTAGTCGTGTGATAAAAAGAACCAGCGAGAATGCTATTAGTGAAGAAGAAGGAGAAAGATGAATTTGATGAGCATGGCGTCCACCTCCAGATTCAGCCTCAAAAGATGTCATTTTTTTAGCTCTGTAGAGCATCTGTTGGTGTTGCACAATACAGTAAAACGGTTGGCATGAGCTCAGATGAAATTTGGTGGCAAATTTGCATGAGTCAAGGAGTTTTTTCTGCATCTCAATCACTATTTATTTTCGAAAAAGTTCTTGAAGAAGTAGTGACAGAGAACCGTGTTTAAATGGTTTGGTGAATTTCTTGTTGCAGGTTAGAGATGGCCGATTGCTTTATGATAACCAAATGTTTATTCATAGTCTCTTTTCATTATGGAATTTTATTCGTGAAAGTTTTGGGTTGCTGAATAAACATTCATCGCCAAGCCATTTTGTGCTATTTTGAAGGGTGAAGAGGGAGTGGGGCAGACAATTATCCTAAATGACAATGAATCTGTTTGATGGCCTCAGAATGTGCCAAATCGAAGAGGTAACTTATCTTACCGAGTTAAACAAACTAGGAAGACTAATCTTGTCATGCTTAATCCACACGACGTTGCAAGTGCTATAATTGTGGGCTTCTAGTATTTTCTTTTCATTTGTCTAGATAGGAATTGACATGCAGGACCTGTTGATTTCTGAACCGTTCTGTCATTTATCAGGGTCTCTTTTTGGGTTCTTACGGAGATGCACGCAATAAGGACAGGCTGAAGAGCTTGAATGTCACCCACATCTTGACGGTGGCTAACTTAGCTCAGGAATTTCCCAATGATTTTGTCTATAAAGTAGTTGATGGTACCTCTCTATCTTGATTCGAAAATAGCATCTTCCTTTCCTGAACCAAGTCCTTAAGTCCTTTCATATTGGTGAAAATGTGCTCGTTGTGTGGATCCCATACTCTTTTCCTCTTATCTATGACATTTCAGTGATTCTTATCCTTTTTCAAATAATTTTTGCTCTAAATATACTGTTAATAAATTTCAATCTATGTAAGCTCTATATGTGCAACCTGTTCTTGGTATTGCTCTAGTATGCTTCCAGTTTGTCATCTTCATTTTCTTTCATGACAGTTCAGTATTTAGTCCCCAGTGTCACATTGTTAGCCTCTGCTGCCTGTCTAAATCAAAGAGTCACTAGTCCTTGTAACTGTCTTAAGCCATATTGAGCCTTGAGACTGGATACTATCATGTGTTTTTCTCTGAAGTCATGGACTCCGAGGAGACGCACATCCGACAGCACTTCGAGGAGTGTATCAGTTTCATTGATGAAGCTAGAAGACAGGGAGGCAGCGTACTGGTCCACTGTTTTATGGGAATTTCCAGAAGGTCGTTTTCTCGCTTCCTGCATTTGCACAAACAATTTGATTTACTAAGTTATCTCAATAATACTTGGTCTAGACTGTTCTCGTTGGGTACTTCGATGTCACTCTGTTCTAGGTACTCATACCGTTTTTATTTTGGCTAACTCGGTATGAACTCTACTGAGTTTGCACAACTCTAGGTTGAAGTGATTTCGGAGTGTAGATTCTGCTTCAAATGGGTTTTAGGAACAAGGCCCGGTTCTTCGAGGGATTGGAATAGTAATTTTCTTTAATGCACCAAACCAGTCTCCTTCAAATTGATCTATGTATTTGACTGCTGAAGTTCATGTCTAGCATTCATAATAGCTCGTTCCATTTTGTTAGGTAAAACATATCTATGTTCCTGCTGGCTCTATGTAAGGAAGATATGTTAGGTTAATGCAACTTGGGAGTTCAATTACTTATCAAAAAAAAATTCAAATGAAAGAAGAAGACACTCGGTAGTAAAGGTATTAGTTCTTGGCTGAAACTTTTTTCGAATAACCTGAAGTTTTTCTGCATTGTAAAAATTAACAGATGCAAATTCATTAGTCCCCCAGTCACGTCAAACTATTTTTGTTTTGGATTGGCTGTGTAGACATTTAAACTGCAGTAGAGAAGGGGAAAGATGGAATTTGACAAATGCCATGGCATTTCAGCCTAGTGGTTTAAGTACTGTCGAGAGGAAGTTTTCAATGACTTGTGACAACTTTCTTTTCTACAAACTTTTTTTCTTTTCTTTTTTTGCATAGTTGTTCTTCATAAACAGTTTTTTTTTTCCTTTGGCAGTGTGACTGTGGTTGCAGCTTATCTCATGAAGCGGCGCGGAATGCGCTTGTCTCAAGCTCTGGAACATGTAAAGACCAGAAGGCCTCAGGCAGCTCCTAATAATGGCTTCATGGTACAACTTCGAGAATTTGAAAATTCTCTAAACAGTGCCACAACCATTTGAGCCTGATATCAAATAAGCCCTTTACACGGTTAAAACTCGAGCAATGTTCAAAATTCATTCACAATGGATGTCCCTTATCTTCATGTATTAATTTTAGCTATTTTATATTGAAAGGAACCCTTTTTGGACTTTAGCAGATACTTGTCAAGTGTCCTCTTTTTCGGATGGTAATTTCTTTAGTTCTAACTTGTAACTCGACTGCACCTATTTGAAGCAAGCCATTGCCGGAAGATGAACTCTTTATGAAGAAAAATTATGCAAAATACTGAATCGTGAGGAGAATAGACGTGGTAGAATTGCATGAAGACTACGAAGAAAATATAGAGTGCTTAATCTTAATCATATGGAGCACAAAACCAACTTAGATTTGAGAAGAATATAGAGAGTTACTTAAAAAAGTCCTAAATCTATTGCAATTATGTCAATTCAGTCTTAAACATTTTGTATTTGTACCAGAATTGAGTCTATCTAACTAATTTTGGCTACTGGCACTAACATGGCATTGCAAGTGCTGACATAACATTTTTAAAATAATTTTTTAATTTTTTAATTTTTTTTTATAATTTTTTTTCTTTTATTTTCTTTAATTTTTCCCCTTCCCCTTTCCTTAGAGCTGACGAGGGTTGCCAGCCGACTCTCACTGGCCACACACGAGAGCTAGGATGCCTTCATTAGCACTAAGCGAGCAAGGGCATCGCAGCCCTCGCCTAGTCACGCGAGGGTAGATCAAGCAAAGGTGTCCTGGCCCTCACCTAGTGCTAGAGAGGGCAACCCTCACTGGCTCTGAGGGAAGGGGAAGCGGAAAGGGAAAAAATAAACGAAAAAAAGAAAAAAGAAAAATCATAAAAAATTCAAAATATTATTAAGATATTACTTTAAAAATGTCACATTAGCACAATAGTGTCATGTTAGTGACCCAAAGTGATCAAGTTAATCTCTATTGAGGACCTTAGTTCGCCGACAGACATTTTCCGGCGATTAAAATAGGGGCAATTTTGTTAGAAATTTGTGATTTGAAAAAAAAAAGAAAATTCTAAATTAATTAAGTTTAGGTTATTCATTTAGATGTTTACGTTTTCTTCTTATTTCTCTCATGTTTGCTCCTTAACCAAATCGCTACCCGATTATCATCACGACTCGATTCTCGTCGCTCATCGCTTTGCTCAACCGGCGAAGAATTTGGGTCTCCGCAAAGTATTTGAATGAACTCAACCGGCGGAGAATTTGGGTCTTCAACTTTGCGGAGGATGGGTACAAGGAATGGGAATAACTTCGGTCTTTGACTTTGCAGAGGATGGGTAGATGGGTACAAGGAATGAGGAGACCGTAAAAAAACCTAGGATTTTTTTCGTTTTTGTTTTAGGATTTGTTAATTTTCCCTTCTTCTTTTTTTGACAAAATTGCCCAAACTCCGGTCATCGGAAATGTCACATGCTTGATAGCCGACGAATATTTGGGCGAGAAATAAATTTGGAATTGATTCAAAAAATTTTATTTGGTAAATGGGTTGATTTAGATCTTTATCGGGATCTTTATTTGAGAAAATTAGAAAATTTTCCAAAAAAAAAAATGTTTATGATTGAATTGGCATAATTGCAATAATTTTAAGACTTTTTTGGTAATTCACTCGGGAAGAATATGTCATAAATATGGTTCGATACTCTCAAACATGATCCTGTCACAAAATCTGACATCATGCAAATTTTGCCGAATGTTTACGGAATCAACGGGACTTCCATGTTCGTTAATTTGCTAGAAGACGACAATAGTACCGGAGATAAAAGTCCTATTTGGTATCTTCATTTGGTTCAAGAACGGCAACTTGCACAGGCTGACATGGTCAAGTTTCATGATGTTACATTGTTTTAATCAGTTGGGACAATAATGACACTTCTCATTATATCTTTGACTAAATTTTCCTTTTAACTTCATAATGTGAATCCAGGTGGAGTCATTCTTTCAAGAGTAAGGAGACTCCTGTATTTATTCGGCAAAAGAAGAGATTTGTGAAGTCTTGTTGAAGAGGAACCACCGACTGATACGATGGTACCTCGACCTGCTATCGTTATCGTTATATAGTACCAAAAACATCCTAAAACCAAGGGTCTCATCTCGACAAACATTGTCTTGCGACTTGTCTCATAAATATCAAAGCGAGCTGTATGCTGGGCTATGAAGATTGAGATCGAGAACTATGAAGGGCTAAGCGGGAGAGGCATGAGCGAAGGCAGTGTGTGGGTGTGGGTGTGTGAGAGAGAGAGAGAGAGAGAGAGGCAGTGTAAATATAATGCATGTGCATGGAAAAGATGAAACAACCAGCGAACTATCACTGTGTTATGCTCCTTTTTAATCATCACGCGTGTAACGTAATTGACCCCAAGATATTCAACGTGAGAGGCGTAATATTGCCTACCACTACCTACACGGAGATAGGGAGAGAGAGAGAGAGAGTGAAAGTAACTTCACGGGAGTGCAGCATATGGCATTAAATGAGAGCACAAGTAGGAGTAATAGTAGTAATTACAGTGTACCGAGATAGCTCCTTCTCGTCCTCAAAGTTTTCGGCTTATAAATAGTTGCGAGCTTCTCTTTCTGAGTCGGCGTGTTGATAGATGCTCAAGAACTGCCATTGAAGACCATCAAGAAGGAACAAACAAAGCATGTCTCACATAGCTGTGGAGAGAAACAGGAGGAGGCAGATGAATGAACATCTCAAGGTCCTGCGCTCCTTAACCCCATGCTTCTACATCAAACGGGTAAACACCCCCGCCCCCCTTCTCTCTCCCCCTCTCCCTCTCTCTCCCCCCGTCCCAAGCGTGTGGACTGTAAATGAGATCATATTACGTTGTCGATGTTGCTGTACATGTTGCTCAAACTTGACTCTAGGCTTGATATCAATTTGCTTGATCTTAATCAAGCTTTTCTGAGTTGACAGGTCGATATCTAATGAAGTCTCAATCTTAAGTCATGCATAAGTTATATCAAAATTTCAAGTTGAGCTCACCAAGAACCCTCGAGCTGCAATAAAAAATGTTTAGATGAGCCCTAGTACTTGAGATATAGGTACGGAATCATCTTTCCAATTTAAACTCCATCAGTCAATTACCATTGCAACTTTCTTAATTAATTGATTGAAAGTATTAGCAAGTCAAATCTTGATTATTTTCATTTATTCATATCTACCTCGCATAAGAAAACTGTGGAATCAAGTTGGTGTAAAGAAGTAATTGAGCTTGAATAGATCATATGATTAAGCATCTCAATTACAATATTTAAAATTCATAGACATGATGATTCAAATCAAATGGGATTAATCTTTATAGGGAGATCAAGCATCCATCATAGGTGGCGTAATAGAATTCATCAAGGAACTGCAACAAGTCCTACAATCCTTGGAGGCGAACAAGAGGAGAAAGAGTCTAAGCCCTAGCCCCAGCCCGAGACCGCTCCAACTGATCAACACGCCGCCGCCGCCCCCCCTGATAGTCCCTTCAGTTTTGAGAGCATCACTGCTAATAAGGAATTAGGTGTGTGCTGCAACTCCTCAGCAGCCGATGTCGAGGCAAAGATCTCAGGATCGAACGTGCTGTTGAAGGTAATTGCTCGGAAGATACCGGGCCAAATCTTGAAGATAATAAGCGTCCTTGAGAAACTCTCGTTTCAGATTATTCACCTCAACATCAGCAGCATGGAAGACATGGTTTTGTACTCCTTCATCGTCAAGGTACTAAAAGTTGAGGTTTCTCAATTGTCATCTCAATTCTATATGTTGAAAGAGATTCAGTTTTATATCACTGAAGTTTCAAGGTTCTTGGTTCACAACGGGTATTATCATTCTTGTTTTAGAAGCATTATGATATGACATGTCTTTCCTAAGAATTGTCAAACGGATTCACGAGAATTCTACGTAAGCCAATCTGAGTTTATATACATGAAGATGTAGGATTTCTATTTACATCTGAACTTCACGGTCTTGCCATTGCCCATGGAGCGAAGTTGTTCGAACTCACTTGCAAAAACATAGTTGATGGCTATTGCTTTCCATCTAGAGGTTCGAACTTCTCATTACTCGCAGATGGACCTTGTGAACTATCTATGGCAAGACTAATTCATATGGTATGAGGGAAGACTTCAAGGGCATTGAAGCAAATGCATTGTGATATACGTCATCAACTCTAGAGCGAGAATCACGCATGGGAAAACTTGTTGGTTTGGATTTGCTAGTTCAAACCCATTCATGCTTCTCTATTCATAGTTATAGATCTCAGATTATGGCGAATGTGTACATGATTCATTATATATATTAACACACGTACTTAGAGTAAATTGAGTTTTTCTTGTTTGTATCATAGTAAGATGGTTTCTTTTACGTAACAATTTACTTTAGTACGAAATTGGACCTGCACATATTTCATACCTCGAAGATGCTGAGGGTGATACAGAAACCAAATTTTGATGGCACATCAAGCTTTATCTGTAATATGCATCTAGCATCAATATGTATACCGGAACCCCAATGTCTATGGCAATGAAGTCCACGATGAAAGAAATTTCGTATGATTTCTTGATTCGAATAATTATGACAATGATTGAAACTTTGTGATTCTATTGCAGATAGGGCTTGAATGTCGGCTAAGCTTGGAGGAACTAGCTCTGGAAGTTCAACGAAGCTTCTCTTTGGACCCTTCGTGTAATGCAGAAGTGTAAGTTTTTATGGGAGTTCAATATAGCCTCGCGTTTTAGAAACCCTAATCATCTTATAAGAAAAAGAGGAGGATTTAAATGTTCCCTCTTGTAATACTTCTTGCTACCTTAAATAAATTGCGCAAGTTTAAGTCTGGTATAATCTGCTGAGCTTTCTAATTTGCATTGTTCTCACGTGATCTTTCATGACCTTTGGGACTTTTCATTTGCCCTATCCTCATAGATCTACATGAAATCTACATAGGTCACATGATCTTTCAGAATCTTTTGGACTTTTCATTTGCCCTATCCTCATAGATCTACTGATGTGTTTGTTCCACACAAATGCCCGAGCAAAAACCTCATCTTCTTGATGCAGAATTTACATTTGAAGCTGTCTACAACCAGTCTGTAAGCCTAATCCGATTGTTTGTCCAAGTCGGAATGCTTCTTATTATCGATCACGGTGTCAAGCATTTGGGATTGGACCTTGAATTTTTTAAGGTTCTAGCTAGTAGTTCAGCAAAAAACATCAAATGGATTATCAATAGAATTTGAATTACACTATGCCTATGGAGACTAAACCTGGGAAAGTAAATACTTTATTGGAGTGCATATGGCCTTTCGAAACTATAAAATTTTGAGTTGAATCTAAAGATACGATCTAATGAATCAAAGTCAATATGGATCTCATATATACATGAAACTAGAATATGGAATTAAGACTTTATATGATCTGACAAACCAAAGTGAAATAAATTAAAGACTTTGTACGAAAATCACAGACAAGATCGATGGGATGTGCTGGTTTTATGAATTATTCTATCTGGATGTGACTTCGTACATATGCAATCGAATGACATCCTTGTTAAGATTTTGATTATTTATATATTACAGTTGAGGTTTTTATATATCAATTGAATAATTCTCAACTTATATTTTCTCTTAGAGCTCATGTATACTTCAATCGACTTCCATAACTTTCCTTAAACACAAAAGAAAGACTACTTGTTTGTGCCAGAACCAAATGAACACCAAGAGCTCTTTTATATGCTCAGAAATTCCAAGACAAAATTTCATTTAGCCCAAGATCAAAATCCGACAGTTAGTTGTTTATGCTCGATAATCCAATTTTCCTTTTTTCGCGAGATCAAATGAAACATGAAATTTGATTTTGCTTCATGTTTACAGAGTGTACAAGGAATTTCAAGAATGCCAAAATCACCATGGTAGAGAAAGCTTTTGCTTTTGTCAGCGTAAAAGCCTTGTGGGCCTAAATGCCTCGCTTCGGCTCCCCAACCCAAACGGTATATGATTTAATCTAGTGCAAATGAAATGTGAAGTTGAAGGTGAGGAAAGATAATAGTTAAACACGTAAAATTAATCTAGCAAAAGGAGTAATTATAATTTTTGCTTGTTTGGAAGTGTGCAAGTCAACGTAAGACTAAGCACAATTTGGTTTTGGACTTTGGATGCTATACAGAATCAAACCACACTAAATCAATTTGACCCAGAAAAAATTGATTAGCCGAATTTTTTATTAGTGTGGAATAAATTTAAGTTTCATTTTGAAATTCTATTCAACTTATTATCAAGTAATCAGTGAATATATTCAAGATCATGTATGTGCTCAATTTTAACTCTTACATTTTTTTTCAATTACAATAATACAATAAAGCTTGAAAGAAATTTTTTTTTTTTTAAAATATATATATATAAAATAAAATAAAAAAAGAGGATTGTTTTCTATAACGTAATTTAGTTAGGTTTGATCTCAAAAAATTTAGACCAAGCATTCAAAGTAGTCTCTCAAGATGATCCACACTGGCAATTTGAACTCGATTCAATCCAGTTTAACAATTTCAACTTGACGTGGACACGTTTGCTAAAAACTTTGTGGAGCATTCAGATAAACAGAAATCAACAAGTGGAGCTGGGACAGGAATTGGTATAACACAGCGTTAGAAGGGTCATGACATTCCTCTAAATATTTTATTGAGTAGTAATTTATGTTACTCTAATGTGCAGTCGGATTATTTCTTTTCTAGTTACTTCGATGTGTCCTAGGGTCAGGCTTGAGACACTATCTATTTGTAATACACCAAAAATTGCAAGATTCCTGTCTGTGCACTTTGTGCGTGTACGTTTGTGAGTTCATTTTTGTTTATCTATTTTTTCAGCATTGAACCGAATTAGGTCGCCCTGAAAGAGAGTAGGTGAAAAAGAAAAGTATCGATGTTCAACGCATGAGCAAAAAAGGTTTCACTTTTTGTCAAGGACATCAAGAGCCTCCACTTCATTTCACCAGAGTGAAAGAAATCAAGGGGGGAAAAGTCTCATAAAGAAATGAACAACTAACACATCATTTTCTTCCCGCTGTTGGAAATGGCTGATATTGGAGGGCTAAAGATGAAGACTTCCATTAACTCGTTCCATCTCTTTCCTACAGATCTCCACTAAAATTTTGCTAACAGAAATCAGATCGTTTCCCTTCCTTATTCTTGTCCACACCCTACTTTAGCGCCTAGAGAACATAGAGGAGTTGGCAACTGAATCTGTTCTAGAGGCACGAGAGTCTCAAACAAGGACATTCCACCAAACTTGTTCAGGAGCTCTAATGATAGCAGCCACGTTCGGGACCATGGAAACGACTATTTAAGTTAGATGCCATTCAGTTTGAAACAGAAATAAAAATGATCCATCCAGCATGTTCGAGTTGTCTGTTCCTTGGAACCCCACCCAACTATGTCCTAACGGTGCCACACCAAAGTCCGCATAATCCGCATCGCCAGGAAAAGGAGTTCCCACAGAAATTCCTTTTAACATAGTACATGTTCGCTCTAAATCTTTGGGAGGATCTGCTGTTGATCTTGCACTGTAGATGAAATGTGATCGTTTTGATTGTTTTACAGTGTTCTTATTGTTGAATGTCCAAGTTTGATGGGTCTTCAACATTGCCGGAATTAGATCTCGAACGCCTTGGACTCGGACTCTGCAAAGAAAGTAATTACCTGGGTTGTGACCTTGATGCAACAAGCGATAGATAAACACGAATTCATCTATCCGCAAACACACACTTAGTAATACACGCTCAGAGGTGCAACAATAGAATCATAAAAGATGTCCGACGCATAGAAAAAATCAAATAGATACCTTGCTAAACCTAGATGATAGTAGAAAACCAAAAATATATCCTTAAGTAGTAAAGAATCTAGAAAAATGAACAAAAGCCTAGACTAACATGAATAATTGACATAAAATTAGAAAAGTGACTCCGTATGGTTTTTGAGATCCGAATGATTGCGATATAGGCTCGGAAGGAGATGTCCATATGGGTATTACGAGGCTCGGGCTCGTAGCTTTTCTGGGTAAAAAATTATGGTTGTTTTCTTGCACGTTTGTATATTATCATCCCCAGCCCACCTCTTGAATTTATGTACGTTGGAATGCTCTAGAAAGTCATCAGCAATGGCGTCCGCATCAGACTTGTTGGAACCTTCAATGCTTTTTATTGTTCACAGAACCCTTCAATTCTTAAGTTATTATAATTATAGACCACAAAAGGGGACCCAATGCAGAAAGGGATTAAGGGTGTGTTTGGTTCAATATTTCCAACGCTGCTTTCGGGCGAAACCCTCAGGAAATCTTTGAACCGTTTGATTCAACTTTGAAGCGCCTTTCAACTTTCAACTGCTTCAAATCTTTGAAAGCCCCAAAGCCTAATCTTACTAGCTTTGGGCTTTCAAAGATTCCACCGAAATCTTAAAATTATTTTTTTCCTTCCAAAACTACCCTTACTAATTTTTCATATTTTCGATTTTGCCCCTGATTATTTTTTTTTAATTGAAAAATGAGGCAGCCCTTCGCCGGTCCGGCGAAGGGTTTAGTTCAATTTTCAAAAAAAAAAAATTATATACACACACACACATATATTATATCCATTAAAGCCTATTGCGAAAAACACACATTCAACTCAAAGTCCATTTGCAAAAAAAAATTACCAAACACAATTGCATTTCCCCAAATAGCTTTGGGCTTTCAGTATTTACATTGGACTAGCAAATGCTGAACCAAACGCAGCCTAAGAGAGTGAGAGATGGCTTATTACTCCTGTGGACTATGGATCATGCATGTATTTATAGAGATAATAGACCGGCTGACTTATGGACCTAAAACTTTTGAGCTTTAGCCCTTTAATGAAAGCTTACTCTTGACGGACCTATTCGATAGTCCATTTACCCTTAGTAAGTGAATCGAATGAAACCATGCCCATCTCTCTAAGTTGATTTTTTTCCATGTGTCTAATGTCTAGAAGGTTGCTTAATTGATTCATTAATCAAGGGTTACGTTTCAATAATGTCATGAATTATAGAAACCCTAAATGGTGGAAGGAAAGAAATTGATTACTGATGAGGGCGTGATGAATTAGTTATTGTGATTGAATCTCTACATGGCTAAGGGGTTTTCAGTAAATTAATTTTCTACAAAAAAAACTTGCAGATTCGGAAGAAATAACTAATATGATAGTTGTTGTTAATAAGAAACTGGACGATCCTTTATTAGCCATTATGTTGGATTAACCGAAATAATAATGATTTCTTATGCACGTTTTCCTTCTTTTAGGTGCAGTTTAGCATGTATTTTTCTCGAAAATCAAACTGTTTTTTTTACTATGCACGTGGGTCTTGGCCTTCTCAATATGTTATCCCATAGAGAGATAATGGGCCAAAGATGATGGACGAAAAGACTCAGAGGATTCGAGTCCAGCATATTCATTAGACAAATTAATATTTCTTAACAAATGTTACAAGGAAATATTAGAGCACAAGAGTTTAAAGAACCATCCTGTCATATTCATCCATGGTCTGAGAACTGTAAACTACACGCACCCTCGCTAACCATCAAATCAAAGGTAAAGAAGACCACTTGCGAAAAGCTCTTTTACACCTCCAATGTATGCTATAATTCCCATAAATATATATAATGCCAAATTTAACAGTCTTGTGGGGTCGATTCCTACTAAACTCTGTTGCCCGTCGGCGCCCGCGTCCCCAATTTTCTCAGGAGGGACCCCTCCTCCGTCCGACACCGCCATCGATGTTGTGGTGACGACAACCATCATCACCACGAATGATTGAGGTAACAGGAAAAAAAAAATTCAATGGACTCGATCTATGTGATATTTTTCTGAAGTACAGTACCTCACAATGCCACATGCATGTCCTTGAAACGACGAAGCATCCCTTGCCCACTTTTTGGTTTGTAAGTTACCTCTGTGGCCTTTTCTAACTTCGTCAACATATGCACTTCAAGTTGATCTCTGCTTTCATCTGATCTCTAAATATAGTAGGGCGTTTCAAAAATGTATGACTTATTAATGTGACAGTGTGTTTGGTTCGACAAAGAATTCATGATAAAGAAATTATTTTGCGAGAAATTATTTTGCAAAAAAAAATATATTTTTCTTTCATTTCATGTTAGGGAATTCATTTTCATAACTTCCAACATGCATATTTTCTTTGATCATAAATAGTTTTCTGTTAACTAATCATTTTCAGCAAACCAAACAAGTGACAAGCGCAGATGAACTCACCCTGAAGATGATTTATTTCATTAAAAAAAATAATTTTTTAACCTTAGACTAGCATAATTTGTTTGGTACAGAATAATGAGAATCATGTTATTAGTTATAAGATGAGGCATTACTATCGACTGAATCTAGCCATTTAAAAGTTTGAGTATGAAGACAATCCCTCTTATGGTAAGTTTCAAATTTCACCTGCCCATTTCTTATGCTCTATTTTGATGAAACATACCCGGCGTATCTTTGCATTGTAATCCGATGGTTTACTCTTTTGTATCTTTCAGATTATTTCATATAATTCATGAAATAGCTACAGATTTCACATAATTAATCTTTTCTAATGAGTAAGCGGTGTCAATAAAAGGGCCCCAAAAGATTTACTTATGACTAAAAACCCGCCTTATTTATATATATTAGCCTTGCGAAGGGAAAAGTTAGGCTTTCGTCCTTGAACGGAGCAAGAACATGCTAACTTACTACTCCAAAAAAAATTCTTATCTAATTAAACTTTCCATAAAAAAAAAGAGAAGAAGAAATCGAAATAGGGGTTGGATGGCATTATGGAGTGAATTATTATTTTGCACTGTGTTGTCACGGTCGGGGGCTTTGTCCCGGTGCCTTGCGACGGCAAAAATATCTTTCAGAACATTTGCCTGAAAAGCTCAAATCGACCGAACAAAATCTTTAATAATATACATATACGAACCGCGAAATTCGGACCGTCGTTTTCGCAATCGCTTGCGTCCACTGCTGCCCGAGGCTGTGTCGAAATTGTAGACTGACAGTTTCCCCTTCTGTTCAAAAAGAAAAAGGAATCGTCGGCAAAAAAAAATGTATGTTGTACTCTCGTTGCAATAATTCATGTGATTAACCTGTCCAGGAGTACGGCGGTGGAACGAACCTATCCGTCGCGTTGAATTGGCTCAGACAAGGTTTTTTGTCCTATTTGACACGGCCAAACTGATCAGCATTCGAAATGGGGTCAAGTCACCGAATCGATCCCCCGTGATGGATTGGCCCGGTCCATCGCAAGTGGTTCCTGGATTTGAGCGTAGGTTGTCGGATCTCCTAACTTTTCTTGAAAGTGAATGGTTTTCATCTCAAAGTCCTTCCTGTCAAATTATCCCACATTAGGAATAGGCATTCAGTTAATAAGTGTGTGAGCAAATTTTTGAACTAATTTTTGAGATAAGAGAAATTCAAGATCACCCAACATCAGTATCAAAGCCCAGATTATCAATAGGTGTAGACTAATAAGTTGATGCAAGAGAATATCTGAATTAATTGGAGCGAACCTAACTCCATGAGAGCTCGCACTTAAGGGGAAAATAGTTAGCATGCACATGTAAATCGTGTTAAACAAGCCTGACATTGAAGGATTAGTTAGTTTATAACTTATTAACTTAAATTTTTGAGAAAATTTGATCAAAAAAAATTTTAAATAAATGTGGGTCTAATTAAATATGTTAATGGGCTCGTACTTGACTATTTCTTGATAATCACCCCTAGTAAAGGTATTGGATTTTTACTAGGCTCTGTCCTAATACTTCTCTTGATATAGTCCTTCATTTATTGTTTGACCGATGGAAATTAAAAGCCACCGGTGGTTGTCTTCTTTTCTTCTCTTTTCTTTATCTTTTTTTATCGAAAATAGTCTTTTATTATATTATTTGCAAAAATAAGATGCTGGCACGTATCCTCTTCGTATATTTTAAATTTTTGACAGGACTATGAATGGAGGTGCCATGTCGTACCAATATGCTCCTAAAATTATCTGTTTCCTTTAATATTTTTAAAGTATCATTTGCGTATGGAGAAAGAGCAAATGCATCGAAAAGTGATAAAAAGATAAAACAAATTCTCGAGCAGACCGGCGACCGGGGGTCAGACAGGCGGAGGAGGCCACCTATGTCCATGGTACAGCGGCTCCGGGAACCGGCAATAACCGGTGGCCAGCACGACCAAACCTCTTACCCCCCACCATTGTGATATTACTGCTAATAACCCACGCCTTGGTCTCAGAGCTATGAACGTGGGGATTCCTCGCCTTGACTTTCTCTCATTCCATGCTTTCAAATATCAATTGATTTGAGGCAATTCATGAGACATTTTTCTAAGAGGGGGGACCAAAGTCCCACGAAATGCTCACTTGTCTTCCGACAGCTCGCACGGAATCTTATACAGTGCCTTCCACTAGTTTACTATATCAACAACTTTTTTATTTTTTATTCTTATCTTTTGGAACCTTAGGTTAAATTAATGAAATCTGAGTCCGGATTGAGAACACATTTGAGACACGCGTGTAAGTTGTGAACCGATTTTGATGATACGAAAAAGTTGACCAAGTCTTTTCGGAGCTTAGATGGTTCAGTTTCTTGGAATCAGTGGCATGGCGAGGGCTGCCTATCTCATCAAAGATGAGAACAAAAGGTGAATCTAAAGATTCATTAGTGTTGAGATGCACGTGTTGTGTTAAAAAAGTCTCACATCCAACATTGGTGTGGCCTAAAATAGTTGACATATTTCAAATGGCCTATAATTCATTGGTTTAAACTTTTGAATGAATATAAGTTTAACTAGTTATGTTGACGGAGTCAAACTTGAGCTTCTTATTAGCAATTTTCCCAAGTGAAAGGAACGGGTTTCTACTATGCACATCCAACAATGGTATAAGAGTTGATGGTTGATTGGTAGTCCACTCTCAATATGCAACCTAAGGGAGAGCATATCTAGGACTAAGCTCACACGTGAGGGGAAGATTATTAAGATGTGAGTGCCAATTGTATTAGAGAAAGAGAATTTGTGTGGTGTGGAAAGATGAGACTTAAGCTTTTGAGTAAAGATTGGCTTAACAAGATTTGTTGCTAGGCTCGGACTTGAACTCCCTCTTGGCGATTTCCCATGATGAAGTATCAAGCTTCCATTATGCACATTACAATAAATGGTGTCAAAACCAATAGCTAATTATTTTAGTGAATATCTTAGGAAAGAAATCTCCTGATTAATATGGTTTCCAAGTAGCTTTCATGGTTTAGTTCGGAGAAAGAGACATTGGGGTGAAAGTGGGCGTTATGGTGTAGCAATGCAATTCCAATGACATCCTTCATGGTTTGGTCTGGTGAAAGAGATCCAGAGGTGAAGCTGTTGGTATAGAAAAATACTTGAATTAAGGGAGGGTAGACCTAATACTGAAGTTATACGTGATGGGAGATTGTTGAGATACACATACAAATTTATGTTAAAAAAGTTTCACATCAAATAATTGATATGATGTATAACAGTCAATGTATCTCAAATGGCTCATAACTCATTAGTTTAAACTATCAATTGAAGATGGATCAAGTTGATATGTTGGCTACTTTGGAGTTGGACTCTCTCTTGACGATCTCCCCAAGTGAAGGTCTTGAGCTTCTGTTATGTGCTTTAGTTTTTCTACTTTAAATACAATTGAGGCTGAGGCCAGAGCGTTGCGAGGTGGAATGATTCTCAAGAGCAAGATTGGGAAGCGTGAAATTGAATCTAATGATATAGTGTCGACTATCGGAGTGGTGCAGGATTCAATAGAAAACTCAACATCAACTCCTATTATGTTAGAATGCAGGATATCGCTGCTACGGCTGCAGCAGATTCAGATGAAGTTCGTGTTTCAAGAAGCCAGATCGGTTCGTGGGTGCTTTGGCAAGCTAGGTCAACACCAACACCACGAAATTTAGTTTTTTTTAACGAAGTTCCTATTTGAATTATGGACTTTTGTACGGCTGATTTTAAAGGAGTGTGGACTTTGCGTAACGTAGAAGTAAAAATGAGCCGAGGCATTGGCTGGTTTGTAATTGAAATGAGTCATCAGAGTGTTCATTATTGTAGAGACATTACTTAACATTGATAATACCCAATATAAAAAAGTTAAGGACAATACGGACCTTCTTGACGAACTGCAATCTAAGCCCGTCAACTTAAGAATTCCCTAGTTATCTCAATCTAGCATGCCCGATCCGACAATCCAGCTTCCCATGCATGCATAATACTATAAACCATTGTCCACACAGCGTGAACTATGTGCTAAGCACCTAACTCGTGTTAAAATAATCGGTGATAAAGATCAATTATTTGCGCCCTTTATCGGTGTCGCAGACAATCGCGTAATCATTCAACGCACATCGGGGAGACACTACGACGTAGAAGCGTATAGAAAATGCTTAAAAGAAACATGAAATGATGAGTCATCAAGTTATTTAATTGCTAATGCTTAGTGCCAATTATGTGTCTGTGTGTGTAGTTTATGTTATCTCATCCTTCACGTTGCATTCAGAAAAACCTTATCTTCCTTTGGTTCCATATCTAAGCTAGGTTAATTTTCGAGGGTAGATTGTTATTCGAGAAAGCTATACTTTAATGTAGCTATTTTGTCTTTAGTTAGATCACCGAACTTTGATTTTGATCTTTGGATGCATTCAACTTTTATTTCTTTTGTAACTAGCGCACTTTAGCCATTCTCCGAGTAACTTTGTTGCCAAACTAAAAGTATAGTCACTCACAATCCCGATTGATTATAATTTATAATACTATATGTTATCTTAGATAGTCATCTCATAAAACCTATAGGTATATATAATTCATTAAGATCTATCGAAATATACAAAAATCCTCCAAATTCTGTTTTTAGGTTTTTTTTTTTATCTTAGTATTAGAGCTAGTTGATTTGCACCCATATAGGAAAATATCCTAATTATCTAATAAGAAAACCTACAGAAATATTATAATTTCATTAATATAGGAAAATATTATAATTATCTCTCATGGTGACCAATTGAGAAACCCTTAAAGATCAATCATGTGTAAATTAGAACTAAATTATTTGGATTTCTAGCGCCAACTTTTCAGCAAGTGTAGAAAATTTGAATTTCAACGCATTTGGTGATTAAAAGTCATATTTCACTGAAGTGCCTATATCGTGTTTCCTAGGCCCTCTACTTGAAAATGAGTGTCCAAATGCTCTTGTAGATATTATTCATCCTTGACAAATTTTTTTTTTAAATTGATTAATTTAAATTTTAGTGGTATTTGGTGACGCATTCCTCAACAAAGTCTCTCCACCTACGAGCTCCTTAATAAGCTACAAACGAGATAGAAAAGTCAATTGGATAGAGAAGAACAGCCAGTGAACGTAGACATCAACTAGTGGGGGACTAAAAGTCCATTTTTTTTTTCTCGTCACTTTTACAATTATAATTTATAAACTTCCCTCTTTTGGGCTAAAATCGTAATTATCATCTTTTGAAGGCAACTCTACCTAACCAACTTGTCTTAGCTGAGTATAGGACTTTGACCCGCCGCACCAACTCACCGGATCTGCCGTCGGCGCCATCCACGGCCCGGCTGGGTAAGCTCTGACGGACCGATCCAATGGCTTAGAACGTGCTCAACCGGCGTTCGATGGGATGCCGATACGGGTAGTCAAGCCGATATCATCTATAGAACTAATATTACAATGAATAGAATCTTTGTTTTGTAGTTTTTGAAGAATTTAGACTAGCTAGCACGTCATAAATTCAAATGAACCTCGTCAAAGCTCTACTTGATAAGCGTAATTCCAAAATTATGTTCGTTGCTCCTTTCTAATCACTCAAGAGTGAAGAACGTTAAAATATTCAAATATTAAATCGCATATTATCTATCGGTTTTAGTTTTTACAAACATTAATAGTAGTCTTGAAAAAAAAATTACATGATACCAAAGTAGGGGATTCTGAGTTTCAATCTTTCACAATACTTTATTTGTTACTCTTATTATATATTTTCATGCTTTAATCTTTGAATACGGACGTTAAAATACTTAAACAACAAACTAAGTCTTGACCTATCGTTTTAAACTTTTAAAATAATTGATTGCAATCTCACGGAATTTTGCAAGACAGACCGAATGAGAAACGTCCAGGGGAAATTTTGGAAGCAGGCTCATGTGGGTCATAATTGGAAGCGATCACATGAAAAGAATTTGGAGCCAACAAAAAACAATGCAATTGAAGCCCTACCGAACCCACTGCCAGGCAGTAGTTCCATCAAATCAAACCCATCCCTTTCATTAGCAAAAACCGTGTCGAATGCATCGAATTTTTCCATAAGAGTTTTCAAATCATCCAATGACATCGCGGTCTTCCAATCTCGTGACCCTCTCCTGATTAGCTCTAACTCCTACCTCCACCAGCCCACCACACCAGGAACCCTACCCTACCCACAAGACAACCACTCCCATTCTCTCTCTCTCTCTCTCTCTCTCTCTCTCCCCACATTGGATCTGATTTCTCGAAAGACTTCATTTTCCATTAGCATTCTCTATTTTTCCAGCAAATATGAAATAATTGGGTGCATCCCATATGCAATAGAAAACTTTGCACAAGACTCCTTATGTGAGTACATATAGAGATTGAGTTCATCTCCATACCCGAGCTTTACCTATACGTATGCACTTGCGTACCAATTAAAAGAATACCATCGACACAATAGACCTCATAAAAATCCAATATAGGAAAAGATAAAAGGAAAGATGAAATGGCTTTAGTGTGAATTCGTTTGTTCTCGTTTCATGTGAAAAGGATGATGGTAACCCATTGAGCATAGTCAAAAATGCTGTTGAAAATTTGACATGTTCGAATTTTCTATTTGGTGACAAAAATTCAGCCTGAATTATTAAGATTAGGCAATAGGGATGTGAGTGGAGAGGACTGTGCCTAGTATAGTATGCAAAAGATGGATAGTCCCTTTGTTATCTTATCTAGAATCTAAAACAACTTTGGCCAATCGATGTTATGAAATGAGATAAGTATGGGATCCGAGTCAAGAACCAATTTGCCAATTGGAAGTATAATCTATGCAACTATGATTGCGCACAACAATAAGCAGAAAACAATGAGAATCTGTTGTTTAATAGATGAAAAGTGAATCCGGTATCTTGATGAAATGTATATTATTTTCCCCAAGTTTGGCTTCTTTTTAGGTTTAGCTTTTAAGTGAAGTTTACATGGAAATTGAGACTTGAGATTTAGGACAGTTTAGGGTGAATGCCTAGTTATTGTTGAATGAGTGATATGTGCGAGAATTTAGAGAGGTTTTTGAAAGTGTTGCGGATAGGGTAATATCGATAAATGAGTCCACTGAGAGGAAAGTTAAGATGACAACGAAATAAGAAATCTTGAAATGATTGAGATTAACATAAATTTGGTGCTATGATTAATGAAGAACTTGTTAAGGAAAATATTTTAGTCATGGAAAAGTTACTTTGAGTGTGAACATGATATCATGTAATATTGTAATTTGGGATAATGACACAAATAGCTCTTGAACTTTAGCATAATATGTAATATGGTCCCTGGTCATTTAAATATGTTCAATGCGATCATTGAATTTTAAGCTAATATTCAATGTAATCACTAAATTTTCAGTTTACTAAATGTGATCCCTAAATTTTTTGTGTATATTCAATGTAATCCCCGAACTATACAAAAATGTTTAATGTAGTTCTTCCAATAATTCAAGATTAGGGATAGTAATGAACATTTTCATATAATTTGGGGACTAAATTGAACATGTACTAAAAGTTCAAAAATTACATTAGACAAATTAAAAATTTAGAAACCACATTGCACATTGAGCTAAAGTGTAGGGACCACATTGAACAAACAAAAGCTGATGGACACATTACATATTGAACTAAAATTCAAAGATTGTTTGTGTTATTTTCTTTTGTAATTTCCAATGACATGTGGATGGCTCATTCAATACATTAAGAAAAACATGACCAAGGACATTGAGAAAAATAAATCATTAAGATAAGATAAGAAATTAGTTAGATACATATTTACAATAGAAAAAGTCCAAAAAAATCTCAAATTATGTCTACTTGACATATTTACCGAACTCTTGTTTTGACATCAAAAACTTTTAACTGTGCCCACAGTAACACCTTTTAACTTTTTACTGTGCCCACAGTAACACCTTTACTCTAAATTTTTTCTTCTAACATCAAAAACCTCTAGCTTGTACTTGCATCAAGGTTCTATCGATTCTAGCCAAAACAATATTGTTTAAGCCATATCAACACCGTTTGCCTTCCATCGTCTATGTAAGCAGATTTTTAATGGTGCTTATTGACAAAATCTTGTTGGAGGGTAAATATTTACACAGGTATAAGTTTAAGGTTTTTTATGTTGCAAAAAAGTTTGAAGTAAATATATAACAGTTGGCATATTTGAGGCTGTTTTATGATTTTTTTTTCCCTTTTTACCATTTGTATGTGCCTAACTACAAAAGTAAAATAGGAGGAAGAAAGGCTAGCGAAGGCCATCACAACCCCAGTGGCTGTCGAGGACCATCCATGGCTCTGTACTAGCCATAAACGAATCAAAATGGCCACCGAGGCTGCCCATCTTGTCTAAACCCTCGGCTGCCACTGACTTGGCCATAATCGAGCGATCACTTTAGTGTGTTTGTCAATGTTCTGCACCCAAATTTGGCTAGTAGCATCGATCATTCGATGTGCCTGGGATAATTGGACCCTTGGATCACGACTAACTTGTTACTCTTATACTGCCCATCAATCGATTTGGCTCATGTCTAATCGGGTGGGGCCAAACTTCATTATCGAATGGCTTTCCTCCAGCCTGCCCCAGCTCATGTGGTCTTGGCGGGCATGGGAGTGCACATGGTTTGCCAAGGCCATAGGCGGATACATGATTAGTTTTCAATGCCATCTGCGGCTCTCCAGGGCAACCAGTGGTCTGTCAAGGCCACCCCTTGAGTTATTCTTTCAACCGAGAATGGGCCATTTTGTTTAAACAAGAAAATTTAAATATAAAACTGCACAGAAGCTACATATTACCTTTAGAACGTTCAAGGGCGGTTTTGCAATGTACCTCTTAGGGCCTGTTTGGTAACCATCCAAACAAATCTTAATTCGATTTTTGTTTAGAATCGTTTTGGACGAGAATCGCATTTGGTAAAACTTTTGTTCCGGATCAAATTTGTTCCTGAACAGTTGGGAAGAGAATCGAGAATAAAAAAAAGTTTATTCTTGTTCCTAACAAAATATGAGAATCAAAACTCTTTTTCTTCTCTTTTCTTCTTCTTTATCGACCGCCATCCCGCGATCGCCGCCCGCCACCGCCCGCCGCCGGGTCACCGGCAATTGGTCCGACGAGCTCGCGGGAGGCTCTCGTCTAGCCTAAAAAAAAAAAAAAAAAAAAAAGAAAAAGAAGAAGAAGAATAAGAAGAAAAAAAAAAATAAATAATAAATAAATAATAAAAAAGAAGAATAGGAGAAAAAATTAAAAAAATTAAAAAAAAAAAAGGAAAAAGGAAAAAAAGAATTAAAAGAATAAAAATTAAAAGAAAAAAAGGAAAAAAAGGAAAAAAAGAAAAGAAAAAAAAAAAAAGAAAAGAAAAGGAAAAAAAAAAAAAAAATAAAATAGGAAAAAAAATAAAAAAATAAATCAAATAAATAAAAAGAAAAAAAAAAAAGGAAAAAAAAAAAAAGGAAAAAAAAAAAAAAAAAGAAAAGGAAAAAGAAAAAAAGAAAAAAAAATATTTAAAAATTAAAATAAATTGATTTGGAACATAATCAATAAACACGATACCAAACGCGCAATTCTATTTCGAATCGAAATTTTGTACGGTTATCAAACGCGTTTTTTTTACTCGAATCGGTTCACAACGAGAAAAAAATAATCATTTTTTATCGAAATTTGTTCCCTGAGAAGCAATTGTTATCAAACGCGCCCTTAAAGTCTGAGGGTTAATCAGGAGGGTAAAATGAAAGTTTTTCCAAAGAAAAAAAGCAAAATTAATGGACTGGTTATGTATTTTAGCTAACTTGCAAGAAATGCTTTGCAGTTTCGCTTGAAAACTACGAAAAGAAGATGTACGAGATTTTGCTTCGGGGCTCGTTCAAACCCAAGATCGTTTGCAATGTTCAAGACGTCGCTGCCCTCCGGTAAAAAAGCAATCATGAAAAGCAAACATCTGCAAATACTCCTTTCCGTTCAAATCCACAGGCAGTGAATGAACAACAGACAACATATCAGAGAAAAAGGGAAAGATTCACGGAAAAAGATTCAAAGACAGACGACAAGAACAAGCCACTCCCCTCTGCTTCGTTTGTCAAATCTCGGTTCTTTAAAGAGGGTGGTAATCATCGCGTCTAAGAGCGTTCGACTTTCATTTTAAGCAAAGAGAAAAAGGATAAAGAAACACCTGCAAATGCACAGTCGCTTTAGGTGATGATGATTGATTCCATTCTTGAGAAGGTTTTCAAGGTCCTCTTTTTTGTAAGAAGGTTTTCAAGGTCCTCTTTTTGTAGGGTTCGTCTTTTATCAAAGCTGTACTAATCATATCCTGCATGGGTCTTCCTCGCGGAACCCAAAGGGCACGTGAACGTGGATATACATGCTGCTGCAGCATTTGTTTATTCACTTTTACTGAAAAGTCATGGAATGAACAGCTTATAATCGACAGCCTTTGTTGAAAAATCTCCATCTTTGAGAAGCTTAAACATGACTTTGCGACTGCTCGAAGCAATCATTCTGTAGCACCTGTCCAATCTGTCGAGCGTACTAAAAGAAGCCTGGGAAGCTGCTCGCATCTCTTGGGAATTCTTTTCTTGATGGATCTCGAAAGAAAAAGCGAAAATTCAAGTATTGTTGTTTATTGTCATTGCACACCTTCTATAGTTTGAGTGATAATTTTTCATTACTTCATATGTTCAAGATTGAATTATCGTCTAAAGACAAAACTGTGCAAATTAAAAACAACAAAATGATAAACGTGATGTCGATTATTAACTCATTTTTAAACTAGTAAAACAAAAGAAATCATTTTTCTCGATATGTATTTAATCAATAGTTTACAAATTGGCAAACATGGCTATCATCCATGTTGACGTTTAGTTAAATATGTATGCACTTAATGTTCATTAGTATAACCCACCAATTTGATATGTTATTGAAGGAAATTTTCTTCATATAAAAAAAGAGAAAAATATTGTCCTTGCAAACAAAAAGGGATGCATCAAAGTATTGCATTTTTCTAGCTACATAAAGAAATTATTTCATGTTTATCGAATAATTGTGATAGATAAATAAATAAATCGATCACGAATGAGATTTTCTAAGTATCAAATTGAGATGAGTTAGAATGTATTTAAAGCAAATGACACGATATTAGACCGCATCATTGCGTCAATTTAACAATTGCCACGAGCAAATGCATTCTCCTATTAAAAAAATGATGAAAAAAAAAAAAAACAGCTTTCATCCTCTTGAAATATCGTCATGGCCCCAAGTTAAATCGGAATCGCTATAGTACCATTCAAAGTCACAACCGACGCCATCTCCCTCGAAAGTCGAGGCCAAAAACCTTTATGAAAAGGAGATTCGATCATGGACAATCAGGGATGCGATCTATCTGAAGGAAACCTCCTCTCCCATTTTGCTTTGCACTCATCAGACGCTACTCCTCGAAGCTGTCCTGGAGCCAACCTTTTCAACAAAGCTCGACGTGAAAATGTGACCGCATAAGTATCAAAACTCCAAAAGGACCCTTTTGTGCTGACCTAACAACCGCACTCTTGAAGTTAGTCCAAAAAAAAAAGGTACTCTTTAGTCGTCACGCTCAAGACGATGGTTCAATATCAGATCAGACGTTTTTAATAAGCATTCATCTCTCGATTAACTTCGTAACCCTAGCGTCACATGTGAAAATCGTACGTAGTTCACAGTGAAATTTTCCGATGGCGGTATAAGAACCCTAATGTAGAACTAGTCTTCATCCAACCGTGGAGCAAGAAGAGATTCAATCATGCAAAAAAATTATATGAAACAGCAACAAAGTGCAGCTGGACCCAATGTTCTCTTTCATGATTGTTTATCGTCTTCCGATTTTCTGCCCACTCCCTTCTGTTTTCACGGAAATGCACTTCTTTCGTACGTGTCCTCCTACAAAGAACGATACGAACGTTTTAGCTGACGATGGAGATTGAAGATCGATGAAGATCGATGTTCCTGAAATGGCTTACAACCCTTGTGCACATCGCAGGCCCAATCTATCTGCTCCCCTTATCTTTTCGACCCCCTCCAATTTCTCTTTCCAAAACCATTTATTGAGCTGAAAACGGGGACAACATCAACCACTCCTCTTCGCCATACTTAGACGAGGAAATATTACATTATTTTATGGGCCGAACCACTAAAATAAGAGGGTTGAAGGAGACGTGCACCCACATATGAATGTCGATTTCCGTACCTTATAAAAGAAAGTAATAATGATACGCACTTCATCAGAAGTCAAAGGGATGTGGCCAGTTGAGACCAAGGGAGATCCACCACCATCTTGTGAATCACGAGCGGGATGGACGAGCGAACCCGTCATACTAACTCTGCCAAAAGGGCACGAGATGTACATGCCCGTGGGTCCTAACTTAGTGCTCCAATTTGCACCAAACCCTTCCATAATTTGTACCTTTTTTGACTTGGGAGATTTGGCGTTTTTCCCTGATCAAAACGATTCATTCACATGTGTCGTGGTCAAAATAGTCTCGTGAGATCGAACCCAGAAGACACTTCGGCTAGTTTCCCCAAGAGTGGAGTTAATGCTACTACATTTGACTTCTGGCATCACTTTGATGGCAATGTATAGGCGGTCCATGTGCATTGCGGAAATATCTGCATCATCTTGGACGGGATCTCAGCGATTTGTTTTGGTTCATTGTATCAAAAGGAGGAGTGCGCTGAAGCATGCTTAAGATTTGACTAAGACAAAAATGACTCCGACCAGTCTTACCTACGATGACGACAAATAACACCATAATTGCACCTAAGTCATTTACTCGATTTAAAATGTGTGTTGTGTTGGTGATGGCTAAATTGGATCTAGTACTTGGGAAGATCTCCATTCCCCATCTCCAAAAGAAACTTAAGTGTATTCAACAATGTGATTCAAGCTGATTTGCCTTTATAAATCAACATAATCTTGAATAGGGTAATGTAGACAATTATTGAAAATTGTGGAAATATACTAACTTATCCCCGGTTCTCACCCAAATGTATTTTCATAAAAAAATTGACCGAACGACTTTCGACTCGTTAAAACTCTTAAGCTTCACGCAACCTCAACACGTTTTCCCATAGCCATCTAGGCATTATTACATTTTGACTAGACTGATGATTCAACTTGGATTTTTTATAGGTTCCCCACAGACTAAACCTCTTCGAATAGGATAATTCATGCTTGGGTTCCGCCTCGCTCTATCTTCAGCAGCTATACTAAATGCTCTCTCTCTCTCTCTCTCTAGCTAGGAGTCTCTAGGCATAACCTTCAAAGACATCAATTAGAAGAGCCATTTTTTCTCCATATTAAATGATGTGTTGAAATGTGAACAATGCTAAACTTTACTAAGTCTGATATGCAAAATTGATTTACTAAGTGATGTATTAATCTATAATAAACTCTTTTGAAAAGTGGATTGTAATTGAGAATTGGTGATGAGTCCGACATATTACTTACTAAGCCAATCTTATAAATCACACTAAGGACGCGTTTGTTAACCATTTTATTCCGAAATAAATTTTTATTAGAAATGAATATTTTTTATTTTATTTCCGAGAACAAATTCTAAGTATTTGAAGGTGTTTGGTAATTGTCCAAAATTTTTATTCCCGGGATAGAATTGCATTTGATACTCAAAATTTTAATCCAAATTATTTTCTTCTAATTTTTAAATAATTTTATTACTTTTTTCTTTTTCTTTTTTCTTCCTTTCTTCTTTTCTTTTATCTTCTTCATTAGCTAGTTGCCAACTCCCTGAGGTGAGGCTGCACCTTGTTGGCCGAGCCCTGGCTAGGCTGGACGAGCCTCGACCTCGCCCAAATTTAGCAAGGTCGAGCTTGCCCAGCCCAGCTAGGGCTCGATTGAGCCTCGCCCGGCCAGGTGAGGGTCACCGGTGGCGGGGGAAGCCGGTTGGGGCAAGGCTCGTCGATGGTTAGGCAAGCCTCCGATGAGCTCGCTGACCTCACTTTAGCTAACCGCCGATGACCAGTGGCGATGGACGATGGCGGCGATAGTGAAAGAAGAAGAGAAAAGGAAGAAAATCAAGAAAGAAAGAATAAGAGAAAAGAAAAAAAAAATTTTTGATTAATTTTTCTAGAAACAAAAAATCAACTTTTTTTCACCAAATTCTATTGGGAACAAATTTGTTCCTTCAAAATATTTATCAAACATATTTATGTTCCAAATTTACTCCTGAAAATAAAATAATAGAATCAAACACTATGTGGGCGGTTGTGAAACGCATCTTAAGTTTTGCATTTTTTTGAGGTACAAGTCACCAGGAGTGCGAGCTCTTTCTACTGGTGGTAAACAGAGAGAGAAAGGAAAATGAGTGATAAACAAGAGCCTCATTTCCCAAGAGAACAATTTATTGAGAAGTGTGTTTGGTGTGACAAATTCATTTTATACTTTAGCAAATTATGAAGGATGAATTATAATGTTTTTAAAAAAATATTCATTTTTTAATCTAACAATAAATAACTAATCCATATAAGATGAGCTCAGCAGTTATATGCATTAATCATATTCAATAAATTGATCATAAATGGGTTTAAACATATAGTGAATAGATGTATAACTTACTTAGATGCAATTCACTTTTATGCCTTCTCATTCTTCTCACTCTTGCCTTATTTTGGTATGACTTTTCATAAATGAGGTTGATTATAAAAGCATTTTGACAATATAAGTTGGATCGGGTTGGATATGTATTGGGTACAGGCCACTAGCTTTTCATTGTATAGATATAAGTCTATTAGGGTCAAATCATTTGTGACCTAATCCAATCTTAAACCAACCTTGCCCATTCAATTAGTCTAATTTGGCCCTAAACGAAAGTCCGATTTCAAGTTCATTAAAAAATAATAATAATAACGCCGCAAAGGGTACTACTAAAATCCATATTTGAACTCATTTCAAGGGACATAATTTACTAAATCGAAACGCATTACACTAATTATATACATTAGGGGCATATAAGTAATGTTATTCTCCCTGTTTCTAGAGATATGCAATTTTCTTCCTTGATCTTTGAGAGAGAGAGAGAGAGAGAGGAGAGCAGGGAAGAGAACAGAGGGATTCGCGTGAGCCTACGAAAGTGGATGTTGTATCATAGCCTCTAATAATAGTGTCACTGAAGAGTCTCCCACTCAGGTCCAGACTCCCATGTGCAGAATAAAATTCTAAAAAACAGCACATCACGATAGCTCATTGCCGCGTCCATCACGAATCCACCACCGTTCAAGAACATTCCCCGGGAATACCGTCGTATTGGCACGAAAATATATTTTGTGAAACCTTTTTGATTTGTATTTACTATTCGTACATGGGTCTCAAATCTAAAAAAGAAGATTAAATATATTAATTAGATACATTGACGTGGGGGCAGATGGTGAGAACATTAGCTTGAAACTCGCAAACTTTCTGCATTCTTTTCGCTATTACTGTGCAATGGTAGATATGGTTGAGCTTGTGGATCGAGCTCTTGCCATATCGAATTTTTAGTTGGAAGTTTGGAGATTGAGATTGGAGTCGTGCTTGGAAGTGTCGGGGTCTGTACCTACTGCGCACGGAGTGGGCTGCCTGCCACTGCCACCTCGGCCACATATGGCCGAAGTACCGTGAAACTCCCATGTTCTTCTCTCTTCCTTGTAAATTTCTCTTACGTACTCTTGTGTTTGATAATTGCCAAACTCATAAGTTTCCCCGTGAGTTCACAACGGTTGATATCGGAGCTCGAGTCGAAATATCTAAAGTTGATTCTGGATATCAAAGTTTTGAGTAGCAAAACCCTCCTAAAGAGCTCCACAAGCGTTACTTATTCTCGCATAAGCAGACATCACAAAGTATATTAAGATGGCATCATCTAGAGACTATTACGAATAAGAAAAATGAAAGTCAGAAATAACCTTAGGGTTCATGGATGCTTGCTTGACCCGAGTGACCATGGACAGTATGTCTTGGACAAGCCTACATCAAGGCACTCACAAAGACCTAGGAATCGAGCAAGCACCCGGTTGTCGTGATCCACACTCGGCAACACGTTTTTCAAGTCTTATTTTGACCTATTTTGTTTAGAATACAAACGTGGATATGCGAGGGTTTCTCTTAGGTTTTCGAGTGAAACACTTGAGTGATTAGTAACGCGAAAGCTTGTGAGGGTTTTCGCATTGGTTTTCAAGAAACGCATGAGTAATTGATTGTGACTTTGTAACTCCTCGATTAATAGCGGGTTCCTCTATGGGTGGCTTTTTTCGTGTAGTAGGTATCAATGCTCGGATGGTAACATGCGAATTTCTAATGTGCTTTATGATTTCTCATTGAAATCTCCGATAATTTCAACATTTTGCATTTGATATGTAATTACAAGATACATTAACTTTTGCATTATTTCACAACAAATATATACATGTAAACATATAAAAGTACATATATATAAACATACACACCATGAGTGAACCTCTAAATGACTCATGTTACGTTATCTAGTTAGAGCATAACTCGTGCGAGAAGACTTCATGGCTTGCTTAGGATTATGGTAACGAGCTTGCTAACCTTATGGTTTGGGGTCATAGGTGATGTGGATTAACTATTGCTCAAATTGAACGTTTCGTAGTGCAAGTGGAACCTTATGATAACGCTCACTGAGATTACTAGTACCGATTGCCCCTTCTCACCAATTTACTAATGAAAAAGAAACTTCACTTATTCATTGTTCACTTTTGATTTGACAAGTTTCCTTTGGTGGCAGCTTAACGTGATCATGTTATAAAATTAGCATGCACAAGAAGAAACTATTATCAATGTAAATAAATGGCCAGAGGCCGACTGCATCATTCATAATTAGTATAGGCAAGGGACTTTAATCCATCTTATAATATCTCAATTTTGATAAGTTTCAACTTGTTCGTTAATAGATGTCATATGTAGCAAGAAAGCATTCTCAATTCACCTATAAATGGAGAGGAGGCATGTCTTCATAAAGAGTTTTTGCCGTACATTTAAAGTATACTTGTTTTAGAAAAAAAAAAAAAAAAAAAGCTTTCCTCATAAACAAAAATACTTTTTGATAAATCATTATATAGAAAACTACTTTCCCATTTTGAAGTTAGGGAATTCAATTTCCTAACTTTGATATGCATAATTTCTTTAACCATAGATGGTTTTCTGTTAACTAATCGATTTTCAATAAACCAAATGCATGAAAGTCTAGAAAACTAATTCATGGAGAATATATATTCATTTAAACAAACGCGCCCTAAATGTCAATTCAAAGAAATTTGAGGACGGCGTGCTTTTTTTGTTGTGATTGCCTGAATTTTTTAATAACTCAGATGGTACTAGGGAAAAAAAAATCTGCCTTTTCCCCTTAAATCTTGGTACAAATTAAATCTACTTTTTCCCTTAAACTTTGGCGCAAATCTAAGATTCGATTAATTAAGTAATATAAAAATTTCAGATCTTTTTTCCAACTTGACTAAAATATCTCGTCTCCATCATCAAACAGAATAATTTGAACATGCCAATGCATTATACAAAAAATTATTAGGCTGAGTGAGCCTAACTAGGCAAGTCGGGTACAATAAGAGGATGGTTTCTTGAAACTTGCCCAAATTTGTCCTTTTATCAAATCAGGGCTAGTCGAATCGAATGGACTGCCGGGCTCTTGTCCACTATTTGGGGACTCTTAATTTTCTTGTAATATTTGAAATGTAACTTTTCTTCAAAATCATATGCATAAAATTGCACGGCTCTTTGTACCAATTTTTTTTTTAGAATTATTGAAACGTAGGATTGAGACTCTTATATAGTTATCCAAAATTAAAATGTTTAAAGGGGAAAAAATGCTAAAAAAAAAAAACCGTTTCGGCGATATTAAATTAGAGATATTTACAGAAAAGAAAAAAAGAAGGAAGAAATTCTTCGCGTGGAAAAACGGATGGGGACGGGAGGGCAATTGGGTAAAATCAGACACCGCGACAGCCGAGGCGGGGGTACAGTAATCCCGTGTGGTGGCGAGCACTGAGCAAGAGAGGGAATCGAGCCCCTTCCCGCCGTCCAATGGAACGCGAGATTTGTTTTAATCGTCCGATGGTACGAAAGAAGACGCGTCCTCCGCCTTTCGTATTCGGTCGTCATCATTCGAGCACGATCGATGATCATGATGACAAAACGTCCGTGTTAACGGCGCCGTGTCGCCTCCGTCCCCCGCCGTCGACGGCGCTCATCGTGATTTCTTACGATCCTCTTGCTAAATCCCCACACGGCTTCATAATTTCTTCCTTTCAGGCTCCAAAATCTCTAAGGCACAAATAATATCTTGGGAAATATAATTACATTTTCAAAGATTTTTAGCCCAAGATAGGTTGGAGGTGCTTTAAGATGCAAATTGACTTCCATTGTCGATAACTTTTTAAAAGAAAAAACTAGCGAAAGCCCTTTGCAAATGATAATTTTTTTAAACAGTTTTCATATATTACACTTTACCAAATGATATTTACATTTTTAAAATTATTTTTATCTAAAGTCATTTCCAAAACTAAACCGGATGCATCCAATTATGGGAAGTGAGATTGTGACATCCGTTGGATGGTTTACAGTTGTGACATTTGATCTGACATTTGATCGGAATGACGTCACACGTGATTCTTTGAAAAAACCATGGTCGGAGGTGCTTTAAGATGCAAATTGACTTCCATTGTCGATATTATTTTTGCCCTCATGAAAATAACTAGCGGAAGGCTTTTGTAAATGATAATTTTTCTAAACGGCATTTAAGTGAAAAGTTATTTTCCATACGTTTTTAAATTACACTTTACCAAATGGTATTTACATTTTTTAAATTATTTTTATCTAAAGTCCTTTCCAAAACTAAATCGGATGCATCCAATTATGGGAAGTGAGACTGTGACATCCGTCGGATGGTTTGCAGTTGTGACATTTGATCGGAATGATGTAACGCGTGATGCTTTGAAAAAGCCATTTTGCTTTAGAGTTGCTTTCGTTGGCTGCCACTTCTGCTTAAGCCCGAGTGCCTTTTCTTTAAAAGGACGACAATATGATTTTGAATATGAGTTCACTTATTTAAAATAAAATGATTTATCACTCGTAATTTTTTAAAGATTTTACGATGATCTATATTAATAAATCTGAAAATGCCATGGATATCCTTTTAAACAAATCGAACCAATATATAAGTGGATAAATTTTTTTAGCAAGTGATCAAGGAAGGTCGTTAAACAAAATCCAGAGGAAATATTCGATCATCAAATTACTAGCTGCACATATTTCGGGGACAGTCGGTGGATTGATAATTATTACATTTCTTTATTTAATTTTTTAAAAAAGAATATGCCAAGGTACTTTTTAGCAAAACCCATAAATGTAAGGACTCGATTCAAATTCAAGAATCATTTTGCCGTAGGCGGGGCCATGTCGCGTTAAGGGACAAACTTTGGTGAGCGACCAAAAAGAAAAAAAAAAGAAAAGAAAAGAGAGAGTGTCACGAGTGGGCCCTACCCACTCAATGTCGGCCGTCATAGCATAATAATGTTACGAGCAAATTGGAGTTGATTTTCCCGTAGATTGGGCTGAAAGGTTAAAATCTTGTTTGAAACGTTTTCTCTATACATTGTGGTTTTTTTTTTTTGGGCAAGAACCATTAGCTGCCGCCCTTAGGTGTCGCTCGTTTATTGGTGGTTCCCATCGTTCACTTGCACGTTTAGCTACATGCTATAACTCGACAGCCTTGGATTGGCCACTAAATTTGCACCGCAGGCGAGTTTTTTTTTTTTTTTTGTGACCGAGGAACTGTTGGAGACTGCCTTTCGCTTACGCTAATCGGGGTCACACCACAAAGGAGTTCATAACTAATTAAAAAGAAAAAAAAAAAAAAAAAAAGGGAAACCCTTCTCGAACTTTAGACCATTGGTTGTAGTAGAAAAACTTAGGAGGGGAAATAGATGAAAGAGAAAGGTTGGTTGAGGGGTTTGTATTTGAAAAAATTATACTGTGTAGTACGGTTAATAAATGTAGACATTATTAGGAGTGAGCATGATAGGTTTCAAATTCTAAAAAATGAAAAATCTGTTTTGACCGATAGGTTCCAAGTTCTCAGCTAGAAGAAGCTGTAACTTAGATTTAGATCTTAGAACCTGAAACAATTGTTAATATTTTCTTAGTTCATATTTTGGTGCGATCCTCCAATATTTCATGCCGTTCAATGATGGTGTATAATCTAGAAATACTAGTTCGAGTTTCTATTTTATGACTAAGATTTTTATTTTATTATAGATAGACTCTGGAACCAACCTTAGAACTTGTAACAAGGTAAATTCCAAATTTTAGGGTATGCGGGATAAGTTTCAGATTCCAACAAATGATAAACTTATTCCAATGAGTAAATTTCAGATTCTAAGTGGAATATGTATGAAACTGGAACCATCTAGCCCAAGACACTACCAATAACCTACTATCACCCAGAGAATAGTAGCTAACTCCTATCCATTTTTTCATTTAACACCGTGAATGTCCTTTTGGAAGAGAGAGAGAGAGAGGGGGGATGGCAATCAAATCTTTTGAGAATTCTCAATTCGTGTTTTATTATATGACGAAAGCAGAAAAAATAAAAAATAAAAAGAAAAAGAAATTATGCCATAGGCTTGTGATTTGATTGCACGAAAATCTTTATAATGTTATGGTGATGGCTAGTTGAGTGGACTCATGATAATTCACTAGGGAGAACATTCAATGGTGTTTGCTTGTGGGGTGGTACTCATTGCGCGGCTAGACTAGAGCTAAACCACGCGTAACTTGCAATGGTGGGAGAGATTTCAAATCGAGAGACTATGGACAGTGGTCAAGAATAGTTTGCTTTTCTTACCATAAACCTAGTTTTGACTTTTGACCGCATAACCCAAAGCTTCACGAAGTAAAGAAGGGTTCGATGCTAAGGTTGAACCCGACATTGCATCTTTAAGCAAAACCGTCTTGGAAGAAGACCTTCTCGAGAAAAGGATCTTCCACTTGGAAAAGAGAGAGCCCATTGAGAAGGTAAGAAAGTATCACAATCCCCTCCAAGAAGGGTAGAAGCTACTTGCTTTTGGGAAAACCCTAATAGAAGCTAGCCAATCTGGTTCTCGAGAGTGTAATCAAGTAATTGATCGGCGTGTTTGCTTTTTCTCGTTCAATTCATATGCTCAAATAAAGTGGGCAACTTCTGATGTGCTTGTTTTTTTCTCTTTCCATTTTGGTTCTTATCATCAACTATTCAGACGATACTCCTACAAACCAGTTGTATTCATCCCCTTTGCTTCACTCATTTTTCACTTGATAATCCCAAACTTCACTCACAAGGGTTTACGAATACAAGAGGATTAGGAACCGTGACATTTTCTCCCACTTAATTTCGTAACGCCCTTGTTGCAGACTATTTTGTTGCTCCCTACATTTCCTAACCATTGATGCACCACTATGGACCATACATCGAATGACAATACTTGTCGAATAAAACAAGCTGCTCCATTGGTAGCTTCTTTTGAACATAGTTGTTCGGGCTCCTTCAATCACTTGTGCTTTCCTTGCTTGACAAGTGTGGCATTTTTCACCAATTGTACCTTTTTGGCGGATCTTATTTCGCCTAGTTTGCTTTTCTTGATCCTAGTAGACCAATAAAGGTTTCTTTCTTGATTAAAAACGTGGCAAGTCTCTTGAGATTCACCAATTGATTCAAGAATATTTTCCCTATTTGGTGAGGAATAGATTATTTTATGTGCCCCCATTGTCATCCTAAAAGATGGTCGAGAGCCACACTTTGTTCGAACACCATTTGACCCCGCGATTCAATCTCCGCCTTTGTAAGACCAAGTAGATCATAGGTTTTTCCTGACTCAACTCACTTACTAGAAGGATTCTACTTTGATACCATCTATCACGATCGATAATTCATTAGCCGTGAAATAGCTTGTGTAGTGCCTAGTGAGCAGATAACATGAGGCCAACCTTTGTTTTATAGTTGTTTTAGAGAACAATATATCAAATTACTTTCTCATATCAAATTGTACCATATTAAGCTTAACTTGAGCATCTAATCCATCTAGCATGACAGCAAATCACTATAGATTTAACAACTGGTTTCGACCTACTATAACCTCATCAAGAGAGCAGCATTAGCTTCCGATCAATTTGTACATGGGAGATCAACCCCGCCTTCAAAGTTTTGTAGAGATATATTTGTTCTATCCTAAAACTACTAGCATCAACCGTTTTGACGCCATTCTCATAGACCAATTGTATTATCCTCTCTATATCACTCACTTTTCAATTGATAACTCCAAATTTCACTCATGAGGGTTCACCAGTACAGGAGGATTATGGACCATGACAATTGCCCGTCAGCTATAGTGGTGTGGGGCTCCCGGCCTCCGGTTGAAGAAGAAGAAGAAAAACTAAGGAGGGGAAATAGATGAAAGAAAAAGGTTGCTGGTGGAGTATTTTTTGAAAAAAAATTATGCGGTGCAATAGGGTTGATAAGTGCACTGAAACACTACCAATAATTCAATGTCACCCAGCGAATAGCAGCTAACTCCTGTCGTTTTCATTTAATTTAGTGAATTTCCTTTTGGAAGAAAAAGAAAAGAAAAAGAAAGAAATGACAATTAACTCTTTTGACAATTCTCAATTGGTGTTTAGTTATTGAATGAAAGCAGGAAAAAAAGAAAAGAAATTATGCTGCGAGCTTTCGGTTCAATTACATTTAAATTGTCATATTGTTATGGAAACGGCTAATCGAGTGGAGTCGCAATAGTTCAATAGGGAGGACAATCGATGGTGATTGCTTGTGGGGTGGTACTTATTGCGCGACTAGACTAGCGCTAAACCACGCGTAACTTGCAATGGTGGAAGAGATGGGGAATCGAGAGACTATGGACAATGGTCAAGAATCGAAAAATATGACCAAGTTTGCCTTTTCTTACTAGTAACCTAGTTTTGACTTTTGACTGCATAAATCAAAGCTTCACAAAGTAAAAAAGGGTTTGAAGCTTGGGTTGAACCCAAATTTCATCTTTAGACCAAATCGTCTTAGAAGATATTAACCTTTTCGAGAGAAAAAAAAAGAACTTGCCATGACCTCATCTGAAGATTAGCATTAGCTCTTGACTAATTAGCACATGAGATGTCATCTCGTCTTTAGAGCTTCTAAGTAATATAATTTTATCCTGCAACTCCTAACACCAACCGTTCCTAACGCCATCTTTACGGACCAATTATATTCATCTCCTCTATCTTACTCACTATTTATTGGATAACCCCAAACTTTACCCACAAAGATTCATGAATACAGGAGAATCATGGACCACAACACTTGCTTGTGGAGCAGTAGTCATTGCATGACTAGACTTGTGCTAAACCACGCGTAACTTGCGATGGTGGGAGAGATGGGAAATCGAGAGACTATGACCAACTTGCTTTTCTTACCATAAACCTAGTTTTGACTTTTGACTGCATAAACCAAAGCTTCATGAAGAAAAAAGGGGTTCGATGCTTGGGTTGAACCCAAATTTCATCTTTAGACTGGACCGTCTTAGGAGATATTTACCTTCTCGAGAAAAAGAAAGGGGTCTTACCCTTGGAAAAGAGAGAGCATTTGAGAAGGTAAGGGAGCATCACAATCCCTTCCAAGAAGGGGAGAAAGCTACTTGCCTTTGGAAAAAACCCTAATAGAAGCTTAGCCAATCTCATTCTCGATGGTGTAATCGAGTTATGGATAGGCAGGTTTGCTTTTTCTAGTTCAATTCATAGGGTAGGGGAATGGGTCGGGTGGAGTGGAATGAATGTCTTCGTTTTTTACCTCTTTCGAATCAGTTCCTTATAGGCGAAATACTTTGAGATCGAGTGCATAATTGTTCATCCTAAAACTTGAATATGCTAAAGCATGGGTTGTATTGTTTGTGCTTGACGCGCCCTCTCACACAAAGATTAGTATCACGACCAAAGTCTAAAGCATTCAAACCCTTTATTGTGAATTGGATTAGTATCAAGATCAAAGAACCTGTTAAGCGCGCAATTATTCAATCTAAAACCTCAATTTATTAAAGCATGGTGCATGTTGTATGTGCCCAACACTTGCTCTCACATGAAAACAGATACCGTGAGAAAGTCTAAAACACGTGTAGATTTTGGAGGAAAGAGTTGTCTCTCAAATGAATAAATAGTTGCGGACAATCTAACTCGAGATCTTTAATTCAAATGACTAATAATAGTGGAGCACTCAATAATGCATTTGAAAATTCAAGCTTTTAAAGTCAATAGCCACACTACTCTAGGCATCGAAATCAGGGACTATACTTAGGGGATTGAAGTGATCTTGCACGAGTGATTGATCGAGCTTAGAATGAGGGAAAAAGCCGCACTCAAGTTTGATTTTCTTACCGGGATCCTTTTCGGTAATTTGCAAAATTGTACTAGGCAGTTGGACTAATTTTTGTAGAACCGCAAATGTTGGAAGTCCTTTTCAACTATTTCGTACCATGTCTTGAATTTTTGTGGACTTAATTAGGTTCTTGTCAAGACCCATCACCGAATAGTGAATCTACTTTCTTGTCGAAATCTCGAGCTCTCCAACGAGACCAAGAATAATGCTCGAAAATCATAAAATCGGACGCCTTATTACCACATGATCTCCATATCTATATGCACATAACAGATCTTCCGACATCAAATCATGTGAATTTCACATAAACCCCAATTTAAATTGATTGGGCGATAAGCTTGGGATCTATATGTACAACTACATGGCGACTCGAGAGTGACAAATGGGTGAAAAAAACGAAAAGTCGGGGGACCCATGTGAAAGTAAAAAGTTCAGGGGGGGTCGGGAAATTCTTCGGTCAAAAGGTTTGGGGTGCCAGAAAAGAGAAAGAGAAAGTGAAAGGGGGAGGGGGAAAGAAGGAACATCCGCCTGTCACTTGCTCATCATTATGTTGCGTAATGCATGATTGTTGCTTCGATTCTCATCTTCCTCCTCCGCCCTTTCTCTCCTTTCCCTTTGACTATATAAATAAAGAAAAGCTAAATTTCAATCTCGCTTTTTCCTGCAAAATTGCTGGCTTTTTCTTCCCCGAAGTCAGCTTAGAGTGGTTGAAAAACATTCCACAAGATACAAAAAGCAAGTGGTAGTAACTAGTGAAATGCGTGCTTGCAGTCGGCAAAAGCATTGTTTCCTCCTCCCAGAAAAAAGGCAAAAGTCACAAAAAAATTCTAAACTGTGTGTCCTAAACTTTTTTCTACGAAGCCTATATGGGTAACACATTTATCCTTTAAATGTAATAAAAATATATTATTTTGACGGAAAAAATCATAAATACAAGTTTGATATTTTTTATGTCATAAGAAAAAGTTAAAGTAAATATGTCACACTAAGCATATTTTATGATTTTTTATGTCAAAAAAGGTTTAGGATAAATGTGTTGTGGTGGGCTAAGAAGACTTTGCATCGACATGCGACATCATATCGATACATTGTTTCTAAAAATATAGAAAATTCCAACGTATTGGGACACATTATATATTAAATGTATATTTATATATAATAAATTACTATTTTTATGATTATTTTAATCAAATCAAGTTGATTTAAATTCACAAATAATCAAATAATAAAAAAGAGCCTAAAATGAATTTACACTAAAAATATTAATATACAATTTATTAATATCATTCATTATTTCAATTTGATGAATTCAACTCTCTTCCAATAATCCATAAAACTTAAGGAAAAAAAAAACGAGCAAAACTTTTTACCCCTTTTATTGAAAATTTTTAAAGATTAACCCTGTATTTATCGGAATTCTAAACTCATATGTCGAATTATGAATTCATCGTGTTGGAGAGTGTCGGGGAAAATTGAAATTTCGACACCTATCTAAATGTTCAACATGACACAAAAATTTTCGGAGAGTATCGATGCTCTTAGGCGGTAGGCATAATTTGAGATTTTGGATGATTTTTTTCAAAGAAGAAGAAGCATTGGGACAAAAGAAAAGCCAATAGCGATAGGTTAAATTTGAATAAGAAATTCGATATAATAAGGGGCACTAGTCTAATTCTTGTCTGTTTTGTTTGGTTTATATCAGTTAAAAAGTTATTTGTTAATTTAATTTTGCTACTGAAACGCAAAGGCTATTGTGCATACTTTCCAAATGTCTATACCCTTTTCATCGTCTTATTCTTTATATATAAGATGAAAAAACTATTACGACTTACCCCTTTCTTCTATTTCGCTTCGAAAACATGCGAAGACGGCATCTTCTCGTTTATAGTTTCACGAAAACATGTTTCGAGTTCTCATGAAAGTATGAGAAGGCAATTCATCGGACGTCTCTCGACCAGTTTCTTGCTTATAAAATTTTTCCTATGTCGTCGAAAATGATGACATAAGGTACGATAATCTTTTAAATATCAAACGTGCCTTACAAAGACATTAGGAAGTAGTATTACTGTGTGAATTAATAATGTCCTTAATGCTAGTTTCCCCATGCCACAAGGACTGCACCACTCCAAGAATTATAGTCCTTAGTGCTTTTGACTTTGAGCGCTGGGAATACTCGCCTGGTGAGGGAGGTGGGACAGACAAACAGAAAACGAGGTGGTACCTTTCTCATTGTTAAATTAGGTGCAAGGACATCATGCGATTATTTATAGGGGCGATCTATTTAAATAAGCAAAAACCCATTATACAGACTCGGCGAAAATACAATTCGCTTTTAGCGATCCCGTGTTCCGAAATAATATTCACGGGCAAATGGTACTTTTTAGTTCAGAATAACACCACAGACCATTCTCACGCTCGATACAGAACTCGCGATGACAAGATCCGATTCACGTGAGCCGTCGTATGCTCAATAGCAGTTGTCGAGTACTGGTGATTTGAAAGGCAGGTCTTTATTGTTGAAGCGGGACTTCAAGATGTCTTTTGACGGATAGAGTTTTCTAAGCGATCTCTTTCACGATATATTTTTCTCCCCTCTGTCCTATCCTCACATTGTGACAATAACAACCTACGGACAACCTACGGATAAGCTTAAAAGAAAAGAAATTGGACATTGAGATGATAAAAGAGAAAGGTTGAAAAACAGACAACATGCGTTAAAGGCACAATTGATATTAAACTTAGGAAGAAAACAAGCATTAAATTAGATTTGGTGGGATAGAGATGCATGTTATTCTGCAACTCCAAATGCATCCAAACGGATACCGCAATCTCACTCCCTCATTCCCATGCAAACTCCTTTGACCTTCCCACGTGACACTGACTCCCCTCTCCCACCCGCTCGTCAAAGTCCCCCACCTCCCTCGCACGTGCCGGACATTCGCACGTGCCGAGCTGGGCATCGAATCTCGGGAAGCGAGTCCCACTCGGTTCGATTCGATTTTGAGTAGGACTCGATTGGCTTGCTCAAAATCATATTGAATTTTACTTAAATGAACCAACATCGATTAGTCAGTGTGCTGGAAACCTATATTGACAGTTAGAATATATTCTTACTTTGAGTTCAATATTTTTTTTTTTTTTGGTAAGGGTAAATGATAATATAGCTTTAAACAAAAAACAAGAAGAAGAACCGGCTCCAAATACACTAACAGAGCAAAGCAGAGAGAGTGGAAGGGAGCCGAATCAAGAGGAAAACAGAAGAAACAAACAACAAAAGGGACCAAAGGTCAGCGAAAGCACAAGGTGCCAAACCAAAATAAGACCCTCAAACACCAAGATGACGGCCAAGGTTAACAGAACTACGCCGCACTGGAGCATGCAGATCTGGATAGGAGATTAAGTAGTTTCCTCTCGATCCCCGAAGATTGCTGGATCGAAGCCCCAATTTCTCTCGCAGTCTTCTATTCCTTGGGATATCCTGGGATAGAGGAGAATGTTGCGCTTTGTCCTTGACGTGCTTGATGATGTGATTTTTCAATGCAAAGAAGGACCACCGAGTCTCCTCGAAATATAATTGCATTCCTGTTCTTCCAAATGACATAGCACAAGGCAGCAAAGGAGTGCCGAGTGATAGTATGATAAAAGTCTTTTCCTTTCAGGAAGAAAATAGCCCACAGGAGGGTATCTTTCCAAGGTCTGGGTCGCCACGGCGGTTGCAACGACTCGCCCAAAAATATGCGATAGAAGCCGTCACATGGCAATCAAAAATAAGTGGTCGATGGAGTCGGGACTTCATTGCAAAAAGCACAAGTGGCAAAGTCGATCCTACCATAAGAGAGAAGAAATTGCTGGGTAGGCAAACGGTTTTTAGCAATTAGCCAGAGATTGAATTGGAACCTGGGGGTAATGTCGCTAGCCCAGATGAGCGGAGCCCAAGGAACGCAAGGTCTTTTGCTTCTCAATCGGTCCCATGCCGAGCCAACCGAGAAGCATTCCGAGGAGTGCCAACGCCGGTGAAGCGGTCGGATCGAGGTTGAGTCCCGGATAGACAAACCCCATCTTCCCATCAAGTTGCGCATAGAGAGTCCCATAGGCGAGATGAGATCGGCAACCACCGCCGACTCGAGAGGCCGGACCGACGGATGATGGAAGGCGGTAGGATCATATCAAGGGGGCCTTTTGGATGCCAAAGATCAAACCATAGTGAAGTTGAGAGCCCATTCCCAAGCTTCCGATAAAAGAAAGGCGAGAATCCCTCCTTAATTGTAAGATCTTTTTCCAAGCCCATGAACAAGTCGTGGGAGAGGAAACGATCCAAAAATTCTGCTCTTCAAGAATTTTGAGTGGATCCATCGGCACCAAAGAGACTCTTTGTCTGTGAAGAGGATCCATGTACTTCATCATAGCTGCTAAGTTGCGCCTCTTTCAATTTACGATGCCTAGACCTCCCTCCATTTTCGGGCGGCATACGTCATCCCATGATACCTTCGCCCCCACCTCTACCTAGGTCGGCGCCTTTCCATAAGAATTGTCGGAGGATTTGTTCTATACCGTTGAGGACCGAGACCGGCAATGTAAACACACTTGCCCAATGCTTGAATTGAATGCAAAACCGACGATTAATTGAAGCCTTCCGGCAAATGAGAGTAATCGATGAGCCCAGACTTGGCTCTAGCAAGAATCCGCTCTATTAAGGTGATGCACTCGCTTCCCAAGCCTAGAAGAGATGATAGGCACTCCAAGGTAACGTCGGGGAGTGAACCTTCGAGAAGCCAAAGGCTAATAATATGTAATTGCGAAGAGCTCCGAGACCCGCCCGATAAGAATACTTCGCTTTTGTTCTTATTCGGGATTAAGCCACTCCAAGAGGAGAAACAAATCCAATCCCTTTTTAATAAGGTAATGGATCCCCAAATCCGCCCGGGCTAAATAAAAATACATCGTCGGCGAAAAATAAGTGTGATAGATTGACCGACTTGCACCGCCAAAAATATTTGAATTCTTTAAGGGAGGTGCGATGATGTAGAATACCTGAGAATACCTCCATCACCAATGTAAATAAGTAAGGGGACATAGGGTCGCCCTGGCGAAGCCCTCGACCGCCTGGGAAGAAACCATGAAGTTCTCCGTTGACCGAAATGGAATATTTCGAGTCCGTACACATACCATAATCGCCTAATGAGGGAATCGGGGAATCCAAAAGCCTCTAGCGTTATCCGGGAGGAAGTCCCGCCAACCGTGTCATAAGCCTTCGAAATCCACCTTGACCGCACACTTTGGAAGATAAGGATCCAAGTGGAATCCAAAGAAATAACTCCCTGGGCTAACAATATATTATCCCTAATCCTTCTACCTTTAACAAAGGCATTCTGGGGAGGGGTCAATGATATCACTCATGCGAAGCAAGGCGATTGGAAAGGATCTTGGTGATGACCTTGTATATGGTATTGCAAAGATGCTATGGGTCCAAGTCGAACCGCACAAGCATTAGGCACTTTAGGGACAAGAGTGAGGATAGTATTATTTACCTCACGAAGAAGTCGGCTCGAAGAAAAGAACTCCCCGACCGCATCCAAAACAAGACGGGCCCACAATATCCCAATTTGTCTTGAAGAATTCCGCTGTGAACCCATCCGGACCCGGGGCCTTGCCTTTTGGGAGAGCAAAGAGCGTATCACGAATTTCATCATCAAGGACCGGGGTAGCTAGAGAACTACCCTGGTTCGCAGATAGAGGCGCTCGGATATAGTTTTTAACCTCTTGAAGGGAAGGCTTGGAAAGGTGAGAGTGAGGAGCTAGCAGGTCAGAGAAGAATGAGACAAAGACTTGCGGAACCGCCTCAACGTCCGTAATCAGCTCACCCATACCGTTGGTAACCGAGAGGATTCTATTGCGCAGCTGTCTTTTCTTGACGGAGAGGTGAAAGAATCTAGTGTTACGATCACCATCCCGAAGCCACGGATTCTAGATTTCTCGCCTCGTAAAAGGATTCCTCATCCCGACGCAAGTCCACAAAGGTACGACGCCTTGTCTTCTCAAGATCGCTAGATCGTGGTCTAGCGGGTGGAGATGAAGATCATCCCGAACAAGACGAAGAGCTTCTCTTGCCTCCTCTCGCTCTTGCGAGATATATTGGAGAACACCTCTCTATTAAGTTGTTTAAGCCTACCCTTGAGAGCTTTCAACTGAGACAAGCCTCGTACATAGAGTAGCCATGGAGGGGTAAGTCCCATACGTGTCGAACAATGGAGGAGAACTGGGGGTGTTCCGACCAGAAATGAAAATATTTAAACGGTCTTCTTTTGAGGATCGGATTGAGCACTCTGATGATCATGGGCGAGTGATCAGAAATGCCCGGGTTGAGGAAAGACGCCTCCGAGAAGGAGAAGTCCATATTCCATGACACTTGTGGGGCGAGACTGGAAGATCAATATTTCCATACCAGATATTAAAATAGAAGAGGAAGTGAAACGTTTGGTCCGTCGTAATCGTGCTTTTGAAGATTGAAATGGTCCTTATTAAACATGTTTAACGAGTGCCTCCACAAACTCGCACAAGAAGCATAAGTGAGCATTTCACAAAAACGGGGGCCTATTGGTTTGATCCTAGATAACTGGATAAACTAATCCGGAATGGCCCTCCCTCTAAGACCTTGGAACACGTGGAATGACCCCCTTGCAACCAAACGGGCGGAGAAGATTTCGGATCTCGAGCTACCGCATTAATGAGTCACGAAATATATTAAGTTGCCAAGAGCATGTAAGGCGAGAGTCTTCGCTTCCGAAAGGAAATCCTTCATTTTCCCAAAGATGGAAATACCTTTTTTTTATTTAATTTTTAGTAGGGAAAAAATAAAATAAACTTTGGAGATGGCCCTCCAATGTTATCCTCTGTACTTTTTTTTTTTTTTTACCCTTTCCACTTTATGGAAATTCATAAATTTTATATTGTATTTGTGCTTTGTTTGGAGTTATTATGGGTTTTTGCCTCACTTTTTTCATTTTGGGTAGAGTTATAAAATTGAGTGCCCAAAAATTTGAGGGTTATATGGACTTTCGCATGTATAGTCACTAAAAGGAACTCGAAATTTATAAAATCAATTTATAAAAGTACCTTGAGGGAAGACATGATAAGAAGACCCTAAAGCTTGAGAAGGAAAATAAGTTTGTTTGAAGTAGCTTTGGCCTTTCGCTTTTCGCCTTTTTCAATCTTGCGGCGCATGTTGTTTGGTTCTTTTTTTCTTTTTAAATCTATAAACTTTCAAATGTTAATATGGACATATATATATATATATATATAAATCTATAAACTTTCAAATATATGGATATATATATTTCAACTTGGTTGATGATATTTTGAAATTTGATGGGAAAAAATATTTTTTTTTGACAATTTGTTACCCAAAAAAAAAAAAAAAAAACCAACCCCCAGAAAATCAAAATAGCCTTAAATTTCAGATGGGTAAAGTAGTATAGAGTGAGAATGGAAATGACAAATATACACTGATGACCTAGAAGATAGCATTCAAATTTTTTTTTAATGGGATCATATTCTCTTGCATCACATTAACCAAAGTGTTGCATGATGCGTGTTGTGTACTGTCCAGAAATATTAAAAAGTGGGATATCCCAAGATCCTAATTACTTAAAAAAAAATGTATTTTCCCCCCTCCATACACCAAGGTTGAAAAAGAGAAAAAAGATTAGAGAGAGAGAGAGAGGGAGGGAACAATTTTGACATTCTGGATTCAGTAAAATGTTGACTTTAGGGAACATCCATGGACGGAGAGCAAGTGGTAGCTCACGAACCCTAACGCAGCTGCAGCTCTGCTGCTGCTGCCGAGAGAGAGAGAGAGAGAGAGAGAGAGAGTAAAAAGAGGAGGGGAAAACAGGACAGTGCTGCAGCAAACTTTTTGTTCTTTTGCCAATGGACAAAGAGCAAGAGATGGGTACTGAAAGAGCCACACATCCCTCGCTATCTAGCCGATTAGACAGATAGACTGGATTTGGGTCTCTTCTCTCTCTCTCGTTCTCTTCGATCTTCCTCCCCCATTTCTAGTGCGTTTTACAACCCCCATTTCTCGCTTCTTTTCTATATGATCTCGTGACCATATCCAGAAACCCAACAGCAGCATCAGCAGCAGCGCGCACAACGACCCCCTCTGAGCTTTTTTCGATCGTTCTTTCATTCATTCATTCATTCATTCATATGGCTGTAGCATCGGTACCGGATCGGCCTATCCCTGTTCCTCTCTGCCTCTCTCTGTTTCTCTCTCTCTCTCTCCCTCGCTCTGTCTGCAACACCTTACACATATTCTGATGCTCTTTCCGATGATTAGACCAGACGCTTACCGGAATTCGTGTCAAGTGTCAACGCCGTTAGATTTTCGAAAATAAAGTTGTTAGCTTGTCCTTGTCAAAGACACAACCCCTCCCTCCCTCCCTCTCCCTCCCTCTACAAAGCTCAGGCACCATAAAAGACTTTTTGGCCCCATGTGAGCTTCTGTATGTGCGAGAGAGGAGGAGATTTCTCTCTCTCTCTCTCTCTCTCTCTCCCCCAATCTCTTTCTTCCTTCTGACCAGCATCGCTGCCACAGCGTCTTTCACTAAAGCGTACGTGAACAGCGTCCCCAATAATAATGCCTCATGTCTTCGGTTTCTTTAATCTTGCAAAAAAATAAAGAAAAAAACGCAGAGGAGCACGGGTCCCACCCCTCCTTGCATTAATAACATTCACAGCTATTGAATGGCCCTTTGGCTGGGCCCCTCCTCACCTCACCTCTTTTTGCTGCGACGAATGAGAGGGTGAGCCCCACCGCCACCCCCACAAACATCCCATCTGCAATCTCCCCTCTCCTCCTCTTCCTCCTTCTCTGTTCTTTCTTTTGGGTTTTTTTAGGAGTGGAAGTGGAGGAGGTGGTAGTTGAGTGCGGGTGCAGATGCAGAGAGGGTACAAGTGCAAGGGGCAGATTTCAATTTGGTTTCCAGATGAATTTGAGCAAAAAGATCTGACGTGATTGTTTAGAAGTAGTGGGGCATTTGAGATTTTCTGAGGCGAGGAAGATGGGGGCATTGTTTTGGTGTCACCTTTTCTTCTGTCCTTCGTATTTTATTATGTCTCCAGCATATATATAAACACATATTAACATCTCATAGATTAAAAAGCAAAAGAGAGGAAGGAAGAAAAGGCCCCCACTAATCCCACCCACCCACCATACATATTTCTCAAAGTACCTCCCTCCCTAATTGAAACTTACAGTACCTTTTATCTCTATTACAGATTTAATAACCCTAACATCTTTTGGCTTAGGATATGAGGGGGAAGGGGAAAGGAAGAGGAAACTAAAATTTTAGAAGGAAGAAGGCAAAAAAGAGAGATAGAAAACCCATCAGCAAGTGTAAATATAACATGAGATTTTCAGTTACCACCACGGAACTCTTAAAGACCAAAACCCCACCACTTTCAACAGCAGCAACTCTATCTATAAGCAGGCAGCAAAGTCTCTCACATCACATTGCAACTTGATGGGTTCTCATCGCTGAAGTAGCTGTACCCCTCCCCGTGGGAGGGCGGCGGCGGGTATGGGTATGAGCCGGCATATGGGTTCGGGTTCGGGTACGGGGTTGGATACGGCGGTGGCATGTAGTTGACAGCTGGCGGCGGCCGGGCATACATCATGTGCTGGAACCTCTCATTGCCCATAGCCCTCTGCTGATTCATCACATGAGCTAAGTACTGCTGATGTTGTTGCTGTTGCTGCTGTTGTTGCTGTTGCTGCTGGTGGTAAGGATTTCCGGGCATGACTTCCAGCCCGGCGCCATGGAAGTAGCCATCTGCACCACCCACTCCTCTGCCGCCACCGCCACCGCCACCACCCAGCGAGCCGGCTGGGAGGCCTGGGACAGCCGGGAAATTGCTTGGCATGCTGCCCATATGACCCATTGGAATCTTCATACCACCCATCTGCCCACCACTGCCATTAGCAACATCACCCATGTGGAGGAACCCATTTTCCATTCCGCCACCCTTTTTGCCGCCATTCACATTGATGATGCCGCTAGGACCGCCACCGCCATTCTTGTTGTTAGGGTTACCGCCATGGTTACCATTTTTAGCATCACCCCCGTTCTTGCCACCATTTTTACCACCACCGCCACCTTGGTTTTGATTATTTCCTCCTCCGCCTTTTTTCGCACCGTTCCCATTTTTGCCATCATTGTTCTGAATAGGCGGACCTCCACCACCGCCACCTTTTTTGCCATTATTACCAGCACTACCTCCAACATTTCCCGCACCCTTTTGAGCATTCAAGAGCTGCTGGGCATGATTCCCATTCATCATCTCATTCAGCATCATCATGTTGGGCATCTGGCCATTGCCCATCAATGGCTTCGTCTTGTTGGGTGCTTGGTGGTAGGCATCATCATAATCATCAAAATCCTCATCATCCATAAATTCATCTTCATCATCATAATCATCAAAATCATCACTGAAATCCTCATCCTCAGGCAGAATGAATTTCCCTCCTCCCTTCTGGTTCGGGATCGGACCCGGGTCCTTGGAGGGCATCTTGAGGTCCTTGAATTGGGGCAGCTTGAGATCTTGGAACGCTTTCATCTGCTGGAGTTGCTGAAGCTGCTGCTGGTTCAGATGTTGAAGCTGCTGCTGGTTCAGATGTTGAATCTGCTGCTGGTTCAGATGTTGAATCTGCTGCGGGTTCGGGAGGTTCTGACCAACCTTAGGCTGGTTGTTTCCACCACCTCCGCCACCGCCCTTTTGGCCCTTGTTTCCACCTTTGCCATTATCAATTTGCATGTTCTTGAGCTGGTTGTTGAGGTGGTTGTTGTTGTTGGACTTCTGAGCGCCCCAAAGCTCTGCATGTTTGCCTGATTTATTGAGCTTCTTGATGAGTACAGCTGGGTCTGCGTTCCCTGAAACGGTCACTTTGCCCTGTTCTGCATCTATTTTGATGGTGTACACCCCTGCAACCCACCAATCCAAAAGAAAAGAAACAAGGGGAAAAATCAACCAAGCAATTTTTTTTAATTGAATGTGAAAAGTATACATCAACTGAGATTTTCTAAAATAGCACGGGAAGGAACTACTTTTTTTTTTTTTATAAATAAAATCTAACTAAAATCGAGAGAGAGAGAGAGAGAGAGAGAGAGAGAGGGGCTTGAAAAAAAGAAGAAGATTAAATAAAGAGGACCGGAACTGAAAAAGGAGTAATACCGTCCATTTTCTGCAAGATTTTCTTCACTTTCTGCTTACAGCCATCACAGTGTATGTTCACTTTTAGAACACAAGTCTGCATGCACAAGCAAACCCAGAGAACAAAAACAGGTGTAAAGAACAATTCCTCTCACTCCAACAAAAGAATAACAGAAGGAAAAAACGAATGAAACGAAGCTTCCTATGCGGAGTTTCATTCCGAAAAGTCATTACCAAGCCTGGAAAGAGAGATTAGTTCACAGGCCAAAACAGAGCACACACCCAAATTGTAACACATTAAGTCCCAAAAACTTCGACCAAAAGAACAAAAAAGTCCCAATGACCATCATCTATGACTCGAGCTTGAAACAAGGCAAAGTACAGAGGGGAAACTACCGATGAGCTGAGTTAGGAGGGACAAAATGCGTACCTGGATCTTCATGAACTCTTCTTTACTCATTTGAGTTACACTTAAATGGAACAAACCGGGACAGAGTTATTGAAAAGATAAGAAAAGGAGGGAGAGGCGGTCCTAAAACAGATCTGACAAACAGAAACAGCCGAGAGAGAGAGAGAGAGAGGCGTAGGTGTTTTAATTGGAAGAGCTCCACAAAAGCGCTTCGTTCCAGAGTAGTAATCCCCAGACGGAAATGAAGAGGAGAACCTCAAATGGTCCAACGGGTTGTCTCTGAACAGAGTATTGTAATGCAGCAAGAAAGCTCCAGTTTTTCTAGAGAGAGGGAGAGAGGGGGGTCTAAGGAGATGTGCGGGTGCACATTAAACTCCTCTGCTTCCTCTGCTTCCTCTATTTCAGGGGCGAAAGAGAGAGAGAGAGAGACAGAGGGGGAGGGGGGTCTAAAAAGATCGCTAGACTGGCACAGAGAGAGAGAGAGAGAGAGGAGAGAGAGAGTTTTGTTGCTCTTCAAGGCTTCTCTTGACACACCATCTTTTTCTTTTGAGACCCCTCTTTATTTATGGGGTGGGGGTGGGGGCGATTCTAATGGCATCCTCCTCCTTCCCCAAGCAGGTAATCTGCCACAGACCTCCTAACCATGGCCAATGTGGCTAATTAGCTTGGCCTGGAAGTCAGTGTGCGCGCGCGTGTCTTGGGCTTAGCTTCACCGTGGAGGCTTTTTGCAGGAGTGGCTTGACTGGTGCGAGAGGGTTTTTGCTTCAGGCTCAGTGACAACAAACCACCCTGTATTTCCTCTGTTTTCTCCCCTTTTTTTCCCCTTATTTTTTCCCCATTTCTACTTCCTGTTCCCACCTCCATATTTTTCCTTTTAGAAAAACAAAAACTTGGGCAGTAATTATTATCAGCATATGTCAATGAGCTCTTTCTGACACTTTCAGAATTTCTTCTCCCCAAATTGGGTGAGCACTAAATAATGGGCCTCAAAATGGGACCATATTGAATAATTATTTGAATATTCCACTGTTCTTGTCCCCTTCTCGCAGTGGGTTGTTTCCCCTCCCTCCCCCTCAATTTACCAAATTCTCCCCCCGCCTTGAAAAGGCAAACTGAATATTAAATAAAACCCCTCATCTCATCCCCCACTTCTGTTTCTAAAATTCTGGATTTCGAGTTAAGTGAATCTTACTTGACCCGTTTCTCATTCCTCTTTCAGCCAATCTTTGTTCTTGCATCTTAGGGCATTATCCTTTGGCACGGAGACCAGGAGGGTCCAAATTTAAGAAAGAGTTTCATAAGCCTATGCTGCATTTTAGTCAATCTCTTGTCATAAAATAAAGTTGCTATCCCACATCCCATAATTCTTTTTGTCCATACGCATCTCATAATGCTATGCTGGTACAGTTTACTAAACTAATTTTTTTGTCGGTATAAGTGCACTGGAAGTCTTATAACTTATTATAATAATGTAATTGAGTTCTAAAACTCTAAAAAAAATGTAATCAAATTTTAAAATTTGTCACCAAAGTACAATCAAGTCCTATAATTTTCACAAAGTGTAATTAAGTTTTAAAATTTATAACAAAGATCCAATTGAATTATAAAACTTTCAAAAATACAATCAACGAAAGCACTTTGATTGGATTAATTTGATACATTTTAGATTTCATTTTTAAAAGTTTTTATGATTTAATTGTATTTTCGTGACAAATTTTTAATGTTTAATTATACTTTTTAAAAGTTTTAAAGCTTCATTGTACTATCATGAAAACTTTTAGAATTTCTAATATACTTATCCCTTTTCTTACCACCCAAACTTATAGTTATAGATGCATGCAAACCTGCCTCGCTCCATGGATTTGAGTTTACGATGGTGCTTAATTACAATAAGTAGAGTAGACGGGTTCTTATCGATGCTACGAATTTTTTACAACTAACAGTTTGCTCTTTCACACTGAAAACTTCTTGTTTAACCTCAATGAGAAAAAAAAAGCCGATCATTGTTGAGATTAGGGAACAAAATTGTGGAATAAATAATGCAATACTTTGCTGTTGCTCATTCCCACTTTCTCTTAGGTATAGAATAATAATGCACCAGAATTTCTCGGTCAAAGCCTGTAAAGTTCACCTCTAGGTTTTCTTGTTCTGGTAGGGCTAGTGCAGTGGATGGCTGTTTCTCTGCACTCTTCTCCTACTTCATTAACTTCCCGTCGAGGGAAGAATTTTAAAAAAATATATATGTTATTGTTCTCTGCGCTGAACAAATTGCAATCGAACGTGCTATTCTTCAACAGTCTCCCCGCATAAAATGTATGTCAACCTAAACCGAGCATTTCGCTGTCTACATTGATTGCAAAGGGATGAATTAGACTGTCTTGGACAGTAAATTCTCTGGTTTCTTGTATACTTTTCAAGAGGAATATACTCCCTCAATATTAGTATTTTATGGAAACAGTAGCCCCGCAGCCCTACAACGAGACGAGCTATAGTCCTACTAGTTGCAATACGATAAATAATATTAATACATCATCTCAATTCGATAGCAAATTTCGATTTTTTCCACTAGACAGTTACTCTAAATTTATCAATCTTTGTCTTTGTCCCTTTTAAAATAATACCCTTTATTTCGGGGAATAAAGAGCAGAGAACGAAATTATTGAAGTAAAATTTACCTAAAGAAAAAAAAGTGCATATTTTATCTACTATTCAATGAAAATGATAGTTTCCACAAATCGTGCCAATAGATTAATTGGAGCAATATTTGAAATTTAGTAAATTTTCGCTAACTAGCCAAGCCAAATGATGAGGCATTGCTCTCAGACTTGATGATTCTCCTAAAAGGAACCCACCTCCTTTATGTACTCATGCGTTTTCATCTCACTGATTGAAATAGTGTATTGTAAGTTTGATGTAGGTTCAAGGTAGATACCGTTTTCTTTTTTTCGTATGAAAAATTCCTTTTTATTGTTTTTTTTTAATCTTGTGTGATAGCGAATAATGAAATTTCCTGAATAATTATTATGTCATGGTCTGTGCATTTGAGTAAGGTTAGTTTCATACTCATCCTTATCTCAATGATGAACGGATAACTTCAAATCCAAAGTTGAAGATTGTATTTTGGGTTGCCATGATGACTAAGCATATGGCGTCGATGCTATGATTTGTATTTCTGTGTACTTCATCCTGGAAGCAGTGGTGGTTGGCCCGTGGCAAGAACATTAACGTGCTACGGCACATTGGCATTTATATTATGAAAACATATCAGGAAAAGGAGCGGAAATCTCGTAAGAGATAGGAAAAACCCAATGCTTAACACGAGTTTTATGGTGATGAAAGTCTCTCGGTCAATTGGGTACCGCCAATTTCGATCCATCGAGGCAGAAAAGATTGATTTACGTTATTACCTCGACCGACATGCGTGCGCGCTCTCGATTGAAATTTTTTGAACAAATCCGGTCCGAGGCCACGATTAAACAAGGGGTGATGATTCTCAATGTCTTGGCTACGGATACGGACTGTTTCTACCTAAGGTCATGTGCCAAGAGGTTCGTAGCTGTGGAGTCTGGACTGTTGCTGAACTTCTGGGGAGTTTCAAGAACATTCTGGGTAGACGCAGGCTACGTTATGTTAGGTTAAGCAACTACTAATTAAAGACAAACCTTGCTATAATGATGTCCTGTGCCTGTGTTCCTTTCTCCCCATTACTTTATCCACGGTTTGGCATAAAAAGAGGGAGCTTCAAGAAGGGCTCATCTAATTTCTCTTGCTTTTTTATACGCTTTTCGCTTTTCGCTTGAGCAAATTATTGCTGTCCTCAAAAAGCCTAAACCCTCTTGATGAAAAAGTGGATGGTATGTGCTTGTGAGAATTTTCAGCTTTGTACATGAATGGCCGCTACCATTATTGTACTTAGGCAGCCATCTTTGCCCTAGATCGATGTCTCCCTAAACTAAACTCACAATGAATTTCGTCCCCAGGACAAAAAAATCAAAATGGCAAGTAAAAACTGAAGTACACAAAAGTCCACACAACAGAAGTACCTCGGTACCAAACTGCAGAAACGATGGGGCTAAAGGATCACACATGCTCGTCTCGTCACTAATTGTGTCTCATCGTGTTGAATTGATTACAGTAAACGTACGGGAATTAGGCTCAAACAAATGGGCAGGCGGGATCTTCCATGTTCAGGGCATGGGTGAGTAGCAGGCGACGGACCCCAAAACACCCAAAAGGAAGGATCGAACCGGTACGGGAGCTGCGGTTGGATCTTGGCAGCTAACGCTTCAACAACAAGAAAAGGGGTTTTCACGCATTTCGGGTTTCCCGTACTGTTAGGCAACGAGTGCACATTTTCGGGTGGAGGGAGTTACCATGAATTGGGATATTGATTTGAACATGCGCTCTTTTGTCTCGTGGCTCTTAAACGGCAACGGAGGATGAGCCCCCTTCGTTGCGTTAGCTCGAAGAGCTTTTGCCATCGCCACCACCTTTGCTGGGTTCAGGGTTTCACATGAGCACCACATGGAGTTCAGAGAGTGATTGATGTGTGTGTGTGAGAGAGAGAGAGAGAATATGAATGGGACTTCTAACTTGCATATACCCCCACATGGTCCTGCCATCACTTTCTGTAAAACCCTTGAGGCATTAAATTCTCAGAGGCACGAACGCACACATGCATATACACAAAGCTCAGCAAAACTAGTGTCTGCATAACGCAAGCTGCTCGAGAGGGAAAAAAATGTCCCGGAAGTATCCTGTAACTTGGTCCACCCTGAGGGCTCGTGTTGCTAATTTTATAATTTTTTTCCAAGATAAAGGAGAGAACAACAAGCAAGCAATCGACCAAAATCAGCGGTCTTAAAACTTTGCCTGTCTAGATTTAACCGGAACTCTATATCCTGACCTTCATTTAACATGATGGAGCTGCAACTTTTGACTTATTTCTGCTGCCCTTTTTCGTTTTCTGTGTTTTTTCTTTCTTTTTCTTTTTGCCGCTAGGCATTTTCATTTAGTCGAGTCGCTGGCAGGGATCTTTCTTCTAAGCACATCGTCACATTGCTTCTCTGGGAAAAAAGAGCTGGAGGAGACGCCATCTTTTGAAGTCTGTGTAGGTCAAGTCATGCAGCTTCAAAAGAGTGACTTGCACAGGCGGTAAAGAATATCAGATCACAGAAGCAAAATATCATTAAAGAATGATGCATAACGTCGACAAGGACTAGGAAATTTTTGACCTGGGCTCTGCAATTTCTCATGTACCCATTTCATACAAACTGAATCGGATTATAAGGGGGGAGAGATAGAGAGAGCAGCGATTGGTAACTCTGAATACTGGTAGTGATCGGCAACTATGAATACCGGTAAATTCAGCATGGGGATATGCAGGTATCTCTACCAAAAGACATTACAGAGCCATAAAATATGAAGATCCATCCATTTTTGCTGCACCGGGATTGTACCATGGCAATGACATGGAGCTTCATCAACACTATGAGAAGGCAACTTCTTAAACATCGAAATAAAAGGCTTGTGCGAATATAACTACTATAGCTAGAGGTCAATTTCCTTTGCTACGGGAACAAAATCTGAGTGCCCATCTTCAAATACAAAGCTAATAGGAATGGAAAAAAAAAAAAAAACCATTGTGGTAGCATATTTCATCCTAGGATGTTTGAAAGCAATTTACTCCCGAGGCCATCCAGAAACTAGATTCTTCAGAGGTCTTAACTGCTAAATTCTGTGCCCCAATATTTCTTTAGGCTGCATCGAGAGTTTAGAAAATTCAGTCCAAGACAGAACATCAACGCCAAAAAAATTCACCGAAACATTTTCCGCAGTATGACTCACCACCCAAGTCATAAAGAAGCTAAAGAAATAACAGAAAATGCGTTGCCTAAGTCCCTTCCAAACAAATACCGGTGGTTTCTCTATAAATCACAAAAATCACTGATAACTATTAGGACACGTACAACTAGTTCTTACAAATTACAATTCTTTTCACACCATACACGCTACACTTGGGTGAGTGGGGAAAGCAGTGTCATTTGTACAAGGACTGCTCTCAGCACCATTATCAAGAAGCTCAGTTCAATATAAAAGTACACAAAAGAGTTGTCGTGAATAAAAGCTAACGTCTGCTCCTTGCTGATGCATCTGTACACATATGTGCAGGTCTTCTTTCCAAGCTCAAGCATTCTTAGACTATGACGATGACCTCTCAACACCGGCAAAGTGAAAAATTCATGTAGAACATACACATTTTAGTTACTGCCAGCTGGCATTAGGTTGACAACAAATGACAATTACATTAAGAGCCCATGCATTTGAAAATAAGACTCACGGGAAGATCCAAAGAGGAGTCAAAAAATAGGATTTGTACCATACAATCCCAATTTAGTAAGAATGGAACTTCTCAGTATTCACAGTTACTTATCTTGATCTCTATCAGTTCCTCGATTGGTTGACGGCATATGGGGCACTTATTTGACCGATGCGTCAATGCTCTGGCGCACTCATTGCACATACACTGCGAAGAAGAATTAACAAATCATAATGTATAATTAACATCTAGAACAACAAATTAAAGCAAAGTGGAGATTTTCCTATTTTGTAATCTCTAATGAGCTGTTACTCATGGATGTCCACATTCAACATAAGAAGCACAGTACCCTCAAGATTGAAGTAAAGCAAGGACACTGTATATAAGCATAAATTCAACCCTCTGATCATATTAATTGAGTTAAGTCTTTTCCAACTAGGAAATGGAGCACAGCATTGTAACAAAATCACAACATGATTGTAGTTGATGACAGATAGGAGAAAGTAGGCAGAGTTGACAATTTTTACTGAAAAGCACGTATCAAGTGGAAGTGTAAGCATCTTAATAATCATCTAGCAAAGAGCATACTAGATGTGAATTTGAAGCAGATTACAAGCATTAATATTGACAGAATGATCTCTTGGTGAAGTCAATACCAGTGAAGAAATACTATGTAGACTCACCAAATGTCGGCAGGGTAAAATGGCAGTATCCTTTGGCTCAGTCATGCAAATTACACATTCCTTCCCTGGATCATTGTCGTTATAACCCTCTGCTGAAGAGCTCCCTAACCCATATAACTCACGTAGCTCGTAACGAACTCCATCCACCCAGAGAAGTTGCTTGATAACTCTTACATGAAAAGGACCACCATTATTTTTCTCCAGAACAGCCTGAGTTATTTGTGCATGAGAGGAGGTGCACGGCACTGGATTAACTAAATGGTCATCCACTGACTGAGGCTGTATGCATGTTTCAGCAGATATGACAAGAGGAAACACATCCTCTCCAGGAGATGGTTTTGAGAGATCATCCAATTCAAAGAAGCCTAAGTCACTGCCAGTCCCTGAAGGCTGACGAAATTTTTGACCGAGTCCTTTTTGAAATTGGAATTTCACAGGCTCAAAGGCTTCAGGAAACAGGGGAACCAATTGACAATTGGACTCTTCCTTGCCAAAATACAAGATTGTAATACTGCAAAACAGGGATGCGTAATTAGAAACAGCAGTGTCGTCAACATGGATGCATAAAATCTACATTTTTCAAATGCTTTTCTGGAAATGTTCAATTTCTGATCCACTAAAAGCATGTTTGTAGGTCTAAACTAAAAGTCTCTCGGAATCAGATGATAATTAAATCTCACTCCTTGCAATAGTGGATGTCAGACTCAACTTTCATTAGCTTTTATAACTAAGATTTCATACTCAAGCAAACACAAGAATTAAGTATTTCAGCTTTGAAAGATTTGAAACTATGACTATGACATGTTACATGTCCTTGGCTAGCAAAACCTTCATATGGCCCTTGAGAATGCTGAATGAGGAAGGTAAAAAATTCATAAAAGAAAGTGAAGCTAAAGGACAAAGAGCTCATGCATATTACCACGTCTAGAATATCTATTACTGCACTTATGTCAGAGTGTGTCCAAACACTGGACTAAACTTTGGAATAATTCAATGTTAAAATGGCCTTTCTATATGACCATTGGACTTGTTAGACTTGCTGGGCTAAGGGCTAATAAGCAGTAAGATATTCCAGATGCCCATGCAGAAGAATCAGTTGTTGACTGGTTAATTCATGGGTTAATACCAAGAAAAACCCTAAACTAGTACACCAACATAAATTAAACGGAGAGTAAATTTATAACAAATGTACCGGTTTGAGGTTTTTGGTGGTTAAAAAATTAATTTGGGATAAATTTGTTATAGGCGTACCGGTTTGAGGTTTTTTGTGGTTAAAAAATTAGTTTAGATAAATTTGTCACAAATGTACCAGTTTGAGGTTTTTTGTGATATTAACCCTTAATTTATCATGAGCACCTCCTTATGCAGTAACAAAGAATTCCAAGAAAGAATGTAAGTTGTGAAAATTCTCGTAATATCTTGGAATTCCATTGCTAGCCACCTAAATCTTTGGTGGATAGGAAATTAACATTCAACTTTATCACATGGACCATGGACTCCATAGAGTTAGGTACCATGTTGATACCTTTGCTGATTTTTACAACTAGTTGGTAAAATGTACATAACGAGTTCCCCTTCCATCTTTGTAGATACACAATAGAGTCAAATGACAGCACCTTTAAAGATAGAAAAGGCAAATTTATAATCATGAAGGCTTCCCCAGAATGGGAGAAAAATGATAGTTCTAGCTAGGGCTGAACGGTTCCACATTTAATTGGAATAAAATTTTCATTTTTTGGAACCTAGAACTTACCTTGCAAATTATACACTCATCATTGAACGGTATGGAATATCGCAAGATCACACGAAGACATGAACCAAGAAAAACATCAACTTGTTATGGCTTCTAGGTTCCCGATTCCAGGTTCTTTCAACTAAGAACATGAAACCTACTCGTCGAAACAGGTTCTTTATTTTTTGGAAGCTAAAACCTACCCTATATATATTGGAACCTGGAATTTACAGGTTTCCATCGGTCCGGTTCTTAGGTTCTAGGTCCTACCTTGGAACCATGCTCACCCCAGCAACTTTCTTTAAACTCCAACCTTTTTCAAGACCTTCACTTTCATAAATTGATTCCCTTTTCATTCTTTCTCAAGACGTGACAACCAACACCACGCCCGCCCCCCCCCCCCAAAAAAAAAAAAAAAAAAAAAGAAAAATTGCAATAACTTTTTTGGAAAAAAAGAACAAAAAAGACCATGATGGATGTTACAATACGTAGTCACTGAAGTCTATTATCAAGTCATACCCACTAATGCAGGTGACTACTAATCACTAGGAACAAAATATCGGCTGACCAAACTATAGTTAATGATGATACATACAATTTCCTGCCTCACTGAAACAGTTGGTCCGGCAAGATATTACCTTTGTTTATACCATGACCGAGGCAACTCACTAAACATTAGAGCACTACCTTTAGAGCCAAATCTATCTATAAAAAATAATAAAGTGAAGGTTAGTCTCAATGGATTTGTTAATTGCCATTTGATGCATAATTTTTTGCCACATCTTTCATGTGGCTCTCCATAATTAGCCACCTAACAGCTGCACGAATTGCTTAACCATGCACATCATCAATGCATTTCACCTTATCAAGCCAACTAGCAGTTACATAAGCTACTTTAGTCATTGTTTACCAAGGAAAATAAAAAACTAACAAATATATGAAGAACGATAGAAACAATCATACTTTCACAATAAGAAGATCTCTCAAATCAAGTCCATAATCAAGGAGAAAACACTTCGAGAACAACGTTACAAGATCCATCAAAACATATAGAAGAAATGGGAAAATGTAGTCAATTTTAAAGAAGAAATCACCCAAAAGTGCTCCTCAATTTAATTTGAAATCAGAATATTAATAAGAAATGTATTTGCAAATTTCTAATGCCCGTGCCTGCAACAATGTTATTCTAGTTTCAAGGATGATTAGGTTCAAGGCCACAAAAACAAAGGGAGATTACATTCCTTTCGCTACTTCATCTTTCGCAGTTTCTACATTCACCAAGAACAAAACAAGGACAGAGAAATGATGAGCGATTCATCTCATTTGTCTCCCAATATGCCATGTTTCTTAATCTCTCCAATACTAAACAGGTTTTTGATCCAGAGCTTCATAAGATCCTCTACAATTTCAAAACACATGATGTGCACACCAGAGCAAACCTCTTCTAGTCTCGTCTGTAAAAAGAGAAAACAACATCTGACCAGGGATGTTTTCTTGCAAGTCATTCTGCATATACATATGATCAAAATATCAAACACGTTCTTTTCATTGAAGTCTCTAAATCCCAGTTAACTTGTATCCCCATCCGCATCATGACTCGTAATACCTAAACCAAACAGATTCTATATATTGCCGTATTCTGGTTTCTTTCAATTCCATGTATTGGCTGTCCACTATCTTCTACCCCACTCGATCATAACATTCACTCAACATCCTAGCTAATTCAATCGCTTTGTCATCATATGACGAGCCAATCACAAGTCCAAACACGTTTGCCTCACGCTTTCTAAGCTATGACGCACAAAACCAAGTAATTCCACAAACATCACGACCAATTTTAACTCGCGAATCACCCAAAACGACCATAACTACCAACTTCCATTTAATCTAGCGAACGGCCGCTAAAGGGAAGAAAGGGATCCAGCACCTTCCATCATGTAACGCGTCGAACGAGAAAGACACCAGATGGCAATTCGGGTCGTGCTCGTCGATCTCGACCCTGATCGTGTCCTTGTGCACATTCACCACGTTCCTCACTTTCTTGGCGTTCTGATGATGTTCCACGTAGGCCGTCGGAGGCGCCGCTGCCGCCGCCGCCGCCGTCGCGGGCGGAACCGCGGGCCACCCGTTCGCCTGATTCGCGTAGTAGGGGTGGTGAGTCTGGTGACCGACCCGACCCACCACGGGGCCCGAGTAGCCGCACGAGCCGTACGAGACTGGGCCGCAGTAGGAGGGCAGCGGAGGAGGGTACGCGGGGTAAGCCGGGTGATGGTGGGGCGGAGGGTAAGGAGGGGCGGAGAAGTAGCCATTCGGCGGCGGCGGGAGGGCGGAGGAGGAGGAGGAGGAGGGTGGTGGGGGTCCGCGGAGTAGTAGTACGGGTGGTGATGAGGCGGTGGGTATGGGTAGCTTCTTCTTCTGGGGTTGCTCCATGAAAGGCCCATCTTGGTAGGGAAGACACAGAGAGAGAGAGAGAGAGAGAGAGCAAATGAAGATGGGCGATGGTGAAATTATGAGGTCGAAGAAACCGAGGAAAAGGTGGGAGATGGAACGTGGCTGGATCGAGTCGGTAGCGTGGCCAAAGAAATTCGACTTTTCTTTTCTTTTTTTATTCTCGGTCAAAAGATACCTTGCTTATATTACTAACCTAACTTAAAACAATGAAATGTCCAGCATCATGACATAACGAAGACAAAAAAGAATGGGGGCTAGGTAGCCGGTGGCTGTGAACCATGCCTATAAGGCGTGTTAACACAGCAGTGGATATTTCACCCATCCTTTCTCACCTCATGTGTGGATAACTACTATACCATCTTATCCGGTAATAATTAGAGCAAGTTTTGACGTGAAGTCTACATTCCTTACCGAGAAGCCTCCAAATTCTCTGTCTATCTTTATCTTCCCGACAAATGATGAATATGAAGAACAGCACGGGGTTTCCCACCTTAGAGCAATTCTTCCGCCTATTTCCTCCTTTAAGCCTTTTTAGGACTTGCTCAGGTTCATCCGCACCATGACATAACGAAGACAAAAAAGAATGGGGGGCTAGGTAGCCAGTGGGCCAAAGGAAGTCAATTGATGGGCCTTCGCCACCCGCGTGCGAGGGGAATTCTTTGTATCTTGGTCCAAATCTACTTGTACTTCACCAGAATAGACCAAATGGGCCACGGGCATTTCTCTTGGCTCATAATATAATGCGTGGTTTAGAGGCTATCGGATTCAATGAACAACTATAGACCAGAACTCTCCCGGCACAGAACACCTTCGAAAGTACAACGTCCATGTGTCCTCTTCAGGTTTAGTAAACCTTCCCTAAATGCAACAATTGCCAAAGGAGCATGGATTTGTTTTTTGCGAGACCAATCGCGAGAAACCCTCGGAAGTCTCATACACCCCAGCCACTGAGCCTTTACGTGAGACGCTATACCAGGAGGCATCCACGTGTAGTTTCCACACTCCCTTGATCGGCGGGAACCACTGGTCAAGTATGGTTCCTTCACCCTTGGCCTAATTTCTCTTGCCGGGGTTCCAATTTGTGTAGCATTTTTGCATGTTGACTGCTTCTTTGACAATATGATTAGGCATTGGTTTGCGATTTTGAAACACGAAGGCCTTTCTCTCATTCCAAATCAACCAGAGTGTCGGCCAAGTGGGATGGGTCTCTCAATAAGTAAGTTAGGTTCTCCAGAAGCCACTTTTCAATTCTTGTTATGCTTGTTGGTGAGCTATCGATATTTAGTCGAGAGTCTAACCAAATTTGTTTCGTCCGATCGCATATAATAAGGAGGTATACACGGGATTATGGGGCTTGATGGCACAATAGACAAAGTGGATTACAACAATATATTTATAAGTCCATTTCTCTATGGACCCTCTTTCTTTTTACATCACAACCATATATCCTCATCACTCTAACGTTTACATCTCTCACAAGTTGGATGATTCATGGTCCTTTGATCCTCCACCTACGTATCTTAGGTTTGGGATGCATCGATTTACTTCTTGAATCGCCAAAGAGCCCTCGCGAGTTCCCAACTAACTTCACTCTCCAGAAGACCATTTTCATGAACAAAGTATTCTTGCTTTAGTGCATGATATCGCTTCTTCCACAATATACAAGATCTAACACATTTGCGGCTCTCCTCAGTCTGGGTCTTCCTCATCTACATGAAAAAGCTTAAGCATACTAACATGGAACATTGGATATGCCTTTAGTTTCAGTGGGAGCTACAGCTTGTATGTTACAATCATGACTCATTGTAATACTTGGAATGACCCTTTGTAACTACGAATGAACCCTTTATGCACATCTTTATATCCAAGAATCAAGTCTAGCTTGGTAAGGACCTAGTCTTCGACTTGGTATTGCACATGTTGTTGCTTCAGATCTTCATGTGCAAAATTGATGTTGTAGGTTGAGACTTCCATGCCTACAAGTCTAAAAATAAGGTTGTGGTATTTGCATAACACTTTGAATCATGGCACTTGTGTCGCCCTTGGTAGTGAGTTGAGGGATTTTCGTGACATCCCAAACTTGTCGCCGTCCCGATTTTTTTTATCTTGTTGATATGCACATGCCAAAACGTGAACAAACGAACTCCTCAGACAAATAACCCAAACACACTACTTTCTATTACAACAGTAAAATCCCTAATTTTCTATTAGGAGGATATCTCATCCTAAAAATAAGAAGTCTTAGAAAGTAAAATCCCTAATTTTCTATTAGGAGGATATCTCATCCTCGAATCTAACAGATACAACACTCGCAATATAATGTTGATGGCAGATCAATAGCAAATCCATTTCTATCTCTTAACTATCTGCATGTAATCACTTTTCAACTTACCAAATAAGCTTATCAAGCATCACATAGTAACATACATAATAACTTCATTAGCCATCTCAAATGGTTCTTCTTATACTTTTAAGGGCTTTCAGTTTCAAGGTGGGCATCCAACCTCAGGCTAGGCATCCCATATTTTCAAGGGTTTCTTGGCTCAACCAAGCTATTTGGCCACCAAGTTAGGTATCCTGTACTTTCAGGGATTTCCTGACTCCAACTAGGGCATCCCGTTCTCATGAATGAGGCAACATAAGGCCTTGTTTGGGTAGAGGCGTGCGTTGGGACCATCCTTCATCCTAGCCTGATAATGTCCTCTTCAGGGTGTGCTCATAGAACATCTCCCTCAAGGATTTTCCTTTGCCATAGCCAAGACACATTTAAGATAATTTAACTTTCTTTTATGTGACCACACGTCATATATCACACAAGCTGATTTCTTATATTTCCTCTTAGTTGACGTATGCAAGGCCCAAGGGCATGCTTATTCAAGTGTGTGCGAGCCATGATTCTCATTACCACACCATACAACATATCGAGCACGATTCTTGGCTCGTGGCTTGAATTGCATGCCTTGGTTGATCCTCATATCAAATAAGATTTAGAACCGGCACGCTTTAATAACTTACCAAGACTTCGTGGGCTTGGGCAATCCTTGTACCGAACAAGACTTGGAACTGGCACACTTCAATGCTGATCCAAGACTTAGCGAACTTGGGCGATCCCTACATTTAACAAGACTTGGGACTAGAATGCTTTAACGCCGTACCAAGTCCTCGTGGGTTTGGGTAATCCTTATACCAAATAAGACTTGGAACGGACATGCCTTAATGCCAATTCAAGACCTTATGACCTTGGGCAATCCTTGCACCGAAGACTTAGTATTTGCATACCTCGATGCTGTGCAAGATCTCGAAGCCTTAGGCGATTTGTGCACCAAATGCGACTTAGAACCGACACACCTTAATGTCAATCTAAGACCTCACAATCTTAGGCCATCGCAACTTAACGTCGATTCCAAGTTGAGCGAACCTCATCCTCCTCCCAGGGCCTAAACACATTAAGCGTGCAAATATGAACAAACCATACAAAAGAACACTACAACATACACATAGCTTATGTGGGTGAGCATACAACTAAACTTGACGTAACCTATTGCCCTAATCGAGAGTTAAAGATTTCACTTAGTTGGATGGATTTCAAAAGCTTGAGGAATGGTTTGGTGAGGATGGACACATGTGAAGGCTAAGAGAGAGGAAGAAAGAGGAGGTGTGCGAAGAAGCCTCCGAGGATGAGAATGAATGAGGGGCTCATTATATTTATAGAACCCATCCTTATTATTACTTGTCCAAATGGCTTAATCACATTTCTTGGAGTGGCATGGCTATATGGCAAGTCTAATTGGTAAAGTGGCATGCCTACTTGGAAAGGTGGCACTTCTAGTAAGATTGTGTGGCACATCTAAATCTTAGGGAAATGATGAGATTCATTGGTGTCGCTCTCCAATTGATACACTTAAGCCATGAGTCATTTACTTTTTCCCTAATGAAAATCTTGAACCATCATTACCAAATCTTCAAGTAGACACCAAGCATGAGTCATTAACTTCTTCTTCAAGGTAAATCTTTTGACCATCATTACAAAATCTTCATAAGGTCACCTAAGCTAATGACTTACATTCCTCATTTAATGCCCAAGATATGGTAATCATGAAACTTGGATTTTTGGCACATATTTCATGCCTTTACTTTTTCATTAAGCTAAGCATTCTAGAACCTTCTATTTTGTCTTTCCTTGATTGGTCCATTTGTGCAATGACTCATCTACTTAATCTCCAAGAAAAATTTTGGGTAATAATTGCCAAATCTTTTCAAGGCCACCTAAAGTGATGAATCACCCTTTTCATTAAATGATCCAAGAGGTTCTAGAATACTTTATTTTGTCCATTTCCAAAGAATAAGGCAAAAATGAGAAATAGACACTAAAAGTACAATCGGAATTGGGCTAGGATTTTTGTATATATCCCTTATTAACCATTCCGACATAGCCGAGGTTCATGACAAAGCCACCTCGATGTGGATGTCATAGGCAAAAATGGCTACTTTGGGTAAGTCGGTGGCCCAGGAAGTGGGCTCAATGGCCGACCCTAAAGTCGGCACTAGCCAAGCATGTTCCCCAGACTGGCCCTAGATTTGGTCTAGGCTGACTCTCCATTGTCATGTGGTTGTGCGGGATTGATCAATTCGTGACCAACACATGATCGTAGTGGGTCAAATCATGGTCGTTCACATTTGGTAAATGACCAAACAAAATCACTCATGATAAGAACATGACCACTTGGGATCGAATCATGATCGCCTATCGATATGTGGTGATACATGACCATCCCTCGATTAACCCTTATGGTCGGACAATCGTCCATTGACTGAACGGCCACTCTCGTGGTCATTAGATTGGTTTGTGACAAATCCCTTGATCAATCCATGGTCAATTTTGTAATTAGAACATGGTTAATCCTTTGGTTATCCTTTCGATCAAGTCAATCAGTCCATGATTGATCCTTACTATTGGCACACCGGACTCATAACCATTTCTCATAAAGTCGAAAGTCGCGAATGTTACAACTCTCCCCCTAAAAAAAATATCGTCCTCGAAATTTCAAAACATACCTGATTCTTAGAATAGGTACGAGTACTTGCACTTCATGGTATCTGCATTTTGCCACATTGCTTCCTCCGTTCCATGGCATCGCCATAGGACCTTTACTAAGGGAGCAATCTTATTTCTATCACTTACTCTCTTTTATCCACGCTCCACACCGGCTCCTCAATGTGTGTCTATCGTCTACTTCTATCTTATCGAAATTCAGCACGTGTGCCAGATTGGGCTCATATTTTCTTAACATGGATATATGAAACACATCATGTGTCTAAGCAAGCCTTAGTGCCAGCACCAACCAATAAGCTAGATTCCCAATCATTTCCAAGATTTCAAATAGAATGTACCTAGTGCTTAGTTTTCCCTTTTCTTTAAAGCGGGCCACACCCTTCGGGGGTGATACCTTGAGAAAAACATAATCACCTACTTAAAACTCTAGAGGTTTTTGTCGTTTATCTAGATAACTTTTGTAATTTTTCTAGGCAGTTATAAGCCTATCTCTACTTACTAGTAAGGCATCTATCGTAAGTAAGGTTAGCTTTGGATCAGTGACCTTCCTTTCCCCGACCTCATTTCAACATATTGGAATTCTACAAACTTCATCATATAGTGCCTCAAATGGAGCCATGCTAACATTTTGCTGATAACTGTTATTATAGGTGAATTCAACAAGATGTGAGCGCTCGTCTTGACTTCCATTGAAGTCAATAACATAAGCTTCTAACATATCCTCAAACATCTGGATGATCCTCTCTATTTGACCATCTGTCTACTATAGTGCCTAAATTTTCAAAGCACTCACAGCTTGATCACAGTTTTGATGTGTACTTTGATTATTATTCTTTTTATCATACTGTCAAAATCGTACATAGCCGACACGACTAGATCTATTGTTTCCTCTCTTTCACTTATAAGAATACTACACTATCTACCTTCCACAGTTGATAGTACTTCATCCTGCGATGACAGTCTTGGAGTTTTCTACTTTCTCCTTAGTGATCACATATACTCTTCTTTAGGCTAGAGGATGCTTAGAATCATCTTGTTGTGGGACTCCACCTTGTGGCATCATTTGTGGTTGCTATAGTGGCATCATTGGCCAATAGCCGAAACAAGATTTTGTTTAAGCAGAACATGGAGCGTCACCGTGTCGTTTTTGACATATGTTTCCTTGAGCAAAGGTTGGCCTATTATTCTTCTTATTAGGAGCAAATGAATGTTCTCCTTCTTGCATCGATCTTTCACCATGACGTTGGTTAACAGGAGAGGTTGGAGGATAAGACCTTTCTCGATAAATTGCTGTAATGGTTCGCTCTAGCAAATCTTTTTCTATTAGTTGAGTTCGTTCATATAGGTCGTTGTAGTTTTGAAGGTTTGGTGGCATTAGTTGACTCCGAATGTCTAGCTTCAAGCCATCTCGGAGTCTTTTTACTCTATCTACCGGATTTTCAATCAGCCTAGGGGTGAACCTCGACAACTTAGCAAATTTTGCCTCATACTGATCAATAGTCATATTCCTTTATTGGAATTGCAGGAATTTTGCCATCTTCTCGTCATGAGTACATTTGGAAAGGTACTTCCCATTGAAAGCCTTAACAAAGGCATTCCAAGTTACAACATTATCTACATGAAATACTATTCTTTTTGTCGCCTTCCACCAGTGACTAGCATTACCCTGCAACTGGTACACTGCCAACGTCATTTTATCCTCATCGGTGCACCTCACAAGTGCGAAGATTTTCTCTAACTCGTCGATTCATGTTTCAGCTTATTCGGGATCTCCCATCTCGGCAAATCTTAGGGGTTGCAACTTCAGAAATTGCTCAACCAATCCCTGCATGGAACGTTCATTATTTCCGTTCCCATTTTCAACCATAGAGGCATTCCCAGAAGTAGATGCTACTTGATGCCATGCGTGCTGCTCCATTAGGCTTTCAATGGTTGTAAGAGATTGCAGAATTTCATCTAGTCGAGAGTCTTCTTTTGACTTTTCTTTGGAACTTGGCTAGCCTTGAGTCAACTTTCCTCTCGTGGTCACCTGGTCTTGAGCACTCGTGTTACAACTACAGAAATTCTAGGGAGGCTTTCTACAACATAATAAAGGGTTAGTGATCAAAATCTATTACCATAAAACCAATCATGCAACAATCACATGCATGGAGTGTTCTTTTAGCTAACTATCCCATGACTCTTAGCTTACCTTATCAATCCAAGTAATAACCCTACTATGATATCAAAAATTGTAATGACCCTAACTCCATCTCTAGGGTCACGAGCGGCGGGGGTTATTTCATGATGTCTAGGCTCGTCATCGTCCCAATTATTTTTATTTTGTTGATAGGCACATACGGAACAAACAGACTTCCCAGACAAACAACAATAGAGCTACTGGGATATGCATCACACTAAACACTCTACTTTATATTATAATAGTACATTTAAAGCGCGCATGATAAAATTTATGTTTCTCGATTTCTCTATTTCTCTATTCCTCAGAACATGTTTGGAATAAAAATCCGTTTGGTAACGCAATTTGATTTCTCTATTTCTGAAACAGATTTCTATTCCAGAAATAGAGAAATCAAAGAAATCAGAAGCTGAAATTTTTAACTTCTCAGTTTCTGAAATAGAAATAGAATTTTTTTTTTTTTTTGGTAAGGTGAAAATAGAATTTTTTTTTTCTTTTCTCCATTTGGGCATTCTTTTTTGTTCACGGGCTTTTCTATTTGGGCGTTGCTTCTCCTTCTCCTCTCAACGCTTCAACCAAACCCTAACGCCGTCGACTTCGAACAACCTGTCCATCCTCGCCGTCGACTCCGAATCCATCCTTCTTGCCACTGTTGACTCCAACGCCGTCGCCGTCCTCTTGCCGGTTAGATTGTCGCTCATCTCGCCGTCACCATCCTCAGACCGTCCAATTTGCTCTGGTCGTCCCGTCGAACTCGCCTCCTCCGTCTGCGTCCTTGTTTGGATTTGGATTGCGCCTTCCTTCCTCTCCAATTCTAGGTCTTCCCCGCCCCCTCCCCTCTCTCTCTCTCTCTACGCTTAGGAAAACCATTGCCAATAAAATGGCAAGGGATAATAATATGCTGGAAATTCCATGAAATTGTATTTTCACTTTTTGTAATGTATTAGTATTATTTCGATTATTATTTTGTATTTGAGGATTTCCTATGTTGTTATCTAATCAATTTCTATTCCTAGAAATATAAATTTTATTTTGTTATCAAACGGATTTCTATTCCAGAAATAGAAATTTTGAGTCGTTATCAAATGGGTTTCTTTGCTTTCGAAAACTTGTCAGGGGATTGAACAGAAATTTTGTCATGCGCGCCCTTATAAGCCCATTTTTCTGCGGGCCCTCTTTCCTTTTTACATTACACTACAAGTATCCACGTAGGCTAGTGGAATTTCTATCTTCTCTAGCGTAACTGCAGTTCTCAAAATTAACGTAAGACTTCCATGACTATAAATTCGAAAAATAAGGGAGTTAGTTGAGGGACTTAGTAAATAAAACCTCTAATTCTCTACTAGAGTACATCTCATCCTCGAATCTAGTAGGTACAACACTCGCAATATAATGTTGATTGCAGATCAATAGCAAACCCATTACTATTTCTCGACTATCTACATGTGATCCACTTTCAACTTACTAAACAAGTTACTTCATCAAACAAGCTTATCAAACATTACATAGTAACATGCACAATATGTTCATTAACCATCTCAAAAGAGAAATTCCCATACTTTCAGGGGCTTCCAGCTTCAAGTTGGGCATCCAGCCTTAGGTCATGCATCCTATATTTTTAGGGGCGTAGAAGTACAGCCCAAGTGCCAAAACTTGGCACGAGAGGACACTTAAGTGCCAAAACTTTTAAAAATGTACACTTAAGTGCCATTTTCTTTGAAAAGTGGGACACTTAAGTGCCACCTCCGGCGAACCTTGCCGGAAATCCTATGTGGCAATATTTAATTATTTTTGCTTGCTTACGTGGCTCGCCGGAGAGTTGACTTGGCTCAAACTCACCCAAAAGGACGTCGTTTGCAAAATAAAAATTAAACTACCAACTAAAATATTCTAAAAAATACAAATGTATAAATAATTAATATAAAAATTAATTAAATTAAATTTAAACTTAAATTTATTTAAAATATTCTAAAAAATAAAAACTTAAAAATTAAAATTAAAAATTAAAAAAGGGAAGGGGGAGGAGGCGGTTGAGGATCGAGCCCTTGCTGCCGCTACCTCCCCCGCCGCCGCCGAGAAGGGCCGGCGACGGAGGGAGGGTTGGCCGAGGTGGCCACCCTTGGTGGATTGGCGGTGAGGGCTCGCCCTCGGCCGCCCCCTTCACCCCCTCTTTTAATTTTAAGTTTTTTAATTTTTTAGAATATTTTAAATTAAATTTAGTTTTAAATTTAATTTATTAATTTGTATATTAATTATTTACGCATCGAAGCCAAAATGACGTTATTTTTGCATTTTCTCGCCACATCGGCGTGCAAAACAACACCGTTTTGCATCCAACTCGCCAGAAAATTGCCACATCAGCAATTTGATCGGATTTTGGCCGAAGTGGCACTTAAGTGATCCACTTTACTCCGATTTTGGCATTTAAGTGTACATTTTCAAAGTTTTGGCACTTAAGGGGGTGCATGACAACCAGTTGTTTCTATTCTAAAAATAATTTTTCTATTCCGTAGACTTGTTTTTGGAATAGAAATCCGTTTGATAACATCATTTTTCTATTTTTAAATAGATTTTGGTTCTAGAAATAGATTTGAAATAGAAATCAAAAGTAAGAATTTTCTACTTCTCTATTTTTGGAATAGAAATCAGAAATAAAAATTTTTCTCATCGTTCACCGTTGAACATCATCCGGACGCCGCCGCCGTCACCACCGCCAATCGTCGGTCGCCACCGTTCGAAGGAAGAAATTTTGTGTCGTTATCAAATGAATTTCTATTTTTGGAGTAGAAATTTTGTGTCATTATCAAATGGTTATTTTTGCTTAGAAACTCTTCTAGAAATAGAAATAGAAAAATCTATTTCTCTTCCAAAAATCAATTTCTGGCCAAAATAGTTATCATTCACCCCTAAGTGTCCCTCTGTGCCAAGTTTTGGCACTTCAGGTGTTCGTACCTCATTTTTAGGGACTTCCTAGCTTAATCAGGGCATTATGCCAGACATATCATACTTTTAGGGGTTTCCTGGCTCAATCAAGGCATTCGATAATTAAGCTAGGCATCTCATACTTTCAAGGGCATATTTTTTTGGGCTTCTTGGCTCAACCAAGGCATCCGGCCATCAAGCCAAACATCCTATACTTTTAGGGACTTTCCATACTTTTAGGGGCTTCTTGACTCAACCAAGTATCCCGATCTCATGAATGAGATAAGTGACACATCGTTTAGAATAGAGGCATGTGCTTAGACCAACCCTTATCCCAACCCGATATTGTTTTCTTCGGGGTGTGCTCGTGAAACATCCCTTTGAAGGATTTCCCCTTGGCATAGTCAAGATGCGCTTGCAATAATTTAACTTTCCTTTATGTGACCACACATCATATATCACACAAGCTGATTTCTTATCTTTCCTCTTAGTTAATGTATAAGGTCCAAGGGCATGCTTATTCAAGTGCGTGTGCCATGGCTCTCATTACCACACTACACAACATGTCGGGCACGATTCTTGGCTCATGGCTTGAATCGCACGCCTAAGCCGATCCACGTACCTAGTAAGACTTGGAATTAACACGCTTTAATGTCTTACCAAAACCTCGTAAGTTTGGGTGATCCCTGTATCGAACAAAACTTGGAATCGACATGTCTCAATGCTAATCCAAGAATTTGTGGCCTTGGGCGATCTTGCATTGAATGAGACTTAGGATCGACACCCTTTAATGTCGTACCAAGACCTCGCGGGCTTGGATGATCCCCGTATTGAATGAGACTTGGAACCGGCACGCCTCAATGCCGATTCAAGACCTCTCGGCCTTGGGCGATCCTCGCACCTAATGAGACTTGGAATCAACATGACTTGATGCTGATCCAAGACCTCACGGTCTTAGGCCATTGCAACTTAATGTCAATTCTAAGCCAAGCGAACCTCAACCTCGTCCCGATGTGTGAACGCATTCAAACGTGTAAATATAAGCAAACCATACAAAAGAATATTACAACATACACATGGCTTACATGAGTGAGCACACGATTAAACTCAATGACGTAGCCTATTGCCCTAGCCAAGAATTAGAGATTCCACTTACTTGGATGGACCTCAAAAGCTTGAGGAACGGTTTGTTGAGGGTGTGAGGGTGGATGCATGTGAAGGTCAAGAGAGAGGAAGAAAGGGGAGACGTGCAAAGAAGGCTCCAAGGGTAAGAATGAATGAGGGGCTCATTTTATTTATAGGCACAATCCTTATCATTATTTGTCCAAATGACCCAATCACCTTTCTTGGAGTGGCAACGGCTATAAATTGTGGTAGCAAGTCTAATTGACAAGGTGGCATGCCTAGTTGGAAAAGTGACACATTTAGTAAGATTATATGACACACCTAAATCCTAGGGAAATGACAAGAGTCCTTGGTGTCGCTCTCCAATTGGTATACTTAAGCCATGAGTCTTTTGTCTCTTCTTGAAGGAAAATCTCGAGCCATTATTATCAAATCTTCAAGTGGACGCCTAAGCATGAGTCACAAACTTCTTCTTCAAAGGAAATCTTTCGACCATCATTACATAATCTTCATAAGGTCACTTAAGCTAATGACTCTCGTTGCTCATTTAATGCCTAAGATATGGTAATCATGAAGCTTGGATTTTTGGTACATGTTTCATGCCTTTACTTGTTCATTAAGTTAAGCATTCTAGAACTTTTTTATTTTCTCCCTTGATTGGTCCATTTGTGCTATGACTCATCAACTCAATTTTCAAGGAAAATATTTTACCAAATCTTCTCAAGGCCACCTAAAGTGATGAATCACTCCTTTCATTAAATGATCCAAGGGCTTTTAGAATATGGCCCTAGGCCTGGTCCCAAATGACTCTCAATTATCATGTGATTGTGTGGGATTTGTCAATCCGTGACGGACACACGATCATATCGGGTTGACTCATGGTCATTTACGGTTGGTACATGACCGAGCGAAATCACTCACGACTAGAACATGATTACTCGGGATCAATTCATGATCACCTATCGATCTATGGTGATGCGTGACCATCCCTTGATCAACCCTTATAGTCGGACAATCGTCTATTAGTCAAACGGCTTGAGCCTACTTGCATGGTCATTAGATTTGTCCGTGACCGATCCCTTGATCAATTCATGGCCGATTCTTTGATCGGAACATGGTTAATCCCTCGATTACCCTTCCGATAGGGCTAATCAATTCATGGTCAATTCTTGGTCCGATCCATGACCGATCCTTACCACTGGCATATCGGACTCATAGCCATTTCTTATAGGGATAAAAATTGCGGATGTTACAGTTTAACCCTCCTTGATCCACTCAGTCCATGGGCATTTGGGTTGACTCGTTGTTGCTAGCTCCATCTTTTGCCTAAGTGCATCGATCGTGAAGTTGGCCTTTCAAAACTTGTACTCTGAGGCTTAGTTGAACTCCGTCGGGAAATCTTAGCATCGAGTTTGCTTCGGACTTAGCTTCTTTTGAATTTAGAAGTAGCTTGTGGCCATGTCGTCTATCCCTACGCAACAAACTACAATCTCAAGGATAATGTCTCTATGTACGAAGACAATGCACCACCATAGTCATCTCCTTTTCATGGACCATGTATCTAATTGAGCTTCTTTGACTCGAATGTCATTGAGTGTTCCTTCTACATTTGTACACCATCAATAACATACTTAAAAGTGTTAGCTTCTACCTCATCTAGCTTCGAGTGATTAGATGGCATGAGCACAGGCTCCTCCGTCATTGCCCTCTTCAGTTGATTGAACATCTTTTAGCATCGACTTGTCCACTCCCACGACTTTTCCTTCTCTAGTATGTTCGTGAGTGGCATGATGATGCTCAAATAGTTCGGATGAACCACCTATAGGAATTGGTGAGGCCAAGGAATGATCGTAACTTCTTTACTTTGGTTGGTAACTCCCACTTCGTAATGGCCTGGCTCTTGGTTGAATCCATTTGTACTACTCTAACTCCAACGATGTGCCCTAGGAATGGCACTATAGGATTCTTAACTTGTAAATTCTGAATAATGATCACAGAGTCTAATGTAATGATAAAACATAAGTGGAAAAAGAAGACATAGAGTATTACTTTCATAGTTATGAAATATTCTCTGTGCTTAGTCACTGACCAAGCCCCCATTTGTGATCATGACAAAGACCTCTTAGATTGGTAAGGTCATATTACTCGCGAGAATACTTGTACCTTAGTCGGCATGATGATAGTGAGGTTGAATGATTTAGATATATTCCCACATCAATGGTCGGAATAAATAGCATTCATAAATGAAAGTGAGTGAAAACTCTTAAGAACTAAAAGCGATTCTTTCTGGTGGAAATTCAGTGATGTAGACTTGACAAAATCATTAATGCATGAAAACCCCATTTGAGTTGGCATGTGTAGTCATATGCGTCTTGATTTATCGATGAACGTATATATATGTTTGGTTGGATCATGTCTGGCAAGAGACAAGTCCCTCAAAGTTAAAAGAGTGTGCATCTTTTCCCAAACTTAAAAACTTAGTACTTGCAATCATCAAAGTATTTTAGCTAGTCCATTTTTTAGTATTTGTGATTATCCAAGTATTCTATTTTTTTGAATGCTTGTGATCATCCAAGTATTCTCTTTGTTCCACTGACACTCAACCCAACTAAGTTGTCCCACTTTTCTAATCCCCGAATTATTTGAATTAAATTCTAGGTATTCCCTTAAGAAGTGTTCTCGCCCTATCATGCATCCAAAGAAAGGTTCGGATACTAAATGGGCTACTTTTCTTGCCCTGTCGTGCATTCGAAGAAAGGTTCGGGTACTAGACAGGCTACCTCTCATACCACCCTATCATGCGTTCAATGAAATGTTTGAGTACTAAAAAAACAATTATTCTCGCCTTGTCATGCGTCCTAAGAAAGCTTTGTGTACTAAACATGCTTCTTTTCTTACCTTGTCGTGCATTTGAAGAAAGGTTTGGGTATCAAACAGGCAATCTACCCCAGTAATCATTACACACTGTCATCCTTTTGAGTTAAAATTTGGATACTAAATAGGGGATCTTTACTTCAAATGCACTTCACCGCTCCAACAAGGTAGGTAAACTCATGTATGTTTGCATCTTACTTTTATCGCATATGAAAATGGGATTTGTGATTGCGACATCATTCATTGGATTTGCATGGTTGAAATTTATGTATCAATTGGTCTTTAAACGCAATTTCTTTGAGCTCACCTTCAAAGAGGACTAGTTGTTAATACATAAATTTTGGCTAATCATTTAGGAATTATTTGGATTGAAAACTAGGAATCAACTTTGACCCCAATAAAAAATAATATTAAATTGCATAATAGTAGGAGCAAATTTCAATTAATTACATTTAATTGGAACATATGTAGATGGTTTTGAGCTTGAATTAAATAGACCAAGCCCATGGAGAAATGAAGAATTTGGCTCCCATGCAAGGAATGGTGGCTGAATTCCATAAGGGGGAAGGCATCAACTGGCCTAATTTGAGCTTAATTCAACCCATTAAAAAGTCTAATTAGGGAATGACCGTAGGTTATTAAAGCCCACTAAGTTATAAAGCCAATATTATGCCCACAAGAGTCAATCAAACCAAGGTCAAATTGATATAAACACACTTAAGCCTTACAGATTAAGGATTGACAATCATAATTCCAAATGCACAAGAGAGAAACACTTGAGAAAGAGGGAGAGTGAGAGTAAGAAAGTGAGTGTTCAATCAAGAACTCCTCTCTCGGTCGTGCCACCTCATCAATGAGGTGGCCCCAATTGAGCCGTGGTTCCCTTTGACAATGACGAGCTGAGGAGCCCTTCCATCGTGACACTTGCCACTTCAACGTTCGCCACTCCCTACACAACTGGACTACAAAGCTTCTTTTGGATCTGTCGAGCCTGCACCTATACCGACAAGGGCCTATAACTGCACTGAGCCCTATGACGCCCTGTTCGGACCTTTGTTGTTGCTCCTTGTCGATTGACCTTGACGCCCTTACTGACTCACCAGCAATGGGCTACTGTGCCACCCGTCGCAAGTCCAGCCGTGCTGAGCCATCCACCACTGCAATCAACGAGCCGGTGGCCATTCATTGCCCAAACCAAATCAATAGCGCTATTCTCCTCTATTTTTGCAGGTTTTCCTGCCCAAATTCCTAACCGAATCGCGATCCATGAACTTCATATGCGAGTTATTCGGGCATCGTGGGCTAAGCCAAGGCCCCCATTGTGGCAGTCGTGCCGCAACATCACCCACGGTGTTGCTGCCTCGCGCTATATCTGCCGATCACTGCCTTGTCATAACGCAACCGAGCCTCGCAAGCTGCATTCTTGCCGTGAGCCCCACCGTCAAGTACTTTAAGCACTGTCGATTGGCACCCTCACCGTCAGTGGAGCCCCGCTGTAAGCAGCCGATCACCATCTCCATCTGCCGTTCGTTGTTGATACAAATTTAGAAACGAGCAACAAAATTAAGTAAAATCTCATATGAATTTGATTTAGATATTTAATTGCCTAATTTGCACCATCAATATCTAACTTGATTCCTTTGAGTGATTAGGCATTTTTAATTAGGATTTATTTCCTAATCTGCCGTCCGTTGTTGATACAAATTTAGAAACGAGCAACAAAATTAAGTAAAATCTCATTTGAATTTGATTTAGATATTTAATTGCCTAATTTGCATTATCAATATCTAACTTGATTCCTTTGAGTGATTAGGCATTTTTAATTAGGATTTATTTCCTAATCTATAATGCGACATAATCTTTTAATTCTATCTATAAGCGCTTAGATGAAGTTATTGGGCTACGCCATCTAGATTGATTTGATATCTTGACCTTTTAAGTCCTAAGATTAGGATATTTATTTAATTTTGCGAAAATATCTAGTTGATTGTATAATGTTTCCATATTTGAATGATGTGGATATCTTACGGTGGTGGATAATATTTTGGGTGGTCATATGATTATCTTGTTTTGATTTATTTCTTTATTATAAAACTACCAAAAAAATTGCATGTTAAAATCAATAGGATTTCTAGATAACATTGCATAGTTTAAATTGATTGCATATGACATGGATTATAATTGATTTCCAGATTAGATTAGGATAATTTAAATATTTTCCTAGTTGAATTAAAATTGCATGTATAGATAATATCTAGTTATGTAAGTTTTTTTAGATATAATTGCATGCTAATATATGTTTTTAGGTTTATATCCTATCCTAAAATAGATAATATCTCAATTTAGATAGATTTTTATTTTTTTTTTGTAATTTTTAATTACAAAATTAATAAAAAATATAAAAGTCATATAAGGATAAACTGGGTTCCTTTATAGGATAGATTGTATGTTCAAATAATGATATTTATTTATTTTGAATTCTATATAAAAAAATACAAAAAATAATATGCATGTCCTATGGTTTGCATGTAAGGTTCAATTAGTGAAAAGTGCATGTCACGTAGAGTAATTTAACCTAGAGTTGCATTTAGGCATAAGTTTGCACTACACGTATTGCATTCTAGTTTAGCCTTCATTAAAAAAGTTAAAAAAACAAAACCAAAAATTTATTAAAATTCCATTTGTACATACAATGTTCATTCTCATGTTAGGACCAAAACAAAACCTGAAAAATTGCTTGGTAATTTTACTTGATCATTTCCGCAATTCGTTTATTGTGTTGATATATTTGAATGTTATTTTAATTGTTTGCATCCGCATGATCACTTCTTTCATGTTAGTGTTTAGGTTAAAATTGATCTAAACTAAAAGAAATGGTACCAAAAGGGCCTTAGAATAAATCTAGCCTAATCAAGTCCTCATACACATTCAATCTTCTGGGTTGTAGGAGTAAAATATATCTTCCAATATTTTACTTGAGTTTCTAATTAACTAACCAAAAATTGATTAGTGGCGACCCCTGAATAAAAATGATTTGCATATTCTCCATTCGTTTCATGAAAAATATGTGACATCCTGAATTTTCAACCCGTCCCTAATATATAAAATGGGCATCTCGTCAACGCGCCATTGGTCTTTTTTCTCTGAGCTGATCACTCACAAGTTAACCAATCTATTGGGTGAAGCCGTTAAGAGATATAACCGCGGTAAATCCCTAAAAGCTACTCGGTAGGTTGGATTGGACTAAAATCACGTTCGGTCGATTTTAACCACGAAATTGAATTTGGTTTCGGAAATTGAACGTTCGAGCATGTCACGATTCATTTATAGGATGTCGTCTTGTCTTTCGGAGAAATTCCGTCGAGTTTGGGATTTTTACGAAAAATCATTTCGGACGATTCAGAAACAAACTGAAATTCGGATGGGCCAAATTGAATGGATTTTTGGTCTCCTTTCCGAGTCATTTGGTGACGGGGACTCGTAGAAATTGTGTAGGCTTTTTCTTCAACAAAATTGGACGTTGAATTAAGGAAATTTGGGTAGAAATTGAAGCTCAAATTGAAGTAAATTTGGACCTAGGCTTGGGGGGTGCAACCATTGGTATCAAATTGGATTAATTGTAGGAAATTTATTCAAGAAAATAATCGGGGGACACAATAGGATAAGCTTGAAGACTTTGAGACCAAAGAATGATGACTTAGATATTTTTCTTGACTTTTCTTCCCCTAGCATCTTCCTTTGCACGTTTGCTGCTGCCCTCTATTTAGAGGTGTGCATGGTCCGGGTGGGCGGTTCCCGGCCTAGAACCGAGAACCGCCCGCTAAGGACCAGTTTCAAAAAATTGGAACCGAGAACCACCCATTGTTGCATGGATCCACTCGAAAACCAGACTACCGATTCGGTCCGGTTCTCGGGTGGATCCATGGAACCGGTCTCACCAATAATAATATCATTTTCCAAATCTCACCATGAGTACTTTTCATATCGAGTAATATTTTTCTTTAAATCGAACCGGCTTAATTAAGGGTACCATTTTTCTTTATTTTATTGAAAAACACTACCAAAGAAAAGAAATAGGTTTTTTTCCTACTTTTGAATCATTTTAGTTGAAATCTAAAATATTCTTTAAATTCAAGATTCTGGATGATTGTCATATGTAGATCATATTTTCCTTTATCTTCTAACAATGCTCAATCTCTTACAACATTTGCTTTACTAATTTTTTTTTTTTTGTAGAAACAATTCCACCGGTACTCCATGTATTCTTGAACATAATTTCATATGTGAGTCCCGAAAGTATCCTTTGAATGAGCCATTTGTTAAGTTGTTGAAAGACAGCTTACACATTTTACTAAATTCTTATTAAAACATGGAAACCATGAGAGGAGATGGAGCCCTAAATTTAGATTTGCTAATTAGTAATTTCGAAATTTATTTTAATATTAAAAATCAATATATTATTAAAATATAATCGGTCCGGTTCGGGTTGGGCGATCCGCCCATGGAACTAGGAATCGGACCAGGTTCTCTCAAGAACCACCGGGTTCGGGGATTTCGGTTTCGGTCCGGTTCAGACGGTTTGGGCGGATCCCGTTGCTTTTTTGCACACCCTACCTCCATCTTTGACCGACCTCCTTGCTCTTTTTTATTCATTCGGCCACTGCTTTTTCCTTCATTTCCATCGAACTTGCAGCTCCTTTCTTCATGCATCTCTCTCTCGCGAATCACCCCACGGCGCCAGCAGCTGCTTCTCCATTCTGCCGCCCCCACCATCCGCTATCTCCTTCACCCCTTCGGTCAACCAACTCTCACCGAAAGCTCCATGGTTGACCGAAGCCACCTCATCCCCTGCCGCGCGTCCTCTAGCAGCTCGCCCTTGCATGAAGCCTCCATCGAAGCAAAGCCACATTCTTTTATGTGCCCAACGCCATCGAGACAACCCACCACCAGCTTCTTCGATCAACGTTTCCAGCAATTGTCCCCGCGGCGAGCGTCCACCGAAGCTGCCCTTCGTTTGCGCGTCCCCACCGAACAGCCCAGCCCAATTCAGTGTTCCCCGTCTTTAGCCTCCACATTTTCTTCAGCCCATTTGAAGCCATCGAAGCCAGCCCGTATGTCCTGAAGTTGAGCCCCTACAGTCCATGAAATTAGCCTGGCCCGTGCGTCTCAGTCCATCACTTAAAGCTCAGCCAAGCCTAGCAGTTGCTGTGGGCTTTGCAAGGCTTGTTTGGCCCAGCCCAAGCTTCCCTCGGTGCCACCGAAAGTTCGAGTTTCAGCTACCGTCACACCACCGTTGCGGTAAACCGGTTTTCGCATTAAACCGGTGAGTTTATACACTAAACTCTTCTTAGTAGGCTAATGACGTCTAAGGAGTGTTTAGAATTAATTAAGCTTAAATTAGTGTATTTATTAGTTTATTTAATTAATTTAGGTTAGTTAGATTAGTAATATAGGTGGTTAGAAATTGTAATTAGTTAGTTTATTATATGGCCTAGTAGTTAGAATGGTTAGGATAATTTAATTAGTTCAATAGGTGGTTAGATTAGCAATTCTAAGCATAAATTTGTATTTATTGAATTAATGTGTATTTATTTAATTAATTTCGGTAATTAATTAATTATTAAATTATTTTCGGAAATTAAACCAGATAGTCGGTGACCAAAATTTTGTGCTGATTGCAATGATGTGGTTAATTTTTGCAATTGAGTGTTGAATTGTACAAATTGAGTGGAAACTATAATTTTGGGTATTTATCCTAAAATTAAGTAATTTCAATAATTAATTAGAAATTACCGAGGCATCGGTTTACAACGCCAAAAATGTTTTCGAATCTTGTATAAATAGTGGGATTAAAGATATGGAAATTTTGGTTCAGGCCAATCGTGTACCCACACACAATTATTTTATCGGGTATTATTGATGTGATGAAAATGGGCCAGGACATTATTTTTAATTGAGGAATTTAAGTGCGAAGCATAATGTCCTTGGCCGGGAGTGGATTCGTGTGTTGGTTAGGAGAATTCGTCATCCACTATGTGTCGGGTGAACGATGCTTTTAGATGGAAAGTCGTCTTGAGGTAGACGTTCTCGTGCTCGATGGGGTGAGACGACGCTTAGCTATGTGACGGATAGATCCGCTATGTGATGGATAGATCTGCTGTATGTCAGTTAAATCCGCTATGTGACGAATAGATCCGCTATGTGACGGATAATTCCGCTATATGTCAGTTGGATCTGCCGTGTAACGGTTAGGTCTTGCTTGTATGATCGTAATTACTTGAAATGCATAATTGACTGAGGTGTGGTGATTGGTGGAGATGTGATTTGAGATGTTCCAATTGGTGTGTGATTTTGCTATATACACATGATTGTGAAATAAACTGTGCTGACATGCATGAAGGAACTGAGGCGAGGTAAATTTTCTGCTCTAATTGTGTGGTTGTGTGGTTAGGACACTTGTGAGCGTATTACCCTCCTAATCGGGGTTTAGAGCGTGAACTTGCTGAGATTTATATTTCACCCCGTCGTGGGCTTAATTCTTCAGGATCGTAGAGTGGAGGACCTGGAGTCGAGTTGAGGATATCTAAGGTGTGGGTCAGATAGGACAGTTTCTTTGAGAGCTAGTCTTTTGAAGTCTTTTAGTTTTAGACTTTTGTACTTGACTCGGTGTATTTAAAGGCATGTTTCGTTTGTGAATCTTTTGTCATGCTTTTATATCTCGAGATGGTTATTGTCAGGGGATTTGTTAATCGCTTTCGCATGTGCAATAAAATGAAAGAGTCGGCGACTCATCTTGGGAAGTCGCAAATTATTATCAACCACTAGAGGGATGGGCATGCGTTCGAGGATCGGGGTGTAACAAAATAACTTACGGGAAAACGTTTTTCAAATTTTTTGGTATTCATTTCACGAAAAATGAACTAGTAAATTTTTTTCCACTACTAGAAAAAACACTTTCATAAGTGGGGAAAATATTTTTCATCCATAACTTGTTTCACCAAACACATTTTTCTTTTATTTTGATGTTTTATTTTTCTTTTTCTATTTTATTATTTTAAAAAATTGAGTTTTTAGGCTCCGTTCACTTCGTGGAAAATATAACGTTTTTGGAAAATATTTTCTAGGAAGCCATTTTTCTAGGAAATAATCATATTTTCTTTGTTCGGCTAAGTTTGAAAATAAGCTAGAAAATATTTTTCACGGTTCGACAAGGAAAATATTTTCCTCCATGCACCCTTTTTGATAAGTTTTTATTATTTTTTAAAATCAAATTTTAATTTTTTTATTCTTTTTATTTTCTTATTTTCTCGTTTTCTTTCCTTTTCTTCTTCTTCTTCTTCGTTGGCTAGTTACCGGTTGCGGTGGTGGCGGTGGCCCGGCCACAAGTGAGTTGGAGCCTCCCCACAGGCTGGCGAGGCTCAAGCTTGCTAGATTCTAGCAAGGTTGCGACGAGCTTGAGCCTTGCCAGATCTGACCACCTAGGTGGGGCTCGAGCTCGCTTGAGGCTAGTCGGGCGAGCTAGGGCCTCACCAAATCTAGCGAGCTAGGTGAGGCTTGAGCCTCTCCCAAGTGATCGGATTTGGCGAGACTCGAGCTCGCCCGCATCCGGCAAGCTTGGCCATGCCACTGGTCGACGAGGCTTGACCTCACCGGTATCGCGAGCTTGAGCCTCGTTGACTGTGGTGAGGCTCTAGCTCGCCCGTGGCTAGCGACCGACCAAGGCTAATGATGAAGAAGAAGAAAAGGAAAGAAAGAAAAAAATAAAATCTGATTTTTTAAAAAAGAAAAAAGAAAAGATAATATAAAAATAAAATGAAAATTAGTTTGGTGAAATGAAATGAGGTGGAAGAAGTTATGAAAAATGTTTTTCATTTTTGAAAAGTGGAAAACATTTTCCTCACTTTTAAATGTGTTTTTTAAAAGCGGAAAATATTTTACTTGGCTAGTTTATTTTCCGTGAAACGAATGTTGGAAAATTTGGAAAACGTTTTTAAAAAAATTTTATTTTGTAAAATGAACAAAGCCTTATTATTATTATTTTTTCTTCCCTTTTCTTTTTCTTCTTCCTTGCACGGTCACCAATCGCTATCTGGCCATGGTTGTTGGGATATAATACGCGGAAACGACAAGATTTTGCAATTTACGTCAACATGAAATCACTAGAGAAATAAACGGGAAATAATAATGACACCAGAAATTTACGTGGTTCGGTCTGAGTATCGGTACCTATGTTTACAGGGAAAACTAGCGGAAATAATCCACTATAATCGGAGAATCGGAATTTACAATCACTCAAATCTTTCAAGTGTTTCGCGCACACCTGGGATTTAACCAAAAACTCAAAGTGTTTATAAATAAATAACTCACGGCACAAAATTACCGCGCGTTCAAACTCGAAACACAACACTCTACGTACGGCTTCGCGTATCTCTTCAAAGCTTCTCACGGCTTGTGGCTTCAAAAACATGACGTGCGGCTTCGTAGGGTTTTCACTCAAGCGACTTCTTGCTTCGGTGGCTTCTTTTTACGCAAGGGAAAAAGATGTGCAACAAATTTCCTTTTATACATGTGTGTGGCCAAGGTCAAAAGTTTGACTTGGACCCACCACGATTTGTCTTTCACGTGCAGAGAGTCTCGACAGCCTTTTTTTTTTTTTTTTTTTTGTTTGCATGGCCGAACAAGAAATCAGCGTGAATGTGTGCCCAAGGTCAAACCTTTGACCTTGGGCCCCACAAACTTTGATTCTTCACATGCAGGGCTTCTTCGTGCAGGGGGACGTCTTCAGCAGCTTCACTTCAAAGAGAAAAATTCCTTTTTTTTAATTATTTCCTCCTTTGTGCAGCTTTAAAGAGTCCAATGAATTGCATTTTGTAAATGCTCAAATTCGAGACATAATTTAACAATAGTAATGGCTGGCAACCAGCCACAAGCCAACTCTAGCCTCGAGTTTGTTGGATTTTGCGATCCATGTCTTGGTTGGTCGTTGGGCAAACGATCATCATTTAGGCATGTGGCCGCAGAGGAAGGAGGAGGAAGAAGGAGGAAGGAAAAGAAAAAGGAAAAAAAGGAAAGAAAGAAAAAAAAAAATTCGATTTAAAATAAAATAAAAATAATTCAAAATTCAAATTTTTTAATATATATATTAAAATTAAAATTTTTGGTCAATTAAAAGATTAAAATTCATTTTTTTTTTTTTTTTGGTAAATTTTCCCAAAGAATTAAATTAGATGACGAATAGTAAAAAATATTTTCACTTCATTTTTAGGTTTTAGTCAAACATTGAAAAATATAGTCATTTTCTTGGAAAATGCCTTCATGAAAAACATCTTTTAGAAACGTGTTATTTTCTTTGAAACGAACGGATCCTAAGAAGTTAAACTAAGTTTCTGAGCTAAGTTTAGACTCAATACAAACTTAAAACTTAGCCAAGTTTAGACTTAATAATATAATTTCTTGGTGTATCCAAGGGTGAGGTCGCGACACAGTGCAACTGGGAGGCACGCTATAGTTACTTTAATCTGGACGCGAGGATGAAGAGGAGATATGGCTTTTGAAGAATTTTCTTTCGCTGGTGCTCTCTTGGCATTCTCTCCTGAGGAATTTCATGTTATCGGGAAAGTGGAGGCGTGAAAGTCCATTGAACTCCCATGTGGAGAAGATGGCATTGTTTATGAATCCTGTGAAAGAAAGAAGATAATAATAGGTTGTGAATTTAAATAGATTTTGATGAAGAATCGGGCATGAATTTTCAGAGGGCTCTTCGTGAGTGTTTCACGTTGAAGAGAAGAAAGTCCCCCGGTGCGTCCAATTCCTCCATGCGAAGTCAGTGTCCTCTCTTTTTTTCCCCTTTCATGGACCAATCTCTCAAGCATGGGATGCCATCCAATAGTCAGTCGTCTCTTCGTGGATCTTGATGGGAACTGGCCAGGACTGTATCGAAAACCTGCGAGAGAATAGTCGAGGCAATGAGGCTAGCGATGAAGGGACTCGGCCGCGGTGAGAACTGATTTGGTGGTGCAAGGTGGCTGGAATATATTGGTCTGGGCTAGGTGAAGTACGGCGAGAAACCAGAGGATGCTGGGACGACTCGGGACTCAGCTGATTCATCGAATTGCTTCACTGATGCAAGTATGTCCGGAATTCGCCTCAAGACAATGGAAATTTTCAGTCAATATCGCGCAGAAGCGGCCAGAGTTATCCTGTCAAGTGGTGCCTCTTGGCTTCGTGGGAGATTGCTGCAGCGAGAACGCCTCTCTCCTTTATGCGCACTGTAGCCGTCTCTCTCTATATGTAACAGCTACCGGGGTTTATCTTATAAGAGCCAAGATATTTCATCCTCTATTCTGATTAATACCTCTACTTGAATATTCATATGAATTACCTTTCAAGTGTATTATTTAACAATTCAATAATTGAATTATACCAACTTGCTCTATAATGCAAATATTGGCCACATTATAGGGGTGAGCGGTTTCCGGTTCAGTTCCGTCTGGAACCTGGAACCTACCCTTGGGTACAGGTTTCTCAATTCTTGGAACTTGGAATCTACCCGTCGAACCGAGAACCTAGAACCTACCCTTTCCAGGTTCCAACAGGTTTTTTTTTTTTTTTTCATTTTCGTAGCAAGCGCGAATATCCGGAAGCCGAAATAATTCAATAGTTGGCCCTCCATTTTCAGTATCTGCCAAATACACAACAATGTGAATCTTTTACATCCAAATAGACAACTAAATTCATAGTTTTCTAGAGAAAACATTGTCTTATGTATAATTTGGTGATTCCTTATGGTTAATGTGTTTCATAATAATAACTACGGGCATGTTGTATGAGCATAGGCTCTTGGCATTTCGCTCTTGATTTGAGTGGGCAAGAAGTAGGTGCCACGTCGAGCAGAAACTTTAAAGGTGTTGGCAGTTGCTGGAGCATCGAAAACAATAGCTGAATAGAAGTGAAAAAAGAAAGAAAGAAATGAAATAATAGAGAACATGGAGTTCAGTCAATCCAATGGAACCAACAGAACCGAGTAACAGTGTGACAATCAACTATTCAACCTAATGAAACCACTAAACCCCAACAGAACCGATTAATAGTGCATCTTTATGCAATCTTCACTTTTTCTTAATTTTGAAATGAAGGCTGAGCAACTGTCGGTGTTGCTCATCTTAGTTAGGCAAAGGAGCAATCTGTCACTTGAGCAAAAATGCGGAGGAAAAGCTATTTTGAAAACTGAAAAGAGCACAAATGCGGAGGAAAACCTACCGTCTCATCGTTGATTAGCCGGTAGGCCCCTACCAGAGTCTCCAAGGGCATCCCGTGTTGCCCCCGACCGGATAGCTAGTAGGAGAGAGAGAGTGGGGGTGCGACTGAGCTGGAGGTGGAGGTGGAGGTAGAGGCAGAGGTGAAGGGGTGTGGAGTTAAGGTTGATTGGGGGCTGGGCGAGCGGCGAGCTATGTCAGGGCGGCTGGGCGAGCGAGCAGCCTCCACCGGGGGGACGAGCGGCGTCCAACGGCGGCATCGATGGCAAGTGGCTAAGTGGCAAGGCGAGCGAGGGGTGACGGCGTCCAATGGCGGTGTCAAGAGAGGTCCGGCGATGACGAGCACGTGGCGACGGCAACGAAGACACGAGTCTCACGGCACCAACGGCGCGGCAAAGACGGTGGCGGTCGCGGCTCAACCCACGGCCAAGGGGGGAAGAGCTTGGTTCTGGCGGAGGCAGCAGCGATTCGGAGCAACGACGGCCCGGACGGCCGAGCGAGTGGCGGCAAAAGGTGGTGACGGTGGCTTGGGGATGGCGGTGGTGGCTCATGGCGGCGAGGACGGCGCGATAGCTCGTCAAGCTCAACAACGAGACGGCTCGTTGGACGAGTGGTGGGTGGTGGTGGTTCGGTGGCCAAGAGGTGGTGGTGAGTAGGGCATGGGGCGGCGGTGTGGTGGTGGGTGAAGCAGCAACCAACAAGAGGAAGGAAGAGGAAGAAGAAGAAGAAGAAGAGAAGAAGAGGTGGGGTTTCAGCTAAGAGAGGGGAAAGAGAAGAAAAGAAAAAGTTGGGGGCAGGAAGTGACGTAAGGAGGAAAAAGGGGAGAAAAGAAAGAGAGAGGGGGAAAAAGAAAGGGGAAGGGGGGGAGAATCACGTGGGGTGCTCTAGGGTTTTTTATTTTTTTTTTAAATCTAACCAGTTCCGGTTCCGCCGGTTCCCATTCCTATGGGAACCGGAACTGGAACCAGGAACGTCAGTTCCCAGAAAAAGGGAACTGGGAACCGAGAACCGGAACCGGTCTCTTTAGAACCGGGAATCGGTTCTCCGGTTTCCGGTTCTACCCAGGAACCATGCTCACCTCTGGCCACATATATATATTCTATGAGCTTTGCTAAATTTTCAAGGCTTAATTCAATTAACTAAAAAACTATTTACTCGAGTTCTATCTACCACCGGTCGAATGCAAATATATAATACTGTAGGTCAAATCATGCGGCTTCAAAATAGTGATTTACACATGCGGTAAAGAACATCACATCATAGAATCAAAATAGCATTAAAAAAACCATGCACTATGTCTCAGCAAAATAGCAATGAACAAGGAGTGGGAAATTACTTACAAGCGTTCTGCAATTTCTCATGTACCCATTTCATACAAACTGAGATCAGATCAAAAGTAGAGGGAGGGGAGGGAGGGAGGGAGGGAGAGAGCAGTTATCGGTTACTACTAACATTGGTAAATTCAGCTACGAGATATGCAGGTATCTCTACTAAAAGGCATTACGGAGCCATTAAATATAAAGGTCTGCCACCGCCGCCTCCCTCCTTTCGGTCCTTGTTGCCACCTTTGCCGTCATCAACATGAATGTCCTTGAACCGGGGGGGATCAGGGTTGCTCTTGTTAGGCTTATGAGCATTCAAAAGCTCTGCATGTTTGCCCATCTTTTTCTTGAGCTTCTCGATGAGTAGGGCTGGGGCTGCGGTCCCGGAAACAGTCACTTTGTTCTGTTCTTTATCTACTTTGACGGTGAGAACCCCTGAACGCACCAACCAAAAAGAGAAGAAACAACAGTAAAAATTAACCAAGAAATTTTTTAGTTGAAGGTGATGAGTATATATGAGCAGAGAATTACTACAGTGTCACGGGAAGAATTTTTTAGTGGAGGTTCGAGATATATCTAACTAAAATCCAAACACGGAGCGAGCGAGAGAGAGAGAGACAGAGAGGCTTGAAGAATTAGATAAGATCAAATAAGGAGGACTGGAAATGACGAAGGAGTAATACCAGCAATTTTCTCCAAGGTTTTCTTCACATCGCGGTCACAGCCATCACAGTGTATGTACACTTTCAGAACCCAAGTCTGCATGCACGAGCAAACCAGAGAACAAGAACAGGTGAAAAGAACAATTCCTCTCACTCCAACAAAAGAAAAACAGAAGTAAAAAAGAAAAATAAAATATGAATGAAACAATTCGAAAAGTCATTACCAAGCGTGGAAAGAGAAGTTAGTTCCCAAATGGAGAAACCCGAATTGTAACACGTGAAGTCCCAATGACCATCATCTACCAGTGAGCTTGAGTTAAAAAGTACAGAATGCGTACCTGGATCTTCAAGAACTCTTCTTTACTCATTTGGATTCCACTTGTATGGAGCAAGCCGGGACACACTTATTGCAAAAGATAAGAAAAGGAGGGAGAGGGGGTCCTGAAACAGATGTACAGCCGCGAGAGAGAGAGAGAGAGAGAGAGAGAGAGAGAGAGGTGTAAGGAGAGGAAACCTCGAAGAAGGTTTAGGCAAGAGAAGGAGATAGAGTTCGTGTTCGATTTGTCTAAGCTTTGGGGAAAGTGAGTGGGATTTTTCACATCACAGTGATTAATGACGACAAAAAGCGTATTTGCAAGTGGAGGAGGTTCGAAAGATCGACCTATAAAACTGTTTTCGATGATCCGGCCTAAAGAGATTAGGGTAAATATAGAAGTCACTTTAGAGTCCTGATTTTTCTCCAAATTAGCACGGCTTCTCGTCGATCCAATCAGTAACGATCTGAAATTTTTCCCTACGGACGGGTTAGATTATCATTTACACATCGAGCGCGTGAAGAGGTTATCAAGATTATGGTGACCTTTTGATTATTACGAGACCCTTGGAAGCGAAACACGACCGTTCCACGTTATCCTACAGCCGATATATCTTACGCAAGGAGCTCGTCACGGGAGTCTTGTCGAGATGCTGGCAGCTATCTTCTCGATCACGCTAATTTCAGAAAAGAAGCAGGAAAAAGCACAGGAATTTCATCACGTTGACGAGGGGGGTGAGCTCGTCACTAGAGTCTCGTCGAGATGCCAGCAGCCGTGGATGTTGATGTTGGAAAAGAAGCATGAAATAGCACAGAAATTCAACGTTAACTAGGAGGGTTTCCAGTGAAGCGCGACTGTCAATGTCAGGAATTAGACTCAAATCCCGAACAGCACGGCAGAGATTCTCCCATGGCCTCCGACATTGACCTCTTCTCCCCCTGTGCTGCCTCGCGACCGAAACGGCTCTACCTTCACGCCTTTCTAGCCGCCTTCGCTCTCTCATTCGCTAGACCACGAAAGTCTTCCGCACGGCCCGTCCTTTCTCTCTTTTATTTTGAGGTCTCCAAATTTCCTCCGATTAAAAAAACAATCATACCACCCCTCATTTCCAAACGATTTAGCCAAAAAAATTCCACGCACTCTCTCCTCTCACACACACACATCTTACCGAACTTCGTCCTTTAGCAAAAAGCCGCATCTGTCAAGAAATATTCGGATCGTTATTAATTAAATCGACGAGAGCATATGCTAATTTGGACGAAATTTAGGACTAACTCCTAATCTCTTGAAACTGAACCATCAAAGACAATTTACGGGTAAAATGACTGGGGATGTAATGGTGATTTTGCATAAATATGATCTCTTCCATTCTACTTTTCATCTCTTTGCAAACAAGATGATTTGCAGTTCCTTCATCTTTTTTGTTCCCCTCCACTTTCCATCTTTTCCAGACAACATAATGGAAATCCTTTCCGTGACCTCTTTCTTGATCTCCGTTTATCTCTTCCAAACATAACTTTAAACTCGCCAACAGTAAAGAAGGGGGGAAAGGACGATTATGAGCCTCACACATCGAGTAGTTACTTCAGTGGTGAATTCGACTTTTCTTCACGTCCATCTTATCTCACCATTAGACTTGCGAACGATTATGTGAAATTGTCGACATTTATTTGTGTAATTTACCAAATTTTCTTTAATTAAATTAGAGACTAATTTTTTTATTGTTCGCTCTCATTTGAGATGCTTACTAATCTTTATAAGTTTTTTCTTACATTTACCAATTTTTCCACTAAGACTATTTATTTTGTAAAAAATATTTTTCTCATTTTCCGGCATTTGGTTAGCTTGGAAAAATGTGACAACGGAAAATCTTTGCCTAGTCAATGGAATACGAATACTTAAATTTAGGAATATGATTTCCCTTTTAAATTATGATTAGGTATTGGTGCTTGAGTTCGAAATTTTGTGCTTGGGCATGGAAACCCTAACGTTGTTTCCAGGGTCCTTGACGTCTAAGATTGGGTTTGGGTCCATTGAGGAGGAGCCCCAGACCCTAGTGCCCATACCCAAGCCCTCCGCACCCGTGGTTACGTCCATCAAGGTTAGGTTTGAAGCTCCAATCTCCATGTCAGATGCCTTGGCATCCAGCCTAGGTCCACAAAGGCTAAGCACAGGAACTTAGTGTCCGAGCTTGGATCCCCAATACTTGGGCTTGGATCCACAAATGTTGTGTCCAAGTCCATCAAGGTTGGGTCTAGGATCCCCGTGCCAGCACTCAGGTCCATCTAGACTAGGCTCGAGTGGAAATTTGGTGATGCAGGCTTGACAAAATCGTCAATGCAAGAAACCCCATTTCAATTGGCACGTATAGTCACATGTGTCTTGATTTATCTATGAATGCATACACATGTTTGCTCTGGTAATGTCTGATAGGAGAAGAGGTTCCTCAAAGTTAAGGAGTCCTGGCAATAGTCAGGTAAGTGCATATTTTCCCAAAGTTAAGAATTGAGTACTTGCAAATCATCCAAGTATTTCAACTCTATAAGTTCATGTGCATTTTTTAGTATATGTGATTATCCATGTTCTATCAATTTGGAGTGCCTTGTGATCATCTAAGTATTCTTTTTGTTCCACTAACACTCAACCCAGCAAGTTGTCCCCAAAGTTTTCTAAACCTCGAAATTGTTTGAGTCAAACTCTAGGTATTCCCCTGAGAAGTTTTCTCATCTTATCGTGCATCCGAAGAAAGATTCAAATACTAAACAAGCTACTTTTCTCACATGTCGTGTGTCCAAAAAAAGGTTCGGGTACTAAATAGGCTACTTCTCATACCACCCTGTCATGCATCTGAAGAAAGGTTTGGGTACTAGAAAGGTGATTATTCTCTACCTGTCATGTGTCCAAAGAGAGATTCGGGTACTAAACATGCTACCTTTCTTGCTTGTCGTGTGTCTGAAGAAAGATTCAAGTACTAAACAAACTACCTCTTATCTTGCCCTATCATGCATCGGAAGAAAGGTTTAGATACTAAACAGGCAATCTACCTAGGAATCTTTACGCACTGTCATGCATCAAAGTTGAAACCTGGATACTAAACAGGCAATCTATACTTCAAGTTCACTTAATCGCTCCAACAAGGTAGGTAACTTCAGGTATGTTGGCATGCATCATACTTTATTGCATGTAAAAATGAGATTCGTGATCTCAATAGAAATATAATTTATTGCATTTGCATGATCAAAATTTAGGTATCAATTGGTCTTTGAAAGTAACATCTTCAAGCTTATCATTAAAGAGGAATGGTTGTTAACACCTAAATTTTGACTGATCATTTATAAATTATTTGATCAATTCTGGCCCCAAAAGAAAATTAAATTAAATTGCACAATAGTTATTAGGAGCAAACTTCATTGAATTGCATTAATAGGACTAGAGGTGGATGGTTTTGAGCTTGAATTAAATAGATTAAGCCTGCAGAGAAATGAAGAATTCGGCTAGTCCATGCAAGGAATGGCGGCTGAATTCCGTAGAGGGGGAAGGTCTTAATTGGCCTCATTTGAGCTTAATTCAGCCAATTAAAAAGTCTAATCAAGGAATGACCTTAGCTTATTAAAGCCCACTGAGTTATAAGACCAATGAAATTAAGCCCGCAAGAGTGAATTAAACCAAGGTTAAACTTTATATAAACACACTTATACCTAACAGATTAGGGATCAGCAATCATAATTCATAACACACGAGAGAAACACGTGAGAAAGAGGGAGAGTGAGAGCGAGAAGGAGAGTGCTCGATCTAGGAGATCGGCCATGCCACCTCGTTGGTGACGCGGCCTGAACCGAGCTGCCAAGGAGCCTTTCCATTGTGATACCCACTGCTCCAATGTCCGTTGCTCCTTGTACAGCTGGACTGATCTGCACTAAAACCGACGGCTGCTTCCCTTGTTGACCTAAGATGCCTTCAGTCGCCCTGCACGACCCGAGACGTTGCTTTTGGATCCGTTGGGCTCGCACTTTCCCAAAGATGGAAATTACCTATTCTTTTGTTTTTATTTAATTTTTAGTAGGAAAAAAAGAATATTAACTTTGGAGATGGCCCTCCAATGCTATCCTCTGTACTTTTTTTAACCCTTTCCACTTTATGGAAATTCATAAATTTTTGGTCATATTTATTTATATCGGCGAGCCACCATGCTTAGCATATAGAGACTTTGTTTGGAGTAATTTCGGGTTTTCGCCTCACTTTTTTCATTTTGGGGTAGAGTTATAAAATCGAGTGCCCAAGAATTTGAGGGTTATATAGACTTTGGTATGTATAGTCACTAAGGAACTCGAAATTTATAAAATCAATTGTTTTCCTTTGTAATTCTCAAAATATTTGCGGCGCATGTTGTTTCGTTCTTTTTTTTTTTTTTTAATAAATCTATAAACTTTTAAATGTTAATATGGACATATAAATATGTTTTTGAACTTGGGACGATGATATTTTGAAATTTGATGGGAAAAAAATAGTTTACTTTTAACAAATTGTTACTGAAAAAAAAAAAAAACCAACCCACAAAAACTCAAAATTGTCTTTTAAATTTCAGATGGGAAAACTAGCATAGACTGAGAATGGAATTGACAAATGGGGTCCTAAATATACACTGATGAGCTAAAAGATAGCATTCAATCCTTTTTAATGGGATCATATTCTCTTGCATCACATTAACCAAAGTGTTCCATGATGCATGTTGTGTACTGTCCAGAAAAATTAAAAAGTGGGATATCCCAAGATCCTAATTACTTAAAAAAAAAAAGGTATTTTGCCCCCTCCATACACCAAGGCTGAAAAAGAGAAAAAGATTAGAGAGAGAGAGAGAGAGAGAGAGAGGGTAGGGACCAATTTTGACATTCTGGATTCAGTAAAATATTGACTTTGGGGAACATCCATGGACGGAGAGCAAGTGGGAGCTCACGAACCCTAGCGCAGCTGCAGCTCTGCTGCTGCTGAGAGAGAGAGAGGGCGTAAAAAGAGGAGGGGAAAACAGGACAGTGCTGCAGCAACATTTTGTTCTTTCGCCGTTGGACAGGAGCAAGAGAGGGGTACTGAAAGAGCCACACATCTCTCGCTGTCTACCCGATTAGACAGATAGACTGGATTTAAGATTTGGGTCTTCTCTCTGGTTCTGTTCGATCTGTTTCTCTCTCTGTTTCTCTCCCTCCCTCGCTCTGTCTGCAACACACGTATTCTGATGCTCTTTCCGCTGATTAGACCAGACGCTTACCGGGAATTCGTGTCAAGTGTCGCGGGTGTACTCGGGGTGCCCTTGAATGCCCATGAAGTGATCCCCGTACCTGAACATCTCGATCCCCGTTTTGTCCGACCTCGCAAGCACCTCCGCGCCCACCGGCAGTTCCTTCAGCTATTTAAATATCTCAAATTCAAAGCTTGTCCTCGTTTTTTCTCTTTTTAATTTAAGAAACGAAATAACATTGTGCCGTCAATTTTGATTTTTTATCTTGTGTTTTCTTAAGGTTATAAGGTGTTGCAGTACCTCATCCTGGTGGCATTCGATCACAGCGAGTTGTGCGGGAAGTTCGAACGATGAGAAGTGCTCGAAGGATGGAGAGAGTTGCACGGTTCTCAGTCCTATGTCCCATGATCCGGCACGCCCAACTTTGCCTTCCAGTGCGTGCTCTAAAACCTGTACGACCGAAAACCGGAAGACGATCAAGAAAGGGCGCCGACGCTAAAGAAGATGAGATTCCTTCCAACAGAACAGGGTACATTGTATTGTCTAATTGACATCACAAGATTGTAAGAAACAAATGGCCTAAATTTATAATGCTTGCATTAAGATAACATGTCCCCGTCACGAATTGCTGATAATGGCAGACAACAAAAGAGGGATCACAAGGACATGTCCAACCTGATAATCCAGCATTTAAGGAGTGCCCAATACTAGGATATTTTCGCTGACAAAGCAACCTGATCACAAGGACCTTTGTCACGCCCCGAACCCCGAGCGCGTACCCATCCCTCTCTGGTCGATAAAATTTTGCGACTTCCCAGGATTAGTCGCCGACCCTTTTTTACTTTATTGCACATGCGGAAGCAAAAAAGAATCCCCCGACAAGAACCATCTCGGGATAAAAAGTAGAACAACAATTTCACAAACAAACATACGCTTTATAAACATATCTTTGAGTCAAGTAGCAGTGCATGGTCAAAAGCACTACAAAAGACTTTCTCCAAAAAGCGGTCTATCCGACCATGCTTCAAATCACCTCCTCTCGCCTCCAGGTCCTCCACTTTGATGACCCCGAAAGTGGTTATACATAACAGGTGAGATAATGTCTCGCCAGTCTAAGCTCTAAACTTCGGCTAGGAGGAAAAGACGCTAAAAAGCATTCTACGCACGCAATCACACAATCAAGGAGACTTACCTCGTCTCAATTCCACCCTGTAAGTCAGCATAGATCATATCACAAATCGGAGCATCACTCAAACTCAATTAATTGGAACACAATACTCAAATTAACATGCGTTCCTAGTTTTGATCTCGGCATATAGCACGGCCTACTCTCTGTTCGGCGGTCTTCTGGCATTGCCAGGCATCGTCTCATCCCATTGAGCACGGCACGTCACTACGTCGACGGCTTTCCCGAAGGAGCATAGGGTCCAGAATCTACTGCGACCGGCTTCCCTTTATCAAGGGTATCCCAAATAGGGATAACGTCCAACTCAACAAGGGACGATTTCTCTTTGTCATCACACGATCACTCAAATATGGCCAGGCGCACCGTGCATTGCACTCAAATGCTTCAATTAAAATGGTGAACCTGGTCTTTTTCTTCGTATTAGAAGTACGCATGAAAATAGTCGTATGTGGGTACACGGTCAACTCGACCCAGAAAAATTGACATTCTTCCTTTTTTAAAATCCCACTATTTTTTATATTATATAAAATCATTTTCGGTGTTAAAATCCGACACCCGGGTTTTTCCTTCGAGTAAATATTGGAAATTCACAATTTTGGAATTAAATACCAAAAATTCAATCATCACTCAATTTGCATAATTTAACACTCACCGTAAAACTAACCACACCATCGTTAATCGCACGAAATTCCTGGTCACCAATCCATCCTGCCTAATTTCCGGAAAAATAATTAATAAATAATTAATTTCGAAAATTAATTAATTAATTCATTTTAATTTCCAAAAATACTAACCTAGGCCAAAATTATTAAATTAAATACCAATACGGACCCTCGGAAAATTCCCGAACCCTTCTAGATAAATAGCACAATTTAAATAGGCCTTAACTAAACCATTCTAACTACCTAACATGCTCAATTAAATAATTAAATCATTAATTTAATCTAATTAACAACCTAATTCCTAATTAAATAAATCTAAATACCACTTAAGATCAAAGTTCTTAAGAAGAGTTTAGAGAATAAACTCACTGGTGTATCGCGAAACCGATTCACCGACGACGACACGACGACGGCCGAAATCTTAATTTTCGGCGGTGTCGGCGGCTCTCAGGCCGCCTAAACGGGCCCAACAAATCTCAGCCCAATATAAGATTTGTTTTCAGCTTGGGCTGGGCTTCAAAAACTGGGCTGACTTTGCTGGCTTCCAATGGGCCGAACTTCAACTGAACTTGGGCTTCAAAATTTGCTGGATATGGGCTGAAAATCACTAGGCTGAAGATGGGCTTTAATGATCCAACAAAGCCCACTGCTGGGCTTGAAATCTTCAGACGTGAAGCTGGACCGAATTTACTGGATCTGCTGGTCTTGCGTTGAAGACGTTGGGCGATGGGCCGTGATGCTGCGATGATGCTGGCGTGCAGATGAGCTTCGCTGGTGTTTACGCTTGGAAGAGAAATCTGCTGGTTGTTGACTCACGAGTTGGATTCGCGGACTGAAGACGCACTGCAGCAGCTTCGGTGGATGTGTGGGGTCTTCGTTGAGGGACGCGAGGGCAGCGAAATTAACGTCTGGAGCTTCGATTGAGAGAAGTCAGCTTCGGTTGAATGGGGCTTATGCGGCTGCGAGAGAGAGGGTGAGTGGAGGAGAATTTGTGGACTGAAGGCGTGGGGCTTCGGTCAACTGTGGGTTTTGTTGGAGAATAGTTGACCGGTGGAACAAGAAATGGTGGAGGAGCAGGCATGGGTTGGCTGATCGACAGAAAGGAAAATGAAAGCCAAGCTGAAGCCAATAGCGAGGAGGGTTCGAGCGAGGAAGAAAACGGTGGAGGGAGGCGTGCGCATGAAGCCAGCTAAGAGAGAAAAGGAGAGAAGTCAACAAGGCTTAGCCAAATCCTTAAATGCTTGGTCCCCTTGTCTCCTCATACTTATCCCTTTTATTCAATAATACTTTCCAACAAATATAAGTCCAAAATAAAACCATTTTGATGCAAATAATGCACCCCTTATCCTAGGTTCCGAATTTCATTAATTTGGCTTCAATTTCCTCTCCGATTATCCAAATCGAGGTCCGATTTCGCTGAAGAAAAATCTCAAATAATTTTCTATAAGTCCCCAACACCATATAGCTCGGCTTGCAAGTTAAAAATCCCTTCAATTCGGCCGATCCGAATTTTCGTTTAATTTCCGCGATGTCCAAATCGGATTTCCGTAAAAATCTCGGAATCTCTCAAAATTTCTCGGAGGATGAGTCGACGTTCGTAAAATAGCTCGTGACACCACAGAACTTTCAATTTCTGAAATCGGGTTCAAATAAGCGGTTAATTTCAATCCGCAAGACTTTTAGTGTGACCTAGTCTACTAGGTCATTATTAGGAATCTTTGGTGCAATTGACCCGTGATCGATTTGTCTCGAGTTACAATGTACATCTCCGACACATTGGCGACTCTCGGTTGTCGTGAAAATCTCGAGATTTCAAATACGGACACCAGGTACCAAAACGATAAAAAAAATCGGTCTAGTGCCGATCGACAAGTATTTTGCAATCAGGTGGAATCACCCACACTCTAATCACATATCTTAGTCGAATCGACCTATCTCCAGTCTCTAATCGATTTCGACAGTGCCGTAATGATCTCGACAGATAGACACGGTCAAGCAGTCGATTCCTGGTCGAATTCTCAAGTCCATTGCAATTAGAGTCCTTAATTGTTTCCCCAGATAGACCAGTTATCTCGTGAGTGGCCAACTCAGAGAATAGCACTATAGACGCGTCGACGAAAAGCCCGATTTATTTAATCGAAAACAACTCAGAAAATTTAGGCTGTCACAACCTTCGTGTTAGTGTTTAGGTTAATATTAATCCAAACTAAATAGAATGGTATCGAAAGGGCGTTAGAGTAAAGTTAGCATAATCAAGTTCTCGTACCCATTCAATCTCTAGTTCGTACGACTAAAGTATATACTTTACTTGAGAATTTCTAATTGAAACATCAAAAACTTATTAATGGCAACTCTTGAATGAAATTTTTTTGCATATTAAGAAGTTAAACCTAAGTTTCCGAGCTAAGTTTAGACTGAATAGAAACTTAGCACTAAGTTTAGATTTAATAATCCAATAGCTTGGTTCATCCTGAGGGTAAGGTCGCGACACAGTGCTGACTTCGTTGTCGTTCAAACTTGGTTGGTCCCAGCATCGCCAAAGTAGCGAACGTGGATGGCAGGAGCAGTGAGGCGGCTTGACTTGGTGGACGTCGGGCTTGCTGAACGGGCGCGATAGCTATGAATCTAGACGTGAGGATCACGGTAGAGAAGACTTGGCTTTGGAAGACTTTTCTTTCGCTGGTGCTCTCTCGGCATTCTCTCCTGTGGTATTTCATATCATCGGGAAAGCTGAGGCGTGAAAATACATTGAATTCCCACGTGGATAAGATGGCATTGTCCATGAATCCTGTGAAAGAAAGAAGATAATAATAGGACGTGAAGCTAAATAGATTTTAATGAAGAATCGGGCATGCATGTTCAGAGGGCTCTTCGTGAGTGTTTCATGTTGAAGAGAAGAAAGTCCCCCTGTGCGTCCGAATCCTCCATGTGAAGTCGATGTCCTCCCTTTTTTTCCTTCTATGGACCGATCTCTCAATCATGGGACGCCATCGAAGAGTCAGTCTGCCTCTTCGTGGACCTTGACGAGAACTGACCAGGACCGTATTGAAAACCCGCAAGAGAATAGTCGAGGCAATGAGGCTGGCGATGAAGGGACTTGGTCGCGATGGTGAGACCTTATTTGGCGCGGCAAGGTGGATGGAATATATTGCTCTGGGCTCGGCGAAGCACGGCGATAAACCGGAGGATGCTGGGACTACTCGGGACTCAGCTGATTCGTCAAATTACTTCGCTGATGCAAGTGTCTCCGAAATTCACCTCAAGACAATGGAAAACTTTCAGTCGATATCGGGCAGAAGCGGCGGGAGTTATGCTGTCAAGTGGGGCTCTTGGCTTCGTGGGAGATTGCCGCAGAGAACGCCTCTCTCTTTTATGAGCACTGTAGCCGTCTCTCTCTTTTCTCTAATCAGAAAACCTCTCTCTCCTGTGAACCCTAACGTATCTATTTATAAGAGTTAGCCTGGGGTTGTCTTACAAAAAGCAAAATATCTTATTTCCTAATTATGATATTCAGTTTAGGCCATTTCCTGATTATTTCGTCTTAGTTGAAATATTCACATAATAAAAATCATGCACAGGCGGTAAAGAATATCACATAATAGAAGCAAAATAGCATTAAATATCATGCTCCATGTCTCAGCAAAATAGCATTTAACGAGGACTAGGAAACTCTCTCCCAGCGTTCTGCAATTTCTCACGTACCCACTTCATACAAACTGAGATCAGATTGAAAGGAAGGAGGGATAACTGCTAAAAGGCATTACGGAGCCATTAAATATAAAGGTCCGCCACGGTTGCCGCCCTCCTTTCGGTCCTTGTTGCCACCTTTGCCATCGTCAATAAATATGTCCTTGATCGGGGGGTCAGGGTTGCCCTTGTGGGACTTCTGAGCATTCAAAAGCTCTTCATGTTTGCCCAATTTCTTTTTGAGCTTCTCGATGAGTAGAGGTGGGGCTGCCGTCCCGGAAACGGTCACTTTGTTCTGTTCTTTATCTACTTTGACGGTGAGAACCCCTGAACACACCAACCAAAAAGAGAGGAAACAAAAATAAAAATTAACCAAGAAATTTTTTAACTGAAGGTGATTAGTATATTTGAACAGAAAATTACTACAATGTCACGGGAAGAATTTTTCAGTGGAATTTCGAGATATATCTAACTAAAATCTAGAGAGAGAGAGAGAGAGAGGCTTGAAGAATGAGATAAGATCAAATAAGGAGGACTGGAAATGAAAAAGGAGTAATACCAGCAATTTTCCCCAGGGTTTTCTTCACGTCCCGGTCACAGCCATCGCAGTGTATGTACACTTTTAGAACCCAAGTCTGCATGCACGAGCAAACCCAGAGAAGATGAAGTCCCAATGACTATCGTCAATGACTGTTGAGCTTAAAACGAGGCAAAGTACAGAGGGGAAACAACCGGTGAGCTGAGTTAGGAGGGACAAATGCGTACCTGGATCTTCAAGAACTCTTCTTTACTCATTTGGATTCCACTTGTAAGAACAAGCCGGGACACAGTTATTGAAAAGATAAGAAAAGGAGAGAGAGAGAGAGAGAGAGAGAGAGAGAGAGAGAGTGTAGCGAGAGGAAATATCGAAGAAGGTTAAGAAAGAGGAGATAAGGCTACGTGATGGATTTGCCAAAGTATTGGGGAAGTAAGTGGGACGATGATTTTCTTCCATTTCACTAAATGATTAATAACGATATGATCGCATTTGCAAACAGAGAGAAGTTCAAAAGATTGACCCGGTGCAAATCAGTCTTTAGGGAAGGGAGAGAGACTTGCTGACAGAGCAGGTCCCACAATGCTACTTGTCGTCCACTTAATGTACTAGTGCATGGATAACATGATATCATAGTTGCAAGCTCATATTTTCTTCCCATAAAGCTGTTTTTGATGATTCGGTTTCAAGAAATTAGAGTACATAGAAGTTACGTTGGAGTTTTGATTTTTCTCCAAATTAGCATGGCCTCTTGTCAATCAAATCAATAAGGATCCAAAATATTTCCTGCGGATATTCGTTCCTTGATAACCAACAAAATTCGATTGGATTACCATTTACATGTATGAAAAAAAAAACTTGAAAGAGGGAAAAAAAAGAGGTTATTAAGACTACCGTGACCTTTCGATTATTACGAGACCCTTGGAACTGAAACATGACCGTTCCGCGTCATCCTACGGCTGAAATATCTTAGACAAGTGAGCTCGTCATTGGAGTCTTTTCGAGATGCCAGTAGCCAATTAACTTCTCGATCACGTTGATGTCGGAAAAAAAGCAGGAAAAAGCACATAAATTTCATCTCGTCGACAACGAGGATGAGCTCGTCACTAGAGTCTTGTCGAGATGCCAGAGCCAAGTACATTCTCGATCCAAAAAAAAAAAAAAAGTGCCTTCTCGATCACGTTGATGATGTTGGAAAAGAAGCAAAAAAAAAAAAAAAACACAGAAATATCACGTTGACGAGAATTGACTCGAATGCCGACGAGCACAGCAGAGATTCGGTCATGGCCTCCAACATTGACATCTTCTCTCTTTTATTTGAGGTCTCAAAATTTCCTTCGTTTAAAAAAACAATCAAACCACCTCTCTTTTCAAAAGATTTAGCCATAAAAATTCCACACGTCTCTCTCTCTCTCTCTCTCTCTCGTTTTCCTGGCGTGCTCCATGTGAAATCGACAATCCGTTAGCAAAAAGCCAACATCTGTCGAGAAATATTTCAGATCGTTATTGATTTGATCAACGAGAACATATGCTATTTGGAGAAAAATCAGGACTCCAAAGTGACTTGTGTATTTACCATAATCTCTTGAGACCAAACTATCGAAGACACTTTTATGGGTAAAATGACTGGGGACGTAATTATTAAATTATTCTCGAGTTTGAACGTTTGCAAAACACGATTTGCTTGGATAAATTTTTTTAATATTTGATCGTGGGACGAATTTACAAAAGAGGAAATAATTAAATGCGGAATTTTTCCTCTTTGGAGCGAAGCTGCCGAAGCCCCATGCGTTGCCGAAATCCTCTGGCATGAAGCCTCTGCAGGTGAATGGAAAATAGGTGGGCCCAGAGTCAAAGTGTCGAGCGCGCACACACACATTTAGCGTGAAGCCGAAGCAAGGAGCGTAGGTGGGCCCAAGGTCAAAGATTTGACCTTTAGGCGCACGATTTCCTTCTTTGGCGTGAAGATGGAGTCCTCTGCACACGTCCTTGCACACGTCCCTGCACAGGTATAAAAGGGAAATAATTTGTAGGTCTTTTCTCTTCTTCTGTTCGAAGCCACCGAAAAACCTACGGAGAATTGAGCCGCACGTCAAGCCGAAGATAGAGCCGCGCGTGCGTCATTATACTTGAGCCAAAGGATGCGCGATAATTTTGTGTCATGAGTTTATACCTAAGTGAGTTATTTATTTATAAATATTTTGGGTTTTTGATTAAATTTAGGTGTGGGAAACACTTGAACGTGTGAATGATTGTAAACTTTTATTCTCCGATTATAGTGGATTATTTACTCGCTTCTTCCTTCGAACGTGAGTGCATCAATACTGGGCCAAACTACGAAATTTCTGATGTCCTTATTATTTTTTTTTTTGACCCGTTTATTTCTCGCGGGCCTGATTTTTCTCGTTTATTTCTCTAGCAATTTCGAGTTGACATAAATTATAAGATTCTGTCGTTTCCACGTATTATATCCCAACAGTAATGGTGATTTTGTGTAAATATGATCTCTTTCCTTCTAGTTTTCATCTCTTTGCAAACAAGATGATTTGCAATTCCTTTCATGTTTTCTTCACCTCCACTTTCCATCTTTTCCAAACAACATAATGGAAATCCTTTTCACGACCTCTTCTTTCTTGATCTCCGCAAATCTCTTCCAAACATTGCTTCAAACTCGCCAACGGGAAAGAAGGGAGGAAAGGACAATTATGAGCCTCACAAATCGAGAAGTCACTTCGGTGGTGAATTTGACTTTCCTTCACGTCGATCTTATCTCGCCATTAAACTTGCGAACGATTATGTGAAATTGTCAACATTTATCTGTGTAATTTACCAAATTTTCTCCAATTAAATTAGCGAATAATTTTTTTTTTATTGTTTGCTTTCATTTGAGATGTTTACTAATCTTTATAAGTTTTTTCTTACATTTACCAATTTGTCCACTAAGACTCTGTTTATTTTGTAGAAAATACTTTTCTCATTTTCCTGCATTGATTTGCTTGGGAAAATGAGTTAATGGAAAATTTTTGCTTGGTCAATGGAATACAAATACTTAAATTCAGGATTAAAAATTTGAAAATCATTTTTTAAAAATATGATTGCGTTTGAGTCCGAAATTCTAAGCTTGGGCACGAAAACCCTAACGCTACTTCCAAGGTCGTCCACATCCAAGATCGGGTTTGGGTCCATCAAGTCGGACCCATGACCTTGATGCATGTGCTTAGATCCCCATTGCCCTTGCCTAGGTCCATCGAGGCGGAGCCTAGGACCTTAGTGCCCATACTCGAGCCCTTGGCACCCATGGCTACGTCCACCGAGGTTAGGCCCAAAGTTCCAACATCCATGTCCAATGCCTCAGCACCAGCCTAGGTCCACAAAGGCCGAGCGCAAGATCCTAGTGTCCGAGCTTGGATCCCCAATACCTGAGCTTGGATCCACAAATGCCATGTCCAAGTCCATCGAGATCGGATCCAGGACCTCGTGCCTACACTCAAGTTCATCTAGGCTAGGCCCGGGTGGAAATTTGGTGATGTAGACTTGACAAAATCGTCGATGCAAGAAACGCCATTTGAGTTGGCACTTGTAGTCATATGTGTCTTGATTTATCTATGAATTCATACGCATGTTTGCTCTGATAATGTCTAATAGGAGACGGGTTCCTCAAAGTTAAAGAGTCACTAGCAATAGTCGGGTAAGTGCATCTTTTCCTAAAATTAAAAATTGAGTACTTGCAATCATCCAAGTATTTCAACTCTGTAAGCACGTGTGCATTTTTTAGTACCTGTAATCATCCAAGTATTCTCTTTGTTCCATTGACACTCAACCTAGCCAAGTTGTCCCCAAAGTTTTCTAACCCGGGAATTATCTGAGTTAAACTCTAGGTATTCCTCTAAGAAGTTTTCTTGCCCTATCATGCATCCAAAGAAAGATTCGGATACTAAACAAGCTACTTTTCTTGCATGTCGTGCTTCTGAAAAAAGGTCGGGTACTCAACAGGTTACCTCTCATTTTGCCCTATCATGCCTCTGAAGAAAGGTTTGGGTACTAAAAAGGCAGTTATTCTCATCCTATCACACGTCCAAAGAAAGGTTTGAGTACTAAACATGCTACTTTTCTTGCTTGTCATGCATCCGAAGAAAGGTTTAGGTACTAAACGGACTACCTCTTATACTACCCTATCATGTATCTAAAGAAAGGTTCGGATACTAAATAATCTATCTACCCAAGAATCATTATGCATTGTCATAAATCAGAGTTGAAACCCGGATACCAAACAAGCAATCTATACTTCAAGTTCACTTAATCGCTCCAACAAGGTAGGTAACTTCAGGTATGTCGGCATGCATCATACTATATTGCATGTAAAAAATGGGATTCGGGATCTCAACAAAAACATCATTTATTGCATTTGCGTGGTCAAAATTTAGATATTAATTGGTCTTCGAAAGCAACATCTTTAGGCTCACCATTAAAGAAGAACATCTGTTGACACCTAAATTTTGATTGATCATTTAGAAATTATTTGAATAGAAAATTAGGGATCGATTCCGGCCCCAAGTGAAAATTAAATTAAATTGCATAATAGTTATTAGGAGCAAACTTCATTGAATTGCATTAATCGGACTAGAGGTGGATGGTTTTGAGCTTGAATTAAATAGACTGAGCCCGCAGAGAAACGAAGAATTCGGCTAGCCCATGCGAGGAATGGTGGCTTAATTCCATAAAGGGGGAAGGCCTTAATTGGCCTCATTTGAGATTAATTCATCCCATTAAAAAGTCTAATCAGGGAATGACTTTAGTTTATCCAAGCCCACTGAATTATAATACCGAAATTAAGCCCGCAAGAGTGAATTAAACCAAGATTAAACTCTATATAAACACACTTATATCTAACAGATTAGGAATCAATCATAATTCAAAACAAATGAGAGAAACATGTGAGAAGAGGGAGAGTGAGAGTGAGAAGGAGCGTGCTCGGTCGAAAACTCCTCTCTCGGCCATGCCACCTCCTTGGCGATGCGGCCTTGGTCGAGCTGCAATTCCCTTTGATGATGACAAGCCAAGGAACCCTTCCACTATGATGCCCACTGCTTGGATGTCCGTTGCTCCTTGTACAGCTAGATTGATCTGCACTGAAACCGACGGCTTCTTCCCTCGTTGAGCTGAGACGCCTTCAGTCGCCCTGCACGACCCGAGACGCTGCATTTGGATTCGCCAGGCCTGCACTTCTATCGACAAGGGCCAGCTACTGCACCGAGCCCTACGACGCCCTGCTGATCCTTGGGCCCGAGCCTCGCTGCCACTCCCTGCCGTTCAAGCTCAACACCCCCACTGAGCGCCTCACCCGCGGTGGGCCACCGTGCCACCTATCGTGAGTCTAGCCATGCTGAGCCATCCGCCACCGCGACCAGCGAGCCATCGCCATTCGCTGCCCCTACACCAAACTAGCAGCTCTGTTCTCCTCTGTTTTTGCAGGTTTTCCGGCCCGAATTCTTAACCTAATCACGATCCATGAACTTCATCCATGAGTTATCCAGGCACAGCGGGCTAAACTGAGCCCCCTATTGTAGCCACAGTGCCGCAGCATCACCACGACATCACTGCACCAGGCTGTACCTGCTGCTCATCATCCGCCATCGCCCATCGCGCAACCGAGCCTCACGAGCTGCATTCTTACCGTGAGCCCCGCCGTTGAGTACCATAAGCGTTGTCGATTGGCACCCTTGCTGTTGGCAGAGCACTTTGCAAGCCACTGATCACCACTATCCGCGGTCCATTGTTGATACAAATTTGGAAACAATATCTGCAAAATTAGGTAAAACCTTTTTCGAATTTGATTTAGATATTTAATTATCTAATTTGCATTATCGATATCCAATTTTTTTTTTTTGGTTAGCCCTACTCTACACCTATTCTAATGCTCACTCTCAGACTTTTGCCATGCCTTGCAGGGCGTGAGAGTCGAAACCACTCCTGAAATTAATTTGTCCCCACCCCAAACCTCGAGAAGGTGGGGATTCGAACCCCCCACCTCCCCCTTCCATGTTGGAAGGGTGGCCATTGGGATAAACCCCAATAATTATCGATATCCAACTTGATTCTTTTGAGTGATTAGGCATTATTGATTAGGATTAATTTCCTAATTTGCAACACGACATAATCTTTTATTTATATCTATAAGCCCTCAGATGGAGTTATTATGTTATACGGTCTAGATTGATATCTTGATTTTTAAGTCTTAACATTAGGTCATTGATCTTGGTTTTCCAAAAATATCAAGTTGATTATATAATGTTTCCATATTTGAATGATGTGGATATCTTATGGTGGTGGATAATATCTTGGGTGGTTGAATGTTTATCTTGTTTTGATTTGTTTCTTTTTCTATAAAGTGTCAAAAAATTTGCATGTTGGAATAGATAGGATTTCTAGATGACATTGCTTAGTTTAAATAGATTGCATATCACATAGATTAGAGTTAATTTCCAAATTAGTTTGCATGATAGGATAATTTAAATATTTTCCTAGTTGAAGAATTGCATGTTTAGATAATATCTAGGTTATGTAAGTTTTTTTTTTTTTTTTTTTTTTTTTTTTTTTTTTTTTTTTTTTTTACAATAGAATTGCATGCTAATATATGTTTTTAGGTTGAGATAGGATTTAGTATAGTCTATTTCCTTATCTTAAAATAAATAATATCTCACTTTAGATAGATTTTTATTTTTCAATAATTTCAATTACTATTTAATGAAAAAAAGGGATAAGTTCACTAGAATTACTAAAACTTGTCACAAAATGCAATTGAGTCCTAAAATTTTTAATAAATGCAATTAAATCCCCAAATTTATTACGAAAGTACAATCGAGTTCTAAAATTTTCAAAAACGCTATCAATAGAAGGATTAGATTTGACCAATTTAACAAGTTTAGGATTTGATTGCACTTCTTAAAAGTTTTATGAATCAATTGCATTTTTATGACAAATTTTGGGATTTCATTGCACTTTTTAAAATTTTTAGGACTAAATTGCACTTTGTTGACAAATTTTAGGACTTCCAATGCACTTATTCCATAAAAAATATAAAAAAGATAAATTGGGTTCATTTTTAGGATAGATTTCATGTTTAAATAATGGTATTTATTTTTTTCAAATTTAAAAAATATATATACAAATAATAATATGCATGTCATATGGTTTACATATTAGGTTTAGTTAAAATTGCATGTGAGTAATTTAACCTAGAGTTGCATTTACGCTTAAGTTTGCACTCTATGCATTGCATTCTAGTTAGCCTTCATTAAAAAAGTACAAAAAAAAAAATAATTAAAATATCATTTTTACATACATATTTAATTTTCATGTTATAACCAAAACAAAACCAAAAAATTGCTTGGTAATTTTACTTGATTATTTCTGCAATTTGTCTGCGTTGTTTTTCTTGAGTGTTATTTTTAATTTTTGTGCGCCCGCATAATCACTTCCTTCATTTAATGTTTAGGTTAAAATCGTCCAAGCTGTCTACTTAAATATTTCTAAAAGTAAAGGAAATGGTACTAGAATGATGTTAGAGTAAATCTAGCGTAATCAAGTCTACATACTATTTAATCTCTCGTTCATAAGAATAAAGTATATTCCTTGATGCTTTACTTAGTTTTTAATCAGCCCAATAAAAATTGATTAGTGGTGACTTTTGAATGAAAATGATTTGCATATTATGAATTTAACATAAGTTTTGATATGGGCTGGGAGGAAACTCAAGGTAAGTTTATGCTTGTTAGGCTGGTTTATCTAAGGTAAGGTTGCGACACAGTGCAACGGGGAACTGCTCCGTCATTGTTCGAACTGCGTTGGTCCCGATGGCAAGAGCAGCGAGGCGCTAGGGTATGAACGCACGCGGTAGCTACTGAAATGTGGACGTGAGGATCACGGTAGAGAAGACTTTTCTTTCACTGTTGCTCTCTCGGCATTCTCTCCTGTGGTATTTCATAGTATCGGGAAAGTGGAGGCGTGAAAGTCCATTGAACTCCGATGTGGATGAGATGGAATTGTCCATCAATCCGGTAAAAGAAAGAAGATAACAATAGGATGTGAAACTAAATAAGTTTTGATGAAGAATCATTTCCGAGGGCTCTTCATGAGTGTTTGACGTTGAAGAGAAAAAAGTCAATGTCCTCCCTTTTTCCTTTTATGGACCAATCTCTCAATCATGGTCGTCCTCAAATCGTTAGTCGTCTCTCCGTGGATATTGACGAGAACTGGCTGGGACCCTATCAAAAACCCGCAAGAAAATAGTCGAGGCAACAAGGCTAGCGATGAAGGGACTCGGTCGCGAAAGTGAGAACTGATTGGTGCGGCAAGGTTGCTGGAATACATTGCTCTGGGCTCGGTGAAGCGCAGCAAGAAACCAGAGGATGCTCGGGCTATTCGGGACTCAGCTGATTCGTGGAATTGCTTCGCTGATGCAAGTGCGTCTGGAATTCGCCACAAGACAACGGAAAATTTTCAGTCGATATTGGGCAGAAGCGGCGGGAGTTATGCTGTCAAGCGGTGGCTCTTGGCTTCGTGGAAGATCGCTGCAGAGAGAACACCTCTCTTTTATGCGCACTGTAGCCGTCCCTCTCTTTCCTCCTATTAGAAAACCTCTCTCCACTATGAACCTAACGTATCTATTTATAAGAGTAGGCCTAGGGTTTATGTTATAAGAGCCAAAATATCTTGTCCTTATTCTGATATTCAACTTAGGCAATTTTCTGATTACTTGCTTTAGTTGAATATGTTAGTTGGGTTAACTCCTATGTGAAGGAACCCCAATGAGTTGTAAGCCCAAAAAGGCTTAAGCCCATATGATAAGTCATATGGAGAAATAGGGTTTTCACTATCTTTAAAGTGGTAGCCGCAAAAAGACACATTAGTAACAAGAGAAAAAGATAAAGCAGAAAAATCTAGGGGTTGGGGCAAAATCTGATTTACATCAAGTTGACATCGGAGGTCGATTCGTGGTCCGATTGAGCTGAAATGTTGTCAGCATGTTCGTGGCTCAATCTTCTCGAATCTGAATGGTTTGATTTTCGTTTGAAGCTCCCTACATCAGGTTTTTCGTGGATTGATCAAAACCTGCGTTTTTTGTCAGATTTATCCTTGATCTCTTGTGAAATTCATGTGTATTACCAAGAATTATGTTCTTGAGGTCTTTGCTGCTATGTACCTCTAGTATTTGCTAGAGAAGAAATTTTGTTGATAGTGAAGATTTTCGGGTGGACTCCGGTCTCGTGGTTTTTTATCTCCTCACATCGAGGAGGTTTTCCATGTAAAAAAAATCGTCTTGTGTTCGCGTGCTTGGTATTTATTTTACTCTACTATATTGATTCCTATTAGATTTACACAAGAGAGGAGATTATTTTATTCTGCTGCGTTAATTCAATATTGTTCGAATTGTTACCATTCTCCCATCAAAGTGGTATCGGAGCTTTTGGTTATTGCTTGATTTTTCTGCCTTGTGTTAAACAATGGAAACGAATACGAGTAGAATGGTTACACCAAATGGTTCGAATTATCATATTTGGAAAGGGAAGATGGAAGACCTTTTATATGTGAAAGATTTTTATTTGCCCGTATTTGCCGAGGAGAAATCGAGAGAATAAAACGTGCTTTGAATGGTCTATATTTCATCGTCAAGTGTGTGGTTATATTAGGCGGTGGGTGGATGATAATGTTTTGAACCATATTATTGAGGAAACACATGCACACACGCAATTTATGGGATAAGCTCGAACAGTTATATGCTTGAAAGACTGAGAATAATAAGTTAATTTTGATAAAAACAGATGATGGCTCTGAGATATCAAGATGGTACTCATTTGACTGATCATTTAAATTCTTTTCAAGGAATTATAAATCAGTTGGCTGAGATGGGAATCAAGTTTGATAATGAGATACAAGCACTATGGTTGCTTAGTACTTTGCCGAACTCATAGGAGATGTTCCGAACATTTTTGTCTAATTCTGCCCTGGATGGTACAATTACCATGGATTTGGTCAAGAGTAGTATTTTGAATGAAGAGATGAGAAAGAAGACACAAGGATTGTCATCTTCACATTCTGATGCCTTGGTTATTGAGAAAAGGGGAAGAAGTGAGCCTCGAGATCCGAGAAATAAAGATAAAAGTCGAGATAAAAGCAGAGGTAAGTATAATAAATTTGCTAATGTTGAGTGCCATTATTGTCATCAGAATGGACATATTCAGAGGTTTTGTCGCCAGTTAAAAATGGAGAAACAAAAGGAGAAAGGTAAAGAGAAGAAAATTGATAATGACAGTGATGACAATCGTGTTGCTGCACTTAAAGAAGACTTTCTCATTATTTTTTTATGGTGATGTGGTGAATTTTGTATCTCATGAGACTAGTTGGGTAATTGATAGTGGTGCATCTATTCATGCTACGTCTCGTAGGGATTTATTTACATCATACAGGTCAAGTGACTTCGGATCTGTGAAGATGGGAAATAATGGGCTAGCTCAAGTTGTAGGCATTGGTGATGTGTGCCTAGAAACCAACAATGGCACAAGGTTAGTATTGAATAATGTTAAACATATACTTGATATCCGCTTGAATTTGATTTCTACAGGCAAGTTGGATGATGGGGTATTGCAGCACATTCAGTAATGGTCAATGGAAGCTCACCAAAGGTTCTTTTCTTGTGGCTAGAGGTGAAAAATATCCTCTGTTGTACATTAAGCAGGCAAAGTTGTCCACAGACAAAATTAATGCAGTAGACAACGAAGATACAGCTGAGTTATGGCATAAGAGACTCGGTTTGTCAATATTGGCCAAGAAGAGGCTCCTTTCAAGATTGAAAAGTTCGGTGCTAAAGAAGTGTGCTCACTATTTAGTAGGAAAACAAAACAGAGCTGCATTTAAAAGCTCCCCTCCTTCAAGAAAGTTAGGTATACTAGATTTAGTGCATTATGATGTTTGCGGTCTTATGAAAACAAAATCATTTGGTGGCTCTCTTTATTTTGTTACCTTCATAGATGATTTTTCAAGGAAAATTTGGATTCATATATTGAAAACTAAAGATCAAGTATTAGATGCTTTTAAGCAATTTTAGGCTTCAGTTGAGAGACAAACTGGAAAGAAATTGAAATGCATCATAACTGATAACATGGGAGAGTATATTGGACATTTTGATGAATATTGCAGACAACAATGTATTCGACATCAAAAGACACCTCCCAAGAAGTCTCAGTTAAATGGCTTAGCTGAGAGAATGAACAGAACACCGGTTCAAAGGATAAGATGCTTACTTTCACGGTCAAAGCTATCTAGATCATTTTGGGGTGAGGCTTTAAGTACAGTTGTGCATGTATTAAATCTTACTCCATGCGTTCCTTTAGAGTTTGATGTTCCTAATGGAGTTTGGATAGGCAAATATGTTTCTTATGATTATTTGCGTGTCTTTGGGTGCAAAGCATTTGTGCATATTCCCAAAGATGAGAGGTCTAAACTTGATGTGAAAACACGACAGTGCATATTTATTGGTTATGGACATGATATGCTTGGCTACAAATTTTATGATCCAATTGAAAAGAAAATTGTAAGAAGCAGAGACGTTATGTTTATGGAAGATCAAACAATAGAGGATTTTGAGAAAGCAGAGATGATTTTAACACCACAGGTTAGTGATAATTTGGTTGATTTAAATCCAGTTCCTCTTACAAATATTCCTACACAGGTTGATGAAGAGTAGCAGGAAGTCAATGTTCCAAATAACGCACGTGTTCCTGAACATGTTGAAACAGATAATACTATTTCTGAACCAGAGGCTCAATTAGATGTTCCACTGGATGTTCCAGTCCGGAGATCCATTAAAGACCGACGACCTTCCACCAAGTATTCTGAAGATGAGTATGTACTATTGATTGATGCAGGTGAACTAGAGTGCTATGCAGAAGCAATAGAAGATGAGTACAAAAACAATCGGTTTGATGCTATGCGAGATGAGATGCAATTATTTTATGATAATCATACTTTTGAGTTGGTGAAGTTACCTAAAAGTAAAAGAGTTTTGAAGAACAAGTGGGTATGTAGGTTGAAGCAAGATGAACATACTTCACAACCACGGTACAAAGCTAGATTATTTGTTAAGGGATTCAGTCAAAGAAAGGGTATTGATTTTGATGATATATTTTCTCCAGTAGTGAAAATGTCTTCTATCCGTGTGGTACTAGGCTTGGCAGCTACCCTAGATTTAGAAATTGAGCAAATGGATGTTAAAACAGCCTTCCTACATGGTGACTTGGAGGAAGATATATACATGGAACAACCTGAGGGTTTTAAAGTGAAAGGGAAAGAGAATTATGTGTGCAAATTGAAGAAACGTCTCTATGCCCTAAAACAAGCACCGAGGCAGTGGTACAAAAAGTTTGCGTCATTTATAACAGAACAAGGCTATAAGAAGACTTCCTCGGATAACTATGTGTTTGTTCAAAAATTTTTTGATGATGACTTTATTATTCTCTTGCTTTATGTTGATGATATGCTGATTGTTGGCAGGAATGCTTCAAGAATTGAGTTATTGAAGAAACAGTTGAGCAAGTCTTTTAAGTCTTTTGCCATGAAATATTTGGGCTCGGCGAAGCAGATTCTTGGCATTAGAATTACCCGAGACAGAGATACTAAGAAGTTTTTTTGTCGCAAGAGAAATATATCGAGAAGATCCTTCAGAAATTTTACATGGACAAAGCTAAAGTGGTTAGTACTCCTCTTACTGCCCATTTAAGTTAAATATGAAGCAAAGTCCTACGATTGATAAAGAGAAGAAAGATATGGAAAGTGTTCCATATGCCTTAGCTGTAGAAAGCTTAATGTATGCGATGGTATGTACACGCCCAGACTTGGCGCACGCAGTTGGCATTGTTAGTTGCTATTTGTCAAATCCAGGCAGAGAGCACTGTAATGCAGTGAAGTGGATTATGAGGTATCTTTGGGGAACTTCAAATTTGAAACTTAGTTTCGGGATCGGGAAACTTGAGTTAGTTGGATACACAGATTCCGACTTGGCAAGAGCTATTGATACTCGTAAATCAACTTCTAGTTTTTTCATTTCTTTTGTGGGTGGAGTTGTGTCATGGAAGTCAAGATTGCAGAAGTGTGTTGCACTTTCTACAATCGAAGCTGAATTTATTGTAATGACTGAAGCTAGTAAAGAGATGCTATGGATGAAGAAGTTCTTAGAAGAACTTGGGTTCAAGCAAAAGAGGTATGTGCTATTTTGTGATAATCAAAGCGCAATTCATCTTGGTAAGAATTCATCTTTTCATTCTAGATCGAAATATATTGATGTTAGATATCATTGGATAAAGGATGTTCTAGATGAAAAGTTGTTGGAACTTGAGAAAATTTGTACGGATCATAATGGCCCTGATATGATGATGAAGACTTTACCAAGAGAGAAGCTTGAACATTGCCAATTGATAGCAGGGATGATGAATTCCTCCACATTGTCGTGAGGGAGAGATTTGTTAGCTGGGTTCACTCCTATGTGGAGGAAGTCCAATGAGTTGCAAGCCTAAAAAGGACTTGAGCCCATATGATAAGTCATATGGAGAAATATGGTTTCTCACTATCTTTAAAGTGGTAGTCGCAAAAAGACGTAATAACAAGAGAAAAAGAGAAAGCAGAAAATTTGGGAGTTGGGGCAAAGTCTGATTTACATCAAGCTAGCATTGGAGGTCGATTCGGGGTCCGATTGAGCTGAAATTTTGTCAGCGTGTTTGTGGCGCAATCTTCTCGAATTTGAACGGTTTAATTTTCGTTTGAAGCTCCCTACATTAGATTTTTTGTTGATTGATCAAAACCTGCGTTTTTTGTCAGATTTATTTTTGATCTATTGTGAAATTCATGTATATTACCAAGAATTATGTTCTTGAGGTCTTTGCTGCTATGTACCTCTAGTGTTTGCTAGAGAAAAACATTGTTCACCTAATTTTTTTTATAGTGAAGATTTTCGGGTGGACTCCGATCCCGTGGTTTTTGATCTCCTCACATTAAAGAGGTTTTTCACGTAAAAAAAAATCGTCGTGTTCGTGTGCTTAGTATTTATTTTACTCTACTATATCGATTCCTATTAGATTTACACAAGAGGGGAGAGAGAGAGAGAGAGAGAGAGAGAGCAGTTATCTGTTGCTATTAATACTGATAAATTCAACTAGGAGATATGCAGGTATCTCCACTACAGGGCATTAGGGAGCCATTAAATATAAAGATCCGCCGCCGCCGCCCTCCTTTTGGTCCCTTTAGTTGTTGCCATCGTCGCCATCGTCAATATCAATGTCCCTGATCGGGGGGTCAGGGTCGCTGTTGTGGGACTTCTGAGCGTTCAAAAGCTCTGGATGTTTGCCCATTTCTCTGAGCTTCCTGATCAGTAGATCTGGGTCTGCGGTCCCCAAAACGGTCACTTTGCTCTGCTCTTTTTCTACTTCGACGGTGTGAACCCCTGCACGCACCAACCCAAAAGAAAAGAAACAAAGGGAAAAATCAACCAAGAGATTTTTCAATTGAATGTGATGAGTATACTTGAATCGAGAATTAATGAAATGTCACGGAAAGAATTTTTCAGTGGAGGTTCGAGCTATATCTAACTAAAATCCAGAGAGAGAGAGAGAGAGAGAGAGAGAGAGGCTTGAAGAATAAAACTGGATCAAATAAGGAGGACTGGAACTGAAAAAGGAGTAATACCATTAATTTTCCGCAGGGCTTTCGTCACGTCCTGCTTACAGCCATCACAGTATATGTTCACTTTTAGAACACAAGTCTGCATGCACCAGCAAACCCAGAGAACAAGAACAGGTGTAAAGAACAATTCCTCTCACTCCGACAAAAGAATAAAAGAAGGAAAAAAAAAAAAAAAATGAAGCGAAGCTTCTTATGCGAAGTGTCATTCGGAGAAGTCATTACCAAGCATAGAAAGAGAGATTAGTTCCCAAAGCAAAACGGGAAAACTATCATCCATGACTCTTGAGCTTAAAACAAGGCAAAATACAGAGGGAAAACTACCAGTGAGCTAAGTTAGGAGGGACAAAATGCATACTTGGATCTCCACGGACGCTTTACTCATTTAAGTTGCACTTAAATGGAACTAACTCTGATCTAAAGCCGAGAGAGAGAGAGATATGAGAGAGGTGTAGGGAGGGGAATCTCGAAGAAGGTTTAAGCAAGAGAAGGAGGTAAAGTTCGTGTTCGATTTGTCTAAGCTTTGAGGAAAGGCAGGGGGATTTTCTACATCAGTAATGACAACAAAAAATCGGATTTGCATACACAAAGTTCAAAAGATGGACCCATTGAAGTGTTTTCGATGATTCGGCTTCGAGAGATTAGAGTAACTATATAAGTCACCATGGCCTCTGGTGGATCGAATCAATGACGATCTGAATAATTTCCTGATGACATCAAGTGCCTGAGAAAAACTCGAAAGAGCGGAGAACAGGTTCTTAAGACTATCGCAACCTTTCGGTGGTTACGAGACTATTGGAATTGGAACATGATACTGTTTCGCGTTATTCTATAGCTGGAAAATCTTAGCTAAATATCTCCCGGATCGTGCCGGAAAGAAGCATGAAAAGTTCAGAAATTCATGACGCTGGCTGGCAGCGAATGAAGACCAACCGTGAATGTCACGAATGGTTTCGAATCCATCTCAAAGCACCGCCTACTTTCACGCCTTCAGGACACCTGCGCTCTCCTCATTCGCCAGACCACGAAGTCTTTCGCACGGCCAGTCCTATTTAACCCTTTTTTTATTTTGAGGTCTCAAAATTTCCTTCGAGTAAAAAAATCAAATCACCTCTCGTTTTCAAACAATTTGCTCAAAAATTCCACACGTCTCTCCTTCTATGTTTTGTACGCACTCAGATGTGAAAACGATAATCTAACGGAATTTCTTCCCTCAGAAAAGAACAGACGATGCTTAGGTTAGTTATTGATTCGATTGACGGGTCACATGTTAATTTGGAGAAAAAATTAGGACTTGAAAGTGAGTTCTGTTTTTATCATAATCTCTCGAAATCGAATCATCAAATACAGTTTTATGGGTAAAATGATTGATGATATAATGGTAATTTTGCATAAACATGATTTATTTCCTTCTACTTTTCATCTCTTTGCAAACAAGATAATTTGTAATTCTTTTCGTAAACTTCGTTATCTCTTTTTGTAATGAAAATATTAAAGTTCCGCGAACCAACTTGTTTAATGATGAGTTGATGATGCTTACAGATGATGGTTGCTTGATGATGCTTGTATACCGATATTGATGATGATGATGGATCTATGGCCGACAAGGTGAGGATAGACAGAGTTTGAAACAGACTTCTGGAGCTCTGCACGACAAAATATTGAACATCTGACATAAATAAAACCAAAGACAGCTTGAGGAATTAAAAGGCATCATCATCATCAACTTATCATCGAACACTTGAATTAATTGAATTTCAATTCCATTACAAAAAGAGATAAAGAACATGAGTTTACAACTTTAATATGTGCGTGCAACACACATAACACTACAAGAAAGAGAAGACAACAAATGAGTTTACAAAACAACCTCCCACTTATCATATACAATGATTGTGGCCCATCCTACTACAACCAATCTAAAGCACCCAATAAAAGCTGGAAGACTTCACCACTGGGCTGGAGAATTGATGCGATAATGGTTCTTCTGATCCCATCTCTTTGGTCCAAGCTGGCTATTCTGCTCATGACATAATAGGATGTTGCACTGTTGAGTCCATTGGTTGGTTTGTCGAGGAAGAGAAATTTCGGGCGGGTGAAAATTTTCAGGCAAATGTTAACTCTTCTCTTTTGACCTATTTCTTAGTCCTTTGGTCCCCAGCTTGCAATTCCTGTGTCCATGGCATCTTGCAGTCCCATTTCCCTTATTGCCTTTTCCGCTCTTTCCCTCTTCTCAGATACTGGTATGGAGTCTGGCAATTGTGGTTGAGCTGTGTAGTGAACATCTTCTCTCACAATTAGCATGGTTATCAATACATCATCTTGCATCACATAAGCCTGACTTCATAAGAATAGAGATCCCTGATGAGGGAGGAGAAGACAGTTCCTGTTCATCATTGAATGTAAGATCGCCTCAAAAACAGGATAGTTGAGTTAGGTTCAATTCTTTATGTGAAGTCACAATTTATTTCATAAAATCGGAGAAATGAATGATTTGAGGGTGAAAGAGAATTATTTTCGATTGTACGCTTACTGAAGTTCCATAAGCCAGAGCTTATTTATGGCCAATGACTCAAATATCTCCTATTTGCCTTGTGTTCGAGGTCAATCTCCCAGGCAGACAAGAGCGTGGTTTTGAAATTAAACTACACTCACAAATCAAATGTTTTCTTCAATAAGTTAATTACAGAGGTCCTCCCAAGTCAGTGTAACATCATTCCTTGGCTCTTTTTGTTCATCTGGATCATTAGTTCTAAGCTCATCTCACGAACTCTGCTTTGATAGTCTCAAGCGGCGCTTGTTCTATCCATTCCCGTTTTCATCATCGCAGAAGCTGCTCCTATTTTCATGCTTATGCTGAATTCTGTGGAATGCATGGCCAAGTAAGTAGAAAGAAACAATCTATGAAAGACTATGAATTGGTGTTTCGAGGATGTGCTGTGTTTCTCATTACTGAGAAGTAAAATATCGTGCAAACTCATGCTAACGGAACCGTGTGGTAGACAAGCTTAGTCTAGTCATTTACCAAAAATATGAGGCAATTACCTCAAGAGCACTTTCGATGTGGACATCGAGCCACATCGAGAAGGAGGTGCTAGGGACCCATTGTCTATTCCGACTGGTTCGATCACTCGAACGCGAGCCAAGCAATTTAGGCAAGCTGTTGGTGTCATGATTTGTGATCTTTGGCGTGAAGATGACCTTGGATCAAATCTTAAATAATCTTGGAAATCTTAGCGTAATTTGATTATCTAGTCACCAAATATTTGACCAAGTAAAAAAAATTATCTTCTTGTTTAGATATTTTCTAGAATATGACGCATTAGATTTCTAGGGTTGGTTTTAGGGTTTGTGTGGCAACTAAAATGCCTATATTAAGGACTGGCCAACTTTCTTTGGGAGATAGATAGATATTTTATTTTTGAGGAAAAGAATTGAGAGGTTCTCTTCTACTGTTCTTTTGAGGACTTGACCTTATCAAGATTTTCTTGTGGCGGTCGATTCGACTTATCGAGCGAGATAGCGAATTCTTTCGCTCATGGCATCTATAACGTTGGTTGGTTGACACGCATTTATCAACAGGTCACGTTCATACCGAGATTGCCAATCATAGGTTCGATTAGAAGTCGAGGTTCGCAATTCGCATCATCCGGGCCTTCATAGAACGATCTTTCTGCAACAATTCACATCAACTTCAGAGTTAACAGAGATGAAAATTTGAAAAGAAAGCCATTAGGGAAACATCTTAGGAATAGGACAATGCATTAGCCATGGAACGTTTTCAAAACAGATAGAACCTATAGAAAGAATACCCAAATTCGTTGTGCACAAGAATTAGTCCTCCAGCAGTTTGCTTCGGACTTGGATGAACATGAATCTCCACCCAACCCTCTGGAGAAGGAGCAAGTCTCACCTTACTTAACAAGAAATTAGCTAAAACTTGTTGAATTCTCAGCTGATCACTGTAGATAGCCAGAGCTTTGATTTCATCTGAAATATCACGAATCGATTGCAACCTCATTCTCTTGACAATATCATTACTTGGCTAGCAACAGAATTCATAATGCTTCCAAGAAAGAATTTGACCCTTCTCATGCTCCAATGAACTTGCAATCTATGTATCGCTAACAAAAGTCATATTTACCAGAAAAGGGAGGTAGAAAATCCCTCCCAACTGCGCTTGCAAGAATTGAAGATTTTCCAGAACTCTAAAGTTCCAACAATAAAAAAGCACACCATCTGATTAAAGAAAGCATCCACAACAAAGATGGACTAGCAGAATGCGACTAAAATGTGATCACCATTACCTAGCCGCCGACCATTGCGATCAACAGAAGCGCCTCCCAAAGAGACAACCCCTTGCCAACGCGGTCGCCCAAGCGGTGCACACAAACCACAAACTTGAAGCTTGTGGACAACGGAACCTTAGAAAAAAGAGATGACGGCAAACAATAGACTGACACTCGTGAGGAGAGCAGCAAGGACCAGGCAGTGATTAGCGAGGGAGAGAAGAAGAAAACGTAAAGATTTGAAGGAATAACCTAAAGTTAACTCCATTTGGCCTATTTTGATTGCCGGAAAATGTCCACCGGCGAACATTTGGCAGGCCAATGAGGTGAGGTCCTTATTTGAGATTAACTTAGCTACTTCGTGTCTTTATTTGAGACAAAATCCACTTCAGGTCCTTATTTAAGAAAATAAGTCAACTTTGGATCCTTATTTGAAATTTTCCCTCATTTGTTTGCCTCCACTTTCCATCTTTTCCAAACAACAAATAGCAATCCTTTTCATGACCTCCACTTTCTTAATCTCCTTATATTTCTTCCAAACATAGCTTTAAACTCACCAATAGTAAAGAAGAGAGGAAAGAATGATTATGAGCCTTACCCATCGAGTAGTCACTTCGGTGGTGAATTCGACTTTTCTTGGATCTTATCTCATCATTAAACTTCCAAACTATTATGTGAAATTCTCAACATTTATTTGTGCGATTTACCAATTTTTCTCCGATTAAATTGCTGACTAATTTTTGATTGTTCACTCACATTTGAGTTGTTTACTAATCTTTATATGTTCTTTCTTAGATTTACCATTTTTCGCACTAAGACTGTTTATTTTGGAGAAAACACTTTCCTCATTTTCCAAGGTAGGTTCACTTAAGAAAATGAGTCAATGGAATATATTTGCCTAGTCAATAGAAAATGTATACCTAAACTCAAGAAAATGATTTCCTATTTAAAAAATTAGGAATCATTTTCTAAAATATGATTATGTATCAACGCTTGAGTATGAGACTCTATGTTGGTATGGAAATCCTAAAGCTGGTTCTAGGGTCCTTGGTGTCCAAGACCAGGCTTGGGTCCAACAAGTTCAAGCTTGTGACCCTGATGCCCATTCTTGGATGCACAGTACCCCAAGCTCCAATGCCCATGCCCAATGCCTTGGCACTTGGGCGCACTCAGTGTCACGACCCAAACTCCGGGCACGCGCAAATCCCTTGGCGGTTGATTAAAATTGCGACGTCCCAGGACATGTCGCCGACCCTTTCTTTTTATCTTTCAATTAAGCACATGCGGAAGCGAATTAAATAAACACCCAAACAAACAACAATCACAGGGATAGTAAAACACATGCCGGTCATTTTCACAAACTACTATTCACATATATGTACCAAGTCAACCCTACAAGTATATATACAAAAGTCGGCCTAAAAAAGAAACTACTAAACCACCTATGCTCCTGAACCCTCCCGCCTCGGGCTTCGGGTTCTCCACGACACCATTAGGGATGTCATGTCCATAGGGTGGGCTACCTCCCCATCCTCGGTCCCGACGGGAGGTCCATCAAAACCCTACAAAGAACCCTCCTGAGTCCCTTTAGGATAGTTAATGAACTATGCTTTGAAGTGATGAGACATCCAATGAGGTAGGCCCTCATCGACCCAAATTGTGGTCACCACTAACTCACGGTCTAGGCGGTCTCGAGAATAAGGAAATAGGAGGGCTCATAATCTATTATTTCCCTCAGAACCCCAAAACGAATAGGAAGCCTTTCCATACTAAGGACCTGAAAAATGGTTAATCACAACAGGATGAGATAAATCTCAGTGAGTCAAAATCCTAAACCCCGATTAGGAAGCAAATTCACCCAGAGGTAGCCTAAACAAACAACAAACTTGCCTCGCCTCGGCACGTCCCTACATATTAGTGCGTCACATATATCATATGAATACAACAAGCGGATTTAATAACCGGAACACATCATTTCATTCACAACCAATCACAGGGGTCCCGATTATAAGGTGAAACCGTTATGACACGTCACATACCGTGCCACACAATTTTGCCCCATAATCAGCGCTACTATCACAATCACTTAGGCGTGTTCCAGTTATTACGACCCATCGGCCACGGCCAACTTAACAGTCGGTGGTCATCCGGCATAACTAGGCATCGTCCCACTTCATCGGGCATAGCCTAAACGGCATTCCATAAATGAGCATTAGCCCGGCCTCCATCGCGACTGGCATCCATTGACATGGGGCATTCGAACTTAATCAGGCATCGCCTCCCCAACTCCGTTGGGTGACAGGTTCCGATAGTGACCATACGCGCGCACATACTTGGCCAAGAACACCATGCTTTGCATCCAAATACCTTGTATTTAAATAATGAACTTGGTCACTTTTCTTCGTATTAAAAATTTCCGGTAAAATAATTGTGCATGGTCACATATTTAAATTGAACCATTAAATGTGGTACGCTCCCATTTCAAAATTCCACGATTTTATATAGTACATAAAAATTTGGCATCAAAAACCGACACCTAGTATTTTTTTTCTACTTAAATACCATAAATTCAAATTTGGCAATTATAATCCATAACGACCACTAAGCACTCAATTGCACATATAAGCAATAAAATTCACATATAAATTCAACCATGAGAATGAGTGTAAAATTCTAAAAAACGGCTAATCCGTCACAATTTACGCTAATTGCGATTAATTAAATAAATTGTAATTAATTAAATAAATCCAATTTATTTAACATAACAATGATTAATTAAACTAACCATGGTTAACTAACTAACCCAAGTTAACTAATCTAACCTAGGGCAGACTAACTTAACTAAATTAACCAACCTAACTAACTAGCTAACCTAACCAAACTAACCTAACTAAACTAGTTCATCTAACTAAACTAATTAGCACTAATCCACTTAGCATTAATCTAACCCCTAAGCGCAATTAACAACATAATCAATGATTAGGGAGTTAATTCACCGGATTAGGGCGGCGGCAAGTTCATGGAGACGACGACGCGACAATGGTGAAAACCCGAAACTACCGGGTCTCCAACGAAGGCTTGGCCAAGGCTGAAAACGACAAGGAGGCTCACGGCCAAGAGTTGTTTGGTGGGGCTAAGCTACCGAACGCAGGGGCTGAGGTCGCTAATCGGTCTCGGCTGTGGTGGTGCGGTTGGTTTGTTGGATGAGGAGATGGGAGCTGGCTGTTGGTGGGGTTGAGGCGGACGGAGACGAGCTGGCTAGAGGGTGAGACGAGTAGTGAAGCTGGATAGTGAAGGTGGCCACGGTTGCTGGCTATTGGCGGTGAAGGACGTGGCTCGGTTGGACACAAGGCTGGCGGATTGCCAAGCGGAGCCGCTAGACATCCGGACGGCTGGACTGAAGTCGCTGGTGTTCGGTGATGGAGCAGCAGCAAGAATGAAGGAGCTGTTAGTGGTGATGGGGTTGCTAGACAAAGATGGGCGGAGTGGTGGTAGCTGGTTGTGGCGTGAAGGTGGTGAGGTGGTGGCAGCAGCAACAAGATGAAGGGACACAAAACCGGTGAAAAGAAAATGGGGCTAGCGTGATGGTGCTAGTGGAGCGATGGGAGATGGTGGATGAGGGCGTGCGGCAGCAAGATGGGAAGAAAAGGAAAACTAGAACATGTGGAGAGAAAATGGAGGTTGGTAGGTTGACGGTGGAGAACAAAACAAAACAGAATAGGGAAAAGACTCTGTGTTTGTGTGCTAGAGTTATGCGCCCAAAACAGAGACACGGCAGAGGAAGGGAAAATGGAAATAAAGGGGAGAAGGCTGGCGGGAAGGAAGGAGATGGGAAGAAGAAGAAGAAAAAGGATCAGCAGAAGGGAGAGCGAAGAAACGCACGTGAGGAGGAGAGAGAGAGAGGGAGAGAAAGTCAAGGATGAAATATCCTAGTTTATCATTACTATGCCCCAAAAGTACTATGCCTCAAAAGTCCTTGGCCCACCCCTAAGTCAAGAGACCAAAAGTATTGATCTTTCACAAGCGTCATTCTACAATGGATCCTCGGATGACCTGTCTACTTTGAATCGTGGCACTAGCATTTCCCCATGGTGTAAAGCAGCTTCCCTTCATACCAAAACTATCAAGTTTTGCCCTTCTATGCAAGCTTAAGAAGGGACTTGGTGATTGGATCGTGGTTTAGCCCCTCTTTGATCTTTTGTCCATGGGCACTCGAGCTAACTCATTATTGCTAGCTCCATCTTTCAACTAAGTGCATTGATCACGGAGTTGGTGTTCCCAAACTTGTACTTTGAGACGTATTCGAACTCCATCAGGAAATCTTGCCATCAATTTTGCTTCGAACTCAGATTCTTTTGAATTTGGAAGTGGTTCATGGCCCCATCGTCTACCCTTATGGCAAACTGCAATCCCAGGACATAGTGTCCCCACGTACAAAGACAATGCACCACCATGGTCATCTCATTTTCATGGATCATGTCCTGTCGTTCGGTCTCATTGAGCTTCTTTGACTCGAATGCCATTGGGTGTTCTTCCTACATTAGCATTTTGTCAATGGCATAATCGATAGTGTTAGCCTCTACCTCATATGGCTTCAAGTGATCGGATAGCACAAGCCCATTCTCCTTCGTCATTGCCCTCTTCAGCCAATCGAACACCTCCCAGCATCAATTTGTCAATTCCCACGACTTTTCCTTCTCTAGTATGTCTATGAGTGGCACAGTAATGCTCGAATAGTTCCAAATGAACCGCCCATTGCAATTGGTGAGGCCAAAGAATGATCGTAGCTTTGTTACTTTGGTTGACAGCTCCCACTTCGTAATAGCCCGAATCTTGGCTAACTTTATATGCACTCGTCCAACCCTAACAATGTGTCCTAGGAATGGCACTATAGGGTTCTTGACTTATAAACCTAGAGATGATGATCGCAAAGTATTTCTTTCATAGTCATGATATATTGCCTTTGCTTAGCTGTTGACCAAGCCCACATGTATGATCCTAACAATGACCTCTCACATTGGTAAGATCATACTACTTGTGAAAATACTCAAACCCTAATAAGCATAATGATGGTAAGGTCAAATGATTTAGATATTTCAACATCAAAGCTCGGGACAAATAGACTTCATAAATGAAAGTGAGTAAAAATTCTTTTGAACTTAAAGTTTCTCATTTAGCATATCCAGATGTTCGTGTTAATGAATAGAAATTGTTTTGAATGGCTATTCTCTCCGGTGATAATTCGGTGATGTAGACTTGACAACATCATCAATGCATGAAACCCAATTTGAGTTGGCACGTGTAGACATATGTGTCTTGATTTATCTATGAATGCATATACATATTTGGTTTGATCATGTATGATAGAAGACAGGTCCCTCAAAGTTGAAAAGTCCTGACAATATTCAAGTAAGTGGTTCTTTTCCCAAACTTAAAAATTGACTACTTGCAATCATCCAAGTATTTCAGCTCCGTAAGTACTTGTGCATTTTTGAGTACCCATGATTATCCAATTATTCTATTATTTTTTAGTACTTGTGATCAACTAAGTATTCTCTTAGTTTCATTGACACTCAACCCAGCTAAGTTGTCCCCAAAGTTATCTAATCCCAAAATCATATGAGTTAAACTTTAGGTATTCCCTTGAGAAGTTATCTCGCCCTAATGTGCGTCCGAAGAAAGGCTTGGATACTAAACAAGCTACTTTTCTAGCACTGTCAGTAGGGGTGAGCGCGGTTCCCGGTTCCTTTTTTCTGGGAACCGAAACCGGAACCGGTTAGGGCTCCAAAAGGAAGAAGACGATCTTGATTCTTCACGACTCTTCATTCATACCTCACAGTCACGCCGCCAAACGCCGCTCTGAGTCTTGCCGCCGAACGCCACTCGCCCTCGAGGACGCGGCCGCCGGACGCCAGTCGCTAACGCCGCTTGCCCGAACCCTCGCCGCTCGACGCCAGTTGCTGCCCAAATCTCTTAGTCTCTCCCATGCTCTCCTTCTGCTCGTCACCGACGCCGCTCGCCCTCGACGCTGCCGCTGGACGCCACAGGCCATGCCGCCGCCGCTCGACGCTAGTTGCTGGAGTTGTTTATCACGAAGCCTAAGGGGGATATGTCGATTTCCGGTTCCACCAGACGCCCTAACCCTCGACGCCGCTCACCCACTCACCCCCGAGTCCCGATGCCCTTAGCCAAGCCTCCCGCAAAGCTGCTCGCCCAGCCGCACGCTCAGGGCAACTCGATGTCGCTCACCCAGTCACCCACGACACCACTCGCCAAGCCTCCCTTGAAGCACCTCGCTTCCTGCACCTACCACAAGTCCGATCCTTTCAAGATCGGTCTCTAGAATTGGTGAGTCAGATTGACCCTGAGCTTCACTTTCTTGGAACCTGTACCAACTTGGTAGCTTGGAATGCTGATCAAGATGAATTACCTGTCTATCATGCAACCTTATGTTTTTCCATAGTGATAGCTTTGCTTTTGCATCTTTGTATCTTGGATACTGCAAGTAGTCTTTGGTTGCGGGAAGATGACGCCTGTTTTATTTCTAGCAAATGCCATACGTGTCTACCTGTGGTAATATTTTTCACTTTGGTGATTGAGGATACACTATGAGCTAAGACTCAGCATACAAATTTCAGCAATTGTTGAAACTCTAATCTGCCTTTTATGGTGGGTTTGTTAATCGTAAATAACTTGGTTGTTTTGGGTTTTGAATGAAATCTTGTAAATGTTGGATTGATTGCGCTTATCCCTGCAACCCTACTTGCCACAACATGGTTTTTTATCCCAATGAACACCCTGAAGTTAGCTTCCCTCTGTTAAAGCCTTCTATCTATTATTGAAGTTTCATTCGTTATTGGCAAGATGAACTTGAACAATGAAGGGGATACATGATTCTATTTTAGTTTTGCATCAGCACAGGTTGTAGCACCAAAACCGCATGCTAGTCACTCTGTGTAATTCTTTAATGTATGCAGAGTATTGATAGTAATGAATAAGGGCAGCCTTTCAGGGGCTGGTTACACAATGTTAAGCAAAAGTGAATTTTGGATATCAGCATGTCAATGTCCAACATAATCCTCACATTGAAGTAGCTTTTTCACATGTTGCATGATCTCTTTTGGGTCAATTTTGGAGATCCAGAAGTGTCATCTTTTGACCTCTCAATGTGGAAACGATTTGGCAAGACAATCAAAGAAAAACTAACTTTTCAAGATCTGCGGATCAATGAACGAAAATTTTATCTCATCACTAGAATATTTGACATGTATCCTGAAGAATTGTCCATTAGAAGGTCCAAGGCAAAATGACATGAATTGTAGTAGGCAATAATCAAAAGCAACGGTTGCTTGTCAAAATATATAAACGAATGTAACCTTTCAACTTCCAACATGAACCAAATTTTAGCTTTTACATGGGATTGGGACATTGAGACATATGTTTGCTCTTTGTTTTGAAATTTCTAATTATATTTTATTATTGTTGTGTAGTGCGAAGTTAATGTATCAAGATAACACGTCAATGGAGGTGGAGGGATGTGAGGAGATGACTCCGATTACAAAATTGGAGTTTTCTGGCGATGAAATTGAAGAAGAGGCACCCCCTACCATGAGTGCCACAAATAAGATACCTGGTTCTCATCTTTCTCATGATAAGAAATATACATCCAAATGCTGGAATCATTATTCGAGAATCAGTGATGAGGATGAAAAAATATATCAAGTGAAGTGCATTCATTGTGGGTCCATGCTTAAGTACCGTGTTGCTAACGGTACTTCTGCAATGAGGAAGCACTTGACCATATGCAAGAGGTTTCCCCGTAATGTAGATAAAAGGCAGAAATTCTTTGCATGTCAACATGGCTGGCAAGGCAGGAGGAGATTCTAGTACTGGTAGCGTCTTATCGACATGGTCATTTAATCAAGAACGTTGTAGGCACATGCTTGCTCGATTCATCATCCTTGATGAGCAACATTTTTCATTGGTTGAACGTGTTGGATTTCGTGAATTTGTTACTGAGTTACAACCACTCTTCAAGCATTTATCATGTTTCACAGTGGCAAAAGATTGCATGAAGTTGTATTTATGTGAAAGAACTTCTTTGAAGAATTATTTTGGAAAGATTAATTATAGGATCGCACTAACGACTGATACATGGAGTTCCAATCAAAATCTGAATTATTTGTGTCTCACTGCACATTTTATTGATGAAAATTGGAAGTTGCATAAAAGAATCATCAATTTTTTGGTGATGCATAGTCACAAGGGTAGGGAAATTGGGAAAATGGTGGAGAAATGCATTGAGGAGTGGGGAATAGAAAAAAAAAGGTGTCCACAATTACCGTGGATAATGCTAGCTCGAATGATGTTGCAATTGGCTATTTGAAGGAAAACTTTTCGAAAGAAAGGTCGTTGATATTAGATGGTAGTGTTTTGCACATGAGGTGTACAACTCATATATTAAATTTGATTGTGAGAGATGGCTTGACTATAGTACGTGACTCCATTGCATGTATCCAAAATGTGATTAGTAATGTAAGGAGTTCTCCCATGAGAGCCAAAGGATTTCAATTTTGTATTGAGAGAGAACGGATCACTTATAAGGATTCGGTAGTTCTTGATGTTGCTACTAGATGGAACTCCACTTACCTCATGTTAGACACCGCCATAAAGTCTAGAAAAGATTTCGAAAGGATGGAATAAGACGATCTATCTTTTGTAAGTGAGCTTAATCATGAAACTCCTAGTGATGATGATTAGGAAAATGCTATTATTCTTTCGGAATTTCTAAAAGTATTCTATGATGCCACCAATCAGATGTCCGGGAGTTCATATGTTACTTCAAATGATTATTTTGAAAGGATAGCTCTATTGTATAGATATTTGAAAGATGTGGTCGATGCTTCGGATCTTAAGCTTCAAGCTATGGGTGTGAAAATGAAAGAAAAATTTGACAAATATTATGGAAGCTTGAATAAAGTGAATATGATGATGTTGATTGCGGTTGTGTTAAATCTTAGAGCCAAGTTAAATTATGTGAGTTTCTTGTATGGACAAATTTATGATGATGAATCAAAAATTAAAGAGATGCATTACAAGGTGAAGGATACATTGGAGCGTTTGTATGAATTTTATGAGCAATCTTCTCTTATTTCAAGTGATCAAAATTTTGGTGGCCATAATTTGGATGCAAGTAGTAGTGGTTCCAATGCCGATATGGGTGGTAATGATGGAATAAAGAAGTATGACGGCCAAGCTTGGAAGAAAATATTTTTATACTCAAATGAACAAGGGTGCGATGACAACAACTCCGAGCTTGATGAGTATCTTCAAGAAAAAAATGAAAAGGATCTTGATTTGGTGGAAGACTAATGGCTCAAAATATAAGATCATTTCTTTGATGGCTCGAGATATTTTGTCCATTCCTGTAACTACCATTGCTTTAGAGTCAACTTTTAGTATATCGGGGCGTGTGCTTGATGGCTTTCGAAGTTCTTTAACTCCCAAAGTAGAGGAAGCTTTGATTTGCACTCAAGATTGGTTGAGAGCCATTCGTGTACCGCTTGATATTGAAGAGTGCATTGAGAACGCAGAAAAATTTGAGTTGGGTAAGTAATGTTTATATCTTTATATATTGTAATTATTTTTGTATATCTAATAAGTGAATATTTTATTTAATCTCTTCTTCTTCTTTTTTTCATATATGGATGGTCTTAATGCAGAGATTATCATCGATAAATAGAGTTGGTGGTGTCGCATCTGCAATGGGTCTAACGGTTGAGAAGTCAAGCAAGTTTTTTTTTTTTTTTGGCTTTGTGTTGCTTTAACTGTGCAGAAGTTGATTGATGAGCAACTTTGTTTGTCGTAATCTTAATGCAGGCTCCTCTTATGTACATTGAATTTTTGAACTATGTTGTCAAAGAATTTAAGAGCCTTTAGATGGGCAAAATGGGCATGCTTCATGGAGTATTATCGATATTGATTTTTTTTCCGTGTCTTTACTTAGGATTTTGACTGATTTTCATCCATGTCTTTGCAGGGCTTTGCTATGCCAAAGAAATCACAGGGAAAGATTGCAGAGTTCACATTATGGAGTAGATGAAAATTTGAGATCTTGTTGGCACTTCTGATTTTTCATCTTCTTAGTATATTTTGCTTCATCATTTTCATTTGACTCAGCTGATAAGACATATGGCATATGGCAAATGTGACGATTTAAGCTTTAGTGCACATATATTGACATATGTGGGCACAATAATTATAGTTAATCAAGCATCTCCTTTCCTCTCTAGAAATTTCTTATTGGTTTTGATTATGTATGTCCAGATTCTTGGCAGTTGGCACTGGTATATTTGCTAAGATGTGGGAAGTTACCGTAGAGTATGCGCGTACGTTATAGTTCAAATCTGAAAAAGAAAAAAAAAACCTGTTGGAACCTAGAACCGACCCTGGAACCTGTGACAGGGTAGGTTCCAGGTTCTAAAAAATGAGGAACCTGTACCCAATGGTAGGTTCCAAGTTCCAAACAGAACCGAACCGGAACCTGGAACCGTTCACCCCTAACTATCGGGCATCCAAAGAAAGGTTCAAGTACTAAATAGGCTATCTCTCATACCTTTCATTCATGCTTTCCGTTCACCCCTAACTATCGGGCATCCAAAGAAAGGTTCAAGTACTAAATAGGCTATCTCTCATACCTTTCATTCATGCTTTCAAAGAAAGTTTTGGGGTACTAAAAAGGCAGTTGTTCTTACCCCGTCATGCGTTCGAAGAAAGGTTCGAGTACTAAACATGCTACTTTTCTCACCATGTGGTGCATCCAAAAAAAGGTTCAATTATTGAATAGGCAATCTACCCTAGGAATCATTACGCACTGTCATGCGTCAAAGTTGAAATCTAGATACTAAACACGCGATCGATACTTCAAGTTCACTTCACCGCTCCAACAAGGTAGGTAAACTCAAGTATGTATGCATGCATCATACTTTATCGCATGTAAAAATGGGATTTGTGACCGTGACAAAAAATCAATCATTGCATTCGCATGGTCAAAATTTATGCATGAATTTGTTTTTAAAGGTAACATCTTCTAGCTCATTTTTAAAGAGGGCGGTTATTGATACTTAAAGTTTAACTAATAATTTAGGAATTATTTAAATAAAAAATTAGGAATCAACTTTGGTCCTAATAAAAAATAGTATTAAATTGCATAATAGTTATTATGAGCAAATTTCAATTAATTGCATTTAATCGGACAAGAGGTGAATGGTTTTTAGCTTAATTAAATAGACCGAGCCCGTGGAGAAAGGAAGAATTCGGCTAGCCCATGCAAGGAATGGTAGCTGAAATACCATAGAAGGGGAAGGCCCACTGAGCTTTATTCAACCCATTAAAAAAACTAATTAGGGAATGACCTTAGGTTATTAGAGCCCATTGAGTCATAAAGCCGAAATTAAGCCCGCAAGAGTGAATTAAACCAAGGTTAAACGCTATTTAAACACACTTAAGCCTCATAAATTAGGGATCGACAATCATAATTCAAAACATACAAGAGAGAAACACGTTAGAGAGAAGGAGCGTGAGACTGAGAAGGTGAGTGCTCAATCGAGAACTCCCCTCTCGGCCGTGCCACCTCATCGGCGACGCGGCCCCACTTGAGCTATGGTTCCCTTCGACGATGACGAGCTAAGGAGCCCTCCATCGTGAGACCTCCCGCTTCAACATCCGTCGCTCTCTATACAATTGGACTGATCTGTACCGAAACCGACGAGTTGCTTCCCTCGTTGAGCCGAGACATTTTCAGTCACCCTGCACAGCCCGCGAAGCTGCTTTTGGATTTGCCGGGTTTGCATCGGTACCGACAAGGGCCTGCTATTTCACTGAGCCCTACGACGCCCTGTTGATCCTCGAGCCCGGCCCTCGCTGTTGCTCCATGCCGATCAAGCTCAACACCCTTACTGAGCGCCTCACTTGCGGCGGGCCACAATACCACGTGTCGCGAGTCCAGCCGCGCTAAGCCATCCACCACCGGAATCAGCAAGCCGGCGGCCATTTGTTGCCCTTAAACTAAACCGGTAGCTCTGTTCTCCTTTATTTTTGCAGGTTTTCCTGCCCAAATTCCTAACCAAATCGCGTTCCATAAACTTCATCCGCGAGTAGTCTGAGCATCGTGGGCTGAACCGAGTCTCCCATTATAGCTCTTGTGTCGTAGCATCACCTGCGACGTCACTGCCTGACGTTGTACCCCTACTAATCACCGCCTCGCCATCACGCAACCAAGCCTCGCGAGCTACATTCTTGTCGTGAGCCCCACCGTCAAGTACTGTAAGCACTGTCGATTGGCACCCTCACCATCAGCAGAGCCCCGCTGCAAGCCAATGGTCACCACCACCATCTACCATCCGTTGTTGATGCAAATTTTGAAACGATATCTGCAAAATTAATTAAAATTCCATATGAAATTGATTTAGATATTTAATTGCCTAATTTGCATTATCAATATCTAACTTGATTAGGCATTATTAATTAGGATTTATTTCCTAAACCACAACGCAACATAATCTTTTAATTATATCTACAAGCCCTTAGATGGAGTTATTTGGTTACGCCAATTAGATTGATATCTTGATCTTCAAGTCCTAAGATTAGGATATTGACTTTATTTTGCGAAAATATCTAATTGATTATATAATGTTTCCATATATGAATGATGTGGATATCTTATTGTGATATCTCGAAATTTAGCTCTATTTTGAAATATATGAAATGGTTATTTCATCGACGCACTTATGGTTATTTTACTCTGAACTGATCACTCACGAGTTAACTAATCTATTGAGTGAGGCCGTAAAAGGTTAAAACGCAAAAGACAAAAGAATCCGATTATAGATCGACCGTTCGATCATAAGGATCGACAAGGATCAATACTATACTGTTATAAGTCAATTAGCAAATAGATATAAATCGATTTGATGGAAGTACGTAGCTTGTTCGCGGGTGATTCCATACAATTACAATATTCGCGTCGAGCAACAATAATCTGATTTTTTTGTTGATCTTATATTTAGGATACATAATTGAACCATCACAATTACATGACAACCGAGAGTCTTCCACAATTCGGAGAGGCACACACAGGAATCGAAAATTATCGACCACAGGTCAACCACACGAGAACGCCTAAAAGCCACTCGATAGTGTAAGTTGTACTAAAGTCATGTTCGATCGATTTTTAACCATGAAATTTAATTCGATTTCTGGTATCGAACTTTCAAGAGTCGCAAGACTAATTTATTGGATGTTGCCTCATTTTCCGTTGAATTATTGGCGAGTTCGAAATTCTCGGAAAAAGAATTATTAGACGGAAAATTGAAAGTCGGAAAGGAAGAATGGACCCAGTGGCACGATGACCGCCGACTTTTGTATTGGCCGAGATATGAGGGGTCGTAATAATTAGAACACATATGTTTGACAGTGCGCTTGGCTATTATGAATTGTGTTCAACTTATTATTTATGTGTGTTGCACTAATATTGCCATGTGAGGTGTACTAATATGCAGTGATATGCCAAGGCGAGGTAAGATTGTATGTTGTTGCATATTTAGGCTATCTCCGAGGCGAATTAGCTTCCTAATCGAGGTTTAGGAAGTTGACTCGCTGAGATTTTATCTCATCCTGTTGTTGTTAGCTATTTTTACGGCCGTAGCGTGGGGAACTTCTAAGTGCGGTTGTAGTGGGCACGAGATGCAACACTTTTTTGCTCGCCTTACCATTAGTGAAGCTAGAGTTAACCCTGACCTTTCTGACCATTTTTGCTCATAGGTCGTGTAGGAGTTGCATTTTGTTGTAGGCATATAAATGTTAAACTCCTTGGGTTAACAAGTTCATGAATAAATCTTCGCTTTTGGAAATCGTCTATTGTGCTTTGTTATCCCTGTTGTTGTTGATTGACTAGGTGTTTATTTGAGTTGCTTCCGCATGCATTTAATCGAAAGATAAAAAGAATGGGTCAGTGACGCGTCTTGAGACGTCGCAATTTAATCGACTGCCAAGAGATGTTCATGCGCTCGAGATTCGGGACGTGACAAAAACTGTGAGGCACAGTATGGGACAAGCCAAAATGGGTTTTACCTTATAATCGAGACTCGTATGGAAGCTTGATGCATGAAAGTTATGTGTTCTGATTATTGATTATATTTGTTGCATTAGTGTTGGCATATGTGATGTATTAATATGCAGGGGTGTGCCAAGGCGAGGTAAGATTGTATGTCGTTGCGTGTTTAGGCTGCCTCCGAGGCGAATTAGCTTCCTAATTGATGTTTAGGAAGTTGACTCGCTGAGATTTTATCTCACCCTGTTGTTGTTGATTATTTTCAGACCTATAGTATGGAGAACCGTCATGCTCGGTTCAGGGTCCCTTTGGAGACAAAGGATTGGTCTGGCATTAGTGAAGTTTAGGTTATCCTTGACCCTGCTAGGTTTTGAATAGTTGGTAGGAAGTTGACATGGTAAGGGCTTGTAATATTACACTTCTTGAGGTTAACAAGTATATAAATAAAAATAGTATTTTTGGAAAAATTTGTCGGTGTATTTTTTTTACTATCCTTGTTATTTGTTGGTTGACTGAGTGTTTATATAATTGCTTCCGCATGCGTTTAATCAAATGAGAAAAAGAATGGGTCGGCAATGCTTCCTAGGACGTCGCAACTTTAATCAACCATTGGGGATGTTCGCGTGCTTGGGGTTCGGGACGTGACACTTATGATGGTAGATAATATATTGGGTGGTTGAATGTTTATCTTGTTTTGATTTATTATTTTATTATAAAACTACCAAAAAAATTGCATGTTAGAATAGATAGGAATTTTTATAACATTTCTTAGTTTAATTTGTTTGCATATCATATAAAATAGAATTCACTTTTAGATTAGATTAGGATAATTTAAATATTTTCCTAGTTGAATTAAAATTGCACGAATAGATAATATCTAGGTTATGTAAGGTTTTTTTAGATATAATTGCATGCTAAGATATGTTACTAGGTTAAGATAGGATTTAGGATAGTCTATTTCCTACCTTAAAATAGATAATATCTCACTTTAGATAAATTTTTATTTTTTCGTAATTTTTAATTACAAATTTAATAAAAAAATGTAAAAAAAAAAAATCAAATTAGTATGAATTGAGTTCCGTTCTAGTTTAGATTGCATGTTTAAATAATGATATTTATTTATTTCGAATTTTATATAAAAATACAAAACATAATGTGCATGTCACATGGTTTGCACATAAGGTTCAATTACTTAAAATTCAATGTCACATAGAGTAATATAACCTACAATTGCATTTAGGCCTAAGTTTGCACTGCATGTATTGCATTCAAGTTTAGCCTTCATTAAAAAAAGTAAAAATAAAAAAATAAATAAAAAAATAAATAATAATAATAATAATAATAATAATAATAATAATAATAATAATAATAATAATAATAATAATAATAATAATAATTAAATATTCATTCCTACATACGTAGTTAATTCTCATGTTAGGACCAAAACAATACCCAAAAAATTGCTTGGTAATTTCACTTGATTATTTCCGCAATTCATTTATTGTGTTGTTTTTCTTGAGTGTTATTTTTAATGCTTATGCACCCACATAATCACTTCTTTTATGTTAGTTTTTAGGTTAAAATCGATCCAAATTAAATGAAATAGTACCGAAATGGCGTTAGAGTAAATCTACATAATCAAGTCCCCGTACCCATTCAATCTCTAGTTCATAGAAGTAAAATATATCGTCCATACTTTACTTCAATTTCTAATCGACTCACCAAAAATTGATTAGTGGCAACTCCTGAATGAAATTGACTTGCCTGTTAAGAAGTTAAGCCTAAGATTTCGAGCTAAGTTTAAACTTAATAGAAAGTTAGCTAAATTTAGACTTAATAATCCAATAGCATAGTTTTTCCGTGGGTAAGTTCGCAACACAGTGCTGCTTTGTTGTCGTTCAAACTCAGTTGGTCCCGACATCACCAAAGTAGTGAACGTTGATGGCGGGAGCAGTGAGACGGTTTGACTTGGTGGACGTCAGGCTTGCTGAACATACGCTATGGCTACTGAAATCTGGACATGAGGCTCACGGTAGAGAAGACTTGGCTTTTGAAGACTTTTCTTTTGCTGGTGCTCTCTCTAGTGAACATTGATGGCAGGACCAGTGAGGCGGCTTGACTTGGTGGACGTCAGGCTTGCGGAACACATGCTATAGCTACTGAAATCTGGACTTGAGGCTCACGGTAGAGAAGACTTGGCTTTTGAAGACTTTTCTTTGCTGGTGCTCTCTCTAGTGAACATTGATGGCAGGACCAGTGTTGCGGCTTGACTTGGTGGACGTCAGGCTTGCTGAACACATGCTATAGCTACTGAAATCCGGACATGAGGCTCACGGTAGAGAAGACTTGGCTTTTGAAGACTTTTCTTTTGCTGGTGCTCTCTCGGCATTCGGGATAAATGCACTAGAAGTACCAAAAATTATGTACATCACTCATTTTAGTACGAAAAGTTAAAGGTGCAACTCTGATAACGATTTGTGGGGATAAAATTTTGAAGGTAAAATACTTGCAACTCACTCAAAGAAGAAAAGGAGATAGATAGATTTTTCTATTTGATTCTTTAATAAGAACGATAGCAAAACTCTCCTATTTATAGACTTGTAACATGACTTTTGCTCTTCCTATTAAATGATTCATTGATTGTAACTAGTATTCTGAGGAGATAAATTCCTAGGAACTTACAAAACATCAACTACACCTTGAAATATGAACAATCACAATATAGAAATACGAACAGACTCATTAAAAGTAACGCAACAATTATGACTCTTCTTTAATGTGGGTACCGAACAGTCTTCCGTATCAATTATGGGATCTCGGCGTCGAAGTGTTGCTAACGATGAATTTGGTTTAATTTCTAACAAGGAGCAATGAGGGGCTACGGCTTGACTTGGTAGACGTTGGGCTTGCTGAACGCATGCGGTAGCTAGTGAAAAATGTGGACATAAGGATCACGGTAGAGAAGACTTTGCTTTTGAAGACTTTTCTTTCACAGGTGCTCTCTCGACATTCTCTCCTATGGTGTTTCATATTATCAGGAAAGTGGAGGCTTGAAAATCCATTGAGCTCCCATGTGGATGAGATGGCATTGCCCATGAATCCGGTGAAAGAAAGAAGACAATAATAGGAGGACAAGCTAAATAGATTTTGATGAAGAATCAAGCGTGCATGTTCGGAGGGCTCTTTGTGAGTGTCTCATGTTGAAGATGAGAAAGCCCCCTATGCGTCCAAATCCTCCATGCGAAGTCCTTGTCCTCCCCTTTTTTCCTTTTATGGACCTATCTCTCAATCATGGGACGCCCTCGAATAGTCAGTTGTCTCTTGGTGGATCTTGACGAGAACTGGGTGGGACCCTATTGAAAACCTATAAGAGAATAGTCTAGGCAACAAGGCTAGTGATGAAGGGACTCGATCGCGACGATGAGAACTAATTTGGTGCGGCAAGGTGGCTAGAATAGTTAGAAATTAAAGCAAATATATTAAAATGTCGAGATTACCGAGTTACCGGTGACAATGGAGGAGTTGCTGATGTCAATCGGTTATCACGTTAATTAATCACGATTAGTGTAATTAATGACATATTAGCTGTTAAGTAGAATTTTACGCCCGTTTTTCTGAATGAGTTTGTGCATAATCCCAACTGTTTGCACATGTGATTCTATGTTATTGATTGCCCAATTATAGATTTTATTTATTAAAAAAAATAAAGGTTTATGGGCAAGAAAATAGAGAATTTTGAGGTGTCGAGTTTAGATGCCAAATTTTACGTACTAAAACAATGGGGTTTTAAAATAGAAGTGTGCAAAGTTTAATGAGTTGATTTCAAATACGTGACTATGTACAAATATTTTATTGAGATTTTTAAATGTGAAAAATTGCCAAAGTTAATTATTTGAAAACGAACTCTTTTGTTATGAGCTAATTAATAGAAACAAGAATCGGCTTGATTGTTGGTGTACTTGAGTGGTCATTTAATCGAACCCGTCACCCAACGAGAGTTTGGGGGTGATGCCCAATTTTTATCGAATGCTCGACGAGGGTCCGGATGTCGAGTCACAGTTGAGATCGGACCGATGCTCCTTTATGGAATGCCGTCTAGGCAAGGGTTCTAGATGATGCCATGCCCGATGGGGTGGGACGATGCCCGGTCATGCCGAAAGACCGTCGACTTTTGTGTTCGCCGTGACCCGACGGGTCGTAATAATTAGAACACATATGTTTGACAGTGTGCTTGGCTATTATGAATTGTGTTCAGATTATTATTTATGTGTGTTGCACTAATATTGCCATGTGAGGTGTACTAATATGCAATGGTATGCCAAGGCAAGGTAAGATTGTATACCGTTGCATGTTTAGGCTATCTCCGAGGTGAATTAGCTTCCTAATTGAGGTTTAGGAGGTTGACTCGCTGAGATTTTATCTCATCCCATTGTTGTTAGCTATTTTTATAGCCGTAGCGTGGGGAACTTCTAATTGCGGTTGTAGTGGGCGCAAGATGCAACACTTTTTGGCTGGCCTTGCCATTAGTGAAGCTAGAGTTAACCCTGACCTTTCTGACCATTTTTGCTCATAGGTTGTGTAGGAGTTGCATTTTTTTGTAGGCATATAAATGTTAAACACCTTGGGTTAACAAGTTCATAAATAAATCGCCACTTTTGGAAATCATCTATTGTGCTTTGTTATCCATGTTGTTGTTGATTGACTGGATGTTTATTTGAGTTGCTTCCGCATGTATTTAATCGAAAGATAAAAAGAATGGGTCAGCGATGCATCCTGAGACGTTGCAATTTAATTGACCGCTGAGGAATGTTCACGCGCTCGAGGTTCGGGATGTGACAAAAACTGTGAGGCACAGTATGGGATAGGCCAAAATGGGTTTTACTTTATAATCGAGACCTGTGTGGATGCTTGATGCATGAAAGTTATGTGTTCTGATTATTGATTATATTTGTTGCATTAGTGTTGGCATATGTAATGTACTAATATGCAGGGGTGTGCCAAGGCGAGGTAAGATTGTATGTCGTTGCATGTTTAGGCTACCTCCAAGGCGAATTAACTTCCTAATTGATGTTTAGGAAGTTGACTCACTAAGATTTTATCTCACTCAATTATTGTTGATTATTTTCAGGCTCGTAGTATGGAGAACCATCATGCTCGGTTCAGGGTCCCTTTGAAGACAAAGGATTGGTCTGGCGATAGTGAAGTTTAGGTTAACCTTGACCCTGCTAGTTTTTGAATAGTTGGTAGGAAGTTGACATGGTAAAGGCTTGTAATATTACACTTCCTAAGGTTAACAAGTACATAAATAAAAATAGTATTTTTGGAAAAAATTGTTTGTGTTTTTTTTTACTATCCCTATTATTTGTTGGTTGACTGAGTGTTTATATAATTGCTTCCACATGCGTTTAATCAAAGAGAAAAAAATAATGGGTCGGCAATGCGTTCTAGGATGTCGCAATTTTAATCAACCATTGGGAATGTTCATGTGCTCGAGGTTCGGGACGTGACACTTATGATGGTAGATAATATATCAAGTGGTTGAATGTTTATCTTATTTTGATTTATTATTTTATTATAAAACTACCAAAAAAATTGCATGTTAGAATAGATAGGAATTTTTATAACATTTCTTAGTTTAATTTGTTTGCATATCATATAAAATAGAATTCACTTTTAGATTAGATTAGGATAATTTAAATATTTTCCTAGCTGAATTAAAATTGCACAAATAGATACTATCTAGGTTATGTAAGGTTTTTTTAGGTATAATTGCATGCTAAGATATGTTTCTAGGTTAAGATAGGACTTAGGATAGTCTATTTCCTACCTTAAAATAGATAATATCTCACTTTTTTTTTTTTTTTAAATAATATAATGTCTCACTTTAGATAGATTTTTTTTTTCGCAATTTTTAATTACAAATTTAATAAAAAAATGTAAAAAATCAAATTAGTATGAATTGAGTTCCGTTCTAGGATAGATTGCATGTTTAAATAATGATATTTATTTATTTCGAATTTTGTATAAAAAATACAAAAAATAATGTGCATATCACATGGTTTGCACATAAGGTTCAATTACTTAAAATTCAATGTCACATAGAGTAATATAACCTACAATTGCATTTAGGCCTAAGTTTGCACTACATGTATTGCATTCAAGTTTAGCCTTCATTAAAAAAGTAAAAATAAAAAATAAAAAATAATAATAATAATTAAATATTCATTCCTAAATACGTAGTTAATTCTCATGTTAGGACCAAAACAATACCCAAAAAATTGCTTGGTAATTTCACTTGATTATTTCCGCAATTCATTTATTGTGTTGTTTTTCTTGAGTGTTATTTTTAATGCTTATGCACCCACATAATCACTTCTTTTATGTTAGTTTTTAGGTTAAAATCGATCCAAATTAAATGAAATAGTACCGAAATGGCGTTAGAGTAAATCTACATAATCAAGTTCCCATACCCATTCAATCTCTAGTTCATGGAAGTAAAATATATTGTCCATACTTTATTTCAATTTCTAATCGACTCACCAAAAATCGATTAGTGGCAACTCTTGAATGAAATTGACTTGCGTGTTAAGAAGTTAAGCCTAAGATTTCGAGCTAAGTTTAAACTTAATAGAAAGTTAGCTAAGTTTAGACTTAATAATCCAATAGCATAGTTTATCCGTGGGTAAGTTCGCGACACAGTGCTGCTTTGTTGTCGTTCAAACTCATTTGGTCCCGACATCACCAAAGTGGTGAACGTTGATGGCGGGAGCAGTGAGACGGTTTGACTTGGTGGACGTCAGGCTTGCTGAACATACGCTATGGCTACTGAAATCTGGACATGAGGCTCACGGTAGAGAAGACTTGGCTTTTGAAGACTTTTCTTTTGCTGGTGCTCTCTCTAGTGAACATTGATGGCAGGACCAGTGAGGCGGCTTGACTTGGTGGACGTCAGGCTTGCGGAACACATGCTATAGCTACTGAAATCTGGACTTGAGGCTCACGGTAGAGAAGACTTGGCTTTTGAAGACTTTTCTTTTGCTGGTGCTCTCTCTAGTGAACATTGATGGCAGGACCAGTGTTGCGGCTTGACTTGGTGGACGTCAGGCTTGCTGAACACATGCTATAGCTACTGAATCTGGACATGAGGCTCACGGTAGAGAAGACTTGGCTTTTGAAGACTTTTCTTTTGCTGGTGCTCTCTCGGCATTCGGGATAAATGCACTAGAAGTACCAAAAATTATGTACATCACTCATTTTAGTACGAAAAGCTTTCGTCACCATATTTAAGTGTTAAGTCGGAGAAAAAACGATAACTTAAATGCCAATGGCGAGAAATTCCAACCAAATTGTTTACGTGCCATTTATAATTAAAATTATAATATGACTTGAAAATTTTTTAAAAAACTCCAGTCCACGTGGCATTTTCAAGTGGCATACTTGGCACTGAAGTGATCACTTTAAACAAAATTTGACACTCAAATGATCACATTAAACAAAATTTGACACTCAATGACAACGTCGTTTAGAGCTATATGCTAACTAGACACACAGGCGACCCACGTAGGACTGAAAAATTAATATAATATAGCCATGTCGGATTTTCAATAATTCAGATCGGAGTTGACACTTAAATGATCGTTTTTTTTTTTAAATAGCACTTAAGTAATTCAAAAAAATACTTTTATTATTAAAGTCAGCATCATACATAACTTTTGGCATTTCTAGTGTATTTACCCCCTCAGCATTCTATCTTATGGTATTTCATATTATCGGAAAAGCAGAGGCGTGAAAGTCCATTGAGCTCCCGTGTGGATGAGACGGCATTGCCCGTGAATCCGGTGAAAGAAAGAAGATAATGATAGGATGCGAAGGTAAATAGATTTTGATGAGGAATCGGCTGTGCGTGTGCAGAGGGCTCTTCGTGAGTGTCTCATGTTGAAGAGGAGAAAGCCCTCTATGCGTCCAAATCGTCCATGTGAAGTCGATGTCCTCCCTTTTTTCCTATATGGACCGATCTCTTAATCACGGGACGCCCTCGAATAGTCAGTCGTCTCTTCGTGGATCTTTATGAGAACTGGCCAGGACCGTATCGAAAACCGGCAAGAGAATAGTCAAGGCAACGAGGCTAGCTATGAGGGGACTCGGTCGTGACGGTGAGAACTGATTTGGTGCGGCAAGTTGGCTGGAACATATTGTTCTGGGCTCGGTGAAGCACGGCGAGAAACCAGAGGATGCCGGGACTACTCATGGACTCGGCTGATTTGTCGAATTGCTTCACTGATGCAAGTGTATGCGGAATTCGCCTCAAGACAACGGAAAATTTTCAGTCGAGATAGGGCAGAAGCGGCGGGAGTTATGCTGTCAAGTAATGGCTTTTGGCTTCGTGGGAGATTGCTGCAAAGAGAACGCCTCTCTCTTTTATGAGCACTGTAGCCGTCTCTCTCTTTTCTCTAATCAAAAACCTCTCTCTCCTGTGAACCCAAACGTATCTATTTATAAGAGTTAGCCTGGGGTTATCTTACAAAAAGTAAAATATCTTATTTCCTATTTCCAATTCTGGCCATTTCCTGATTATTTCGTCTTAGTTGAAATATTCACATAACAAAAATGATGCTCAGGCGGTAAAGAATATCACATAATAGAAGCAAAATAGCATAAAAAATCATGCACTATGTCTCAGCAAAATAGCATTTAACAAGGACTAGGAAATTCTTTCCCAGCGTTCTGCAATTTCTCACGTACCCACTTCATACAAACTGAGATCAGATTGACAGGAGGGAAGGAGGGAGGAGCAGTTATTGATTACTATTAATACCGATAAATTCAGCTGGTAAGATATGTAGGTATCTCTACTAAAAGGCATTATGGAGCCATTAAATATAAAGGTCCGACACCGCCGCCGCCCTCCTTTCGGTCCTTGTTGCCACCTTTGCCATCGTCAATATGAATGTCCACGGACGGGGGTTGCTCTTGTTGGACTTCTAAGCATTCAAAAGCTCTGCACGTTTGCCCAACTTTTTTTTGAGCCTCTCGATGAGCAGAGCTGGGGCTGCGGTCCCGGAAACGGTCACTTTGTTCTGTTCTTTATCTACTTTGACGTCGAGAACCCCTGTAACACACCAACCAAAAAGAGAAGAAACAAAAATAAAAATTAACCAAGAAATTTTTTAATTGAAGGTGATGAGTATACTTGAACACAGAATTACTAAAATGTCACGGGAAGAATTTTTCAGTGGAGGTTCAAGATATATCTAACTAAAATCCAAACACGGAGCAAGAGAGAGAGGCTTGAAGAATAAGATAAGATCAAATAAGGAGGACTGGAACTGAAAAAGGAGTAATACCAGCAATTTTCCCCAAGGCCTTCTTCACATCCCGGTCACAGCCGTCACAGTGTATGTACACTTTAAGAACCGAAGTCTGCATGCACGAGCAAACCAGAGTACAAGAACAGGTGTGAAGAACAATTCCTCTCACTCCAACAAAAGAATAACAGAAGGAAAGAAAAAAAACAAAAAACGAATGAAGCGAAGCTTCCCATGCAAAGTTTCTCTCCAGAAAGTCATTACCAAGCATGAAAAGAGAGACTAGTTCCCAAAGCAAAACGGAGCACACACCCGAATTGTAACACGTGAAGTCTGACGGTCATCTACGACTCTTGAGCTTAAAACAAGGCAAAGTACAGAGGGATACTACCAGTGAGCTAAGTTAGGAGGGACAAAATGAGTACCTGGATCTTCGAGACCTCTTTTTTACTCATTTGGATTCCGCTTGTATGGAACAAGCCGGACACAGTTATTGAATAAGAAAAGGAGGGAGAGGAGGTCCTGAAACAGATGTACCGCCGAGAGAGAGAGAGAGAGAGAGAGAGAGGGGTGTAAGGAGAGGAAACCTCGAAGGAGTTTTAAGCGAGAGGAGGAGGTAAAGTTCGTGTCTGATTTGTCTAAGTTTCGGGGAAAGTGAGTGGAATTTTCCACGCCAGTAACGATTAATGACGACAAAAATCGTATTCGCAAGCACAGCAGTTCAAAAGACCGACCCATAAAACTGTTTCGGATGATTCCGCTTCAACAGATTAGGGTAAATGCAGAAGTTACTTCGGAGTCCTTTTTCTTTTCGTCCTAATTAGTCTGTTCTCTCGCCGATCGAATCAATGGGAATCCGAAACATGACCATTTCGCGCGCCCGAGAAAAAATCGAAACAGCAAAGAAGAGGTTATCACAACTACCGTGACCTTTTGATTGTTACGAGGCCACTAAAATTGGAATATGGCCATTTTGCGTTATCCTAAAACAGGGGAAATCTTAGATAAGCGAGTACCATCGTTGGAGTCTCGTCGAGATGCCGGCAGCTAGATATCTTCCCCGTCATGCTGGCAAGAAGCATGTAAAGTATAGAAATTTGTCAGAAAAAGTATAAAAAAAACACTTGTCACTTTTTTTTAAAAGTGAGACACTTAAGTGCCGCATCCGGCGAATCCCGTCAGAAATCTTTCGTGATAATTTTTTATTATTTTTATTTGCCTACATGGCTCACCGGAGAGTTGACTTAGCAAAAAAACGCAAAAAAAAAAATTTAAATTAAAAAAAAAAAAAAAAGGGGGGAAGAGAGGAAACACGCAGCTGAGGATTGAGACCTCCCCGCCGTCACCCAAAAGGACTGGTGACGGTGGGAGGAGGGTCGGCCATGGTCGCCGAGCCCTAGCTCAAGGCTGGCGAACCCGGCCAATTGACGGCGATGGCCCGCGAGCCCTCACCTAGATCCGACAAGGGTCGGTGGCCCTTGCCAGGCCGGACCAGGATCTTGAACGAAATTGCATTCGAAATTCGTCGCATTGACTCGGAGGGTCTCGAACGAAGACCAAACGTCGATGCACGAGTAGACCCGACTCCAACGCACCGCTCCACTCGGATCACGGTAAAAGATTCACTACACTCCACTCTAATGCCTCTTTCAAGGCACCTTCGCTCTCCTCATTCGCCAGACCACGAAGTCTTCCGCACGGCCCGTCCTTTTTTACCCTTTTTTTTTTATTATTATGAGGTCTCGAATTTCCTTCGATTAGAAAAATCAAACCACCTCTCTCGTTTTCAAACAATTTGCCAAAAAATTCCACACGTCTCATTCCACACGTCTCTCTAAGTTTTCTCACGTGCTGAAATGTGAACGAAATCGTAGCGAACTTCTCCAGTGAACTGACTTCTGTCAAGAAATATTTTGGATAGTTCTTGATTCGATTGACGAGGGCACGTGTTAATTTGGAGGAAAATTAGGACTCGAAAGCGACTTCTATATTTATCATAATCCCTCAAAATCGAATCAGCAAAAACGGTTTTATGGGTAAAATGACTGAGGATGTAATTGCAACCTTGCGTAAATATGGTTTCTTTCCTTCTGGTTTTCTTCTCTTTGCAAACAAAGATGATTTGCAATCCCTTTCATACTTTGCTCACCTCCACTTTCCATCTTTCCCAAACAACATAACAAATATCCTTTCCATGACCTCCTCTTTCTTAATCTCCTGATATTTCTTCCGAGCATAGCCTTAAACTCGCCGACTGTAAAGAAGAGAGGAAAGAACTAACATGAGCCTTACACATCGAGTAGTCACTTCGGTGGTGAGTTCGACTTTTCTTCACGTTGATCTTATCTCACCGATAAACTAGCCAACTATTATGTGAAATTATAAATATTCATTTGTGCAATTTATTAATTTTTCTCTGATTAAATCATTAACTGATTTTTTATAGTTCGCTCACATTTGAGTTGCTTACTAATGTTTATATGGTTTTTCTTAGATTTACCGAATTTTCCATTAAGGCTCTATTTATTTTGCAGAGAACATTTTTCTCATTTTCCAGCATTTGGTTTGCTTAGAAAAATGAGTCAATCAAAAATACTTGCCTTGTCAAAAGAAAACATATACTTAAATTCAAGAATATGATTTCTTTTTAAAAAGTTGGAAATCATTTTCTAAAATATGATTAGATATCAACACTTAAACCCGAAACTCTATGCTCCCTAACGTTGGTTCTGGGATCCTCAACATCCAAGACCAAGCCTAGGTCCATCGAGGTCGAGCTCATGACCCCGATGCCTGTGTTCCATCGAGGCGAAGCCTAGGACCGGTGCTTGTATTAGGCCCTCAGCACCAATGGCTAGGTCCATCAAGGTCGAGTCCAAAGCTCCAATGCCCGTGCCAAATTCCCCGGCACCTAACTTGGGTCCACAAAGGCCAAGCTTTCATCTAGGCTAGGCCCGAGCCCAAGAGCCTATGCCCTGATCCCCAGTGCTTGCATTTAGGGATGAGTATTGTTGACAACTAAATTTTTACAATCTAATCATTTATTTATTGCATAGAAAATTATGAGTTAATTTTATCCCCGAAAAAAAAAATATTAATTGCATAGCATATAGATGTAGGTGTATTTATTTTTAATTTACATGTTTTGCATTTGGACCGGTGACGGATGGGTTCGAATTAGGGGTTTTGAGCTTTAACCACGCAGGCCGGATTAAGCCCATGAAGCGAGCAAATTGGCCAAAGCCCGTTTTTTTTAATGATCAAATGTCATCTCGTGAAAATAGGAATTTGAAAATTTTTCAGGATATGATTAATTTGGATAGGCAAGTGGAAAAACAAATATTGCGTTCGGCAAAACGAATATCGTGTTTGAAAAAAAGAATCTTCGTGGATATCGGTTTGGAAAAATTAAAAAAAAAAACCTAATCGGTGGCCTATAAATAGATTTGTTCGCTTAGGGTTTTGGAGGAGGCCACACAATTAAGAAGACACGGCCGCAGAAAACATGAGAGAGGGTGAGGAGCATTCAGCTAATCATCACATGTCGAGCCTCTCATGGTTGCGACCTTACCGCTGAGTGGTTGCGACCTTGTCGCTGAGCTTCACATCGGCTGTCGCTGTTCGCCGTTACAAGACGGTAATCCATTGCCGCGCCTACCTCCCAACAACAAGGTGGCCTTGCCGTGATATCTCCAAAAGGCTACGGGATCTACGTCGGCTCGTTGCTTCCTTCCTGTTGAGCCCACGTCATTGTCGCTGCTCCTCGTGCGGTCAGGGCTACCAATTCCACGGCAATCATCAAGGAGTCCAAGTGTTCAATAATTGCTCCAGCAGATCTTCGTGGTCTTTTGGTCAACATCTTGCAATTAAAAAAAGAAGAGTAACAAGCGTCCATAAGCAAAGGGAGAAGAAGACAAAGGAGGGGTCTTTGCTTCGTCCAATAGGAGGGGGGGCTCTCTCTCTCTTCCTTGGTCAACACCGAGCACACAATAATCCAGAGAGAGAATAGACGCTAGAGCAAGTGAGCCCATTGGCGAATCTGGACAATTTCTTTGCGCGCGAATTTTCTCTTGCAGGATTTATGGTGAATTTCTTATTAGCAAATTTTAGCCTGGCATCAACGATGAAGCAGCCACGCCTTGCACAAAGCACATTAGTCTTTCCTTGGAGGTTGAAAATTTAAGTGTGGGTTCTAGAAGGTCAAAGTTTGACAATCAATGGGATTGTCAAAAGGCTAGTGAATTTCCTTGCGGGAGATCGAGATTCACCGTCCACCGACAAGTGCCTTGCCGAGCTTACAAATTTTTGTTTCGCAAGTCTCGTGGAGCCCATCGGGTGACTTTTGAGCAACCGAGCACCGCCATGTTGCATCGCGAGTAGTCATTCAAGGATCGGAATTTGGAAACCAATATTCAAATTAGGTGAAAATCTTGTCTATTTTGATTTTCGAAAATTCCATTACCTTATTTGAGATATTTGTTGATGCATATGATCATGCCCGAAATTTGATTCGCGATTTAAAATTTTAAAATTGGTCAACCCGATCTCATGCGCGAAATATGGTTCGTCATTTAAAATTTTAAAATTGGTCAACCCGATCAATCTTATTTTTTGATTTCTTATTTTGGTGTTTAGTTCAATTTTATTTTCGTAAAGAAAATTCCAAAAAATATTTGAGTTAGGATTAGATTTGCTTTAGAATATCTCTTGTTTTAGGGTTATCTAGAAGAGGGATTTTATTTTGAATCATGAAAAAGAAAAAGAAAAAGTGCATTCATTTAGGATGTTAGTTTTTTTTTTTATTATTCTATTATTATCTGAATTGTATGTTTAATTTTAATTTCGAATTTCATTTAAAAAAATTAGAATTAGGGCATTCTTTGCATGTCATTGCATATTAGGTTGATTGCATGTTTGATTTTATTTAGATAGATCTTTTGAGATGGATTGCATTATAGATTAGGAACTTTCAAGTTAAGATAACATCTTAATTTAAATTAAGATTTGACCAAACCCAATTCTTAGTTTAAATTAGATAGAATCTTAATCTAGTTAGATAATTTTTGCATTTTTCTTAATTTCGAATTTCATGAAAAAATACAAAAAAAAAAAAATTGTCTTAGGTAGATTCATTTCATTCTCTAGGATAGATTGCATGCCTGTTTTAGTTATGTGCACGTCATCATGAAATGCACATCATTTAGTCGTTGTTGCTAGGTTCATTTAATTAGAAATTGCATGTCATTATAATTAGGTCATTTAGTTATATTGCATTGCAAGATTCTCATTAAATAAAGTGAAAACAAAAATTGAGTAATTGCGTGTTAATTAGAAATCATATCTAGTACTGTTGATGTGAATTCTGATCTAACAACGCAGATGCTTTCGTTGCTTTGAGGTAAGTTTTGCAATTTATTTATTGCTTTACTTGGGTGTTTAATTGGTGGTTTGCGCACTCGCATGATGACATCACATATTAGGGAGATAAATTAAAATCAATTCAAGCTGCTTGCCAAACATTTTTTCAAAAAAACAAAAGAGAAAGGTACCGAAAGGGCGTTAGAGAAATCTAACGTAATCAAGTCCCCATATCCAAAATCTCTGGTTCGTAGAAGTGAAATAATCCTCCCATTATTTTACTTAGGTATCTAATCGACCTACCGTAAACTCATTAGTAGCGACTCATTTTTGCATGCTAGATATTTGAACATAAGTCGTGAGTTGGTATGGGCTTAGGAGAGTCCAAGCTAAGTCTAGACTTAGCAATCCATTAGCCTAATTTTAGGTGGTGCACCCAAAATTTGGTCGCAACAAATATGGTATGGGTTAGACCGGTCTACCCCTTAATCTTAGGACCAACCCACACAATATTAGTCATCAATTTTCGAGATCGAGGACCAACCCTATGGAGCCTAGGATCGAGGATCGGACCAACCCAATGGGTTCGATCTGGTTCAAGGGTCAACTCAAGACTCACTGATAATTTTTTTGTTTCATTTTTTGTACTCCCTAAAAAGACAAACCTAACATTTCTAATTACATATCTATCAATAATACATCGTTGTGCAACCAAACTATAAATACTAGTACATATTCAACAAATTTAAGATAAGACACCGATAGAAATTTCACACTTTCTAAAAGCAAAAATACTAAGAAAACGATTAAGACTGCTCATAGAGATATAGGACAAGATGGGAAGTTGAGTAGCGAGCAATGAAGTTGAGCAAGGTGAGTGTTGAGCAGAGAGCGAGGAAGTTTTTTCTTTCAATTTTGGCAAATTGAAGACTAAGAGAACAAAAAGATAGAAGAGAACGAGTACTGGAGGAGAACACCATGGGCAGCCGTTTAATGTTGTTTACACCGTTTTGGATGCTATGAGAAGTCGTTTAATGTTGTTAATGCCATATGACTTAGGATTTTCTCTTTAGAATATATAAATATATATAAATAATATATATATTATATATAATATAAACAACAGGGCTGGTCCAAATTGGACCAACCCTAAACTCTCAGGATCGAGAACCAACATGCACTGCACTGGTCGAGGGATCACAGGACCAAGGACCAACTCAGTCTCCCTGGAAACAGGATTAGGACTAGTAGGGTTAGGTTGGTCTAGGGTCAGTCTAAGGTTAAACCTGGATCGATGCTCAACCCTACTTGCATTGGCTTCCATCATGATCGAACCCAAGACTCTAGTGCCAGTACTCCAGTGCTACTACGCCTAGCTGGCCATGCGCAAGTTACTAGTACCCAAAGGATAAGAATAATAATGCGGAAAATAGACATATAAAATTTGTATATTTTTTTATATGCAAAAAAAGAGTACAAGGAGAGCCTATCTATAGGCTTTAAAACATAACTATACAAAATTACATATATCAATCAAGATATATACAATCAAAGGAAGATATTTGCGCAATATTCAAAGATAACGGTAAATTAATAGAAATATTCTAATTATCTCTAATACAAACAAATCCTAAAGAATTATCTTAATTATCTCTAACATTTTTCATCAAACTCAAGGTAATTAAGTCAACTTGAGTTTTGATAAAAACTGAAAATCGCTTAGACTTTAGATTTCAAGATCTGGCTTGTCCTCTGACGACAGCGAAAGACTAGTGCCGGTTCTCCAATATGAGCAGTGTAAAGTCATGAATCAAAATTAAAATAGCAAGCAGCCGATAGAGCTGGCCTTGTTGACTAAAATAGTAATTAGACGAACGCAACTAATGCGATTAACATCGTAATAGTAAGCAATCGATGCAGTTGGCTTTGCTTTCAAAATGATCACTAAACGACAAGGCCTGTGCAGTTGGTATCGTAATCACCAAGCCAAAAATCAGAGGGAAATAAAAAGTGGCTAATGCGATTGGCTTTGCTAATAAAATACGAACTCGGCTTCCCTAGATAATAGGGCTCTATAGATGATGTTGGCCATTGGACAAGACAAATAATTTTGAAATCAATTTGACTAGAGGATATTAGGACTTATTGGAAAAGAAATAATATTAGCACCATATATGCAGTGTGCACCTGATGCACTTCAAGATTGCCTAGCTCTTATGCCAAGACAAACAAAGTAATGCAGAAAATAGAAATATGAGATTTGTGTATATTTTGATGTGTATAAAAGAGTAGATGGAGAACCTATGTATAAGTTTTATGATATGACTGTATAAAGTAGAATATATCAATCAAGATATACACAGTCGAAAGAAGAGATCTGCACAATCTTGGAAGATATGTAAACCGATAGAAATATTCTAATAATCTCTAATATAAGAAAATATCCAAAAGAATTATCCTATTACCTCTAACATAGTATATGTCTATTTAGGAAAATCAAATCAAATCTTTCCATACCAAATGATGAATATATTCTCCAGTTCATTTTTAAGTTTCCACCAAACATCGGAAAATATTATTATTTCCCTATAAAATGACTTAATTGAAAACATTATTCAAAAAAGTTACATTTTTCGTGAAACAAACAAAGCCTAATTATCATTTTATTTTGCTTGCTCCCCAGCGTTTCAAATTTATCAATTTTTTTTTTAGAAAATACTCACCCCAATTGGCTAGAATGATTACCAACATTTTATCTTTTACTGATTTTAATTAACTCTCTTACCAATAGTTTAAATTTACTAACTATCATTTGAAATTACCAAACTTTTTGTGCACCTTACCAATTTTTCTTTGATTAACCAACCAACTAGTTTTGGTTATGAACTTTCATTTGAGTTCATTGCCAACATTTATTTTACTCTTTTTCAATTTCAACAATTTTTCTATTAGGTTACTCAATGGAGAGAAAAATTGATAAGTTACTCAAATAAAAAATCAATAACTCAATTGTAAAAAGAGTTGGAAAACGAGACACATAATAGTTGTAATTCAATGAAAATGTTGGTTAAACCACCCTTCCAACATGGAAGGGGGGTGGGGGTTCGAATCCCCTTTTTCTCATGGAGGGTTGGGGTGGAGATGACTTAGTTTCAAGTGTGGGTTTCGACTCCCACGCCCTACAAGAAAGTAGAGCAAAAGTCTAAGAGTGAGGGTTAGAGTAGGGTTAGAGTAGGAGTAAAGTAGGATCGACAAAAAAAAAAAGAACTCAAATGAGAGTTGATAATCCAAAATAACTTGATAACTTAGTAGAAGAAAAGTCGATTAATCATCTAACTTAAAGTTAGTAATTTTATATGAGTCATTATATTTCATCTCCAAGTTAAGAAATTTTAATAGAAGTTGGCGAAAGATAAGAAAAATTTGTGATTAATAGAAATATAAATTTGGTAAGTAACTCAAATGAGAGTTGATCCAAAATTAATTGATAACTTAACTAGAGAAAAGTTTATAAGTCACTCTAGTAAAGATTAATAATCTCTAACAAGAGATGGTAATTTTAAGGTGCTACTAAGAAATGCATACAAAAATTTGTAAACAATTAAAAAATTTGGCGAATTAAAAAAACTAAAAAAAAAACCAATAAATGTCGGTAAGTAACCTAATACCAGCTGGTAATTTAATGATGAAAAATTGGTGAGGCACTTTGTGACAGCTTGAATTTTCAGATTTCGTTTTCGATTAAATAAATCGGGCATTTCGTCGACGCGCCGATAGTGCTATTCTCTGAGCTGATCACTCATAAGATAACTAGACTATCTGAGGAAGCCATTAAGGGATTAACGCAATGGACTTGAGAATTCGACTAGAAATCGACTACTCGACCGTATTGGTTTACAAGGGTCATTACGACACTATCGAAATCGATCAAAGACCGGAAATAGGTCGATTTGACTGAGATATGTGATCAGAGTGTGGGTGATTCCACATGATTGCAAAATACTTGTTGATTGGCACTAGACTGATTTTTCTATCATTTTGGTACCCGGTGCCCATATTTGAAACTTTGAGATTTTCACGACAACCGAGAGTCGCCAATGTGTCAAAGATGTACATTGTGACTCGAGATAAATTGATCACGGGTCAATTACACTAAAAATTCCTAAAAACTACCCGGTAGGCCAGGTCACGCTAAAATCTCGTCGGATTGAAATTTACCGCGAATTTATACCCGATTTCAGAAATTGAAAGTTCTGTCATGTCACGATCTATTTTAGGATCGTCGACTCATCCTCCGAAAAATTTTCGGAGATTCCGAAATTTTTACGGAAAATCGTTTTGGACATCACGGAAAATTAACGGAAATTTGAATCGGCCGAATTGAAGAGATTTTCGAATGGCAACCCGAGCTATATGGCGAAGGGGACTTGTAGAAATTATGAGGGCTTTTTCAACATCAAAATTGGACGTCGGATTTGGGGAATTGTTGAGGAAATTGAAGACCCAAAAATTGTGAAATTCGGAATTGGAAAAAGGGCAGCAATTTTGGACTTCAAAATTTGGATTATTGATGGATTTTTTTTGCAAGAAAGTAATAAGGAATATTAAGATAATCTTGAAGACAAAAGGGGGACATGAGGATAAGCTTGGGAGACTTTTAGGCATCTAATGATGAATTAGATTTTTCTCTTGGACTTTTTCTCCTAATTTTCCATCCGCTTCGTGCAACGCCCTCTGCTTCTACCTCACTTTCATTTCTTCTCGCCGCCTCCATCAGCTTTTGCTTCACCCTCATTTTCCTTCATTTCATCCTTTAGCTTCGGAGATCACGTGCAGCTCCATCGTTTCATTTTCCTCCCACCGAAACAAATCACCACCAGCCCACTTTCGTAGCAGCCACTTCACGAGTCAACAGCAGCAACTCTCCCCACCGAAGATTGACCGAAGCCTTCTCTCCACGCATCTACATCTCTCTGTTTCGCTTCTTGGCTGCCAGCACACTCTTCCGGTCAACAACCCATGCACGAAGCCCCCATCGTTGACTCCTCCTCCGTTTTTCTCTCGGCTGCCGCGCGTCCAACCAACCTGCAGCCTTCCATCGCCAGCTGCTTCCGCGTGTCTTCACCTACTGCAGCAAACCACCGAAGTCTCTCTCTTTCGTGGACCTCTCTGCCTCGCCGAAGCTGCCCCGATTGAAGTCCACGAGCCAGCAACTTCGGCCCTTGAATTCCAGCAAAGCCGAAGCAGCCCAGCAGTTTCTTCTTTGCTCGGGCCCAGCAGCCCAGCTTCCATTCCAACAAGTCCATTGAAGCCCACGTGAATTACAGCTCAGTCCAGTGAATTTTGGCCCACTTGAAGTCAGCCCAAGTGAGTCCAGCAGCCCACTTCGCAAGCCCAATTGAAGTCTTCAAGCCCAGCAATTCAGAAGCCCGCGATTTTGAGGCCCAAGCATAGTGTCTGCAGCAAGCCCGATCCGGCACAATAACAAATCTCAGTTTGGGCTGAGATTTGTTGGGCCCGTTTTAGGCCCAGCCCGAGTGTCCGCCGACACCAACGAAAATTTGGATTTCGGCCGCCGTCACGTCGTCATCGCGGTGAACCGGTTTCCACAAATAAGCCGGTGAGTTTATGCACTAAACTCTTCTTAGTAGGCTAATGACGTCTAAGGGGTGTTTAGTTTAATTTAATTAGGAATTGGGTGGTTAGTTAGATTAAATTAGAAATTTAATTATTTAATTAGGCATGTTAGGTGGTTAGATTAGATTAAGTGATGCCTAAATAAATTGCATTATTTATCTAGAAGGGTTCGGGAATTTTCCGAGTCCGTATTGATATTTAATTTAGCAATTTTGGCCTAGGTTGGTATTTTTAGAATTTAAATGGAATTATTTAATTAATTTTCGAAATTAATTATTTATTATTATTTTTCCAGAAATTAGGCCGAGATAGCCAGGTGACCGGAATTTCGTGCGATTGCAATGGTGTGGTTAATTTCTGCAATTGAGTGTTAATTTATGTAAATTGAGTGATGATTGGATTTTTGGTATTTAATTCCAAAAGTTGTGGATTTTCAATATTTATTCAGAAAATCCCGAGTGTCGGATTTTAACACCGAAAATGGTTTTATATACTATATAAAACAGTGAGATTTTAAATTGGAATATATCAATTTTTCTAGGTCGAGTTGACCGTGTACCCCCACATGACTATTTTACTGGATATTTCTAATACGAAGAAAACAGGCCAAGATCACTATTTTAATAGAGGCATTTGAGTGCAAAGCACAGTGTCCTGGGCCAAGATTTAGTGGTCGTGTGTTGGTTAAGAGAAACCGTCACAGGCTGTTGAGCTGGACGTTACCCCTATATGGGATGCCCCTAGACAATGGGAAGCTGATCGCAATAGATTATGGACCCTATGCTCCTTCGGGAAAGCCGTCGACGTAGTGACGTGCCGTGCTCAATGGGGTAAGACAATGCCTAGTAATACTAGAAGACCGCTGAACAGAGAGTAGAACGTGCTATATGCCAAGATCAAAACTAGGAACGCATGATGAATTGAGTTGAATGTGTTGGATTATGGGACAAAATTGTGTGGCACGATATGGGACGTATCATAACGATTTGGCCCTATAATCAAGACCTCTGTACTGATTTGAGAATTGAGTATTGCGTTCCAGTTAATTAAGCTTGAGTGATGCTTTGGTTTATGATATGAATTGTACTGACTTGCAGGGTGAATCTAAGACGAGGTAAGTCTCATTGATTGTGTGATTGTGTGGTTATGACGCTTCTTGGCGTATTTCCCTCCTAATCGAAGTTTAGAGTATGGACTTGCTGAGACATTATCTCACTAGTTATTAAATAACCATTTTCAGGTTCTTAGAAGGTAGTCGTGGAAGACCAAGGCCCCGAAGTCTGAGGAGGTGGAGTATGGAGGATCGGCGGATCGGCGAATGTGCCCTATTAATATGTCGTAGGACAGCCTCTTTTGAGAGTCGACCTTTTTGTAGACTTTTGAGTAAACTCGTTTTGAACCCGAATCTCGTTGTTTATAAAAGTGTGCTTTTGTGAATTGATGTCCTGCTTTTTTATCCCGAAATAGTTACTGTCAAGGGATTTATTATTCGCTTCCATATGTGCAATAAAATGAAAGGGTTGGCGACTCGTCCTGGGAAATCGCAAAATTTTATCGACCAGAAAGGGATGGGCACGCGCTCGGGGTTCGGGGCGTGACACACTTAATGTTGGTCTATAATCTCTCAAAAAGTTAGTAACTATAAATGGCTACCAACCAAGGTGCATAAAAGCAGTAGCTTGATAGAAAAATTAGTGGATTAATGAAAGAAAGAATTAAAGGTCGGTAAGTAATTTAAATGGTAAATTAATTGGACAAAAGTTGATAAGTCACATTAATTTAAGTTGAAATTTCATATAAGAGTTACTATATTCAATGCTTTAGTAAGTTAAGCAAATAAAAGTGAGTAAGTCAGTACAAAAAATTTGATAATTTACAAGCTATAAAGTTGATAGTTTCATAAAAGTGATGGTAAGTTAACCAACAAAGTACTTGGAGAAAAAATCGTTAGTCATTGTTTTGTTAACAGTTTTTGAAATATTGAAATTTACTAATACATCTTTCTTTCATGGAACAACAAAATTCAATTCCCCCTCAAAAATTGGATCCTAAGTTATGCACAAAATGCGAATACAGTCACATTGAATGAGCAATTGAAGAATTTGTATAAAACATGATGCTGATACAACTACTAAAGACTTTCTAAACCGTTCGGATAAGTAGAACTCTTAACGGTCGAGTCTAGGTTAAGAATTTGCACAACAAACGATGGAACAACCATCACTTTTGATTCGAGAATAGTTATGCAAACAATAATAACAATTTGGTACGCTCGAGATTACTATATTGTAGCCAAATTGGAGTTCTAATTTGCACCCTCCTAAGGCCTTGAAATCCATCCTTTAGGCTTGTTTTGAAGCAATTATCCATTTCTAGGCCTTATTCAACTTTATCATTTGCCATTTTGTTATTTTTCTTGTTATATCGTTTCTGCAACTTTCTCTCATTTTATCTGCACTACTTTTGAAATTGGCCAAATCCCAAAAATAAATAAATAAATAAAAATCACATACTTATAACCCTTGGACAAATTTGTCTTACTTCTCAAATTTCTCAAAAAACAAAAAAAAACGAAATTTCACTCAATGGATGAAAATGGCCATTGTCATCTTTTCCATTTGGAAGATCCTACGTGGATAATTGGCGTGGCTAACCACATTGAAGTAGCGTGCCACGTGGCATTTGTACTATCAAAAATCTCAAAAATTACGAAAAATGGTTTTAAGAGTAAAAGAAAGAAAAAACTTCATTACGACAAAAAAGGAAAAAAGAAAAACTGAGAAACCCCATGTTTGCGTTCTCCAGCTGACGTTTCCCCTCTCTGAGTCCGTTCCCTCTGCGTTCGCCGCAGTCGCGTGCCTCCGCTCTAAAGTTAAGCGACGCTCGCCACCTCAAATCTAACCAAGGTCGGCGGCGACCTCTGGTCTGACATTGCTCAAACGTGGGTTGGCAAATGGACCACAGACACCAACTTGATTGGTTTGTCATGAACAGTAGACAAGACTGATGGGCTTTGCCGCGAGTCCGACACTGCTAAAACCTGGGTTTAGAAGTACGTATGCTCAAAATTCTCAGACCACGTACTCAGTGTCGAATGTAGGATTTTAGAAGAGAAAATGGAGATAAATTATGGTAGTATAATTAAAATTTGGCCCGAAACTCAGTTTGTTTTACAGAAAATGAACAATACGGAATATATTTTCTAAAAATGATCACTCATATCGTTTACAAAGATGAATACATAAAAGTATTTTCATCATTCACAAAAATAACTAAACATAAATTGTTGTTGATAATAAAAACGTTTTTACCAAATATTCAATTTCCGCTAAAGATACAAAGCCGAAAAATTTATATCCTAGAGTTTTCACAAGGTGAATTCCCTAGCTAGATGATGGCCAAAAAAAATCTAGAGGACATTTTAAGAATGTATTTGAACACCTCAGATCCATTCTTAGGGATATTTCTTGGCACTAGCTAGACTTCTAATGGTGGACACTCAACATATGGCTTATTTAGCGTGAGCACGTGCACATTACATTAGACTAGTATAGGCAATCATGTGCATACTGTGTGAGTACTAACACAAGCGACAAATGTGAGGAATGACATATATTGATTGGCAATAGTACCCATTAACACTATATAGGCAATTGTCGAAATATGACGACGAATCACAAATAGTTGCGAATGTGAGTGCTAGCAATATTGACTAAGAGAATGTCAACAAGCTGTTTTGGAATTTGAGATCGTTTGGAGGGAACAGTTATTGTTGGAAGGCTAAGTCGTTCTATGGATCAGTTGGGACTAGAGGCACAATTTTGGAGGGAACATTTATGGTTTGAAGATCAAGTTGTCCAATAGGACAGTCGAAAGCAAAAGCGCTTTTGAAAAGAGAAGTTACCACCTAGAAGAAATATCGTGGAGTGAATAGTAATGGAGCAATCTGTACGTGTCATATCCACAAGCATGGAGGGAACTGGCATGCATGGGTTATTCGAGAGAGTGTAATTGCGAGGAATCGTCGAAAAGCCACGACCATGGACTATTTATAAATAATGCTAGTCATCCACCAAGAAGCCCCTCGACAAATCAAAACAAAGTGTTATCTTTTAATTATCTTTCCTACATTGCACTTTAAATTTCCTTAACTGTAACTTTCCAATTTGCATCGTTAATAAGATTCTAGCATGTATCTTTATTGCAGTACTATATTGTCGATTAAATTTCGATGTCGTACTCTTATGTTCTCAAGTTATGTCATCAATTAAATTTCAACATGATTTATTTATATCTTGTTACGTCATTGAGTCCAAAACTTTTAAATTTCACCGTCAATTGAATTTCAGCTTGGTTCGGGATGCAACAATGCCATTCGAATCGAAGAAATTGATTTCCTTTGATACGAGATATCCTCTATCCATATTTAGCACAAAATCTTGATTTCCTTAATTAAAAGTTCAAAGAACTACTTCTGGTAAAAGATATTTCGTTGTGAGAGCAACTCTACTAACAAAACAGACTCTAGACTAATTCCGACCAAGCCCATGTTGCTTGGAACTTGGAAGATCGTTGCCATGATCTTCGATGGCGATTTTTCCAGCACTAGTGGAGGCACGCGTTAACACCACCACCAACAATGATGGTCGTCTCTTTCTTCTAAGTGGCTCTTTCAGAATGCAATGACGAGCCCCACCGGCACCAAACTCTGCATTTTGGAAAGGTTAAAAAAGGAAGAATCATCAACTGCGAGATGAGGCAGTTGGTCAACTTCGCTTTACTTTCCTTCTCCGCCAGATGCTCAGTGGGACTAAAAGAAACGACAGGGACTTCCTAATCACATGTTTTTTAGTCAAAAGATCGCTGCTCGTAAGCGACTTTACGACCATTATTAAGCGGAGACCTTGCGGACTTATCCGGCAGACGCGACTAATTCGACGTGACGAGTCCAGTATTCATCGGAAACTAGATAGAGGAGAGCGGGTGCCAGTTCAAGTGAAAATAGAGCTTCACTCATGCATTCCAAAATAACAAGCGGAAGAAACATAAAAGCTTTCGTCTATGCATTCCAATGTGTAGCTGAAATCTCCCAAATCACACCACTAAAACGAAGCAGTTAATGTGCAGTCGAACCCGAAAGAGAAAAAGCCACAAGCTTGCAGAACAAGGTCTAGGGTTTGTTAATTCTGCGGAGGCTCGATCACATCACCTTAGCAAAAATCAGGCCTGGCCTTCTTCCTGACGCAGATGCAACCACGGATGGGATCCCTATGGATCCTGATCTCGGAGCAGTCCCTCAGGTCCTCGAGGCTCAGGTACTGCTGCTTCACCACCCGGGTGAAGTCGCCGCACGTGTCGTTGATCCAAATGTAAGGGTGGCAGGCCTCGTCGTAGTAGTACAGCAGGCTCCTCATGCCTCCCCCGCCGCTCGCCGCCAGAGGCCCGCCCGGCCGCCCGGGCATGTAGGCCTTGTAGATGCTCTTGCACTTGAGCCGCTTCGACGACCCGGGCTTGAGGGTGTGGACCTTCTTGAGGATCGAGCCGACCCGGATTTGGAGCTCGACGGGGCGGTCGCTGAGGTTCCATATCCGGGTCCCGAGTCCGGATGACTGAGTGTGGTCCTTACACCCATCGAAGCAGCCTCCTAGAGAGAAGATGTTGAGTTTGAGCTTGTTGAGTCCGCGCATCGCTAGGTCTTCTCTCTTTTTTTGGGGAGTGAAGAAGGTGGGATGCAAAAGTGGGTGCGAAAGGAGTGATCTTTGATGGCCTGAAATTTTGGAATGGCATGACTTTGTGGCATATACTATTGTATATTGCAATTGACCACCCTCCATTTTATCAAAATTTGTTGGTATGTTCCCACCAACTTTATGTTATATTTTAATTGCCCCTAAAAATTTTGTAACGCTTAGTTCAGTTCTTTTCTAAAAGGCTTGCCGTGATCGAAGGTTTGATGTAAACTCATCTAGCTGATGAGACACATTGACTCAGTCGCAAAGTGCTGACTCCTTCAATTATTTCAATTATGACATTGGATTGAGTTACGATATGTTTTATTTATGCTTTTGGATACTGTGCTAGTGTCGAATCACAAGAGTATGGCACCTAACTAAAAAAAAAAAAAAATTCGTTGTGGTCAACTGAAAAATGAAAAAATAAGATGGAAGGCGATGGATTTCAAAAATTGCTCTTAATCTATGAATAAGTAACAAATCGGGGTGATATGTCATAACTAACATATTTCATATCAATATGATATGTTTCGAGTGATTAATTGGGATACGCAATTTAAAAGAAAACAGAAAGAAAAGTGGGCCCAACGAAAAATGACAATAAAAGCTACAAATTTCTGAAATTGCACAAATTCAAGATTTTCTGTAGTCAAACTACAAATTCACCAAAATGCAGTGTGGTTGTGCAATTTACTCCAGTGTATTCCTATCCATCTACAAGGTATCATGTGTATGTACCCTGTTTTGGTCAATGCGGCTGCTATCTTGCTATTCCACGGACGTCATCAATTATGGCCCGTCTGGACTTACATTATTTTAACTTTCACTTAATAAAAAATTTCACAACACGCAATTACTTTGATTTATTTATTCCACCTTTTTGCGAAACACAAGAAATTCTCGTTGAAATGCAAAATGGTTCCCATAAATTCACATATAACTCTATTCATAATATTTGAAATCTCAATAATATGTCGAATTTCTATGAAAATATATTAAAAATTACATCTTGCCTTCCACTCTACTCAAATGAATGCCCCCTTAGATTTAGGGCCTTCAATGGAAGGGTCCATGTCTTTCTTTGGTCTTTCTTTAGATGGCATGACATGGAAAGTGGAGGGTAGACATGAATGCACTCTGTGGAATTTTTGCATTTTGCTTGTGGGATTCAATTAGCCCTTCCATCAAGGAAACCGGTGGGGGAACCCGAAAGCTTCAAATTTCAACGCACCAAGGCAGGGATCAGCTAAAGAGAACACGCTTTAGGGGTTGCAGATTATAATATTTTGCTCATCTTTTTCCCTTTGTGGTTTGCTGGGGAAAGGAGAAATAGACTTGGACTCTGTTGGGGCACTCCAAGTCTCATGATGAAACTTCCTATGATGTTGCTTCACCTTTCATCATTCCAAAAGTGCTTTTCTAAGTGCAGTAGTACCGTTCAAGCCTCCCTAAAAAGAACCCAATTTTTTTTCGGAGAATTTCTATTGTCCTGTGAGTGTTTTTACGGGATCTGTCTCGCATTTTAATTTGGAATCATCGCAAAGACAAGCGAAGAAATAGATCCATCGGATCCACTTTCCCAAATGGATTCTCTGTTGTGAGTTGCCTAACATTAAAGGAAAAAGTTACGGAAGTAAAGGTCATGTAATTTATATTGTGAAGAAAAGTTACAATGGGTGGAGAAAAGTGTTGGCATGTAGGTTGCAAAACTTATACAGAGTGTTAAAAAATGAAGGTTAATTAAATACTTTACGAAAAATAACATAAAAGAAATTTATTGTTAACTTATATAGATTACTAATTTTGTAGAATATTACAAACTGTAGGATCCAGAGAACTAATGAACACTAAAGAAGCTACGAAAGCATATTTTACAAAAAGAAAGTACTATCGATGAAAACAATTACTTCGGCAAAGGAAAATTATGATCCATTAGATATACAAAGAATTCAAAAAGAATTGACCAAAAAAAAAGAATAGAAAGAGAAAATTACTATTAACTAAGGCATGTTCGTTTCGCGAAAAACGTGGCGTTTCGGAAAATTTTCCAGAAATCATTTTCTAGGAAAATATAATTATTTTCTAATTTTCGAATGAAACCTGAAAATGAAGTAGAAAATATTTTTCACTATTCGGTAAGGAAAATCCTTTCCTCCATATACTCTTTTTCATTTATTTTAATTTTTACAATGGATTTTTCATATTTTTTTTTAAAATTGATTTTTAATTATTTTTAATATTTAAAATCTATTATTAATTTTTTTTCATTTTTCTTTTTTCTTTTCTTTTTTTTTTGTTTTCCATCTTCTTCTTTCTTGGCTGGTCGTCGGCCACGGCGATGGCCCATGACTAGCCACCGACGAGCCTCAAGCTCGCTGACAAGCATGAGGCTTGCCACTTACCAGATTGGCGAGCGTCAAGCTCGAGGCTCACCGATTGACGAGCGTGAGCTTGAGATCGACGAGCTCAAGGTTTGCCTGGCGACGGCCGACAACTAGCCAAAAAAGAAGAATATGGGAAACAAAGAAAAAAAAAAGGAAATTAAAAATAATTCGAATAAAAAAAGAAAAGAAGAAGAAGAAGAAAGAGGAGAAGGAAGTGAGAATTTGTAGAGGTGTAAGATAAGAGAGATCATGTGAGGAAAATGTTTTCCACTTTTCAAAAATGGAAAACATTTTCTCCTAATTTAGAATATTCTTTTCTTTCATGAAAAACATTTTCCCCAATGAATTTATTTTCTGTGAAACAAATGTTGAAAAATTCGGAAAACATTTTCTCAGAAATTATTTTCCGCGAAATGAACGGAGCCTAAGACTTATTATTATTTTCTTCAGAATATTAGGAACAATAGGACTAGAATACTTACGACGACACAAGGGAAATTATTTCACATAGAAAAAGTTACAAAATAACATCTAACAATATATTACTATTAGTGAGGAAAATTACAAGTGCCGGAGGAAAGTCATGATCAACTAGGTAGAATGCGGTCTCGTTTTTCTATTATGGGATGTAGAAGGACCCCTAACTTTTGGTGGCACCTAACAGTTTGTTCGAGGCTTGGGAAAATTCTATGGTCGTGTATTGAAATACAAGATTGGTCTCGTGGTATGTAAACAGTTAGATTATGGGAGAATAAATTTCAACCGTTGAATGATATTAAAAATATAATAACTTACAAATGTTTAAAGAACACTATTGATTATAAGATTGTCAATCTTACTATTTGATAAAGGAAAATTACATCATATTAAAATAATTATTCACTAATAGGGACCAATTACAAACATACAAAGAAATGTCACAATGCAAGTTACTAAATAAGCGAAAATGTACATTACACTCTAGTGGTGACCGCTATCTCCTAAAAAGTTATGACCGCTGAAAAAAATTGAAAGGTAAATTACGATATTTGAAAGGCCATCACTAACTTGTCATTTACAAAAATTTAAAGGAACTATGATCATTGAGGAAAATTGCTAAGCCTTGGTACCATCACTTACGAAAATGAGCGGAATTTTACTATGCTATCAACTAATTAATAATCTTAGATTTCAGGTTACATACTCGATAGACAAACTATTAATTGTAAGCAAAAAAAAAAGAAAAATTACGACAAGTAAATCACAATTCATAAAGTTAAATTACTATGCATAGGCGTGACCAACATTTACAGTACTTTCGGGTAAATTATGATAAGCTCTGGAAAATTACGAACCCACCACGGGATTTATCCTATTTTCTTTTTCTGTCTTTTTCTTTTTCCCTCTTTCCCGCGGGACCCCAGAAGCAACCTGAGAGGCGTGATTAGCTACATTTCCTTACTGACAAGCGACAATTTCTCTTGCTCTTTTTGGTGCTGCAAAGGTAATGGCTGATGAAAGATATTGCCAGGGCCACGAGACCAGTGCAGACCATCATAGTTTATGATCATCAGGATCGGTCAATTCCTGATTGAACCGAGACCCACATTGGCAAAAGAAAATGCCAGTCTCTAGGCATCAAAATTAGTCAATTTCGATGGCCATATGCATGAGTTTTACAGTAATTTTCAGATATAGAACAAAATCCGCAACAACAACCATCTTCTGGTGAGGTGACGGGTTCACCAGCTCTGATAGTAGTCCGAAAATGTCGTTAGGTATGCTCAGATCTGTCCATCTACCAACACCATGCGCTAAATGCTAAAAGATTTGCAGGCGAACATGCCCGATCTTTGCGGTCCTTTCGTTCAGGACCCACGTTCGCGCTTCAGTCCCGCAAGTCCTGTCCTTGCTATTGGCTGGAATATCGGCCACAAGCTAACGGATGATAAAATAATAGTAGCAATAGTCCACATCGAGAGCCCAGATGGAGACTTTTAGCAGTAAAATTTTATTGAGGATAAAGCGACTTTCAGGACTGATGTCGTATCGGATGACAGATTATGGGGAAGTTTCGTGGCTGACGATGAAGTTCTGTATTTTTTCACTAAAGTAAGGTGCCTTTTCCCTCTGATTATAATTTTTCCCACGAAATTTTTGGCTTTTCTGATGGCTCTTCTTGATGCTTGCTCTTTGGATCCTATGTTTGATTGCACGGTTATCTGCTACCATCCACGTTTTTCGTAAAGTTTTGCTAACATAATCAAATCACTATTTTATCATATAGCAGCTGAGAGAGAGAGAGAGAGAGAGAGACTGATGACAATGATAATGTCACCATGATGCATCACTAGCACGCCAGCAATGATGCATCAAATAGTATTCAAGTCATAGAATTAACAACAACAAAACGACTACTTCATTGAGATTTTTATGATTTCATTGGTTTTAAAAATGAGAGAATTCCCTGTTCGTGCCAAAGCTGAAAACTGGGACTGTACAGTAGATGCATCACAAGCATCATCATATGCTGAGAACATGGGGAGGTTCAAAATGGGTAGAACATCCTACAAAAATGAAAAAAGGAGACGAATTTACAGAAAGATGGGTTCCCTTCCTTCTTTTTTTTTTTTACTTTTCGTGATTCTCTTCAGAAGGTTCTATCTTTATGACTAGAGGCTGATTCAGGTCGGCAGCCGGTTCAGCCACGATAGGCAACTGTGATGCTGCTAAAACTCCATCGAGATCTTCATTTTCGGCCAGAGCTTTTTCCAAAGCCGCCTTGGCAACTCTAGTAACGCAGAACATCAGAACAACTGCACCAACAGCCAGAAAATCATAGTTTCAGATCTCAAACCAAGCGGCACAATTGAGTGATTAAACAAAAGTGTAACAGCAAAACAATTCTGCTCATCCATTTCCACATTGTTTTCTATGACAAACAAAAGAACTAGAAAAGTTTTCCCCCATTAGAGCCCATAACTGAGTGTAAGAGTAAATCATTTAATGAGGTTCCATTGCAGGTGGTGATCTCTGTTCTGCAGTGTCTATGGCATGTCCAAGATATTACAGTCCATCTTTCTGCTATCCAAGAAGTATGGAGATTGCAGCGGTGGATGTACAATGTGCAAAGGCAAAAGGAAATATCCTACAAATTTTGGCTTCCCAGTGTCTATGGCATCAGAATTGTCCAAGATATTACAGTCCATCTTTCTGCTATTCAAGAAATATGGAGATTGCAGCAGTGGACGTACAACGTGCAAAGGCAAAAGGAAATATCCTACAAATTTTGGCTTCCCCACCCCAAAAAAAAAAAAAAAAAAAAAACCCCACCCTTTTTCATGAATAACACAATTTCGGTATCCTGTTTCCCATGCGACAATCTTCATGGGATTCATTCCTCTAGGACTTCAGAACTCACACATCAGTAACAATCTCTATGTACACATAACTGATCCTCAACATGAAAGATAAACAGATTATAAAACAAAAAAGGAGGAAATAAGGATGATGTCTATAACATCATTAGTTGCAACTCACCAGACACCACAAGGCCCAGAACAATTAAAACCTGCACATGACAAGTAAAGGAGAATGATCAGGAAAACATAAACAACAGAAGGAACACTGCGTTCTAAGATGCTGACACATACATTAATGAATTGTTTAAGAAATTAAAGTCACTAACTTAAGACGCCGTAAGTGACAAAATAATATTATAACAAAGGAGGATTACGTTCACTAATTAAAGAATTAAGAAGCCATAAGTGACATGATGAAGTAATATAATAACAAAGGAGGATTACGTTGATTAACCTAAGCAAATTGCTTGAAGAAGAGGATTGGAACTTTCTGACAGCAATGTGCAAATAACTTTTCGACATGTGCCATTGTGCCATACATGCAGCATTTGTTAAGTGAGCTGCCATGCATCTTATAGACAATGTAGTCTGAACGATATTAATGTTTTACACATCTTGTTACCCCTCCAGTACCCTTTTTGAGTATAATGTACTTGAAAGGCATCACCTAGAAAGCTATATAAGCTAACTCAACAGACACAAAACATGGCCATTGTTTTGAAGAGTGTGAAGGAGTTCCAAGGAGAACTTCACCAAAAGGAGAGCACCTTGAGAAGCAAGAAGCTTGGTTAAAATGTTCAAATGACCTCAGGGTAAAAGGTGAAGCAGCCATCATTACTCAATCATGAAAGTGACCCGCATTGGTTAGTGATCCAAAAAGAAGCATTCACAAAAAATGATGGCCTTGTACCACCAAATACATTTTGAATGACAATCAACGAGATTAGAATCTCAGATGGATAGCTTAAAAGCAAACACAGTTCTTAGTTATTTACCCAACGAGTAGTTGAAAATTCACTCCATCCATGGGTCACATCAGAAAGATCCTTTAAAGTTGTCCCAACATACACCAGTGCAAGGGTTATAGGCTGCAAAAGCAAGCAATTTTATAGCTTTAGGGTCTACAATGTAAAATTAAAATGCTAATGAGCCAGTAAAATACTAAAATGTTACTAAATGGTAATTGAGGGAACCAACCATCAAGCAATTGCAGAAAGTTCACCAGAAATCGAAGAGCACAAGTGCGCACCCACACCCACACCACAGCATTTATACAAGTGCAACACTCAAGGAAATCCACATGAATATGGCAACTTGGATGCAATAAGCATTTATTGTCAAATGATTACCGTCATTGGTATAACATTTTAGGCCAATGAACCAAAAATTCTGTGGCATACATGTCTGGAGTCAGGACATTTTGAAAGCAATGAGAAAAGCTAGAGTAGGTGTCCCCGTGATTCTGCACGCTCAACCCAATTCTTTAGCAGTCTTCACTGTTGCAACCGATAACCTTGATTTTTTTCTCCACAGAAAACCAACCAAATACACGTGAATCTTGGGAGAGCCACTCAAAAGTCCATACTTTTTTTGGTGATGGACCTAGAGGAATGGATACCCCGATTCTAAGAAGGCCAATCTTAGGAACTACAGAATGAGGTTTAAGCCACACTACCTTCACATAAATTCCTGATGTAATGACTCCTTACCCTCACATGTGCCTGACTGGTAAAGGGACTAAGATAAACTCCATCAAGGCCTGCTTTTTTTTCTTTTTTTTTCTTTTTTTTCTTTCCCAGAAGTCAATTAACTAGCTTAGAAGAATCTGGAGAGTGATCTGTGATGGATATGTGGAAACACTGCATAAGTATTGAGAGAACAAGTACTTAATTGCTGGTTAAGCCTTTTGCAGTCCTACACCCATAAAGTGTTTTTATATCAGTTCATGCGGTCAATTTTGGGCTTCAATCCCTCATTAATCCATCCTCAGAACCAAATCGTAGGTTCTTCAGATTCATCATGACATTGCTGGTGTAGACATGGAAAGCAACAGTCTGCCGTTAAGATCCCAATTTTGACAAACAGAATTTAAAAAAAAAAAAAAAAAAAAAAAAAAAAAAGTACTTCCAATGATCAGATCAACCACAGCATATTTTTGCTGTTCTAAAATTATAAATGCCATAATAAAATGGAAAAACTAACTCAGCATTAGTGCTCAGGAAGAAATAAAAGTACCATCATGCCTATCCAAGATGCCAGCATGTATTCCCCAATTGGCACTGGAGTCACAGAAAGGAGGTAATTCAACATGTTAAATGGAAGCAAGGGAACCAGCCGCAGCAGCAAGACAATCTGTACCAACAGTGAAGAAACAAAGTTATGTATCTCAAGTAGAGAATGGGGACAAATTAATCTATGCAGTAATACAGTCAAACTTATATGATCAATCAATTCAGCAGACCTTGAACCCAGATTTATGAATTGCAACAGCAACCGAGCGGAACCGAGGATAATCCTTCAATTTAGAAATAACGAATGGTCTTGCAATCTGTTCAAGGGAAATGCAGTATATACATATCAACATCTGAATAATATATATGTCAATCAAGTAGGTAATATCAGGACGGATTTTGCTAATGAGAGTGAAAACAACACCCTTTTCAGTCAGGTACAAAAAAGTCAACAAAAATAAATTTATAACAGCCAAAAATTCACAACTGATAAATTCTGCAAGAAATGATAAGTTCAGAAGGCAGACACTCACAGTTCTGCCAAGGAGAAATGCAGCGCCGGCTCCGATAGTAGCACCAATGGAGTCAGCAACAAATCCCACGGGTAAGCCAAATAAATAACCACCACCAAGCTGAAAACAGTCAGAAATTAATGCAACATAAGGTCACGGTAAACTCAAACTTACACCACAAGCAATACTTTGTCATTTGCGTTTTGCAAGTTTCTAGGACATAGGAGACCAAGGGCATCTCAGGTAGTCATGGTCCTATCTCAGATTTTACGTGGTTGTAACACAATCACAAACCCTACAAACTGGGAAAATGTACAGCACTTTTTGTAAAACAAGATAAGTAATTCGGCGAAGAGAGATTCAATACTTACAGTAAGTACTGAAGCTGGAACTGCCAAAACCGTCAGTGGAATATATGCAACAGCTCTGCAAAGTGAGAATTTAAACTTGAGATTAAAAAAAAAAATTCTTGGAACACTACCAGTTATTTCAGATGAATAATAAAATTTCAAGGAAGCTTCATAGCACAACTAATTTATTGACATGTAAAATTGGTGGCTAACTAATATGAAAAGATTGAGCAACTAAAAGATTACAAAGCTTCTGGATAAAAGCTTCACTTCAAATGCATTTGCCTTCAGCAATAAAACAGATGCAGAAAGAACATCTACTTGGTTAAGAAGACGCCACACTGCTACTAAATGTGAGAAAGACCAAGTACTCAGTCAAATTGTTGTCCACCGGATGAGAAAGAGTTATACTAGTCCAGATCTTTGGAAGCCCGTATCATTGATACTCCATGCCATTAAGTTGTTATAATTTCTCTTATCTAAGCTTGATTAGTTTGGGCAAACTCAAGTATCTTGTCCAACATAGTAATACACAAATAACTGGCTAATTCATCCACATAAAGTTACTGTCAAGGAAACTCATTTGTTTCAGGCGAAATGAGATTTATCTAAATGAATTTAATTCCCTCCAATTTTCTGGGCAAGCAATCTTGAGTTTCTCAAAATATTAGTTTCGGTCACCTAAGTTTGCAACCGCATTGCAATATTAACCATCAACTCTCTTGACATCCTCTTCTAAGCAACCAAATAGCCAATATCTACAGCATTAAAATTGATTTGTTCAGAATGCTGTCATGATGAGTATTGTTTTGTAATTTCACAAGATTCTTGAGCATAAATATCACTTGCAACCTTTGGGCTCATCGTGAAGATAGAGAATTGATTCAAGATAGACTAGTCAACCAGAAAACTCAGAATCAATTTCAGATTGAGTAATAAAACTATAAAGCACAACTATTTGACTTACAAAACAAGAGGACCCCAAGGGCCCAGGTCTTGTTCAACCCATAGCAAGAAATTCTTTAGAATCTGCAAAAAGAGCCCATTTATATGAGGATGGAGTAAAGAAGGGGGGGTTGGATCATTAAAAAAAAAAGCCCGTTCCGTCTATCAAATGAACCTACCAAGGAAAGATTCTTGTTCCAAAGAGTGTTAAATAACAGTGCTTTGTCATGGCACCAAAAATGAAAACTAGGGAACTATGGACGTATATTTGTCTGGCATTGATTAGCAGGATCACAGGTCATGCACCAGCTTCTAAATTTACATTATAATTGCCCCCTACATTAGTTCAGAACGCAGGAACTGAGCAGTGAGCTCAACCTTCTGCTCAATCGGAATAGAAACCATGAGTACCAAGAACAAGATTCAGTTTTATTTCCCGACAAGTTCGACGACAAAATCCACCTCTGAATTCCAATCGATTCCACACTCGCACAAAAAAAGACCAGTAACTGGAAACGACACTCGTATCATACCATCTAATGGAATCCTAAAACACTGCTCCTCAAAGAACACAAGTCAACGACAACACAAACCAATCGAAAGCCGAAACGGAAACGAGATCCAATCAGAAACCACACGAGCAATGCGGCAACTTTCACCAAATTAAACCCTGGATCCATCACCACCGAATCAAGCTCAACGGACATTCCGCGGGACCGAACGCGAAAACCCAAATCGAGATCAAACCTAAAACCCCGACACCGACGACGCGACCGATCGATCAAGGCGGCACCTTTTCGACGGGTAGGGTGAAGCAGGCGACGACGCCGGCGAGGAGGAGCGAGAGGAGGAGGGCGATGCGGAGGGCGGAGCCCCAGGTGAGAGCCATGAGGGAGAAGCGGCGACGCCAAGGCCTGCAATGCTCCTCGTCGTCAGCGCAACCGGAGGGCGATTGCTTCAGCGCCAAGCGAGCCCTCAATCCTCCTCCTACGTTTGCCAGATTTGCTGTCCCCCTTTATCTCTCCCCCCCTTACCACTCCATGGATTGGAAACTTCCCCTTGTCCCAGCGCGCCCGGGCGTTCTTGGATTCTTCCTTCTCCTTGTTCTTCTTCTTCCCTCCACCCCTACCCAACAAAATTCAATGCGAAGGCGAACCCAATTTGTAGTTTTGCGGGAGAGGAAAAGGGTCGGTCCCGTCGCGCGAAACAAGAAATGGGTTTTCGATAAAGATTGAAGCTTTCGGGCGAAGTCTGGCTGGGATAGGGGAAAGCGAAGGCTCTGTCGAGGCTTTGCGCTTTCACTCGGAGGATAACGCGGATGACGACGAAAGAGGCGAGCTTTTTTTTTTAATGCACTGTTGTCTAGATAGCGAGAACGTGCACCGTTTTATCGACGTCGTAGTAGGGAGAAACTGTCGTTTTCACT